>OZ018390.1:50681701-51400701 GCA_963969525.1 Ontholestes murinus | reverse complement strand
TTCTTTTTAAAGAATTATAATTAATATTAATTAACTCGGCCCCGTCGAGTTTCAAAAAAAATCAAAATGTAAACTCGAACAAAGTAGTGCGTAGTCGGAAATATTATTTAAATAAGTGATTGTGGGTATTATGATTCTCTTTGTTTCTTACAACTAAATAAATTTAACACTTCACAACACTTCCTGTAAAAAAAATGTATTAAGTTTAAACAAAGAGAATCTGAATTTTTATAGGCCAAAATAAAATATATACTTGAACAATTTATATTAAATATTTATATAAAATTAGAAATACTTGTGCAAGTAACGGATCGTGAGTTACAAAAAATTGTACATATATGTACTATTGCTAGGATTACGAATAACGCCTGATTAGTGTTATTCCTTAAAAGTAATCTATTTAAAAATAAAATTCTTATTAAATCACGTTGAGCGCCATTTATCAACGGGGAACATTAAGGTGTCGATTTCAAACAAAATTGACAACCCCGGTTTGAATAAAAAGAAAAGTTTAATAATTTGGCCTACGCTATATTCAAAACGGATCCCGCTGATTACCCACTAGTTCTTAGGCAGAGCACCACAATCACTTTAAAAAAATGGAAAGTACTTACCGGATTCCTCCTGGTATCGACGTCTTCGGGCCAACACACACTTAATTATATTATATATTTCTTTTGTGGATTTTAGCTTGGAATTTAGACTTAATTAATTAAATCAAGAAAATTCAAATGTTCAAAAAAAAATCAGAACAGAATTTTATTACAAACGAAACAAGAAAAGATAACAATAACAATAAGCAAAAAAAAAAGAAATATAAATATATACATGTACCAGACCCACACGTCGAACACTCAAAATTAAAATTTAAACTTACAAAAAGAAATGAAAATTGATTTCGCGACTAAACTTACGCACGCACTATTTTTCTTCACTTGGCAGAATTTCGCAACTAACCCTTCTGATTGTTCGCGCTGGTTTTTGTTAACCACCCCAACCCCCTTCCAATAAGTCGTCATTGGGGTTAGTGGTGGTTAAGCGCCTAGCTCCTGATTGGAGCGTCGGCGACGTCGCTGTTTACGCAAGCGCTTTGAATTAACCCCCTCTATTGCACTTTGACATTTGTTTGTCGGTGTTCGATGCCTAAACATGAAATGATTCAATCATTTGTAAATATATATGTTATTTACATATTATATGAATGGTTTAGGCATCTAGAACACATTTACTGCATTCTATGCTGGGGTTGTGTGCTTTACTTTCACGACGTTGCATTATTGACCATTTAAAAAAAACAAAACAAAAAAATAGTGCGTGAATAATAATTATGTAAACTAGAAAAAAAAAACAAAATATTAAAAAGAATTGTGGAATTAGATTTTGAGTGGACGAGTGTTTGTCTAAAGATATGTGCGGAGGGGTTCATATATGTTATATAAAAAAAAAAAAAATACATTTAAATACTAAACTTAATTACACTGCATAATATGTGTAATAGTAATATGCGTAATAATATTATATGTATCCGATTTAAAATTACTATCTTTAATTTGTTAATTTAAAACGTATCTAAATTCGTTTGTATTTTTTTACCTGGGTTGTACAAAATTTCCCATAATCCGCGGGCGTGCCGAAAGGTACGCGCTTCGGTACAGAGGCTATTGTTATACGAACATCTGGCCTTAATGATTAAACTTTCCGGCTTAAAGAAAATTCCTATTTACAACCCTTAATAAAATTACAGAACCCCCCGCAAATAATATTTACAATGAACTACCCTAATAAACTAATCCTATATTTACAATTATTTACAATTGAGGCTGTCAATATATATCCACGAACTTGGTTCATTTTAATATTAATGATTAGGAGGTAAAAAAAATAATCGAAAATGGGCTTCGTTGTTGTCGCGAACTGTTTTAATTATTGTTTCGCCGATGTAATCATTTTGTCGGTGTTTTCGGTAAAACGCCGGTAACAAATAGACCAACTTCTCTGTTGCATTTGAAAAAATCACGAAATGAAAGCTATTCAAAATTTCAATTTCTTCGTTTGTTTGATTAGTTTATTTTTGTAATTATTTTTTACTACATTTCGAACGAATTTTCGACTCTTTTTAATCAAATTTCATTTGATTTTACTACAGCAATTAACAACGATTTCAAACCAATTTTTAATTGCTACTTATGGAAACATTTCAGCTACTGTTTTTTTTTAAATAAATTTTTAATTGTTTTGCTTTAAAAAGTTATAACTTTAAATTTTTTAAATGTATTTGTTTAAGTTTTTTTCTTGTTCGTCAAAATTTAACTAGTTTATTGTAAAATAAAATTTTAAAATGCTATTTATTAATGTTTTTATCCTAATGGTATATGGAATAATGTTTCAATTGTTTTGTAGCTATTTAAACCGGTTAATACTATAAATTGTTTCCACTTTCAACTGTTTTTTTACTGTTTAGTTTAAAATTTCGATTACCTTTAATAACTAATAAAACACGATTAAAAAACGTTTAAAAATAAATTAGTGAAGAAAGGAAATCAAATCGTGTTTTATTAGTGATTATTACTTCACATAACTCAAAACAAATAGTGAATACCTTTAATAAAGTAACTTTTTGAACAAATTTTAAATTGTTCATCTAATTTAAGCAATCATTGAATCATTTTTTATGAATTTTTCATTTTTACCATGGTTTAACTAACTTAAAACAAAATAAATAATATTATTTTGTAATATATGTACATATTAAGCTGTTCTTTTACTGAAAAGCTTTTGGCAAATTTTTAATTTTTCTTTTTATAAGTAATGTTTTTAAGCATTATCTTAATTTGTTGGTGTATATGTCTGTTTAGTTATTGCGAACCAGTCTTTATTGAAAATTCAATTGTTTTTGTTTAAAAATATTTTCGATTTTTATTGATAAAATTCATACTAACTTCTATTAAAACATAGTTTAAGTTATCCAGTAGTTTCACCAAAAGTTAAATTGTTTTCGATAAAATAAAATAACTTTAAAAAAAACTTTGTAGAAAGCTTTCAAATGGTTTCTTGAGTATTTAACTGTTTTAATCAAATTTTGAATCTTTTTGTAAACAAAAATTTATGTTTTCAACTATTTTACCCAAACTTTCTAAAATTCCTAAATTATACAGGGGTATTCACGCTATACGGCACGGAATATTGTGGCCAAAATACGTGACTTTCAAAAAGTTTCACTTTGGGGATATATGGGGGTCTATTAGGGCTACTTTTTAAAATTACTTTCATAATATACAGGGTGTCCCAAAAACCCTAAAAGTATCAAAGTTGTGTTTTTTTAATGAAACACCCTGTATTTTATTGCATTTTTGGATCCTTCGATCAAAATAAGTGTGTGTTTTAATAAGGTTTTTATTACCTAAACCTTAAGGTTTTTGAAATAATTTGAATTTTGTAAAAATTTAACCTAATTTTCATGTTTCAAATACTTAAAAAGTAATTAAGTTATGCATACCAAATTTACACTGAAATGTAACAATAGATCATATTTTATTTTCCAAGTATAATAAACTTGACATCTTATGCCAAGTGTAAAAAAATTGGAATTAAACAAATGAGAACTTTAAATGGCTATAACTTCAATTATTTAAATGGAACGCCATATTTTTAAATTTGTCAGCAAATGCACTTTTCTTTACCTATCTTAAGGTATTTATATCTTTAGTCTTAAGTCTTCTCGTTTTTACAGAAAACGCCGAAATATTGTTTATTGCACAGTTTTAGTACTTTTTAAGTAAAAATTTTAATGTATCTAGTTTTCTATCGTATTTAAAAACGTCAGGTAATTAATTTAGTCTGTTACTTTAGTTTAAAAAGCCTGTCTTTTGTTATAGTTGTGTTATTTTACGTTTTTGTGTTAGACCATTAGTAATCGTTATTGTTTGAACATCGTTGTTGTATTTAATAGTAAAAAATGAAAATTTACACAGATTTTCTTATACTGGGGTTTTATAACTGACAATTCCAATTTCTTTAAATTGGTTTAATAGTCTCTCAAAAATGGCTGGCTTACGGTGATTTCTTTCGGGAAACCTTTAAGTATAAACTCGACAAGCCAATAAACAATTTTGATAACATTCTCCAAGCATAAAAATAATGCCAACACCCCCTTCTTTTGAGTAAATCTTAATTTTTTTACCAAAAAAATACTACAGCGATGTTCAAACAATAACGATTACTAACGATCTAACACAAACATGCAAAATAAGACAACTATAACAAAAGACAAGCTTTTTAAACTAAAGTGACAGACTAAATTAATTATCTGACGTTTTTAAATACCATAGAAAACTAGATACATTAAAATTTTTACATAAAAAGTACTAAAACGGTGCAATAAACAATATTTTGGCGTTTTCTGTAAAAACGAGAAGACTTAACACTTAAGATATAAATACCATTTGATAGGTAATTAAAACATGCATTTGCTGATAAATTAATAAATATAGCGTTCCATTTAAATAAATGAAGTTATAGCCATTTAAAGTTCTCATTTGTTTAATTCCATTTTTTTTACACCCGGCATAAGATGTCAAGTTTATTATACTTGGAAAATAAAATATGATCTATTGTTACATTCCAGTGTAAATTTGGTATGCATAACTTAATTATTTTTTAAGTATTTAAAACATGAAAATTAGGTTAAATTTTTACAAAATTCAAATTATTTCAAAAACCTTAAGGTTTATATAATAAAAACCTTATTAAAACACACACTTATTTTTATCGAAGGATCCAAAAATGCAATAAAATACAGAGTGTTTCATTAAATACCCTGTATATTATGAAAGTAATTTTAAAAAGCAGCCCTAATAGATCCCTATACAGGGTGTCCCGTTAATGCGGGGAAATGGCTAGACCATAGATTCCTGGGGTCAAAATATGACGATTTAACGCAACTTATCTATATCCAAAAATTTACGGTTAAGCCGGAATTTAGCTTCAAATTTTTTTATTTCTTTTGTTTATAACAATTGAACGCTTTATTTGATTTGAATGAAACTTATTATTAATATATTTTATATTATTATATAATCATACATCATTTCAGTTATTGTTGGCATTAGTGATTGACAGGAAGTATAAAAAACAGTAGTACCACCACATAAAAACTAAAAAAAATTTATATTGGTGCATCCAATAAAATCCAAAAAAATCTACTTGAAAGGGCACTAGATTTAAAAACTTTTTTGACTCTTACCAGTTTTTGATATCTTGTACGGTTTTTTCATAAAAAAAATAAAATATGAATATAGTATACTCATTATGCACTCATTAATAAGTAAATAAACTTACTCTATTGAATAAAAATTAAATAATATCAATTAATAAAATAAATCAAAACAACATCTAATACTTTTCAAATAATTTTCTTTGCAAAATCCTAATACAAACAAGATATCTGTTTGTTCCAAATATGAATATTTATGAACTATAATAAAGTTAAAAATTAATTGTTAAAAGACACTAAATAATTATTATTATACATAATTTACATTTTTTAAACAAAGACGGCCATGAAAAACATTTTTTTTTCGATTCGATGAAAAACTTAATTTTATTTTTACTAAATAAAAAATATTTATTTTATTTTTTTGTGGGAAAACCGTAAAAGATATCAAATATTATTAAGAGATAAACAAGTTTTTAACACATTGCTGGCCGCTGACGTTAAACTACGTCTTATACATTTCAAATTCAGTAGCCGTTGACGTATTAATACGTCAATCAATTTTTATTGTCGAGGAGCCGTTGACGTAATTTTACGTTATTTCATTTTTGATTCCGTGTAGCCGTTGACGTAGTAGTACGTCTTTTTTATTATTTCAACGTCGAATAATTTTCCTAAGAAACTGTGCAGATCTTAAATTAATTTACTTTTAACCCCTAACTTTATCATGAATAAAGAAAGTGAGTCTATTAATGATGACATATGTGCCGATAATTAGTCTGAAGCCGAAAGTGGTGCAGATATTTTGGACACTCGCAGTGATTTTTCTGTTTTCCTATCTACCAAAAGAAGAAGAGGTGAGGATTTTTAAGCGAATCAGATACGAGTGCTATACAACGTGTCAATATAGAAAATAAAGAAATTATTTCAAGAAGCAATTTTTAGACTGTTGTAAATGCATTATTTTTATGAAATAAAAGTATTAAAGTTTTTCCAAGATATCCAGAAGACATATCGCAAGTAGTAAATATGTTTATTATTGATGACTTTTTATTATTGAAGACCGAAACAAACAGATATCGCCATGAAAAGGCCCATAAGTTTAAAATTATAAAACTTGTTAAGCGGTGGACGGACACAACGGTGTCCGAACTGAAAAAATCTTGGGACTAAATATACTAATGGGACAGATTAGGAAGATAGGATAAATGACTACTGGTCCACAGATTCTTATATGGAAACACGTTTCTTTGACAAAGTAATGAGTCGAAATAGATTCAGGCAAGTTTTACAATCGATCCATTTTTCCAACAATGGGGAAATGCTAGAAAATACTACCCGAACTTTTAAGGTAGGTTTAGTTCTAAATTACTTTTTGGAAGAATTTTATGTAAAGTATACAAACTAAAATAAACCTTTCGTTAGATGAAGCAATAATTCCATATCGAGGGCGATTAAAATTCCACGCTAATAATCCAGGAAAACTTAAGAAATACGAACTTCTTGTAGGAAATGCTATGCGATGCAGAAAATGGTTAAATATGTAAATTTAAATTATATACTGGTAATGGACAAGGGTTGAATGATCTTGTGTGTAATCTCTTAAATGGTAGTGAAAATGTATAGCACCATGTTTATGTTTGGCAGAACAATTGATTTAAAAAAAATAGAATATGCGGATTACCTACAGTCCTAAGAAAGTTAAAGTTGCAAAGAAGTCAAGATGTTTTTCGCTGAAAATGAGACGTTCTAATACACATTTGGAAAGATAAAAGAGCAGTTAGGGTGATTACAATACATAAAGCTACCATGATTGAATCCGGGAAAGTAAATAGAAAAACTGGAGATATGATTGTAAAGCCCGAAAGAATTTTGGATTAGAATAAATACATGAAAGGTGTAGATTATGCTGATCAATACCTTCCAAACAACCTAATACATAATTAGAAAAATTATAAAATGGATAAAAAAGTTTCCATGTTGGTTTTAAATTGTGCACTGCATAAACTTTTGTAATTTATAAACATTTAAACCCCAGAAAAAACTTGCAAAAGAATGGATAAAATTTGAAGACAATATTTTACCATGTGATCCCGAAAGTAATAAGGATCCACATGTAGACTCTCAGGTGATATAAAGCACCGTAGACTTAAAAATATTGTGAGTTTGGGTACAAAAACCTAAGAGATGTTGCAGAGTTTGCGCAAAACCCAGTATTCGATGAGAGACATGCTTTATATGCAAATATTGTAGGATTCCTTTATGTAGAGGAAAATGTTTTGAATACTATCATATCAAAAAAAAAATATATTTAAGTGTAAATTGATTTATCACGGCTACGAAAAAAAATGCATAGCCTCACATTTGTATTCAATGTGCAGACATAATAACATAATTGTATATGTGGATGGACAAAAGTAGCACATTTTTTAAATTATCCATAAGCTTCCACTACTGCAGGTTTTAGCATATATGTATGGAACAGTATTATGGACAAAATTCATTCGAAATTTTATTTAAAATATTTTTGTAGTCTTCCGCTGATCTTATAAATCCTTGTGTTAATAATAGTGTAAGCCTAAATTCTGGTAACAATTAATTTTGGGTTCTAGAATGAATGCCTTTTCTTTTCTAGTCACACGGACAGTAATAGCGACATGGACAATTTTAGGAACAATGAAAGCGCAATATACCTAAATGCCTGTACACGTACAAAAATATTGTTTAGAAGTCACAAATGGCAAAACAAAAGTGTTTCAATTAAATTACAAGTCATAATAAAATCCTAACTTCGGAAAAATATGCCGACCTTCGGCATTACTTCTAATAAAAAACTGAACGGCCTCACAGCGCGTGCGCGAAAATTGTCATGCGGTAATCACGTACGTTGTCACTAATATCCTAACGGCCAGCTAGGTGTTAAATTAAATTGTCTTTCAAGTAGTATTTTTTTAGTTTTTATTAGATCCACCAATAAAAAATATTTTAGTTTTTAAGTGGTGGTACTACTGTTTCTTATACTTCTTGTTGACCAATAATAGTCATAATAACTGAAATGATGTATAATATTATGGTACTTATTAATAATAAATTTCATTCAAATCAAATAAAGCGTTCAATTGTTATAAACAAAAGAAATAAAAAAAATTGAAACTTTGAAGCCAAATTGCGTTAAATCATCATATTTTGACCCCAGGAATCTATGGTCCAGCCATTTCCCCGCATTAACGGGACACTCTGTATATCCCCAAAGTGAAACTTTTTGAAAGTCACATATTTTGGCTATAATATTCCGTGCCCTATAGCGTGAATAACCCTGTATATTGCTAACATCTAATAATAACAAATATTGATTATATTTGTCATCTCCACTAGTTTATTTATTACTTTTGCTTCAAAAACACTAAAATTACATCATTACATAAAAAACAAATTACAAGTTGTTACATAACAATTATATTATGTATATCATAAATGAAAAGTATAATAAACTGTAAGTTATTTTTAGAGTTCCATTTACTAAAGCACGGGTCTGTAAAGTATAAACTACCCGTTATTTTAATTTAATTTCACCGTATCTGCAACATCAAGTTAACAATTTATTCTAAGTATGTATTAAAGCTCCTGAATGAACAAACCAAATACATGCGAATTTGGTTTGTCGAATCGAACTTCTCTCAGCCTGGTTAAGTACTAATCCATGTACAACTGCATCAACAATTTTATCCACACAAAGAACGTTAACCATTTATTCCAACAATGTGAACTGTAAATATTGTACAATATTTTACTATGTTCGCGTATTAAAACTGTACAAACTATACGTGTGCATGCACACACGACGCGACGAATTTAAATTCCCTGAAAATTCAAATGAATCGGCAAACACGGAACGCCGGCGCGCCTTCTAATTTCCCGTATTAGGCAAATGCAATTTGTAAATTTCGCATAATCTTCATATAAACGGGATTATTCAACATTAACCGCAATAGAAATGCCGCCTTTTGTGTAGGCGTTAAATAACGGCAAAGCGCCCTTAATGAGGGAATTCAGCTCAACCCCGATTTGAATCGGTCTAAGTAACTCCGTAAAAATTGGTCATTGTGTATCGGGGAATTACGTAGGATGTGCAAATTATTTATTGATCCCACTTATTCCCCGCTGAATGGGTCGTTCGGCATACAATACGTATTGTGAAGGTCGTGGTAAGTGGGAAAAAGCTTTTTGATGTAATTGAATGTATTAATATTTAATAGTAGGCATGGTTCCACCCTTTGGCTGAAGGCCTAGTTGACAAATTCGTGTTTAGTATTGTGCTGATGCCCCATTTGCCACGCAGTTCGCCTAAGTAATAAGGAATACATTACGGTGCTAGAATATTATAGAGGAATTTTGTCGGCTTACTTTGGTATTGACATGAGGTATTGCAATAGGCGCTTATAGTCCTCAGGCTTTGCTCTCTCCCTACGAGGGCTAGCGGGAAAGGATAATACCGGCCCTCCCCTCCTATCTCTGCCACCAGTAAGCACCACAAGTCGCTCCTGAAGCAAAGGCATTAACTCCAAAGCCCTCTGTCCGTCCATTCTATTCGTTCCTGAAACAAAATCTCTCATTTAATATTAATCAATATAAACAATACTGTATTGTTGATCATAAATTACCCTCTTAATCATAATAATGCCACATGATAAATGCTATCATTAATTAATTGCTGACTAATTAAGCTGTCAGTTTCAACTATTTGTAACACCTATACACCCTTCAACGTCAATGCTCGCTTAACTTATAATATTCGCGGGTTTACTAAGAAAATATTTACCTTTACATAGCTTTATTTAGAACAAATAATTTGTTATAATTTACCATAGTAATGCATATACTTATATCTAGTAGACTATTATTTTATTTTAAATATAAATATTATAATAAACAAAAATTCAAATTGGTTCTTGGGTTTTTTAAGTACTGGTTAATGGGGCAGTGCGATATCAGGTGATGACTTCTTGAATAATTGCACTCACAGAAGAATATAAAAACTATTTGTCCATATTTAATTAAATCTACAAATGGAAATTTCATTCTTATAGTTTCAGAAATTCGTTTCTATCCATGTGCAATGTTGTACAATGCACAAAATGCATTATTAGTAAAATTTTGTAACTTGGTATTGTCTACGGCAAAAATAAGCTTGTCAGTCCATCATTTATGAATTTTGCTATAATGTTATTATCAGTTTTCTTAAATTCTTTTGTATATATCAAAATACTATTGGTCGGATGTCTTCATGTTAAACTCATATTATTAAATTAAACAAGCGTCTGTGGTTTCATCATCACATATAATTATTGTTAATAATATCTTTAATTTTTTGTATGGTTTCATAGTACGCAAGAGCTACATAATTTTTTCTCGGGAATGCGCATTTTACAATATTTTCCCAAGAAAGATTTAAATGCATTATTTTGTAATTTTCTTAAAAGGATATTCGAATGTAAAAGTATTTTGCACAAATGTAAATTTAATTTAAATTGTCCATCGTTTGTTGAAGATGATGCTAAAGATTGTGAAATTGTGCTGTTTTTTTAGTTCAGCTTTGAACTTTTTCAAAAGTTCTTGATGTAGTGTTGTTACAACATTTTTTACATACAAGTCTTGACTAGTTAGGATGCAGTTGGGAACTAAAATAAAACTTACTATTTTTAAACATGCCTTACAAAATAATGTATAATTTTCACTTGTTAATTCTGGATAGTCTCTAATTAATTCTTGTATTGTGGTTTTCACCTTTTGCATTATGGGTTAAATATACATGTGAATTATATAATATAATTTATCTGTGATTCTCCAGGTTAATAATACGATTCACGCATATAATAATTTTTGATAAATAAGCAAAGTTTTTGGAATGTCAATTCAATAGTTTATGAATGCGAGTTTGAATATGAAAATTAACGAAAACGGTAAATATGCGCCAGTCGTCTCATCCGCATTTTTGCCGAGAGTAGAAAATTGATACGGTTGCAGAACACCTGATTATTAGCTATCACTTAAATTTGTTTACATTTAATACTTACTGGGCCCCTGTTTGGGCCTAGTTTAACACGTTAAGCGCCACGCCGCACAGTGTGGGATTTTGCGAATCCAGGAGGAAAAAAGTGCTAAAAACAACATACAAAATATTTACTTATAACCCACTAAATCCTTAGCTGAGGTACTAAATATGCCATTAGCAAAATATAGAATCTGTAGATGCCCGGCTTTATTGTCAATCGTTCGACAAAAGAGGTTAAATATTTGTCACTTAAAAACCGCTTCTCAGTCATTCCTTACGCGTAAATTGTGAAGGTCGTATTATATAAAGTATTTATTTGTGACAACATTTTTGCCATGGATAATTTACATCAAGGTATGTAGTTTATATTGTACCTTAAAAAAGATTCCTCAATTATGTATTTTTAATAAAATTGTAGCAAAGAATATTCGATAAAAAATCAGAAATTACTTAGAAGTGGTGATTTCATTAGACTGCCAAAATTTTTGTACACGTTTGTACCCCATGATTTTATATTTTTTATAATTTTGGATCCATCTAGAATACATTCAATAAAATTTTGAGTGCGATCAATTGCGTATTTCAAAGATATCCAAGTGTTAAAAGTGACGATAATAACCCACGATCAACTTCTTCTGCGACTGAAAATGACTTGTGGATTACCTTAAAAGTAAATTTAACATACATCATTGTTCTCAAATAACGTAAGACGAATTAAACCGCACTGTTCATTCGTTCACGATCAGATTCAACCAAAGATGAAAGGCGTATCATCACAATAAAAATATGTTTTTAAACAAGTTCAATAATTGATTAAATACTACCGTTACAATAATTAATTTGGATGCACCCAGTAGAAGTGGAATCCAGAGTGCAAAAAAGTGGGCTGCCAAAAAAAGACTTTAGTTCAAAGTTAAGTTGAGGCAATCTGGCAAAAGAAATGCTGCTTCTATGTTGCAGCAATTGCTTGCAAGTCCAAAAAGACGAACTAAAGGGAAGAAAACATTTCATACCACAGGCCAATAAACACCTCAGAATTCTGCAGAAGAAGCATTGACATTGATAAGTACAACAAAATTAACGTACAGAAAAATATATCCATCCTACGACAAAATAAAAAAAAACTATGTATAAATGTATATACATTTCTGTAGAAATATGCGTGGATTATATTTTACAAACCTATTTTACGTCCTAAATGAAATAATACAATTCAAAAAGATGTTTTATTATAATTTATAATTTTTTCCAGCTAGATTTGTAAAATCCCACACTGTGCGCCGGTCCCTAGGGACCGGAGCAAGACTTTCCGTTCAGGCCACGCCGGTCCGCACGGACCGGCGGCACGCATGTCGGTCCTTCTGTGATTATGAGACTAAACGTTTTATTTTAGAAGGCATAGTTTTTGTTTGGTCAATGCTTTAAGGAAAGCAATATAATACTTGAAAACATTAATCTAATTTATTAAAACAAGATAAGCAAAGCTAAGCTCTCTGATCTATCGGCGAGCGGTCCGGCAGGGCCCGCCAGTGGCCTGAGCGGACCGGTACAGAAATTCGGCGAGGCGCTTAACGTGTTAACGACGTTTACATCCGGAATATCATAGGTGTGATACCTATGAAGCGTTCGTCTGTATTATCTGAATAATGAGACGGTCTATTATATCTACTTATTTATGAACGAATCCATTGTAAATTGGTAATTTGTACTAATATTTATTAATAATAAAATTCATTATAATTATTGTATCATATTATGAAGATTTTAAACAATTATGTTGTGAAAAGACACGAAGAAAATATGTTATACAAATGTAATCTATAAATGATGGGATACAGATTTTTACGAAAATTCTCTATATTAGCACATCAATTTAATATCAGCGTGAAATTTTTATTAAATGTTTTTTAAATGTTTAAGAAAATGCTCCAAATAAGCATAACAAGTCAAAATAAGCAAAAAAGCAAAAAAAAACTTAGCGCTAAGTAATCACATTCTTCAAGATTCGTATAGATATTAAGAAATTTTTTCGATGCTATTAATATTATGGATAAGCATAATGCTAGAAATCCGCTCTCTAATTATTACTATTATAAGAAAACATGATTATAAACAATATAATAATCACATATGGACCAAAGGAAAACATGAAAACACACAAAAATATGCATTTTGGAATAAAAAATAACAGATAATTGCAAAGAGGATTCTATAGTAATAGGTGACATGAACGCAAGAGTTGGGAAAAGGGATCAAATATATAATAGAGTGTTAGGAAATTACGGAGAAAACATAAGAAATAATAATGGGAAAAGACTACTGAATTATTGTATACTAAATAATCTAATGATAGCAAACTCATAGTATGATCACAAACAGATACACACATACACAAGAGAGATGCCCAGTAGAAATGAGAAATCCATTATAGATTGTATACTAATAGATAAGGAGAAACTAAAGGCTGTCAAGGATGTCAGAGTAAGAAGAGACGCAGAAATTGGAAGTGACCATTACCTACTAACTCTTCAAACTAAAAAACTTATTAACAACAATAAAAAAACATAGAGCAAAAAAATAGAATTTACGACGATCAAAACATTTAAACTAAACGAAATAGAGGTAGCTAAAAAATTTCAAGAAAAATTAAAAAATAAATAGAAAAAAGTCAATATATACAAGGACACTAAAATGATGTGGGGCAACTTTAAAGAAATCATTTTGCAAACAGCAAGAAATCAGAAGTATGTGGCACATCTATAAAGAGAAATGACAAAAAACAAACGGCATGGTAGTCGTAAAACATAAAAATCGTAATAAAAAACAAAAAACGACTTTGGAAAATATGCCTAAATGATAGGACGAATGAAAATTGTGACAATTATAAAAGCAGTAGACAAAAAGTAAAATATGAAATAAAAAGAGAAAAGACACAGATGTGGAAAATTTTTGGAAATAAATTAGAAGAGGATGGCAAAACAAATATAAAAATGTTTTATGGAGCACCAAGAAAATGAGGCAACCCAACAAATCAAATAATGTATTAAAAATTAAGAACAAAAAAATGAGATCTTGACAGAGGAGAAAGAAATTATAAAAAGATGGCGAGAATATTTCCTGGAATTATTAATAACAGAAAACAGAATATAGAGGAGAATCGGAAAGAAAAATACGAAAAGGAAAGCAATGAGGCAGAGGTAACAGAAGAGGAACTAAGACAAATAATAAGATTATTAAAAAGTGGAAAAGCCCCAGGAAAGGATAGAATAACGACGGAAATGCTAAAAAAAATTGACAGCGAAGGACTCGAAATTCTACTCAAAATAATAAATAAGGTATGGCAGGAAGAGGAAATACCATCTGAGTGGACGGAAACATTACTAGAACCAATTCACACGAGCGAAGAAAAACAAAATCTATCGATTTTCGAGGCATAAACTCCCTGAACACGATTACCAAAATTTTGGAACAATTAATTGAGAGAAGGATTAGAAACAAAATAAAAAGTAAATTACACGATGCACAAAGCGGATTTAGGAGCGGCAGAAGTATTCAAGATCAGATATTTACATTAAAACAAATTACCGAAAAATGCGCCAACAACGTAATTTTTTTATCTAGCATTCATAGACATACAGAAAGCGTTTGATACAGTTAGTTGAAGATTGGTATGGAACATTTTAGATGAACATGAAATTGATAAGACTCACTCGGAGAATATATGAGGATAACACCACCTTTATTATACAAAATAACTATATGTCTGAACCGTTTAAGACAAGCGATGGACTGAGGCAAGGGGGTGGGCTAAGCCCGCTACTATTTATAATATTTATGGACGAAATTATTAAAAAATTCAGCACCCAGACAAAACAACTAAATATAGGATTCCACAAATTAAATAACATATAATAATAAATATGGAATGAAGATCAATAAACAGGAGACAAAGGTAATAGTGATCAAAAATAGAGAGGAATTGAACGTAATAAATAGTAGACGGTGAACAAATACAACAAGTGGAGAGCTGTAAGTACCTAGGAATAAATATTGAAACAAATGGGAAATACGAATCAGAAATAAATATACGATTAGAAAATACATAAAAACTCTTCCATACAATGAAGAAAACCTTTATACAAAATAAAGAAATTACGAGTGGAGCTAAATTAAAGATTTTCAAATCTATATACAGGCCTATTTTTATTTTAACGTTTGGTTGTGAGACGTGGATACTCAATAATGAATAAAAAAAGTAAGGTTCAAGCGATGGAAATGAAATTCCTGAGGGCAGTCAAAGGAATCACAAAAATTGACAAAATACAAACATTAGAGAAGAGCAGGAAATGGAAGCAATGTTAAAATTTATAGAAAGGAGGCAAATGACTTGGTGGGGACACTTACAAACGATGGTTGACAACAGAATTATGAAGAGGGTATGGCAAACACGGACGATGAAGAACAGAAGGAAGGGCATACCTATGGAAACAGGGGAAGAAGGATTGAAGAAGATAATAGAAGAAAAGGGGATTCATATAACGGAGGCAAAAAATCGAGCCAGGAGCAAAAAGGAATGGACGAAATTTATACACGGACAATGAAAATGTATTTTATGGACTTCACCCAACACCCGAAAGAGTAAAAGGGTATTTTAATTATATATATTTAAATATTTAAAACAACAGGGTGATTTGACTATTCAATTATACAAATCAATGTACCGTTGCTATAATAGATGTCAACTTAATGATGTCTTAGAAGAGAAGACTTCGTAGTAATTTTTCCTCTGTACAAGGAAGGTTGAGATTTTCATCACCCCTTTACAGATTATTTGATCTAAAACAAGCTCTCTGCGATCATGTTTGAAGCTATCACTAAGTCTACGGCCAGTAGAATAACTTACCACGTTGATCCTACCGAGTCAGTAAAGAGAGAAGACAAAGAGATCGCCCGTCGCCGGTGGCAACACACGCGTCAATGACGAATTGCGGAACTTGAAAAACGACACTTGATAATAACCAACAAAGATCGAAACTATGGTTATGTTAATTGATAATATATTGTAAACTTTGTTTGTGTATATTATACAATAAATAGTGGTATAAAAACGTCAAAATTTCTTTTATTTTACTCTTTAAAATGAACTACCACATAGTAACGGTCGCCATCATCATTGTCATGAAAAACCATCGATGAGAATATCGCTTTGAGTTGATGCATTAACAACCAGACTCTACTTGGAAGTTCGTTCAAACTCTCTCAAACAACACCACCATAACTAAGAGTTTCAAGGTGCGAATGGTCTCGTTAGTGGGCCAATTTCGATTTCAACACTGGAGTAGTAAGAGACACCTCAACAATATTAACAACCACCTCCGAAGAGCTTAGCGAACTCATGAAACAACTTAAAATACCAAAATCTCCAAGTATTATTATTAATGAAAACCCACACCCTCAAGGGTAGTAGATGCGCTCTTCTGAGTATCGAAAGTAGGTTCCTTAGGGCTTTGCTCTGCCCCTAATACTGTACAATATTTACATATGCAATGTTACCAATTTGGTTCCAGTAATGATCGCCCAATACGCTGATGACACGTGATGTGCTGGGCTGCCAATGTCAATGTCGCCTTTGAAGACATTTTTTTTTAAATGATCATCATCTTGGTGTATATATATATATATATATATATATATATATATATTTAGTTGCATTTAATTTTGACTTAGTTTAATTTAACTTTTAATTTTTTCTATTGTTTTTTGTTTATATAATATTGTATATTTTTTATGTTATCCTGTTATTGGGCATCATTGGTGTCTGTTGGATAATAAAGATTATTATTTTATTATTATGACACAGCTCTACTTTGCAGAAAAGGGAGAAGGTACTGCAGTTCACCTAAACGACAAGTGGACGAACAAATGGTGACTAGAGTTCAATGCTGATAAGAGCATGTATATCATCAGACTGTCCGTCAAAAAAAAGAGCGAGTCGCCCGATACACCTTCGAAAGGCAATTAATTGTAATTAAAGACGAGATTAAGTATCTCGACATAATCTTCGATCAGCATCTTTCCTGGTCAAAAATGATCACTTACCAGATAAAAACTGTTTTGTGAGCTAAGCTGTAGCTCATCATAAACGTAAGATCTACTTTATCTGTGAAACACAGAGCAGAACTCTGTGTTTCCCCATATAGATGGGGTTACTATGCTCTAATAGCAAAACTCCATCGTACGCTAAACGTCGCTTTGAGACGCTTACTGAATGTACGGGTGGAATACACAAATTCACCGTGACACTAATTTACCAAGTTTTCTGGATTTAATCAAAGTGTTTCTACAGCACACTAAATAAAAATCAGGAATAATATTTCCGAAATACGATTTCACTGCTGATGGCAAACAATGAAGGCCTCGTAAGATTCTAATTGGTACCCAACAGCTCCCTAGAATCCTTAAGCCATCGAAATCCACTCGATGGCGCGTTTCATTAGAGGAGAGTTCTACTTAGGACGACCGGATCCTCCAAATCTTAGCGATCATTTTACTTGAGTTCCCACTAGAAAAGATCTACGGTCTCTAACTAGTCACAATAGCGATCTCGGAGGAATGCACTAGATCCCAAATGGTTGGATAACCACCGATATTGAAGGGATCTGTCAACAGCGACAATTATAACAATAATAGATTGCCTATATTATAAAATTCTAATCTTGAACCTATTGTTACAGGACAATTTGTTCGGCCCTATCAAATGAAATCAATAATATTACAAGCACTTAGCGGTTCGTATTAATCATCAAATTCCTGCAACATACAACCGATAAATGACACGCAATATCTCAACCGCTAACTTTGCCATCGATTGATTGGACAACATATTATTTTATACGTCTTGCCAATCGCTTTCCCCCGCCTTACTTATGAAAGTGAAAAGATAAAACATAATAAATTCACATCGTCTACGAGACTCCTTCCCAACTTATCGATCTGATTATGGTGAATGTTGTTTAGTAATGCACAGCGTAGGTGAATTATCCTTTAATAAGGTCGTGCTCGGCATTAATTGAGCTGAAATATGCGGATACATTATTCGCACATACGAAACATGTGCACCAATAGCCGACGAATCGATATTTATCTCGATTTATTAAAGATCTGAATATGCAGCAGGTATTTGCGAGCGTGATATATCCGCTTCGGAATGAAGCACGCTGCGCTGAAATCATTGTAATAAAGCCCGCGTCGTATTCTTATGTTTTATGCCTTCAGAAAGGTTTTATTGCTTTTATATATTTCTTTGTTCTCTTGTCGTATAGTGACATATCGAATTTCAATATGAAAGTATTTGTCATTTTTATGGAAAAAGAAAATACAGGGGATTTTGCGTTATTGTAAATTTACGTTATTAGTAAAGAAAATCTGTATCAAATACATCCATCAATATTGACACATTACATATAGGCGCAGATATAGGAGGAAAAAAATATTATGCGAAATAATATTTTTTTTATTCAATTGCAATTATTCATTGTGGTATGCACGCATGCAGCGGCTATGAATGGTGAAAATATTGCATTTACGTGCAATTGAATGAATAATAAAGCTTTTATGTTGCGCCAGCAAATTTATTTTTTAATAAGTGGATACTTTATTAGCATATGTATCAAACTAAATTGGTAATACGTCGAATACGTAAATTTTTGCAAACATCAAATATTTGCATTAATAAAATAATATAGCTTTTGTAATCACAATCAATTAAGTAATATTTTATTAAGTTAAAACATTATTATTTATTATTACAAATTAAACGAACTGTAATTTAAAATCATTACATGCAAGATCTACATTTTATGCGAAAGAATATTTATTTACATTCTGGATTATTAATAACATAATTATTATTTTCTATTACGTGTTAAGCAATTAGCACGTATTATCATCAACCAGAAAACTAACGGTACGTGAGTGAAGAGTATCGTAATTAAATGTTATTAAAAGCCCCCACCGTAAATGTGATTTATTGTTGACCATGCAATTAGCAATTGATTTACATTTGCGTTAGCGTGTGCGCATGTAATCAAATTGATTTAAACGGGAAATGCTTTTATTTGTGATTAAGTTAGGGAATCGTAACCATTATTCTCCTGACAGTTAAACTAGATAAACGGACCTTAAATTCAATCTATATAAGCATGTAATGTTAATTCATATGCCCTTACTTACATTTTACTTTATATTAGTTGTAAGTTACTGCAAATAAACAAAATCAATAGAAACGGCGATGTGGTCATCTTAGTTTTTTTGATGTACCGATCATTTATTACTCTTCAAACTATTTGTTATATATATTTCATAACTTTGCAATTTAAAATTTTGACACCTAAAAAGAGACTGGTATATGAGAATAGAAAATCTATTAAACATTTTTTTACAGTAAACTAAAACTCTTCGAAAATTATTTTTGGACAACACCAGTGATTTTCTAATTGCTTGTAGGCTTAAGGGACCTGCCAGTAGAAACAAATAACGAATGAGAGGCCGCATTATGATAGCGAACAACCCAATCATATTTTAATTAGGTCCTTTAAATGGTACTAAAACTGACCTGTGATACTCTAAACGATATGAACAAACTGTGATTCAGTCCTTTAGCATATAAAAAAAAAAAACAAGCAACATCCAAAAATTGGGATCATCTTGCCTTGAACCAACTCTTTGCAAATAGCCTTGCCTTCTGTCCTTCCGTTAGAACTTTGGAAACAAGTTTGGTATACATTTCTCATCTCAGTTTTCAACTTTGATTAACGACAAAGTACTATAGCGATCTTTACACTCCAACTTTTTTGATAAAACTGAAGCGAGTGTGCTGCCCATTGACACACTCAACTACCTCACCATATCGGTTCAACGAATTTTGAATCAACAAACAAACCCTGTACAACGTTGCCTGTATTTTTGCATACAAAAATTAATCTTTATAACTTATCTGACTGATTATCTAATAGAAGATTATAAACAATTTCAGTTCAGGCACGATTATATGACTTATATAAACATTTATACTAGGTAATACTAATAATTCTTTAATATTTTGAGTTTTTTCTAAAAATAATACTCTTTAACTTAATTAAGTTCTTTATATTCGACTATTTGAAAAAAAAAAATAGAAAATTTTGCTTAATCTAAAATTTGAAAAGAAAAAAGAACAAAGAATATTCTGAATGAATCATAGGTCTACGTTGCATCCACGTTACTTTCCCTGTATATTTCTCGAAAATCTTGCGCTATAAGCTTCTCTATATTCCCCATAAGAGGTGCCGTCTAGAATGCAAAGAGAGACTACACTGGGTCGATCAATGGATGCAGGTTATCTTTAGTGATTAATCGAGATTTTGTTTGTTTGCCCACGATGGTCGTAAAATGGTTAGACGTCGCCGAAGAGAAAGAGGAAATTTACAGTTTGCAGTGGAACGCCATACAGCTCTTACACGCGGAGTGATGGTCCGGGGGGCGATTGGTTATGGAAGTAAGTCTCCTCTTTTGTTCATTCCAAGAACATTAAACGCAAATCGTTGCATTAATACAGTTCTAGAACCAACATGAATGCTCTATCTGAGAAGGTTGGAAAACCCCATTTTCCAACAGGATAATGCAAAGCCGCATACAGCTAGGGTTACTATGGAATTCCTGGAACTAGTTAATGTTGATTTACTGCCATGGCCTTCTCGTTCTCTAGACCTATCATCACCTATTGAACTCGTGTGGGATTCAATTGGCAGAAGACTGGGCCATCTTCAGCCACCCACTCACTTTACCTGCTATTAGGATGCGAATTCAAGAGCTTAGGATGCAATCCCTTGAGCTGACATTGACAATTTGATTTCTAGTATGCCTAGGCGAGTGCTCCAGAAATCGTGGAAGAGCGACTCATTATTAAAATTAAAGAACAAGTTCCATGATTTTTGTTGAAATTTTAACCATTGCTTAGTCAGGATTAGTCATAAAAATTGAGTGACGAATTCTTAGTGTTATTTTACTTATGGCGACCAGTATACAATTTGCATATTTCTGTACTGTTCTCACTCAATATATAATGGCGTAGGGGCTATATGCTATTGGAACGAATCTGATCTAAGTTATTCGGTTAAATGCAACATTAACGACGTACATGAATCATAACCATATCTACAAGTAGAAAATCCATGTTTCAGAAAGATAATGCCCACGGTTTTTTTATGGTGTTTCTAAATAATGCTTGATCTGCTCCTAAGACCTTTGCGTTCGTCAGAATTATTACTAATCGAATCAAATGTTGGATATGGTAGGGCAGAAAATAAATAGTCTACAGCCACATCCAAACAAAGTATTATAGAAGCGAATTTTATAAAAATAGAATAGTAAACCCCCGGCAAGCATAAATTCGCTACATTCAAGCATGCCTAATCGATTAGTTAAATATGTAACAATATGTGAATCATGCTGAAGTTATTATCGTTTCTGAATAGAACGTGTATATACTTGTTCTGGAAATTTCATTAGTGATTACTTGGTGTTCAATATATAAAACGATTCCCTTACTCACTTCTTAATAAATTTAAACTTTTTGCAAGAACTAAAAGTGGAAATATTTTATAGGTAGTAGTAGTATTAATAATTGGCTGTCGATAAAGTGGTCATTCCGTCATGTTATTTGTGTATTTAGGTGTTTGTAAGTGAGCTTGTTACTTTAAAGGATTGCCCTCATCACTAATTATATTCCGGTCATATATCAGATGGGTCCGACAATGCTGAACTTCATCAATAGCTAATTCGGCTGCAACCGCATGCATCTTAATAATTTATAATTTTACTGTTGGATGTTCTTTATAAAAGAATAACAATTTGATCACATGTTTTATGATAACTATATGATACAGAACATTTTTATTATAATTCATAAGCTATAACTCCCTGGCTAGGTCCCGCAGTGCCGGGTAACCATGTCAAGGAAATTCCAATTCCCATCTCTGCATTTTCAGCGGTTGAATGCATAACGGCATAGTGAGTGGTATTCGATTCAACTCGTTTTACTTTCATTGCTCGCGAATATTCAAGTGGATTGTTTCTTTTAATTGAATTCCGGATTCCGCAAAAATAATTAAGTAAATTTATCCGTACCTGGTACACGTGCATCGACGCTCTATGCAATGTATAACCCTCACCCTTTGAAAACTAGTCCGCCCCTGCGGTTCCTTTGATGCACATCAGAATGTGACTTACAGCCAAACGATCTTCCTGCGGATATAGAGGTTAAAAATTACTAATTCAAAAGACCACAGCCAGGTCCATGGGAGAAATTCAGCTGTCGTTTGCTTTTACAAATAAATAGGATCATGTTGTTGTAAATCGATACGGTCTTCAAACCGATAAATGTAACTATAGGATATTCCTTGTAGGGCTTGTAATTTAAATTAATCACGCTTAGGAAACACCTTAACCCGAAATTAATTACACGAGAATAGTGTGTTAAGGGAACACCACAAATCAATTAAGCATATGAATGTATCTCATGAGAAACTCCTCGACGATCTTCATAATACTTTATTATTAATGCTATCTTATATACTTATGATTTATACATAAAAAAGAAATAAACAGTTCATGTAAATTGTAAAGTAGAATACAATTAAGAAATAATATTAGGTGTGTGTGTCGCTTATGCAAATGTCTCTTAAAAAACTGAATTATTAATTAATTAAATTCAAAATAATCAATAAAAAATACGTATAAAAATTCTTCTTCCGTGGCAAACGATCGTTTGCTATTAAAATTTGGTGAAAATTGTTTACCTTAATCGAAGCCTATAATTTATAATACAAGTTTAAAATCCCATCAATTCCGGCCAATTACCGCCATCCAAAATTTCATCGGCACATTTTCGAAATTACCGATACAATCGCTTAAGTAGTGATTCATGTTAACAGCGTTCTGCGGAGCCATTAATCACAATTTGTCATTTTTTATAGTAACCAGAGGCTAGCGTTCGTGAAAGTTGATACCTCAACATAAAATAGAAGAATCCCCGGGTGCTAACTTCCCCACTTTACAACGTTTTTGCAGTTAGTGACCCATTTGCGATTTGGTAATGAATAATGGAACCAGAGCGCAATGAAATCGTAAATAATTTATTCTAATACGGTTATTAATTACAGATGGGAAACTCGTTGGTAATTTGTAAATAATAATAATAATGGTAATAATGGATGGTAATGTATTCATATGGTTATGCTTTTTAATAACTGCGGCTTCTGCAGTGCTATCAGGGTGATTATTTATTAGACACGGCGCAATGTGTGCTTTATTGCGGTGCAGTATGCGTGGAGGTTGGGAAATGAACATAATGGGTCTTGGTTAATACTAATAGTTTCATGGGGGAATTCTCTGTATAGACCACGTAATGCATTCAATATTTACGTTCCCACAATTACCGAATTGATCTTATTCCATTACGACGAGTGCTTGCAATAACGACATTCTAAACCTATTTCTAATCTTTCTCTCTAACCCAAATTTACAAATTAAATTCTGTTGATACTTTAGATAACGATCTTGAAATAGATTACTTATTTATTTTTTGGATGGGTGCAATTTTTATGATAAAATAAGAGTTAATAAAATAATATATATTAAAACAATGAGTGAAGGGGATAATGATAAGAAGATCTCAGAATATTGAAATAAATCTAAATGATATATAAAAATGTACTATTAGTAAATAGAAAGACTTATTGAGAACGCAATATTGAAACTTTTAGAGTAAATGAGTGTAAAATAGATATGAAAAGAAATGATTTTACGGTGATTTTAGTAGCAGTAGTTGTAGTGTTTAGCTATCGACCACGTGGTCCTTCCGCCATGTGTCATTTGTGTGTATGAATGAGCTTGTTACTTTAAAGAATCGCCCCCGTCACTCTAAAGCACAATTCATTGTATCCAAATAATGAATGGTACCGGTCACCCATCCATCTACTGACCCGAACCAAAGTTGCTGCACGCCAAGTTTAGAATCATCTGTAAACACGAGTTTCCATTTTTAGATCTCATCAGTATAGCTTTATTATTAATTTGATTGTTACACCAAATTCACTCAAAAAATTTTCTACGTAAATTAAATTTCTATTTGAAGTTTTTTTGACTAAAGTAAATAATAAAAAAATATATAGTTGAAATTAGTGTTTAAGTGATTTGTTTTTTATAAGCAGAGAGAACAACATCTTTATTTAGACAAACAAAAATACATTTTAATTTACAATAAAGGTTAGTCCATCCTTTCTGCCCTGTCTTGATTCTAATTTATGTAAAAAACTAAGAAAAAATTGCTGTCTAGCTTAACTTTTCAGATGATGCGAGCTAATAAATTGATAAAGAGATTAATGGATGTTTGTGTTCAAGGGGAATATTAGGGTTTCGGAGAGTGAAGCATTTATTCAGTAAGGTTACATTGAAGAGATTGTTGGAAAATTTTACACTAAGGCTATTTATTCGTTGAAATATTGGGGTGACTTGGGTGGTTTCATAAAGAAAAACATTAGAAGAATTGTGTAGTGGATTAATGGGATGTCTTAATTTAGCAAAGGTACGTAGGGCTGATCTTTCGGCGACGTTGAAGTGCTGGAGAGTGGAAAGGCGGATTTGGTTAATTAGGAGTGCACTGTAATCAATAAGAGGTCGACAACTCATAGAATATATTTCAACGGCTGTTTTAGTGGATATGCCCTGGTTTTTGAAAGTTAATGAAAATGTCGAGCTTTTGATTTTGGCTTTTATTGATTGTGCGTGGGCTGTAAAGGAAAGTTTGGAATTGAAAAGGGCGCCTAGGTATTTGCAAGTGTTGGAGGGGTGGATGATGGTGTTGTTAATGTTAATTGAAGGGGAATGTGGAGTGATTTTGTGATATGAGGCCAATATACCAAACCGAATCAAATGCTTTTTGTATATCAAGGAAAATAATTAGTGTTTTGTATCGTTCGAGATGATTGGTTTGTATATTGGAGGTTAGAATGGATAGAGGAGGGATGGTTGATTTTTTGGTGCAGGAAACCAAACTGGTATTCAGGTATGTGGTTGTTGGCGGATTGAAATAGTTTTTGTTTAATAAGAGATCCAAATAGTTTACCTATAACTGGGAGGAGTGTAATGGGACGGTAACTAGATACTAAGGTAGAATCAGTATCAGGTTTGGGACTACAGATTGCAATACCCTGCTTCCATTCAGAGGGGAAAAATTGATATACTCTTTAAGAATAGTGGTAAAAAAATTAGGGTTGCCATTAAAAAATTAGTCGATGACGTCATATCTCATATTTGGGACACTCTGTATAACATTTTATTACATCAAAATGAGCGCAATGTAAAATACTACTCGACCTATCCGAGCATATTTTCAAAAAAATATGATTATGATTACTGAATTTATTCCGAGACTCTCCCTGTATATATATGGTAGATTGTTTCTGTGAGTCTGGGAATAAAATTAACAACATATAGTAAAGTGAAAATGATGATTCGTAAAAAAACAATATTATAAAAGTCTTCAAATGACCAAGATACAGGCCATCAAAGTTTAGAAATTTTAACACATTTTTCTAAATATTTTCAATACCGTTCATGGTAGAGTGCTGCAATTTGTTACGGCCTAAAGTAGCTATCAGGTAAATTCTTTAGACAATCTGTCACTTCAAACGGACCGCGGGAACCATGCTATGCAGGGTGTTCCTAAAATTTGTTTACTTAGAACTTTTTTGTTTGCTCGCAAATCTACATTTATTTTTCGACATTTTAATAGAAAATTTATTTAAGCATATTTTATCACTCTTTAAAAATTTTGATAACAGTAGCCGTTTTTGAATTAAAAGCAAAAGTGTTAGTCTTTGATTTCAATTGTAACAAACAAAAATCCAAAAATACTGAGCGATGACAATTGAAAAAAGAATTGATATGTCGTTAATAACTACGTTTAAATATGGCTATGCTACATGGTCCTAAATGTCTTTGGCTTGACAATGATATTTTTTTTTAATGTTTTATTTCTCAACATAATTACATTTTACGATAATGCACTTAGTTAAACGGCTCGCTAACATTTCGATAACGGATAATTTATAAAATTATTATTACTTTTGAGTAAAATAAATATTTTAACAGCATGCCTCCGTTTCAGTCAGTAAAACAAAGGAAATAGTCGCTGGCGGCTAAGTCTGGAGAATACGAGGGATGGGTAACCAATTTATAGTGCAAGTTATTTAAGTTATTAGCCATATCACGAGCTGAGTGAGCTACTGCCTTGTCTTTTTTTTCTTTGCCAAATATGGCCGTTTGACCTTGGCCTCGTCGATAAATCAATCCAGTAATGACCAGTTATATTCTTTATTAATAGTTTTACCATGTTCAATAATATTCATTGTTTGCGCATCCCAAAAAATACTGGTCAAAACCTTGCCAGCTGATCCATGTTTTATGTTATACATTGATTCTAGTCGTAAAACTTAGCTTGTTGTATTTAAACAGAGACAGATTTTTGGCCAATTGTCTAAAACCGCGGCACTCAGCGCACGCAAAGCTTATTTTATGTAAAATTTAAAAAATGATCAGTTTATGATCGAAACTATAGTCACAGTTAATAAATAACTATTGTGGTAAGACAAAGTTAAAAGTGCTTTATTTAATTTTAATCAAAATGTACCACCAAGTAAACGCCGACAACATTCAAGAATTTATTTTATGTGTAAATGATATGATGACCAAATCATTTCTTTGAGATATCTATGGTATTAGCCAAATCATTCAATTTCATTTTGTGATGATTTTACACTATTTCACTGTTATTTTGGATGTTTTCTGGAGTAACTAAATTAATAGTTTCTCTTAGCAAATCAATATTTGATTGTTGAATAATGTGGGGCAGACGTACCATAAAATTTATTAAGCCATGCTTCAACAGAGTTTTTCCTACCAGCAAGCAAGGTTTAATTTAAAGAAAAACAATTAACTTTTTTTCGTAATAAAAATAAATTCAAGTTGCTTCTAAAGCTATAATTTGAACCCAGCTAACTTAAGGTTGGTACTTTATAGGAAATATAAGAATTTTTATTTTCCGAGGTATGACCCAAACTTTGATTTTTTTAAATGGAAACCATAGTTGATTATGGTCTCATTCAATAGATTATTTTTTCCTAGCATAGTTATTACTGAAAATATGTGAGTTAAACTAGTTTTAAGTTTTATTATAAATAAAATAATAGTTAGCCATGAAAAAGATAAATGTAAAACAATTGCAGTTGTTAATAATAATAGCAATATTATTATACCACATTAAAAAAACCATTTCATCACCATTTTCATAATTACAATATTGCTATTATTATAAATGTAATCACTTATTTAAAAAAAATGGTATAGAGAAAGGGCGAGCAGAAAATTAAGAGGAACATCGGAATAAATTATAGGAAAAGTATAAAAAGGGCGCATTAAAAACAAGAATTTAAAGTAATAAAATTAAATAGTTTCATATACACTTATAGAAGTAGAAGCAACTTTTATTAGTATTTTTTTAAATTTTTGTAGCGATTTTTAGTCTTATGGCCACTGAGATTAATAAATAATAAGTAAGCAAATACATAAAAAATAGTTCATTTATAGCTTAAAGCATGATACGTCAGTTGTTAAATCTTTTAATAAGTAGGTAACGCTTTTCACGACTGTATTTCTAAACTTATTTTCTTATTACAGTAAGTTACACTTGCTATATACAATACATAAGTAAATGAATAGTTATGAATCTAATAATATTTTAAAAGCGTAGATTAAACGCCTGTAAAGTTTTACAAGGCTACAAAACTAAAAGTATATTTCTTATATGAACATATCTAGAAAATGTCTCACTTAAATTCTATTCTTCTCATTTATCTAGTATATAATACTTATTTCTTATTTCATATTTATCAATATTTATATTAACTATTGCTTGGTGTAATGTTTTGAAATGCTCATCGAAAGATTAGTAAGTGGTTATTAGCACACGTAGACTGTAATACTTTCCCTATATACAGGATGTTCAATTTAAGTGAAGACATTGAAATATCTCGAAAACTACACATCGAATAAAAAAAATTATAATTAAAATTTGTCGCCTCGGAGGGGGACATTTAATGATACGAAACTCGACCCACTACTCTCATCCCCCTAGGGGGTAGGGAGTGAGAAATAGAAAAATTAAATAGGAAGCCCCATTTTTTGTACGGATTTGAAAGTTTTTTCTGAATTTTGTTTTTGTCATGATATACGACGCTATAATCGACAAAATTCAAAATTGGCAAAAAATCGTTGAAAAATGGGGATTCCCTGAGGAATACGAGTGGGTTCGTAAAAGAAGGTTCCCTATGCTGATGAGAAATAATGCGACGTGCTGTATGAATGTAAAACACTGTCTTATACTGTCAAATCTCCCTTTATTGCTAATAAACTATTAGAGTAACATGAAACTTGTATTACAAATAATTGAAGAGAATTCAAAAGTGAACAAATCATTATAAGAATAGCATCCTTGCATAAACCTCATAGTTTTCGAGTAAAATATAGGTAAAGTACCATGATGGCCACATCACCATTTTGTTGTTATTGATATAGGAAGTATGATGTTCTTTGATTCTTTCGCGAAGGGCCGTCCTCTTGCCAACGTAAATTTTGGGACAGTCGCATATCAACATATATACCCCCGCCGAGTTCTAATATTAGGATTAAAATACAGCATTAACAAAGAGACACATGTATTATTTTCTAAAAATTGTTAAAATGATCAGATATAAAAAAAATAAAACGAATTCAAATCACTACAAAGTCAACGTACATCTAAAAAGTTTACTTAAATATTTATTTTTTTAAATGTCAAATATTTAAAATTTAAATCAATTTAGAACATACACCTAAATAATTTATTATGTTTAAACAATACAAAATATGGTTTCAAAAACGTTTCACCACACAATGGCTTCATCAGTTAAATGGCGGTGAATCATTGATGTAGAGTAATAAAAATGTTTTTGAAACCATATACTATGTCAGTATTTTATGAAGTGATATGGAGTTTCAACAAGTAATAACCTCTCATCAATCCAGAATACAAAGTTGTTGTTTATACCCCAGAATTGGTTCATTTCTATTTAATGAAAATCAAACCTTCTAAATTATTTCCTTCAAGGAAGGATTTTGAAAAACTTGTTGACTGAATGAATGTTGGAATTGATAAACACTACTAGCTATGATAATTACGGAACTAGAAAAAAAATCTCATGGATAAATAACACAATCTGCTACGTGTCAAATATTGGAAAGAAACGTGACCGTGTCGACATTCCAACTGAAATATATCGTCTCAAGAGACGTCAAAAGAGTTCCCTGGTATGATTTCTGAATCTCAAATATTACTAAAGAGTTTCGAATAAAACTTCCAGCATATGGTTTTATTGGTTTGTTAGAAGATCTAAAAAGCTTTTTGTGAAGTTTAGTCAATTAAATTATATAATTTAAAAATACGAAAACATTCCGTGAATCTACAACAATGAGTTTTACTAAGACTACAAAATATTGTATATTAGAAGTGGATAATATATATATTTATTTATTTATTATATACGGGAAACCCATTTTATACAATATAATACATATTTAGTTAAAACTAATGAAAAAAAGTACAACATTTAATTCGTGGAATTAAAATAAAATAAGATTAATACATTTATTTAAATACGTTGCGTTTAATATTTAATTTGAAACTTTGGAAAGAGCTATTGAATAGGTCAAACCATTCATAATCATTATAATTATTCGCATATCTCATAATACGGGCTATAGAGTTATTACGACTTACCGTTGTATATAATCTATTCATAATTTTGCTTAATTGAATTATATTTTTAGCATATGTTTTTTTTGTATTCGTACAAAAAAAACAAGCGAAAATTACCTAAAATTATTGAGTCATTTAATGCTTGGGTAGTTTTTATTGTTCTCTTATCGATTCTCATTTAAGTAATTTAATATTAAAATTTAGTGTTAAAAGTTCGTTTAGTGTTTTGTAAATAATTAACAAATATGTTTTTTTTTTAATTTGAAGATATAAATTATTATTAGATAAACCATTTCGCGAATAGACTTTATCGGAAAACTAAAGGGAACAATATAATTTCATCACTTTGTAACATCAATTAAGGAATGACAGTTAATAATTATCGGGTAACAATTCTGGGAAGTTTAGAAATAAAATGAAACTGTGAGCTGAAAATTGCTTGTTAAGAGAAGCGGTGGACATAAAACCATCAAGCAAATAATCAATTTAGTTGATAAATAGACGTTTTCATTAAAATTTATATTTATAATCATGGCCTTTATAAAATTAATATTTTAATAGATGACCATTTGTTTCAAGTGGGTGAATTTAATAAAAACAATGAAACCCCTTTACAATAACTAATTGGCTATTTTCCAGTACATTTAGAAATAATTTAATCAATCTACCGCACTTAAAAGCATCAACAAAAGCGCTATTATGATACCCTAACAATGTAATTATTGTATAACGGATCAAAATAGAAAGAAAAATATGTAAACGTTTAATAACTGACTGTCAGGTGTTTGTAGAAAGAAAATAGTTAATAAGGTATTAGTGGTAATGTGAATAACATTTGTGTCTGGCCAAGGTTTCGTATTTAGTAATATCTAAATTACTGGAATTACCTGCAAAACAACATAACGAACATATGGATGGAACAGACGTCCGCAGTTACACCTGTTTATAATAACCACTTCGAATGCGCTAAACTAAGGGGTACGTTTCAGCATTCGTGCTTTTAACAAGTTTCACGTGCATAAATTTACATCTGTAATTGTATTTTAGTAAAATATCGAGTTACAACAAAATCATGTCATGACTGGTAGCAGGCAGCAAGCTAAATGGATTAAAATCTGTCATCTCTTTTGAATTGCAGACGAGTGCGTTGAAGTAGTGTGTAATGGACATCCAATAATTTGGAGCTAATTGACGATACATCGCTGTCATAACCAAATTACCGTGCCGTCGCCTCTGCCTCTCCGGAGTCCGAACGGCGGCGGCGGCGGCCCCTTCCATCGAGCAGTGCCAGCTGTGGGGGCGTCGCTTGTGCCAGCCCATGCCGTCCCTTGCAGGACTACCACCTCTGCTGCATCCGGCCATTTCGCCAACAAAAAACACCCAGATTTACGTCACTTGACACTCATCATTACCAATCTCCATTTCATGTCGCCGTTCTGCGTTGTTTCCAGGCCGTTTCGATGAATATGGCGCGGCTTCTTGTTTCACAAAAACGCACATAACTTCCGTCGGTCGCATACATGTTTATTTGACTGCACATAATAAGAGCATGTAATATTTGTACGCTTCTATATATAAAATGTTAAATAAAAGTCCATCATAAATGTCTTGTTTGGTTGAAAATTAATTATATACTTTCATTATTTTTTGTCTAACAATACATTCTTACGAATTGCAATTTAATTAAAAACGAAAGTAATAATAGCGAACATTACAGGTTCACCATGCAAAACAATATTGAAACATGATTACATAGTATAATTTATATATTATTTTTACTATTAAAAAAAATAAAATTATTCTTCCTGAAAAGGATTTACTTATAGTATTTAAACAAACATGGATAAATAAATTTGGCAGAAAAAAAGTTTTATATAATCTACACGGAAGTGACTTTGAGCCAATAAAAGAGACAATGTATTCAAATAACTTTATAAGCAGCTTGGCCTTGTTTTGAACGCTGCTAAAAAAAATATTGGTGCCAAATCACACTGAGGCCAGAAAATGTATTCCCAGACGTATTTCACCAGAAAGTTATATGATTATAATCAAAACAAGAACCTTCTACCATTTGATAATAATGGAAAAACGGAAGAAAAGATAGAGAAGGAAGAATAAGTGAAATAAATGATGAAGTTAGAAATCAGTAGATTAACGATAAAAAGAGAAGATAGACGACAAATAAAAAAATAAAAAGAGCGAGAAAAGAAAGACAGATGATAAAGGAAAAAATAGAGAAGATAAATATTAGATTAAAAAAATAACGATAAATGAAAAAAGATAGAAAATAAAAGACAGAAAAAAATATTATAGATTAAAAACAGAAGACATATATTAAGATGTAAAACCTGACGACAAAAATTGGAAGACAGAAAAGACAAGATAGAAGGTAGACAACACAAGAGACGAAATGTAAGGTTGAAAACGGAAGATAGAAGGCAAAAAAGAAAACTTACAAGAGACAAGTCAAAAAAAGAGATGAAAACGGTAAGAACAGTAAAATACAAACAAACAACAAACAAACAATAGAAATACTAGAAAAATTGAATGATAAATGATAGTATAAAAACAAAGATTAACAATAAAAAGAGAAAATATAAGATGTAAGATAGATATGAAAAAATAAGAGATTAAAAACAGGTGACAAAGGTTAAAGACAGTGGGCAAATGAGAAAAAAACACAAGACTAAACCTAGAAGAAAGAGAAAGGAGATAAATATCAAATGATAAGAAAAAAAATATTAACAATAAAAAGGAGGAGGCACAAAACAGAAGAGTGATATGAAAAGTTTAACAATTAACGATAGTTGATACAGATTGATAAAACAAAAACTGAAAATAAAAGACAAAAAATAGAAGCTAGATCACAAAGGTTAAAAAAACAGAACAGTTAAGAAAAATAATATAGAGAATAAATGTCAAAAGATCAAAACAAAAAATTAACAATAAAAGAGTGAAGAAGATATAAGATAGAAAGTTATAGATATAAGTGTAGAAAACTAAAGATAGATGAAAAATAAGAAAACAATTGCGACACAAGAAAAAAAAGGAAATATAAGATTGTGATTGATTATTGTCATTTGTTTTAAATCATCATATAAAACATATGAAATGTTAAGAGATTTAAAACAAATGACAAGGGTTAATATGAAACAGAAGCTGTATTACGTTAAAATATAAAAGTTAGTTAGCCAAGGTTGAAAAAACAGAAGAATGTGTTTTTAAACATTACACATAAGATATGATAGTGTATGTATGGCGAAGCAAGAGTATAAAAGACCACAAAACAAAATATCAAGCAAATATGTTGTCAATAAGACGAAAATAAATACAAAATAAATTATCTAATAGTAATATTAGAAAAATTAAAACGATTATGAATTTTATAATAAAAATATCTTAAATTGAAAGGAATTTAATTAGAAAAATACATTATCGAGATTTAAGTTTGAAATCCTTGGTATTAAATTTCACCCCTTCTCTCTAAATATAAACAACAATTTCACGTGATAAACCGTGTATAATAAACTTTTAATTGAAAGATAGTGTGTCTTACATTCAAAATATGTAAATTGGTCTTGGATTCGACTTTAAAGTCCATCTCTTAACATAACTTTTTTATTTGATTATGACATAGAATACATACACATTGCAAGTCTTTATTTGATAAATAATCATTGATTTTATTCATTGTATAACGATTACTAACGATCTAACACAAAAATGCAAAATAAGACAACTATAACAAAAGACAGGCTTTTTAAACTAAAATGACAGACTAAATTAATTATCTGACGTTTTTAAATACCATAGAAAACTAGATGCATTAAAATGTTTACTTAAAAAGTACTAAAACGGTGCAATAAACAATATTTTGGCATTTTCTGCAAAAACGAGAAGACTTAACACTTAAGATTTAAATACAATTCGAAAGGTAATTAAAACGTGCATTTGCTGATAAATTAATAAATATAGCGTTCCATTTAAATAAATTAAGTTATAGCCATTTAAAGTTCTCATTTGTTTAATTCCAATTTTTTTACACGCGGCATAAGATGTCAAGTTTATTATACTTGGAAAATAAAATATAATCTATTGTTACACTTCAGTGTAAATTTGGTATGCATAACTTAATTATTTTTTAAGTATTTGAAACATGAAAATTAGGTTACATTTTTACAAAATTCAAATTATTTCAAAAACCTTAAGGTTTTAAAACACACACTTATTTTTATCGAAGGATCAGAAATGCAATAAAATACAGGGTGTTTCATTAAAAAAAAAACACACAACTTTGATACTTTTAGGGTTTTTGGGACACCCTGTATATTATGAAAGTAATTTTAAAAAGTAGCCCTAATAGACCCCCATATATCCCTAATGTGGAACTTTTTGAAAGTCACGTATTTTGGCCACAATATTCCGTGCCGTATAGCGTGAATAACCCTGTATATAATAGTTATTTAAGGTACAAGTGTAAAAAGTGATGCTTTATTGCACGAACTGGCGTTTAAAAACACGAGCGAGGAACGAGCGAGTTTTTTTAAAGCCAGGAGTGCAATAAAGAAACTTTTTACACGTGTGCCTTACAAAATTTTATCTTCGATCGTAAAGCATTTCAAAGAATATAGTCTTATGAGTAATATTTTAATGTTATTTCAATAATTCAATTACTGAAAACATATTTTACCGGCAGTGCACTAATGAAAGCGTTACTTAGCAACCAGTAAACAAGTTGCACAAATGTCGGCCGCCATTATTATTTATGGAAAAAATGTTCGCTTTATTGTAACCGCTTCAACTTGCATTAAATGAAATCTTCAGAGTTCTTAAATCTGCCATTTCGTTTGTATTATATATTTTATTTATACTTTATTAGTTATTTGTATCAATTATAAAAAAATAAGTTTTTTGTCGAAAATTTGTGATGTAATATATTCATCTGTCAAATTTGACATTTCTGTGCAATAAAAACAGTTTGACATTACCGTGCAATAAAAACGTAAAAAAGCACTAGTGCTTTAAAAAGCCATTTTTACAATAAAAAATGATGCAAAAAGTGTCTACTTTCTGTACGATCGTAGATAAAGATTCTTTTAATAGATGAAAAGTCATAAGTTACCCTCGTTTCATCATTATTACGACACACATGACGCTTTGATCTTTCCATTCTCAACAGTGAATCGACTACCCTTAAGTCAACTATGCGCTTCCTACGTATTGATGTTGACTCAAAAGGGAAGTTAATGATGAAGTTACTTCCCTTATTGGGAAGTAAAAATAGAAGTAACAAAACCAATAAGTTCCATTCAATTTTAAGTTACAAAATTACAAAAAAGGGAAATGTACTTTTTACAAATACTTGAAATAGCATGTTACAGCAGCATTTTTATTCTGGAGTATTCTCTTTAACAAGCCCCAATCAATATCCAATGCCTTATGAAATTCCAACACGAACACATCTGATGATACCGTTTCGTTTCATATCAAAAATTCAATTCAGGTTTAAAAGCAAAACAAACCCCGTGCACTATGTTGGTTATGCAAAAGTGAGAAGGAGTTCGTTCATTGTTCTTTTCCCCTCTGAACGTCCGTTAAAATAATGAAAGCAAACGCAGAGAAATGTCAAAAATATGCAGCGGAGAAATGTAGAATTTCTTAATTGCGCAATTTTCCTTTCGGAGCGAATTTAATATTTGAAATTTAATGCGAATTTTTTCAAGGCGGCGCGCTTCCGTTTAATATCAACATTCCCCTCTAAAAAAATAAGCGGGGTAAATCTGTAAATATTGTGAAATTATGGGGTGTCTCTGGGCGTTGTTAATCATTAATTATGCGTATGAATTTGATTGATGAGGCAGCCATCCATTATGACCGCGCATCTGAAGCTAATTGATGGGATTATTTAAATTTATTATTAATGATATCCCCGCGCCGCACAGTTGGATGTTTGTTTTGTTGCAGGTAATATGTTTATTATATTTGAGCACACATCCAGCGGAATTAAATAATTACACAGCACCATTCGTTATATTTTAACATTATTGTAGTTCGAAATTATAAGAGGAAAAAAGTAGAATAGATTAGTATCTATAAAACTACCTAATTTATTATATTTTATACTTATTATAGGCTACTTTTTAAAAAGAACAAGCTTAAAATTTTAATACATTTAGAATGATATAATACAAAGGCTGAAAGACCATAGGTCGATGGAAAATGAAAAAGAGAAGCAACATAAAAATTGTTACGTCGTAATATTGTAATATTTTTCTCTATAATAAAACAGTACAATTTTACAATGATAAAGGAATTAATAATTTAATTGTGTACTAACGTATCGTAAGATAATTTATATCATTTCTACTCCACCTTATATATTAATATTGAAGATGACACCGGTATCAAGAATTGCAATCTGTTATGACGTATACATTATAAATTGAATGCTAGTGACATTAACTTCACATATTATACAGAGTATTTAATAGCTATTTCAGATTTATAGCACTGGGCTGTTGCCAATGTTTCGCCCACCGCAATCCCGCCATCTTCAGAGGAAGCTATCGATCCCACCTTACAAACCCTAACCGTTGTTGGCACGGTCCCAAAAGCGGAGCTCCATTACAACGTTAAATAAATAATAACGGTAATAACTAAAATACTCGCTAAAACGTATTGTTACTTCTTCTCAAATGGCATGCGGTATTTGTTACTTCAGCTGCGCGCCGGTAATTTATGGCGCCTCTGACCGCTCGTATTTGCTGAAAATCATTTACGGCTACGTTTCCCTTTTTAAAAAATAACCCTCCCCATTTGTTTGCAGGAAATAAAACCGTCATCGCCTTTTTTTTACGGCATTAAAAATCAAATTTGTGCAAATTATAGGCGCAATCGACGATATTGAACGTCCATATCTTCGAGTGACTGACTTGAAGCAATTAACCAACTTCTAATTCTTCGCGAGGTATTCAATTAAGGTGATCCGAATATAATTAAATTTCTCCGGGATTGAAATCTGATTAAATATATTGCATTTCTCGTTCGCGCCGAAACGAGCTTCTGGCGAAAATCGTTTTTTTTTATTAAAGCCGCAAGGTAAGATTAGAGTAATTATTAAATTTGTCTCGTATATCATTAGGTATTTAACATAACTTTAAATTAATTATCCAGTATTTGCTAGTCTCATAATAATTATGGTTATAATTTATGTACTTTATTAACAACGATTAACATATTGTGTTTGTCCAACTTTCAAATTATCTGTTTAGATGGCACTGTCCACCGCTATAATACCAGGTTTTTCAGATGCTAATCCACATTGGATGGAATCCGTTCACACCCAGCATCCTGGAAGAGTTATTGGGAGAGATATAATAGGTCAATTTTTTCATATTTTTTCGAAGCACATCGATTTCCCACATATACATCATTCCAACTTTATTAATGAACTCATATGGTTTGAGCAAGACAATGCTTCCCCGAACTATGAACTATTATCGCAACTACTTGGGCCAAACTTTTCATGCCACGTCATATCAGAAGATGAGGGTTGAATTGTTGAATGGACAGCTGGATTTCCAGACTTTATACTTGAAATTGGAGTTTTTTTTATAGGGTCACCTCAAAAATCGTGTATACCTATGTCAATCAACCTTATAATTTGGAAGATGTGAAACTTTGTATTCGCGTTGAAGTAACTGTCATTCAAAGAAAATGAATAGAAAATTTGAGACAGCAGTTCGAAACTTAGTTTCTTATGTGAAACAATAAATAACAATTGTTTTATTATTTTCGGTCCAATGTGAAAGTAATTTAGTAAAATTTAGAAGTTGGCATTAATAAAATTAATTTTTTGACCAAAAGCAAAGAAATAAAGTGAAGGAAGAGTAATATAAATAATTTTGCGGAACATTGTGACCTCATAAAGATATGTCGTTATTAAATTCAACGTCAAAAGTTAACACCAAGATAATGTTATTATCAAACAATGTGTTAGAGTAAATAACTATAAAACTTGAATACAGTGTTTGCAACATGACATGAAGCCTGTACTATCCAAGAATTACTTTTTGGCATCAGCAACGTTAATCTGCTCACTCGGATAGTGCAAACAAAGCCATTCTACTCATCTTTAATTCTGTTAAAACATTTCTTTATCATTATTAACGTTTTGGCGGCAACAATTTACTGTAGTCTTTTATCCTTAGATTTTACTTGTTTCAGATTTCTCAAGTATCAGCTATAGTTATAAGTCGACAATATATCTATTCAATAACATTAGAGTAATTGGAATTTTGAAAGTATATGGTACATATGTCTAAAGCATTACACAAATCTTGATTAGAACTAAAAAACACTTTTGTTTGTTTCACAGATTTTTGTTTGTTTCCCAGATTTTTTTAAATTTCTTCTCCTACTAGTTTCGACAATATGTCATTATCAAGGTGATATTGGCCCCTCGTTAGTGCGGTTTAGCAATTGGATGGACAACCGTTACCCTTCGCTATTGAAATATAATTAATGGTGTTTTATAGTGAAGAGGGCGATCTTTTGAAGTAACAAGATTCTTGTATAAATACCACCAATATCATCAGAGCAGATAAGGAAAAGTCCAATATGAAGGTAATAAATTAAATGCTAAAGCTAACTTAAAAGGATATATTTCTAGAATAACACCTGTTCTGGATCGAGTTTGCCAAGGGTGATCAAATCATTGACCAGAGCACCTACACCTTACTAGGCCCGTTGTGCCCCCCTGGCTGGGAGAGCCCTACGTTGTTCTATCACTCATTTAGCCACCCAAGGTGACGAGAAAAGGACAGCACAACGCTTGGAGGGGTATCCCTAATGTTGGCCATGTTCGGCCTGAGCTCCCCTAGCATGGACTCTCTAATAATAATAATAATAATAACACATGTAGATTAAATTAAAAATTGACGTTTTGGCGGTTAAAACAATGATGAAGTATTAATTAAAGCTCTGTTGCAATAGATTATTAAATGCTACAACTTTCAAAACAGAAATTAATTTAATAAAAATATGTATATACATTTGTATTTATAATGTATCAGAAAGGTCATTCGAATTAATCTAAAACATTCAACTTCATCGATTGGATAACTTCTGGGTAGATAGTATCATAGAGAAATAATTGAATAGCAGAATAATATATAGAAATAGAATGTAACTCGGAGGGTGCGTGTTATTGATTCACCATGAACATGAACGCGTGAGTTAAGGCGGATTCCCAAGGCCACACACGTGCAGTTCCCTATCTGCGTGGAATTCCGGAGTCATCAACTCTTAGTTTATAAATACATCCCACAATTGTAACAAAGTCAGTAATAAATCTGTTAGTCGCATTTGTCGCATGAATTATTTCTCATTCAACGCTCCTGAAATAAAAAGTTACTTTTTAAAAAAGTCAATCGATAGTTGATCAACCAAAACTGGCGCAGTCGGTAGGATCCGTCGAACGGTGAAAAAGACAAAAATCGCTTTGACCCGGTCCGATAATCGGTTAATTCGACAAACGATCCACAACAAAACATCGGAGACGCAGAAAACTTCAAACGGACACACATCGCCGGAAGCACCTGCAGACCCGAAGGAAGACATCGACTATCGAGGGGAGCATCCAGAGGAAAGTCCCAAATCGACGATTCTCCGGAACCCATAGATTAGGAAGACCTGGAAACCACACATCGCTGGATTCTATAGGCAATAGAATTAAGAAAACCACGACAAAGAATGCAGAAGTACGCTCTAACCCTAATGTAAGTTTCCAATTAATTATCCGCTTTCAATCACACTCCTACACTGTTTGATTTTCTTTAATACGCGAAAAATAATAATTAATTAATATAAGCTAAATAATAAAAAACTCTATAACTTATGAACGAATTCGAAAATATAATCGAACAATTGAACGATATTCACTTAGATATAGTTGAACAAGATAATTTAAATATTCCCGAAATGGCTCTAAACGTCCCACTAATGCGTTATCAAGCAGATAACATTCCAACGTTTGATGGAAACCCAAAACAACTTAATAGATTCATAAATTCTTGTGAACATTTTTTGCAAGCATTTCAAAACGTAAATAATGTAAATGACCGCATTAATATCTGTTTGCTTGATACGATTCTAAGTAAATTACGCGATCGTGCTGCTGATTTAATCGGCACTAGAACCGAATTAAACACGTGGCAATTAATTAAAGATGCATTGAATCAAACATTTTCGGATCAGAGAGGTACAGATTGCCTAATTCAGGATTTGATCTCAATTAAACCATACAAAAATGAAACACCAATTCAGTTCGGAATGAGAATTCAAGACGCTAGAAGTTTGTTGTTTGCTAAATTAAATACCACTATTCAAGACCCTAATGAAAAATTAATTAAGATTCGTCATTACGACGATTTTGCGCTTAAAACATTTATAAACGGATTGCCATACCATATGCAATTAGTAGTAAGACTTAGAAATCCGAACTCGATCGAACAAGCATTGGCATACGTAACGGAAGAAGAAAATTTCAAATACATTAATAACGGACAGAATCCGAATTTCCGACAACCCACATATAGACCACAACCTTCTGTAAACCCAAATTTTACACGACATCCACCCAAACCGAACAATTTTGCACAAAAACCAAACTTTTACCCCCCAAGATATTCACAACCGAATTTCTCTCAACAACCTAATTTTGCTCAACAAGCCAATTTTTCTCAACGATCAAATTTTGCTAGACCACCTATGTTTAATTTTCAACAGAGACCGTTTTCAAATGCAACGTTTATTCCGCGTCCCGCAATAAATGCCCAACCTCAGTTAAATCAATTTAACAAACCGAATTTTAATCAATTCCCGAATAACTCAAATAATAAATTTGGCAACCAAAAAACATTTCCATTTAATCCAAAATTAAGTTCAATAACCAGGAATAATTCTCAACGTAAATTTGCCCCTGAGCCAATGGACACAACATCAGGATACGCCACACTTAGACCGAAACCTACATTTATCGCGGAAGAGTTATTTACCCATCAGATAAATGACCTTGATCCTAATTCGTATCAATACGAGACCAATTATGAAACACCAAACGACCAATTTTTCGAACCGACCAATAATTATTATCCTAATGATCCTGAGTATGAATTTTACAACAACGAACATATTAATCATGATCAATACTTTGACGTAAATAATCAGTCGTACAATTATATTAATAACGAAGATTACGTAGAAAACCAAGATCAAAATTTTCACCTACCTTGCCCGGATCAGAAACAAACATAATTACTATTAATAACATTCATGCAAAACTACCATATATTAATGTCCCCGAACTAAACGCAAAATTCCTAATAGATACTGGAAGTACCAGAAGTTTAATAAACCCTCAACTTGCCCACACATTTTATGAAGATTTTATTTCGAATGAATCATTTCAAATCGAAACCGCACACGCAATGACAGAACATAATGAAGTTGCAATAATTCCAGTTTTTACCCCGTTTCAAACTAATAGTTATCATAAATTTTACTTATTCGACTTTTCTCCAAATTACGACGGACTTATCGGTGTAGACCTTTTAAATCAGTTAGGGGCCAATATAAACATACAAACAAGAAAATTAACCACACCCAGTGTCGAAATCCCAATAATTTACGAAAATTCTAAACTAACCAATAAAACAAATCAATTTAATGAAAGTTTTCTAATTATTCCACCTCGCACACAGCAGGTTATACAACTGCCAGTAGAGTTAGATAATGGTATCGGAATTTTAAATTACACAAATTTTGGTATAAAAACAGAAATGCCAAAACCATTGGTAAATGTCAAAAATTACCTTGCAATTACCACGATCACAAATTCAGGAGAAAACGCAATAAAAATAAAAATAAATGCACCTTTTGAAATCGAAAAATTAGACATATGTGACGTTAATTTCATAGAAAAAATGGAGACCGATGAAACGCCTTTCGGTACTAATTACGATAATATTTTAAAATCAAACCTAAAAAATTTACGATTAAACCATTGCAACACAGAAGAACGTGACGCGATTAGGAAATTATGTTTTGAATTTAGAGATATATTTTATTCAGATAAGATCCCATTAACATTTACGAATCAAATTCAACACAAAATCAATTTAAAAAATGAAACCCCAGTTTATACTAAAAGCTACAGATACCCAGAAATACACAAATCTGAAGTTAAAAATCAAATTTCAAAAATGCTAGATCAGAAAATTATTCAAGATTCGACATCACCTTGGTCCAGTCCTATCTGGATAGTACCAAAAAAACTCGACGCATCAGGCAAGAAAAAATGGCGACTAGTTATTGACTACAGGAAATTAAACGAACGTACAATTGACGACAAGTACCCTCTCCCGAACATCACTGACATTCTTGACAAACTAGGTAAAAGCCAATATTTCACAACTTTAGACCTTGCAAACGGCTTTCACCAAATAGAAATGAACCCAGACGATATTCAAAAAACGGCTTTTTCGACAGAAAATGGACACTACGAATTTCGAAGAATGCCCTTCGGACTAAAAAATGCACCCAGTACATTTCAACGTACCATGGACAATATATTACGCGGACTACAAAATGAAATTTGCTTAGTTTACCTCGATGACATTGTTATTTTTAGCACATCTCTCCAAGAACACATTTCGCGATTAAGACAAATTTTCATAAGACTTCGACAATCAAATTTTAAAGTACAATTGGACAAATCAGAATTTTTGAGCAAAGAAATTCAATATTTAGGACATATTATAACCCCGGACGGTGTAAAACCAAACCCTGACAAAGTTTCCGCTATAAAAAATTTCCCAATACCTAAGACGCAAAAAGAAATAAAATCGTTTCTCGGACTTGTAGGCTATTACAGACGCTTCATAAAAAACTTCGCTAAAATTACTAAACCGATGACAAAATGTTTAAAAAAAGATTCCAATGTTTCACATACCCCAGAATTTATAGCTGCTTTCGAACACTGTAAACAAATTCTTAGTAACCCACCAATTCTGCAATATCCCGATTTTGAAAAACCCTTTATATTAACAACCGACGCTAGCAATTTCGCTATCGGGGCAGTGTTATCCCAAGGATGCATTCCCAATGACAAACCAATAGCATACGCCTCTCGAACCCTTAACGAAAGCGAATCACGATATTCGACCATAGAAAAAGAACTGTTAGCTATAGTATGGGCATGTAAATATTTTCGACCCTATATTTTCGGAAGGAAATTCCAAATTTACACCGATCATAGACCATTAACCTGGTTGTTTAATTTAAAAGAACCCAATAGTAAATTAATACGCTGGAGACTTAAACTCGAAGAATTTGATTACGAAATAATATTTAAAAAAGGAAAACAGAATACAATAGCTGATGCTCTTTCTAGAATTAGCTTAAATGCACTCGAAACTGAAAGCACAATCAATAATCCCGGTGAAATTAATCAAGAAATACTAGAATACGTACGACAATTAGCAGAAAACCCAATACAAGACGACCCCCAGACAAATCAATCAAATCCACCTGTTAAAATTTTACAAGACGTTTTAATCAAACCAGCAACGAACATAAAAGACATCCACCAACCATCTCTCCAATCCACTCCTCATTCAGTTAGTAACGATACTAGTTTAAATGAAGGAATTTCAATTTTAGACGAGATTATTAATAATAAACCCAATCAAATTTTAATAACTAAAAATCCACACAATAAATTACAAACTACTAAAGAGAATTTTGGACACCTTAAAATTCTTCATGTCAAAATACCAATATCAAATAAAAGTTTAATTCTCGAATTACTAAAAAATTACACAACGGACGGACAAACATTTTATTTATACTTCTATGATGATTCGATGTATTCATATTTTAACGAAACCTATTTAGAACATTTTTATGAAAAAGGGTTAAAATTAATTAAATGCACAAAACTAGTAAATTCAATCAAAGACGAAGAAGAGAGAGTAATGCTAATCAAATTCCAACACGAAGGAAAATCTAATCATCGTGGAATTAACGAAACACTCGAGAAACTCAAAAGAAATTATTATTGGCCATCTATGAAAAACGATATAACAAATTTTATCAATAATTGCAATACATGTCAAATTTCAAAATATTCCCGGAAACCCCCATACGTCCCAATAGTTTTAACCGAAACAGCCAGTAAACCTTTCCAAAATTTACACATCGACATATTTAGATTTGATAAGCAAGACTTTTTAACGATAATTGATTCCTTTTCAAAACTAGGACAAGCCATCCCTATTCAAGGTAAAACTGGAATACAAATTTGTAACGCACTAATTAACTACTTCTCGTATTACGGAATACCCGAAAAAATCACAATGGACAATGGTTCGGAATTCAAAAACGAAACTGTTAAAGAACTTTTAAATTTACACAAAATTAGATTACATTTCACGACCCCACTTCATCATGAATCGAATGCACCCGTTGAACGATTTCACTCTTCACTTATTGAACACCTAAGAATTTTAAGACAAACTCACAAAAATAGTAACATTGAAATATTAATGAAATATGCAATAATTGCATACAATAACTCCATACATTCATCAACAAATTTTACACCCTTAGAACTTACACTTGGGCACACCAATACCCGTGACCCCTCCAACCTAATCAATACCGAATTTTACTCCGACTACGTTGCAAACCATAAAGATAAAATTGAACACATATATAAAGATCTGACAGATAAATTAGAAGAATCAAAAAAGAAGGTAATTAATAAACGCAATATTAAAGGTCCCGACCAATACCAATTTACCATAGGCCAAACCGTATTTAAAATAAGAAATAGGCGAAATAAAAAGGAAAACAAATTTACAGGTCCTTATAAAATCACTGAAATTTTAGAAAATAATAAAGTAAAAATACAAAATAAATCAAACAATAAAATTGAAACAATACATATGAAGGAATTAAAAGCCCCGTTTGTTACAGATTCTGTTCATTCTACTTCGAAACAATAACATTAAGAATTCATGACTTAAACGACAACCCAGGACTGTTACCGTTAAAGTTAGGCTCCGCCCAAAATGTCATAAATTATTGGTCATTCATACAAGCCTTTGATATAACCAACATAATTATAGAATTCCAATCGCTCCAAAAACAATTTCATCGACTCAAAACTACAATAGAAAATTCACCAGAGCATAAAAGAGAACTCTATAACTCATATAATGTAATCACTAATATAGAAACGTTAATAATTCAAGAAATAAACCAAATTAATCCTAATAATAAAAGAACAAAACGAGGTTTAATTGATGGCCTAGGATCAATTATCAAAATCCTGACTGGGAATCTTGATCACAATGATGCTGAAAAGTATGATACTGCAATATCTACCGTAATAAAAAATGAAGGTAAAATAAAAACCATAATTAAAGATCAAATTTCAATCTTGCATTCGACAATTGAAAACTTTAATTCTACTGCACAAAAATTAGCACATAACCAAAACAAACTAGAAGATCGTATTTTGCAAATGGAACAAGCTATAAAAACGAAAAACTTAGAAAATACAAATATGTATGAATTTTACCTATTTAACACAATATTATCCCAAATCATTACATCACTACAATTAATACACAATATATTTGAAAAATTAGAAATCATGATCACCTTTTCAAAATTGAATGTTATCCATAACTCAATAGTGGAACCTAAAGAACTTCTAGAAGAATTGGAATTAATAAATAAACAGATCAACAACAATAAATTGCCATTTGAACCAAAATTAGAAAATATACTGCAGTTTGAAAAACTCTCAAAAATTAAAAGTTATATTAAAGAAAATCAAATCGTATTTATAATCCAAATCCCAATCGTGGAGCCAGAAACCTACAACTATTTCCATCTTTACCCCTTGCCTACACCATCCAACAATGAATTTAAAACGATATTTCCTCAATCCAAATATCTTCTCATTAACGAGCATTCGTACTTGCATTCCAACGATCCATGTAAAGAAACCCGCTCTGAAGAATTTTTGTGTTACAAACCCAATAATTATGAGGAAATAAACACCAATTCTCCATGCGAAATCCAAATGATAAGCCTCGCAAAAAATACCAGCAATTGTCATCAAATTCTAACAAACATCAAAACTATGAAAATTCAAAATTTAGAAGATAACAAATGGATACTAGTAATTCCAAACGAAAAAATTGCAACGAAAAAATGCGAAAAACATAAAGATAACATTTTATTAAAAGGAACGTACTTATTAGAATTAAACACATCATGTGAAATTAGTATTGGAAAAACAAAAATTAAATCATATCAAACCACAAAAACGAATTTCAAAGCAGTTGAACTCCCTAAACTGAATTTCGAATATCAACAAAAGTTAAATAAACAATTCAACATCAAACCATTGAAACTAGAAGCAATTAACTTCGGCGAAATTAATAATATTCAACATGGACTAGATTTACAAAAGTATGAATTAAATAAAATGATAAGTGAGCCGGTGATTACACATAAACTTAGCGTTTGGACAATAATCCTATATATAATTGTGACCATAATATTAACTTTTCTAATCTACCGAATTTTCATGAAATTACGTCTAAACAAAAAGAAAACTCTAGGAACCCCGAAAATGGAAAACATCATCTTTTAATCTCGCATTCCTGATAACCTACATGCTCGAACTTCGCCAGGGAGGAGTTAAGGCGGATTCCCAAGGCCACACACGTGCAGTTCCCTATCTGCGTGGAATTCCGGAGTCATCAACTCTTAGTTTATAAATACATCCCACAATTGTAACAAAGTCAGTAATAAATCTGTTAGTCGCATTTGTCGCATGAATTATTTCTCATTCAACGCTCCTGAAATAAAAAGTTACTTTTTAAAAAGTCAATCGATAGTTGATCAACCAAAACTCGTGCCAACATTCCGAACTCCGGAGACAAACCCCTCTTTCTACGCCTTCAAATGCCGAAAACTTAAATTTTCATTAGCCCCACTAACAACCGAACAACGGATGCTCTCCTAAAAAAAGGATAGCCATCACCCTTAACAAATTGCTTCCCCAGGTATTTAGGTATTTTGTGCAACCGTCACATTTAATTAAATTACGTGTAAACATGCACCCTGAAAATTTAATGTATGCATATCTCGCATCGCGTTACCTTATTCATTATCTGATCTTTTTTAATTATGACATTATCAGCGTAAAATAGAAGTTGCAGAGTCACCACTGAAAACGAAAAACGAGGAAAAATGCGACGCTCGCGGCGCCTTTGAATGGGCTCCGAAAGTTTTTCGCAGCCAAATGAAAGAAGTCGCCAAGGGTGGATGAACTTGATGACCGGCCGAGGAAAATGACGCCCTTCATATCTTATCTTTTTACCAAAATTAATAATCCTAGCTGTCGGAGTGAATTTAATTACGGAAAAGGTCGAGTAATTGATTTTTATCTTAAATTAGTATACTGAGTGTCAAAAAGTCAAATGAAATGCTAATATGAATTTTATTTTAATAAATAAATACCATATTTGCATTGTACAATAGTCGCTTTATAATGCATTGTATAAAATTTACTATTCGAATAAATATTTTATCGATTTCAAATAAGCATAAAAAGAAATATCTCGATTTGCATAACAGGATAATAATTCAATAAAAAAGTCCTTATTCTGAAAATGGTATATAGAGTACAATACAGAGTGGTTTTAAAATTTTATTCTGAATTACCCCGTTAATAATATTTAATGCAAACGAGCTCTTGTTTAGGATTAAAGAAAATACAAAATAATTAAATAATACGCTTAATATTTATTACTTAAAATAAAAATATTTTTAAAAAAATATAAGAATTCATTTCAATTAACTTTAACCTAATCTAATATGAATCAAATAAATGAAGATTGATGATAAACAAGCCTCACTTAAAAATAATCACCGTAATGGTTTTCCTATTTCAAAATATAAAATGCATTACACCACCAGTCTCCAATAAGTTGTACTAATTGAAGCCACCGCATTATAGAGCAAGGTCATCCATTCTGGGAAACAATGAACTTTATTTCACCCTAATGCCCCCGCTGTTGCAAAGCCAAGGTTCGGACGGAAATAGAACAAAATCAATCAAATGACGATCATTGCAATGTTGGAATAAAACTAAAAGCGATGGACACATATACGCGAAGCATAAATTTCATGCTGACATTAAGCTCTGACGATGAAAAATTAGTGGCCGTCAACAATATACGGACATTTTATCAATTTTTCATTGAAGTCGTGTTTTGCTGAACGATAGTTGTTCATTGTTCTCGTATTTTGATTGCAATGTATATTACAGATATAGGAAGTTGCTTTTTGCATGTGACTATATAATGATATACCCAATTATGAAAACTTTTGTAACGTACTGGCTCTATTTGAACCAACAATGAACGGAAGGTTCAGCTTTTACTAAAACGGATTTAATGTTCTAACAATGACATCAAGAAATATAACAATGCTCTGCCAGCAAAGATCAATATATTACATGCCATAAGAACATATTACAACACACCCATTTGGAATGATAAGTTAGAGCCTAAAAATGTATGATTAGTTAAATTAATATTTCACATAATTTATACTTTTAAATTCCAATAGCAGGCTTTTTACTTGTACAATTATCGTTTTTTTAACATTGCCAATAATTCGATTTTATTGGAATCGATTTATTCTCTTGAGAGTCTTTTACTTGGAAATACGTGCGTAATTTTTGGCATAGCCACTCTGCGGAGCTACATGTCTGTATATTGAATAATACATTTTTAGGACTGATTTCTGCCAAGTAACAGCAGTAACATGGTTACTAAAACAAAATTCCTTACACTAGCTAATTATTTGCACTTACAGACTTGTAGAATATATGTATATATCTATATACGTTTTTATTTAAGAAACAACCTAAAATATTTATAACATATTTGCGCAGTTTATTGCGGAACCCTAATTTGCATAAATTATTTATAATTACGACGTGACCAAAAGGCCGGTTTGTTTGCCGTCGGTATGTCAGGCCCTTAAATAAACCCGCATTTGGAAGCAGACTTCAAATGCTTTTTCTAAATGAAATATTACAATTGTTATTGTAACACAAAGACGTTATTTATTGGCAGTAATGTCAAATTGTACTCGTTATCGGTGTATTTGTTTGTAATATATGTGGAATTTTCTATATTAAATATGACTTTAAACAAAGTTTTATGCTAAAAAACACGTACTAAATTCGTGTTACAAAACCCCGGAGCATATGTCTTTCGATAAACTTTAATATATGAACGTGTCCAAAAAAATAAATGGCACCCCTCTTATGTTATTGGAAACATCCCCTTGCAGCGGCAGCACCCCATAAACAACATCCATGTCTGATCCGGCTCCACGAGCCCTTGATTTCGTGTCATTTAGGTATACGCAAGGTTATTTCAAGAAACACGTGCGCGTAGGGTGCTTTCCATGCATATTTGATAAGAATGAATCTTCCGCCGGCAAGGACAAATATTTGAAAGATCTCCTCGTTATACATATAAAGTATCGAAAAGTGTACACCTTCGCACGGCTTATCGAGATTAAATCATAAAATGTAAAAACCTTAGAGCCTCAACGACCGCCCTTGAGTGGCTTCTGTTATTCAAGGATGGCATTTGAGATGTCTCGACCACTAAAGTGATTACATTAGCACAAGAAGGGACAGTTGACACGGTTTAGCTGACCTTTACAAATATTTAATATCGACCTACTTTAAGGGTACTAATTAATTTTTCTTTTTCTTCTGAAAGTTATGCAGGTCGCTTCCAGGCAATTTGTGGAGTGGATTAAATAAAATAATGTCCGTTAAAAATTCGCAATTTCAACCCCCTCCGTATTCGAATAAATTTAGAAGGGCCAAGTGTAATCTCACTGTAATAAGGTGGATAATTTAGAGTAAATATATCCGTGCGTAAGATGGTTAACAGGTTTAATATAAGACAGGGTCTAGAGAGAGAGGGCGCGAACGAGCGAAGGTGCAAGCGGGAGCGCTTTGGGGGTCTATTAACTTCTGTAATTAAAACATGGCTTCCGCCGGTGCAGGTCAGGTATTGTTGTAGGGCTCATGGTGCGAAGATAATGACTGAAAATCCGATAAGTTTGAGTGCTTGAAGAAAAGTATATATGGTGGATGCGCCGGGAAATAAATATTTCCAATTTTAATTAATTAAAATTAAATTAAATAAGAATTTTGTTGTATTTAATATGAACTTTTTTATATTCTTACTATCAATTTATTAATTATGTTTGTGTGTTTTATTTTTACTTGATGAGTTACATTTTGCAATAACAGGATATCGTCTTCATAAAACATATTTTGTGAACAACTTATTTTAATATCTTTATTATATAGAAATGATTCATCTACAACTTTGCTTTGACATAATTATTTATATGTATATGGGTAAACAATGTCGATTGTATTGAAAATTTTTATTGATTCCTCTTTTATAGTGACAGCCAGTCAATTATAGTTAATAAAAGTACCTTAATTTTAGTTACTACAATTGGTGGTAATTGATTTTGCTGCGCATATGACATATTTCATTTAATTATAAAGCTGTACGGAAATGTTGGATGTTGATTGGATTCTAACTTAATCCAATTATTTGTAAACTGGAGTGTATAAATACTTATATTTAATATTTACTGTTACGCCAATTAGTCGAAGACTGGAATAAAAAAAATATAAGTATATTATTCGAAATACTGGCAAGTCTTTGGGAATTTAATAAAAAGAATTATTCGAAGTTTAGGTTACTTTATTTATCGAAATTTTAAATGTCTTCATGTCTTTTTTATTATAGAATTAGGGATTATAACTTCTGAGATATAAATAATAATTACTAATGTTGTTCAGTTTTTCATTACTATTTATAAGTGACATAATTTTGTAGTCGTTTAAGTAAAATTATTTGTATTTGCAATTATTATTTAGCCTTTAATTATAAATTATAAACTTTAATATACTTAAGTCATTATTATTAATAATAAGAATAATACATCTTTATTCCCATAAAAATATATTCAGCCAATATACTTAATATAGGAAATGGCGTCATGGTAAAACAATGTAAATTCAAAAATTAAATGTAAGAAAATGAAATCATTACGAAATAAACATGAAAAATTCATTCAAATCATGTGGTTTAATATTATCAGGATTTCCACCAGTTTCTTTTTGAAAACGTTAATATTAATTTCAGTTTTTGTTTTATTTTATTTTAACTCTTTTGGCAGAGAATTAAACAATTTTATGCTTGTGTATTCAAGACTTTTTTCAGTAAACGTGTACTTCTGAATGGGTTACATAAATTTTATTTTATGCCGTGTTTTGTAGATATAAATACCTTTATTGTGAAATAAATGTTTTTGCTTCTAACATGCTGAAATGGTTCTTTCCAAATATATGACTATTAATGAAAAAATACAAGACATTATTGGATTGATAAGGCTGTTACTTGGCGAAACTCCATTATAAACTTGTAATGAAAAACACGATCGTTTTGAGTTTATCTTTATTTTGTAGATACTGCAACAATTTATCTTGCAATCTGCGCAACCAATACAATTTACATTTAATTGAATAAAACAAAGCAAAACTCTTAAAACATCCGTGTTTTATTAATTTAAATACATAATGGAGTTTCGCCAAGTAACAGCCTCCCCAATACAATATTCACAACAATTTATCTCCTCACATCCACTTCTATTCTCATTTTCAGAACTTATAGCTATGGTATTGTTTTATTTTTTAAAGGGCGAAATATATTTGACAATAAACAAATACGTTTATCAAAATTAATAATAATAATATGAGTACGTCGATTGTATATAAACTAAAGTGATCAAATTATCCAAAAGTACTAAAAATATAATATTTGGGCTGAAAGACCACCGGTCGATAGCCATGACACGGAAGAAGACAACAACAGAATTTATTTTATTTTATTTTATTGTATACTTTACATGTATTATTTCCTTCTGTGAATAGAGATGTTTAGTAGTAGTATAATATTAAGATACTAAAATAAATATTGAATAATCAGCATTTAACCCTCTATGGACTGAATTTTTGTTTTAAATTCCAAAAACTTATGTGTATAAAAACTTAAGAATACAAAAACAGATTTTATTTGGCACAAGTCTTCATTCTATTTTGAACATTTTCGGATCACCTTTACATCCGGGCTTCCTCAAAAAAAATATCCAATGTGCCACATGTTTTGTAAAGGTGTGTTATATTTAGTATCCTTTTCTTTAATCTTGCGATTGCTTATCTTCGTCATTTGTAGCAAAAAATCCACTGTTCTTCCGAGATTCTTTATGTTCTTAATATAAACAAGATGCAATTAATTAATTTAAAAAATCAATAAACTATACTGGACCCCAGGACTAACAGAATGCGATGAGCAATCTCGCTTATATAAAAATCAAGCATTGACCACCGTTAAATCCAATACCATTTCCTTGATCTAATCTCTACCCATGTGTTGACTGTACGTTTTCACTATATATCGATATACATAATCATTCTTTTTATTTTCTTTTGTACAACCTTTTCACAATGTCTCAAAAATATTCTCATCAAACGGCCTTATTGTCGTATCACTTAACCGCATCTATGATGACGTTGTCAATAAATGTAGAAAGTATCTTAACTTCCTCCATAGTGTTCATGACTTTATCTAAACCAATCGTTGAAAACAAATTCTCGAAAAAAAATTGCAAAGCAATTGTCGGAAATTAATTTTTGCTAAACGTAATACTACAACCTCCAACATTATAAATTGTAAATTTTAAAATTATAAATCAGTCCTGTTGAGTCGCATGATAAAAAAGCTTTGTATCTATATTTTCTTAGGTTGTTTTAGCCTGTTCGTCGCCCGTCAATTCAAACATTGGAATGCCATTTTTCCCCAAGAAGAAGCGAAAATTGTAGGTTATAAAACAACATTTCATTTGCCTAATGAAACCACTGTGTTGCGAGACAATATTTCCAGTATTCTGACATTACAAACTGTGTTAATCCTCAACCAGAGCGTTTCATTTACTACTTCATCAAAAATAGGTCTTATTTCTGTAAACTATGGTCACAACTGAATTGTTTTGGCCACAAAAGATACTCTGTCTGAATGCCAATACATTTCAGTTTTCTGTAATCCACAAATGGATATAAAAAACAGCAACCAAAGAATTGTTCATTTTCATTCACAGCAATGGGTTTTGGTGGATCACAATGGAGTACATGATTATAATTTCCTCGTCAAATAGTTTTTTGAAAATAGGTCACTGGAGAAGGGGGTGTTTTAGTGACACTAGGATAATCTCCTTTCCAGGGGTAATACTATTATTATTCGTCTGCAATAGTGATGACCAAATAATTCTTTGTAGTCCTGCATACTCTTCATCCGACGAGGATCAATACAATCTTCGTTTCTGTCAATGACATATACCCGTCGTCAGAGAAATACTGATATATCTTCATTAGACTCAGAATCTCTTCAATAATCATCAATTCAACCGCTGGTGAAACTGATTTTAATTCATCTTTTATTTCTATCTGATTTTGCATTCATATTTTGGATATATCATTTATAAAACAAACATGAGCTTTATCTGAAATGTATCTCTATCAACCATAATAGCTCATTCGGTTCAAGGAATCAGTTCAAAGATCGGTTGCTACTACAACGTCTTCCAGCTGTATTTTAAAGCTATATCATAAAAATGTTATACAAGGTGTCCTAAAAAAAGTTTATATTTCTTTAGCTTCCTGTGTGTTCTCAATGAATTCGAGGGGTGCGCGTGGTATGCCAATCGGTAGTCTGGCTCTTGGGAATTTGAACGCCATGGAACGTTAGTAGAAGTAGAAAAAAAATTTATTCAACTTCATACTTGTTCTCTTGTACGAGGACGAGGAAGTTTGAAGAGACCAGTATAGCATTGGAAAAACCATGAAGATCATCAAGAACAGCAGAAATCGTGGATAATGTTAACCAGTCTGACGACCCAAATCTTTCAATTCGGAAGCCTCAAGCCTAGATAGTCTTTAAACCGTATTCTGAACAACGACCTAAAAATGTACCCCTATTAAAATGCAATTAGTACAACAATGAAAGCTTCAAATTATCGGTAAACGTGGTACTTTTCTTTGACCAACTCATCTCTTCAGGAGAGGTAACATAAATTAACCCCTATTGACTTTTTCTGGAGGGCTCGAATCTAAAGTTTATGCCAATAGACCAACTTCTTTTTTATTTTAATGTTCGATTTAATGAGTTCGGTGACCACAAGGGCTTACGCTTACACTTGGACGATATTATTATTATTTATACTTATAAATAAATTCCCAAATTGTATAGTTTAATAAATAATAAACAAATTTTCCATATAGTGCTTTATACATTAATTTCGATAAATGTCTTACAATTTTTAAAATGGTCCACTAAATATAAACTTTCTTTTGAGGCGCATTGTGTACCTTGGAATTTTAAATCAACTATTGAAACATTCGATGAGGTATAGCCATTTATATGGAACATGTTTCGCAAAAAGTATACAATTAGGTAGAATGAATGACTTAATACATCGTAGAGGTGAAAAAATGAAAATATGTATATGCCTCTAAAAATAGAGAAACTGAACATTAATTACAGTTGTTGTTGGGAAAATATTAGATTTAATTCCAAGGTGTCAAAATAAATAAGAAAAAAAAAACAAATCTGTAAATTTGTATAGTAAAAGATCTAATAAGCAACAAACGAATATAAAATTCATGTAAGTGATCATCAAAACCACCATTCATATGTGTCATCAAACTACCATTCCCTTCGACTACAAGTTGTTTATAAGAGTAAAAATATGTTTACATGTTATATACTAACAATGTTCAATTTTTTTACGTTGCTGATTTTTATGGAAAATAAATTTGAAAATAGCGATTTATTTTTATTTTCGTCTAAGGAAAGTTTGTTAAATAATCCTGTTATTCCAAATCCTGATTACTACAAAGGAAGGTATCAGCTCACAATGATAATGGAATCTAGTAAATATTTGCATAAATAATAAAACAAACATGTAAGTGCGCTATTCGGTTGTCACTTACATGACAGAAATTGTTTCGCTTTCGAAAATTAAGAATGCAATCTGTTGCAGTTGCTGAAGTTTTTAAGAAACACACATTTTAGCATATAAAAATAAATGTAAAATACACCGCTCACAACAATTAGTATAAAATTCAAACGGAAAATTACATGCAAATAACATCTGAAAGATGCTCTATTTAATTGTTTTAATTGAGACATAGGGAATTATTAGCATCGCATACTTCCGGAGTATCCGTAATAATTAACAAGAACTACCAAAACTAGAGTGAAATAATGTATCCCAAATTTGATTCAAAGAGCTAGAAGGCTTTGTTTGCAACTGATGGTTTGACTTAAGTGAAAATGAGGCATCTCAACGAAGTGGAAGTAGTTCGTGCTTTAACATTAATTGAAAATGGCGAAAGCCTTCGACAAGTTTCAAGAAACTTCAACGTAAGCCTGTCTGTTATTCAGGGATTGTGGAACAGGTACTTTTAGACAGGTCAATACACCAGGTGCAGTGGGCAAGGTCGCAAAAGAAAATCAACTTAAAATCATGACCGATTTTTGCCGATTTCGAGTCTTAATAGAGTTTCTACGGCGAAAAACCTCTTAATTCGAAGTCGAAAGATTTGGAGTTGGTTCAGTTATGGTTTGGGAGAAATTCCAGGAAATATTAACGTTAATTTCTATGTTGACATTGTGTTAGGATATCATATTGTCCCTGTGGCATATGGAATAGGTCAAAATTTTTTGTTAATGCAGGATAACGCAAGACCACATACTGCGCGAATCACTTTAGACTTCCTACAAGACCTACATATTCAAACAGTGGCCTGTGTTAAATCCCATAGAGCATGTTTGGGATATGCTTGACAAACGTGTTCTTCCCTCCTTTGTTACGGACGAAAACCAAATGCAAAAAAAGAAACAGCCACAGAAAACCATTCAAAAGTATCTCAACCGAAATATTTTTGGTTAAGGTAGAATATTACTAAAATGCAATAATTATATGCATAACTATTAACAACTAAATGTATTTAAAAAAATAATTCGATATTAAATTGTATAAACTATTGTTGGGCAACGTCATTATTATTATTTCTATTAATTTAGAAGCATTCTCCAAAAAAAATTCTTACAAAATTATCAAGTCATAGAGTACAGGTATATACATGTTAATTTACTAATTATGAACGCAAATGACCAAAGCTGTCGAAGGCGCCCTACAAAACCCCAATTAAATACGAAAATATCAAAAACATTTGAAAAGGCGTATATTATTACGATTGAGAACAAGTCCATTAGGACTAAATTATTGGTTATGTTAATGGTATAAATACAATTCCCCGTTATTTAAATACAATTCCAGCGGTGCGGGTAAATATGATTTTATACACGCAACGGCACAATTAATTGATGCAGGAAAATGCGAAAACCAAGACCACGAAAAGCTTTTATGTCATCAACATTCAACGGACGGATTTGACTTTATAAAAGTGAAATCCGAGAAGAATCCCTGCAGGTTTCAACATTATATTATATTACAATATACGCGATAAAATTAACATTTGGGGCACATGTAATAGACTAGGGATTAATTAACTATGTTAATTAAAATTTGTAGAATGTATCGGTGTAAAAGTTAATCAATTACTGAATTAAAAGCTTAAAGTAATTAATAATATGCTAGAGTGTACATTTACAGTCAAATAATACACTTTGAGAATTACATATGAAAAATATATTCATTTTGGTATACTAATCAATAATACTTTTAATATGCTGTAGTTAACATGAGTTTAGAAAATATATTAATAAGTTAGTACAGTAGATAAATAGAATCTTTGCATTGTTTTAAAGAGTTTCTGTTTTATAACAAACGTTATTTGCTCTATATTTCAATTAGTGATGATATAGGTACTTAACGAAATATAATAATTTTGAAGTACTACTTAAACGATTTGATTCAAATAAGGTGAAGGATAAACTATGGTAAACAAAAGGACTTCTTCAATATCGATCTCACACTTCGCGGCACATTAGAGAGCGCAGATATTATTAAATTGAGGCCACATGAGACCTACCCGGCTCAAGGGTGGACCGTGAAATATGGAAGCGTAACATAATTGCGACACATTTTTTCCATGTTCATTGTAGTGGCCTGTAATGTGAAATATAGAAAATACGAAGGGCATTCTAAATATAAACCGGGTCCCGGCTTACGTAACACTCGGACTGTTTTATGCGAAACATCCAGTATTTACTTACATGTTTAAAATTACGGAAATAAATTAGAATCACAACCGTTAATATTACATGCTCTTATACCTATAAATAATCTCATATAAATATTTAAACATTCGTATTAGAGCGCACATCGGGGGGAAAACATGTAGGCCACGGAGTGCAGCACATGCATCAAGTCAACTCAAAGTCGGATTTTATTGAAAACAAGAAGCCACGTGTGTTTAAACCACTACCTTGTACTGTCAAACGTCCGTTACACAAAGTTCCAATTTAAAAAACGTATGACGCACACGTCTAATCATTGCGGCGATAGTTGCGTTGCAGTAACTAGCTTCGAACTGTTTCGCGAAAGGCGGAATCGCCTTTTCGAATCGACTGCATAGAACATACGGTACAAAGGGACTTCCGTCGGTATGTCAAAAAGGAAGTAGGAGACTGGTGTGCGTCGAGACGCCCGATATCGGCGTCCTAGTGGCGCAGTCGCGTATATTCCATCACGCTGTTTTTGCATCGAACCGAAACGCTTCGAATGCCACAACAAAAATGTATCCACCGTTACTATTACACTATCAAAACAAAAAAGTTCCTTTTCAATTCTTCATAACATAAAGTAATAATAAGGTAATAAGTTCAATACTACAAACAAATTTCAATTACAAATTTTAAATCAGTGAGGTAAATATTACAATTGAAAAGTTCGTTACGAACTACAGGTTACCAAACGTTTTCATTTCATAACCCACTTAGTGAATAATAAGAATCGATTACTCTTTCGTATACCAAATTACGAGGTTATAAATAGTGTAATGGAATATTTTTATTAACGAATGTTAGGTTTTTGTTCTCTACACACAAAATATTTCAAGGTGTTTCTATTATAATAAAAAGTAATTAAGTAATCTATATAAATTCATAAAATGACAATGAAGCTATCATAGTACTTTCCCTATATTTTTCTCCAAAACCAAATCGCGCCATGAAGAACTATGTAATAACTACCGATGCGATCCTACAATCGGAGGACATTTTACCAACTGAACTTATAAACAAACCTGTAAGAGTTACATGTCCCTGATATTAAAATATATATCTTTAATGTGGGAAAATGGCTAGAGCACAGGTTGACAAGAAGTTTGGGGCCAAAACAACATATTTATATCCAAAAATTTACGGATAATCAGTCTTCATAGTTTCAAAAAAATGTCTTTGGTAATAACAATTTGATGCTTTATTCGATCTAAATCAATTTAATACCAATGATTAATATAGTATAACACATACACATCTTTTTAGTTATTACGGCCATTATTGATTGTTTTAAAAAACAGTAGTATCATCAATTTTTTGTTTGTTTGTTTTTGGCGTCGACGACTAGGTCATCTGCCACCACCGTTTTTGATAATAAGCATTATATTTGTTACACTATATTTTCTAAATCTTTAAATTGTTCTGTTTTAAAAATTTAGCTATTTCAAGGTTAATTCTTTTATCATTCTGTGCTAGCAGATATGTTATATTTAGTGGCATTTGCATTTTCTAAATTTGTAACAAAAAAGTCCCTGTCAATATTATTTATATTGCACTGAAATAATAGTAGTATCATCATATAAAAATTATTTTTTTACTGATGCATAGGATAAGAATTTAAAAAATACTACTTGACGAGCTAACTCCGAACAAGGCTTTAGATTTTCAATTACAGAATCTTTTTATTACAGTTGTAGAAATCCCGCCATCGAAATATTTAGGCGAAACAATAATTTTTCACCCGATGCGAAACATTATAAAGGACGTATATCGAGGCCTTAAAGATGTTCTTGGAGTAAAGAATTTTTTGGAAATAGCAGAACTTTTAACCAATATTTCTGCAATAATAATAAACATAATAAAAAATCCTACCGACTATATAACAAATCGGTGCGATAAAGGGGGTTTGAAAAAAATTACGCCTAAAGTAATAAAATTAGAAAAATTACTTATGATGTAATAAAAGCTAAAAAGGCACCTACACTTAAAATTATTAATAATATTTTGAAAGAAAGGGAAATTATATCGTGTAGTCTAACAATATTATGGAAATCCTTAAAGGACAATGGATTTAAATTCGCCACTATGGATAAAAGGAAGCATCTAATGGAAAGGGAAAATATTAAAAAATGGCGATATTAATATTTACAGAAAATTAAAAAATATAGAGACGCTAGAGACGAAGAAATATTTGTTATTTAGATGAAACTTGGTTTGATACACATGATTAAGTATATAATAAAAAATGTCGTCAGACCAGATAGATAATAAAATAAATAAAATAAATAAATTAAATCATGAAAGTTCCTCTATCTAGAGGAAAACGAATAACAATTTTACTTTGCGGCAACGAAAATGAATGGGTAAACGACTTCTATCGGGAAAGCAGATCTCTAAATGCCACCTCCATTATTACGATGATATGACTGCAGTTTTATTTTAAAACTGGTTCGAAAATAAATTGATACCGAATTTGGATACAAACTCCGTAATAGTTATAGACATATTTCAATTTATTATTAATATGGAAGATACCAACGACGAAATCGAAGACTCCTCAGATTCAGAAATTAACCTTTAACTAATAGTTATGAGTGTATATAAGAATTTTAGTAAAATGTTTAGTACACAGTATTTTCTTTAAAATTTTACATATGTATATGTAAATATTGTTTTATTAAATGACAATGTAATTCAATGAATTAAAATTTATTTCTAACCTTACACCCTAATCGTTAAATAAATATGTTATTACAATTTTCAATAATACAAATATACGTCTGAATGCTTTGCATCCGAAGACCTATGTTATGCCAAAAGTGTGAAGTTTAGCTAAAAAAACAAATATTGGAAGATACGTTTATTTTACTATACCAGGTATATCAAAATGTCAAGAAAATTTCAGTTTAATATATTAATAAAACTTCAATTATAAACAGAATGTCAATCATTCTATAGTTGCATAATTAAAAGAAATGAGTCTGCAGAATATTCAATAGGACTGTTTTTAGATTTGAGCGGAGCTTTCCACTTCAATGACATTGATGTTCTTTTAGACAAATTAAATAGTTATGGTATAAGAGTTGCAAATAGTTGGTTCTCTTCATATCCACGAAATAGGTACCAACGGGTTAAAATCAAACACAAAACTGATAGCACTTTAACAGACCAGGGACCAAGGGAAGTCATAAATACAGGGGTTCCCCAGGGTCCAATTTTAGGCCCTATACTGTTCATCCTGTACATAAATGACCTTCCTATCTTTATCAAAGATACAATTTTTATGTATGATATTATCAGCAACCCCTCTAACATCACATTAGAAGAGAACTGTAACTCAATAATCAATGCTCTGTTAAGCTAGTTTAACTTTAATAAACTAATTGTAAATCCCCCGAAAAGTACATACATCATGTTCCGAAACAAGCACTGTACACAAAACCTAGAATTAAATGTAAGTATATATGGGCGGTGATCCAATATATTCGTGTGATTTTACTACCTTTCTAGGCCTGAAAATGAACAAATATCTAGATTGAGTACTCAGGTCAGTACTAACTATTCCGCAATTACTGACATTTTACTTTGCAGTAATCCAATCGAGATTATTATATGGCATATGTTTCTGGGGCACATCTATACATTGGTCATCTGTGTTTACTGTGTAGAAGCGAACAATACGGTGCATGTCAGGTGCCCGTATATAAACATCTTTTAAACAATTATTCACGAACCTTCAAATTTTACCATTACCTTGTTTGATCATACTTTCTGTTTGAAAATGGTACGTTCAGTTACCGAAACTTAAGTCACAAAAATAAATTACGTGTTATACAAACAAAGTTATAAGTGTGTTTTATTTCTATTCAACATGTATAACGAAGTAGAAGCCTTCTGCATCAACAATATTTGAGCTTTGTCTGTATGCCTATAAAAATCTTCACAGATTCAGAACAACAAGCGACATCCACAACCACGCCACTAGAAATAACGACAACATTTACATAAAATGTTGTCGACTTAATATAAGTAAAAACTCACCAGACACACTCGGATCTTTACTGTTTAATACATTAGCCAAATATATTAAATTATCTCAAAACATTCATATATTTAAGAATAAACTAGAGACATTATACTACAATTTACACGATTTTTCTCAATAATAATTTGTATTATACTAGTGTATGTGTGTTTTTAGTATATCATGATATATGGGAATATGTATGGAAACGGCCGAATATCTCTTAAAGTAAGAGAGCTAGCGAAAAATGTTAAGATACAAAAGTTTTAGGGTTTTTTAAAAACTAGCAGAATAAAGAAAAAATAAGTATACAGGATCAGTTAGAAAGTCAGGACGAAACAAACTTGCTTTTTCTTTAATGGAATACCCCGCATATTGTTCCATATTTCAATTTATCTCGAAATTCTACACAAAATTGGTATAGCACAACATAAGGCTAAACTTGACTGTTTTAGAGATATCGAACTTTGAAAATCATATACGTTTTACTTAAACGTATCATTTTCGCGCGAAAATTAACCAATCAGAAGTAGTTTTGTGTATAATGACGCAGCGTTGTTCTGGAGATTTCCATCTCCATAACAACGCTGCGTCCTTATAAAAGAATACCGGTACACGAATTAAATGATCCAGACCGACGAATGCAATTCTCTCAAACGTTAATGGATATGTGCCACAAATTCCCTCGCCATGTTGCCCCTCGTACTTTTACATTAACCGGGCAAGTTAATATACGAAATTGTCTGTATTGGGCAAAAGAAAATCCCAGATGGATGAGAGAACAAAATACCCAATATCCTGAAAATTTTAATGTTTGGACAGGAATTGTCAAAAATCAAATCATTGGGCCTTACTTTATTGGAGAGACATTGAACGGACCACGATATCTTGATTCCTTACAAAAATATCTAATCCCCAATTTAAGAAATGTATTTCCCCGGGCTAATGATCCGATGTTACATTACGAAAATTTATGGTTCATGCAAGATGGATGAACCACCACATTATGCAGTTCAGGTTAGGCAATATCTCGATGAAGTTGCATTTCCCCACAGATAGATTAGAAGGCGTGGGCCACTTGAATGGCCACCAAGGTCTTCCGATCTCAATCCTTTGGATTATTTTTTGTAGGGTCATCTAAAAAATGTATACAAAACTAAACCTGAATCGCGTGACGACTTAAAAACTAGAATTAGAAGAGAATATGCCAAAATTAGTCAAGAAAAACTAAATAATTAATAATAATAATTAAGTAAATAATAAAATATATAAGTCCTTTACGTTGTAGAAAATGAACTAATAATTAGAAAAAACACGATAATATTTCGTAAAATCTACAACAAATGAGTCTTATTAAGACTACAAGAACAAAACACTTTTGAAACAACTACTTCTCTAGCTAATAAGTAATTGTTTCAAAAGTGGTTTGTTCTTGTAGTCTTAATAAGACTCATTTGTTGTAGATTTTACAAAATATTATCGTGTTTTTTCTAATTATAAGTAAATAATTATTGTTCCTTATTAATTCCAATGTTTCGAGAAACAATGTTATCTTTTACCAGAAATAAAATAATAGTAGTAGTACTTTTTTAAACGTCATTTATTCGAAAACACCCTGTATATCTCAAAAATTGCGCGTTAAAAAATAATACACGTATCCGAGCATGTTTCTGAAAGAAAATCCCCTGAATTTCAATCAAATTTATTTCTTACTTTATGTACACAGTGATGTATATCCACAATTTACAATGATAATTCATTTAAATATAATAGCTTTTTTCAATAGATCCACTTTGATTCTTAATTTGACAGACAAATATTTATTAATTTGTTAAAATGATGATATTATAAATGCTATAATTTGCAATTAGAAGAAATATTAATTTAAAATTAACTTTTACGAATAACATCTGTGAAATATAACTTTTTTGTAGTTTTTTTATTAAGTAATCACTGTTTTTGAATAGTGCTTAATAATATTTAACCATCGACGTAATATGTTCCCTATAATTTTTATTATTTTTCTTTTTGCCATTTTGTGCATTACACGAACAATATAGACGAACATTACATCTATGATTGTTTATCAATATTTATTGCATTTTTTGTATTTTCTGGTGAAAATAATATACAAGCCACCCAAAAACGTAATTATATCCTGATTTAAACAAATTTATGATTTTTGCAGTGCGAAAAAAAAATAAACAGGAGTTTACTTGCAGTCTCAGCGACTTCTTCTCATTGGGTTAAATTAATGCCTCAAAACGATAAACGTAGTTTTTAGAAAGTTACCGATAATCGATAGAAAGTCAAAACACGATCATTGTTCAAACTGCTGAAAATACCTCGTATCACTTAACATCTGTGTTTACATCTTATTATCGATGTGGTGGAATGCGCTCACAGAGAAGTAATGGGCGTCTTGAATGGGTGGACAGATGTGGAAATGCAATAGAACGTTGCACAACGATAGAGAAACGAGAAGACATGCACGTGTTCCGCACGGATGACTTACTAAATGAGTAATAGCTACATATACAGTGGCTAAATTGTTTTTAAATCTTTACTGTTTCAAAAATATGTATTTGCTTTTATAAGTAAATAAATGTTGGGTATGAAATCTGAAGTTTATAAAATCGTCAGGTTCAACACACTATATTTTTATTGCAAACATCTTTACGTCATGATTTGCTGAGGCATTGATAGCATGTGGTATTGTTTTAATGAAAATACACGTATATTTTATATTAGTTTTATTAAATAAAGCACGAGTATTTTTGTCAGCGAATTAATTTGCATTCCACATGCATAATACTCTTTTAAATTAACATGATACGTCCCACATTAACATGTTCGTAATGTTTTTTTAATTTTTTTTTAAATACAGATTGTGCATAATATCTTCAGTGTTAGTATTAATTCAATATTACCAACAAGTAATAATTGTATCTGCGTATTCTTCGATTGCATAAGTTAATAAGAATTAATTGTTTATTACATAATACAAAATGCATTGCTAAATCGTAAGAAATAATAATAAGTCATATAAAAATCGTAAAGGTATTTAGATATACTTCTTAAATTACAAATAAATAAGGTCTAAATACTTTTTGATCCGAAAGTTGTTAGTATGAGTATCAGGGGTATATTGCTTGAATGGTTCTGGTACTCTATTATTAATTATTGTTCCGCTCCTTTTCAGAGCTAAGAATTTCTTTCAGGCTTTGGCTTTTATCACCATAACTACAGTCAATAATCACAACTGGTTGATTCAAGGTTTGAAGCATTTGCTGCAAACAGAAATTAGACTGCATGGTACAAAATATAAATCAAATCTTAAAAACACTTAGACAATTATGTCAACAGCTAAGTTCTGGGAATCAAAATTCCAAAACACATATAATAAATCTGATGCCTTTTTCAGTTTCAACAATAATGTTTTTTAAACAACAGATATATTTACTCAGCAAAATGACTTGTGCCATAAACAAGCCATATAAATCCCCAGGAATGGATGGTGTCTTCCCCGCGCAACTACAGCGCGGCCTGGGTAGAATTGCTCCAGGACTCAGGGAGATATATAAAGGAAGCATTGCACTAGGGTATATAGCCCGGTTGTGGAGGGAGGCAAAAGTGGTATTTATACTTAAAGTGGGCAATATGCCTCTAGATGAACCTAAATCATATCGACCCATTAGCCTAACCTCTTTTCTCCTAAAGGCTAAGGAGAAAATAATTGACGAGCACATAAAGGGTGACTCACTTATAAGAACACCCTTAAATGCCAAGCAATGCTTCAAAGCCGACTAGTAACGGCTTCTCTAGTAGGATCCACAGTATCTATGACTGTAACAAAAGGGTGTCCTCAGAGGGAGTTTTGTCCCCCACACTATGGTTAATAGTGGTGGATGGACTCCTGGATGAACTGCATGCAAAGGCTACGTAGATGACATCGCCGTAATAATCAGGGGGAAGCATGAAGGCATTCTTACAATCCCAATGCAAAAAGCACCGAATAGCATCAATAACTGGTGTGTTCGGGTAGGACTAAGTATCAACCCGAATAAAACGATCATAGTTCCATTCACGCGGAGGAGGAAGCTGCACGTAAGGGCTCCCTCGCTGAATGGAATAGAGATAAATCTCTCCAACGAAGTAAAGTACCTGGGAATAATTCTGGATACCAAACTGACTTGGAATTAGCATGTCGATAAAATCATGGCGACGGCAACGACGTCGCTTTGGGCCTGACGGCGGCTTATGGGAAAAACCTGGGGATTAAAGCCCAAGGTCACGTATTGGCTGTATAGAACGGCGGTGATACCCATTGTCACCTATGCTGCCCTTGTGTGGTGGCCAAAGACCCAAAAACTGGACACGCAAAAGAAGCTAAGTAGGCTTCAACGTTTAGCATGTCTAAGCATCACAGGGGCCATGCAAACTACCCCATCCGCGGGAATGGAGGCAATAATTGGTCTCACGCCCCTCCACCTAGTGGTACAAATACAAAAAGAGGGACTTGTAGCAGCCCTCCGACTACACCAGAGGAAGAAAACACTGCCGGGAGACTGGATAGGACACTTAGAAATACTGCAGCAAATCGAACCGGTCCTTCTGTCCAAACCGACGGACATTATGTCCAGCAAGCTCGAATTCGAATTACCGTTTAAGGTGTCGATCGAGGACCCCAAAAGGGCTTTGATGAGAGTCAAGGAGTTTGGACAAGGGATATCAGCCTGGTACACGGATGGTGCCAAGAATACCAGAGGTACTGGAATTAGCATTTATGGCCCTAACCAAAACCACAGAAGCTTCATGGCTCTGGGCACAACGCCCACGATTTTGCAAGCGGAAACGAGTGCAATTGATATGTGCACCAGAGAATGCTTGGATAGGCACCTAAATGACGAGCATATATACATCTGCTCAAGCCGCATTAAAGGCCGTTCGAGCCTATAGCGCACAGAAGATAGGTGGTGCAAAAATGGGAAGAGGACAGAAGACTTAAGCATTGGAAAAATATACCAGGTCTACGTCAATCAAAACGACTCATGAAACTCGATAACAACCACAAGGTGCTTGAACGCACAAGCAACGAGCTAAGAACTTTCACCGGACTCATGACAGAGCATTGCGCCCTTCGATACTATTTGTGGAAAATGGGAAAAGAGGAAAGTGGAAACTGCAGATTATATGATTCGGCAGATGAAACGACCGAGCACATACTACGCACTTGTGTCGCGTTTGTTCACAAGCGTCTTTCACACTTCGGTAGGGACCGATTATCCCGCGAAGAAGTGAGCCAAATCACCCCCAAGAAAGTTACCAGGTTCATGGAGGTAGTGGGACTGATTGGAAAGTGATTGGTTAAGGGTAGAACAATAGATCTTTTAGGTCGCAGTTCAAGAGGGGCTAACACACCTCACTAACACCCTATGTTAACCTATAACCTATAACTTATATTTACTAAGCGATCATCATGCTTGAGAACTTTCTACAAAAGACACCATAACGATCTCGAAGAAGTGGTTTTAGTCTTTAAGAGTTCACACTACTCTAATACAAGGAGGTCCAGGATAGGCAGAAGGGCACTTCCTCTCGTAAGAAAAGAAAAACATGTGGATGTAGCACAATTTTAAATTATTTATTAATTTAGCATGCACTCTGACTACAAGGAATTTCATCGTGAATATTTTAGTTCTTTTGAAGCTTGCTTCGTACAGCAAGTATGTATGTGCTGCTTAAAGATTTCAGCCAGCCAGTAGCATTTTATATAGTGTAGTGAGAATTTAGAAGTCTAATCACAAATAATGGAACCATTGAAGAAATGCAAACGAGGAGTACAGATAAAAAGATTTAATTTTATTTGTAATCTACAACATTTAGTTATTCTGGAAATCAAAGAATAGGGATTTCGATTTCATTTATAACAAGTATTTAACACTATTCCGAAAAGTTTAAATATTTTATTTTGGAAAATGTTACAGTTCCTGACCTAAAAAAAAAAATAGGTTTTGATATTTATTTAGATGAAGGTGCAATGTCTCCGTCTCCAACTAACGCAATCCTGTCTGAATATCGAAAACTTACTATGGTAGTGTTATCAAATAAACACTGCAGTATTTTTAATAGTAACTGTAGCATATTATTAGAATGACAATAAATAATTTTATGATTAATTTTTTTGGGTTGATTTTTTTAAATTTTTGGGTTCATAATACATTTTTAGTGTGAAACTGAACACAGCCATGTTTTACTGTCTTGTATACATTCAATATTTTGACTATGTAAAGGATTTCCAATAAGAGGTTTCTTTTTGAATAGCCCGCTCTATGGGCAGCTGTCATCTTTTGTCATTTGATAAGTAAAAACTACGCCATTAGTAAAAATGTTAAAATTCAGTACAGAAATTTTGTAGTCACAGTTTGGCGAAATAAAGCACATGAAGTGAAGCACATTCTCGGCCAGCAATAGTAAAACTGGTTAAAAAAAATTGAGCTGTTGGGACAACTTAGTGATGTGAAGAATTGAAACCGTGCGCGTCGATCAAGAACAATTGAGAATATTGCTGCAGTAGCCAATAGTGTTAACGAAAACTCAGGTTTGTCGATTCCTCGTCGATCTTTGGGATTAGACATTTCAAAAACGACATTACACCGTATTTTGCATAAAGACTTAGGTTTTAAGGCTTTTAAAGTTCAGTTAACACAAGAACTCAAGCCGGTCGATCACCAACAACGTCGTATCTTTGCTGATTGGGTCCTTGAAATGCATCAAAATGATCCGGATTTTCATCGAAAAATCATCTTCAGTGATGAGGCCCATTTTCACCCTTTTCGGGGTTTAGAAAATCCAAGAATGCTTATTGAAAAGCCGTTCCATCCTCAACGTGTCACTGTTTGGTGCGGTTTTTGGATTGGCGGTGTGATTGAACCTTACTTATTCAAAAATGAGGCAGCTGCAACTGTTACGGTGAATGGATTGCGCTACCGAGATATGATTAATGATTTTTTATGGCCGAAATAGGAAGATATTGATGTGGACGTATTTTCAACAAGGCGGCGCTACGTGCCACACACAAGCAACGAAACAATCGCAATTTTGCAAGAAAAGTTTCCTGGCCGTGTTATTTCGCAAAGAGGTGATCACAACTGGCCTCCGAGATCTTGTGACTTAACACCTTTAAACTTTTTTCTTTGAGGTCGCGTGAAAGATAAAGTCTATGTCAATGCTCCACAATCGATTCAAGACCTTAAAGATAGAATTCGTGAAGTTATCGAGGACATACAGTCGCAAATGTGCGAATTGGTCATGGAAAATTTCATGAAAAGGATATGATGCTGCAACCGGAGTCGTGCCGGCCATTTGGCTAATATATACAGGGTGGGCCACGAATAACGACCATTAAAAGTTTACGGGGTTCCTGCAAGAGGAAAAATCTGAAAATATTCAACATTGTACGGTTGATTGCGATCTCCTCATGGAAAATATTTTTGACTTTCTATCACTTCCGGTTGTACCGGAAATGGCTACCAAATTTGTTATTTTAAATGGAACATACTGTATATTATTTTATTTTTAAATTCCTTGTTCGATTGCCTACCTCTCCATATGGGTTTATGTCCACTTAACTTTTACAGTTTTTGATTTAAAAATTTATTTGTCAAATATTGACCTCAAATAGGCGTTTAGTAAAATGGCTGTAACTTCTAGTAGGTACAAGATAGACACACGAGCGGCATCTTGTATTGTACCTAATGGATTCTTCTACAAAGGAAAAAAATTGACATGTGTCAATTTTGACAGTTGGTATTTCAAAAATATCAATATTTCAGCGCCCACTTAAAAACATCATATTTCAATTTTTTCAAATGGAATGACCAATATTTTATCTCATAGTGTTATTCGCAAGACCTTTTGCTACAAAAAAGTATTATACATCCCTATATCTAGAGCCAGTAGTTTTTGAGTTATTTCGAAATTAGTTTCCTCTCAGAATTTTTATTTGAATGAATCCTGTTCTATTTACACGGGCACTATAGTAGACTTCTGCCAATATTTGTTGAATCCAACGTATTAATATTTGTATACGCTTCTTTCGAGTTATAATAAAATGAATACCTATACCAATAAAGAAATTATGAATTTATTTGTCATATATGGCCAGTTCAATAGAATTGTTGAGAGAACTTGCAAAACTTTCAACGAAACTTATCCATTCTTACCGCCGATGGATAGAAAAAAGTTTCGAAGACTGGAGACAAATTTTCTACTATTTGGAAAACAAAACGCAGAAAAAAATCAACCAAAGCTAATAACCGAGAATGAGGAAATTCAAGTAAATGTTTTGACTTATTTTCAAGCAAATCAACGCGCATCAGGTTGCTAGGAAGATTTGAGAGTAAGCAGAACTCCACTCCAAAGAATTTGGAAAATGTATCGGATGCATAATTATAAATATAATTTGGTGCAAGAATTATTTTCTCAAGATGCAGAGAACAGGATTGATTTTTGTGAGTTGTTGTTGCTTAAAATTAACATAATTTGAACGAACGAATCAAGTTTCTCTCATGAAGGTATTTTCAATAGAAAAACCAATCACATGTGTGTCAATTGAAAATCCACATATATCTTTGAGGTCGTATAAAAAAAAATGGTGATGTGGCCATCATAGTACTTTCCCTATATTTTTCTCGAAAACTATGAGATTTATGCAAAAAGGCTATTCTTGAAAATTTATTAATTTTTTAATTCTCTACAATTATTTGTTATATAAATTTCATGTAACTCCAACAGTTAATTAGCAATTGTCAAAAAATATCTAAATTTTCAGTTTTTATTTTTTTTCTCAAAAGTTAAAAATTTTATGAAAAATATATTTAAATAAAACTTGTTCAATTTTTTATTCTCTTTAACTTTTGTTTGAACCGTTTTTTAAAATTTTTCATATTTAGAAAAATATTACCAAAAAACAAAAAAACGTCTCGACTAAACATCCACTTCCGGTCTACGAATGTTTACCAAAAGCTTTTCAGTTCCAGTTTTTAAAGATAAAACCTTAAGTTTAAAGTTTCATCTCAATTGGATTATTCGTTTTTGAAATACAGCACCCACCGACAGACAGACAGACAGACAGACGGACAGACAGACACACACACAGACACAAAAAAATATTTTCCAGAAATTAGTGCAATGGACTCAGGGGACCTCAAAACGGATATTTCCGCAAAAAAAATTTTTCAAAAAAAAATCACGATCACAATACTTCCCCTATATTTCATATAGGGAAAGTAATAAAGTTTATGCAAATGCCGACAATACCCGAGAAGAATTGGAAGAAAGGGTGCGAGCTGCATTCGCGGAATCTTAATTCAGAAAAAATTAGGCGAGCAAAATAAGAGGGTGACGCAACACGTGCTGCACAGTGTTTACATGTTAATGGTTATCATTTTGAACAATTGTTATAATTTTTTTTCTGACAACTTTTTTCAGTTCCTGCATTTAATTACTCATTTAAAAATTATTTTATTCCAGTCTTCTTGCTTCAGTTTTATTTGTAAGTTGTAACTGGGGATAACTATTCATTTTAATAATATTTGGACGATTTTTTTCCAATTCGATTCAATAAATATTGACAGAAGCCTACTATAGTGCCTGGGTGAATATAACAGGAATTATTTGAATGTGAGAGGAAATAAATTTCGAAATAACTTAAAAACTACTGGCTCTAGATATAGTGATGTATAATACTTTTTTGTAGCAAATTGTCTTGCGAATCACCCTATAAGATAAAATATTGGTCATTCCATTTGAAAAAATTGAAATATGATGTTTTTAAGTGAGCGCTGAAATATTGATATTTTTGAAATACCAACTGTCAACTGAGAGGAATCGATTAGGTACAAAACAAGATGCCGCACGTGTGTCTATCTTGTACCTATTAGAAGTTATAGGCATTTTTCTAAACGCCTATTTGATGTCAATATTTGACAAATAAATTTTTAAATCAAAAATTGTAAAAGTTCAGTGGATATAAACCCATATGGAGAGATGGGCAATCGAACAAGGAATTTAAAAATAAAATAATATACAGTACGTTCCATTTAAAAGAACAAAGTTGGTAGCCATTTCCGGTACAACCGGAAGTGATAGAAAGTCAAAAATATTTTCCATGAGGAGATCGCAATCAACCGTACAATGTTGAATTTTTTCAGATTTTTACTCTTGCAGGAACCCCGTAAACTTTTAATGGTCGTTATTCGTGGCCCACCCTGTATATATAAAGGGTCCGCCAATAGGGACGCGCGAAGTTTGCCGGAAGGGTGCGGCCATGTTGTTCGAGGTAGAGCTGTCAAAGTTGCTGTCATTTGTTCAGTATATAACCCCAAATCACCATGGCAAGTTTGAGTGTCGAGCAGCACGTGCAAATTATTAAATTGTTTTACGAAAATGGGTCATCAGTTCGAGCAACGTTCCGCGCACTTCGCCCATTTTACGGTCGCGATGATCGGCCTGTAGAGTCGACTATCCGTCGATTGGTGGGCAAATTCGAGTCGACTGGTTCAGTAAACAACCAGCCAACACTGACACGTCGACGAAACGCCCGATCGAACGAAAATATCGTTGCTGTCCGTGAGAGTGTGCGCGAGAACCCGAGGCAGTCCATTTTTTGTCGTGCACAGGAACTTGGCCTTTCGGAGACATCAACTCGCAGAATTTTGCATCTGGATTTGGGTCTGCATCCGTACAAAATCCAATTGACCCAGGAGCTCAAGATAAACGACCACAGACAGCGTCGGGCGTTCGCTGACTGGGCTCTGGAGCAGTTGGAAGCAGACCCCCATTTTGGCCGAAAAATCATCTTCAGCGACGAGGCTCATTTCTGGATGAACGGGTATGTGAACAAGCAAAATTGCCGCATTTGGAGTGAGAACAACCCACACGAGGTCCACCAAGTGGCAATGCATCCCCAGAAAGTCACTGTTTGGTGTGGATTTTGGGCCGGCGGCATCATCGGTCCGTACTTTTTCGAGAACGAAGCTCGGGCGGCCATAACCGTCAATTGGGAGCGCTACAGGTCGATGATAACCAACTTCTTTTGGCCTAAACTGGATGATATGGACACGGACGACATGTGGTTCCAGCAGGACGGCGCCACGTGCCACACAGCCCATGCCACAATGGACATTCTGCACGAGCGATTTCCGGACATGGTAATCTCGCGCGGAGGCGATATCAACTGGCCACAGAGATCGTGCGATTTAACGCCTTTAGACTTTTTTCTCTGGGGCTATCTCAAGTCGCTGGTCTACGCCAACAAGCCTCTAAACACCGATGACCTCAAAGTCAACATACGCAACGCCATCGCTCAAATTGAGGCCGATATGTGCTCCAGAGTCATCGAAAATTGGACTTCCCGGATCCGGGCTACCAAACGGAGCCGCGGTGGTCATTTGAACGATGTTATCTTCCATACTTAATGGGGTCGAATACCCTTTCGAATGAAAAATAAATTTCGTTTCTACCTCACACACAACTTGTTTTATTCAATTTTAAAGTTCACGCGCCCTTATTGGCGGACCCTATATATTGTGACCTAATAACTTCAATCAAAATATGAACAGAACAAATAGATTCAAATATTCTCGCTATTTAGTAAATAAGTCTGTCTGAACATATTTACACTATTTACCATATTTTGGAATTTTCTAGATTAGAGCCTTTAAATATTAATCTAACCATTTCAAACCATTATTACTTTCATACATTGGGTAAATTTATGTTATACTCTTTTTGGTTTTGTGACTTGTTTAGATTGATTAATGTTGTTTTTGGTTTTTACCGCTTTAATAATCAAGTAATCGAGCTTTTATATGAAACAGGATTCATTTTCCTCGCCACACTTCTGTGAAAATGTTTTCAGGAAATTATTTTCACTATGGTTAGATAAAAAACGATTACAATATTTTTACCGCTTTAACACCTTAATTCTAAAATCATTCTCCTAGAAATAATATCAGTAAAGTGGCATTTATCCTTTAGTGCTTTATGAATGTTAAAACAATAATTTAATGAATAAATTAAATAGAAAGTTGACGAGGAGAAGAGGAAGTCTCTCCGGCACCTAAATCATCTTCAGAACTTCGCTTATTCAACGACCACGTTAAACTGAATAAACAATTTCCAATATCGATCACGAATTTAATTACACCGAACGCGGACGTATTCGTAAACAATAAAGTCGGATGCGATAAAAACTTTCGAGCTATTCTGTAAATTTCAATGGAAAGAGGACTACCATCGTGATTTACACAAAAAAAAATCGCCCTCTCGGGAGCTCCACATATTTATCTGAATTAAACAAACCACTTCCGTTATCAGTTCGAATGTATGCGGAAAACCACCAATTTTCCCCGGCCGCGGAAAGCCCATTCGTCGGCCATGATGAAAAGTGAAATCCGTGCGCCGAATGTGGAAAGATAGATAGTTGCGTAATCAACGATAATTTTTATAGGATTAAAGAGGTACTTCAAACAAGCCGCTTTTGTAATTAGTTGGTATTTCAATAGATCATTAGCGTTTAGCATATTACACACTAGCGCGGAATAATTTGATTTCTATAATATACCTCTTATATGTATGAGTATTTAATTCTTGTTTTTATGTTAGCAATGTATACAAACAAAGGACTAACATAAGTGAAACATTTATCATGCAAATATAGGTTAAATTACATAATCTTTTTGGATATAGGTGAAAAATTAATCCAGTATAAACATATTATTTCAAATGATTAATCACTAAATATAAATATGTAAAATAATTATATAGTTACTAAAAAAATTACGTTCTAAAGAACTTACCTTATGGCCTAATTGAGATTGCGGTGTATGTACATCTGCAATGAGAAAAAGCAAAGATTTATTATAATCATTTTAATATCCGTTATTAGAATTTCTAAATAGCTGGAATTTTTAGGTCCCAATACGCGAGTTTTCGATATCGGCGGGCATTAAATTCCGCTCGCGGTCGAGAGCAAAATGGAGAGGGATGGCTGGGGACTACAATATAGTTTGAATTATGAATTCCGGGAGGATTGCGTATCCATTACTACTGGCGAAATATTAATGTCCAAATACCATATGATTATAGATAGAAGCGTTTTCAATTAACCCGACTTGAGCAGGTCAATATGTGCACGTGAAAATTTATGAGCCAAATTGGATTCGTGCAAACTTTAATCCGCGGGCCAATAAAAAATGTACGGCCCTGATTTATAGGCAAGACCTTAAGGTCTACAATATTTATTTTAGGATTTTGCTTGCTATTGCAATTTCACTGTATAATACAAGATACATTGAAACGATTCAAATTTAGTTTTATTACATATATAGACACCATACATTTAATCACAAACAATCACAAACAAAAATATTGTGGATTACTTAGTTTAGCCCACAAGTCTGGGAAAAACTGACACCAATTTATTTTCCCTAGGATCAACGAGATCAAAACACCTCTACGAAAGATGAGTTTCATTATTTCAATTTTTTAATGCTATTTAAATTTAGCAATAAAAATAAACCTGACAACAGGGTGCTCTCATTTCGCTTTACGTAAATAATATGGAACTTAATCTGGACCCTATTTGAATTAAAGTGGACGAGAAAACAAACACAGCTCAAAATGTGCATAGTCAAGGCGTCTGTTCCGGTTATTTATTAAATAAAACATGAGATGTAAAAGCCCACACTTATTTGTCCTGATTATCTTCCCTTACATAATGCTGGATAGATTATTGCTGGTTTAATTTTAATTTTAATTAACTAATTAATTTTTGTTTTTTTATTAGAATTTTCTTATATTTATTTAAACAGGTAATTTATATAATGTATGTATTAAATGAAAATGTTTTGTAAAAAGAAATTTCCGTAAATAAATAAACTATAACTATAACTTTGTATTATAATACATAATACAAACAAAATAATTATGAACTGATTAAGAGGGTTCATAGTTGTAAATCCATATTATATCAATTAATAATAAGTGATTGATTTTTATTTAACTCACTACAATTAGCCTTCACCCGAAGAAGCCATAATTTGCGATTGTGAACTCGGCCCATGCTTCTTTCGCCAAAAAATTAGATGTATATTCCTTTAAATCAACTTGACATATGTATTTTTTAGAAAGTAGACCAAAGATAAATAAATTAATTAAATGAATTAAATGTTTAACGATTAATGATAGACGCATATGTTCTCATATAGTAAATATGTTAAAGATGTGGGTCTTTAATTTACAGCTGAATTTTATTAAATGAATTTTAATAAATCTTTAACATATAAGCACTTTCCTAATATCGTATAGAAATAATATGATGACACAGCCCTTAATTTGCAAATTCAACATTAATCAAATTAAATAAATCTGTTTAAACCCGCATATAGCACTATTTACACAATGTTAAAAATTATTCACTTGTTACTGGTTGAATTACCAAATTTCCATGGCATAATTCGGAATTCGGTCTAACAGATTACCCATCTAATAATATATGCACATATCGGCCGAATTTCAATAATGCGAACTGTCGTAGCCTAGATAATGCCAAATTCGCCGAAATTGTATGCATCGCGCAATAATACCCATACGTTCAATTATTAGAAATTAACATGGATCACATAACATATGTTGAATGTCATTAGTATATGATTGCGTTTCCCACTGGTTCATTTGAAATGCAAAATTGCTGTATCGTTTAAGGGAAAGTATTGCAATTCCGTTGATTTTCATAAGCAGTCCCGCATTGTTTACAGCATTTGCAAGATAATCTGATTCCGGAATTATTAACGCAGACGTCCGTTGCAAATTGTTCTGCAATATGGAAATTGTGATTAATGCATGTGCTCCAGTTACATCACGCATTTACATATTGTTCGAAATTTAGTTCAATATTGGCCCAAGTCACACATCTTTAAGTATGGTGGAATTTATGTCTTCAATGTAAGAGTGAAATATTGGCTTCTTACAGAAGATACGTAAATAATGTTGAGAGGTCTATTCCTCATAACATAAAATCATTTTGGTCTTATGTACATAGCAAAAATAAATCTCACGGTATTCCTGTATCTATGAACTATGGTGCAATAAATGCTTCAACAACTACTGATATTTCCAACCTATTTGCTACATATTTTTTAACGGTATATAGGCCTGCCACCATCATGAATTTTCATTTAAAACCAAACAACTCTGTGAATTTAAATACTTTATACATTACACCAGAGAGTATTCCAAGGACTTTAATGTCAATTAAAACCAATAGTAGTACTGGTCCTGATAGGATTCCAACACTATTTTTACAAAGCTGCTGTGATAGCCTAACTTCTCCATTGCATTAGATTTTCTCGTTGTCGCTTAATACAGGTGTATTTCCCGATTTTTGGAAGGAATCTTATGTTGTGCCTATACATAAATCCGGTTCTAAGCATAATGTAGAAAACTACAGACCTATTTCAATATTGTCACAATTATCCAAATTATTTGAAAAGCTATTATATGACCAATTGTTTTCCAGTTTTCGTAACATCATTTCAGAATACCAACACGGCTTTTATGCAACTAGGTCTACACAAACAAATTTATTTATATACGCAGACTTTATTTCTAAAGCCCTAGAAGAATGTACTGAAGTCCACTCTATTTACATGGACTTCAGTAAGGCGTTCGATAGTGTCAACCATTCCATTCTCATACATAAATTAAAATCATATGGAGTTCGTGAGCCTCTTTTGAAATGGTTTTCTTCTTACCTGTCAGACAGAAAACAATATGTTAAAATTAAATCCAATATATCAGAACCGTTTGCAGCCACATCTGGGGTACCACAGGGCTCACACATCGGACCTTTGTTGTTCTCCATATTTATCACCGACCTTTCCGATATTCTAAAGTGCCCTCATCTACTTTTCGCGGATGATCTCAAGTTGTACTCTAAAATTAAGACCGCCACTGATTGTCAGCAAATACAGGAGGATATCAATGCAGTACACGGCTGGTGTCTGTTGAACGACATGCAGTTAAATATAAGTAAATGCCAATTCATTTCATTCTCCAGAAGTAAGAATCCTGTTACTTTCCAGTACATATTAGATAGACACATCCTAGGTAGAGTGACATCGGTGCGTGATTTAGGGGTTACTTTTGATTCTAAATTGTCATTCAACTTGCATATTGATCACGTTATCAATAAGACAAGTAAAGCCTTAGGCTTTATAAAACGTTGCTCCACTGATATGAGTAATGTACGCACACTAGTCGTTCTTTATAATTCGCTTGTACGATCGCACTTAGAATATTGTCGATTTATCTGGTTTCCTTCATATTCTACACACATAAGAAGATTGGAATCAGTGCAGAATAAGTTTTTTAAATTCATGTCGTATAAATTGAATCGTATTGGTATTCATTTATCAATGGAGCAAATTGATTCCATTCCAGTACTAGGTCTTATAGATTTCCACGTCCCTTTAAAAGCAGTGAGAAATACACAATTTTTACATAATATATTCTGTAGGACTACACATGGCTCGCATAACGCCCTTTCACGGATGGTACGGTCATGCAATGAAATTTGGTTGACATTGATTTTATCGGTGTATCATACAATTCGTTTAGGCTTCAGCTCAAAAAACTGTTACTTAAACCTAATTACGCTTAGTTAATTTTTAGTTGTAGTGTTTGAATATTATGTATGATTTTATGTCAGCGCAATTTGTAGCGTTTGTATTTGTAATTATTAATGTATTTGTGTTTATATTTGTAAAATCATGTTAAATGGCTTGTCCGTTAATATAATAAAATTAAAAAAAATAAAAGCTAACGCTTTATGTGTATTGTTTAGTGCAATTTATTAAAATATAAAAATCCGTATTTTTTCCTCACCTTGACAACCTAGTTATTGCCCTAATTGTTTGCAGCATTCTCGTAGAAGAATACGAATCATAGGTTAAATACCACAAAGATTTAAATAGTTAAAGAGAAAGATGATATTAACAAATTTTATAATTGATGGTCAGCATCGTTGGTCCAGGACTGCAATCGGCTGAGCGACCGGTACTCTTTAACATTGGAATATCATATTTTTTAATAAGTAGTTCTTTATTTAGTTACCGAATTAGATATTTCAGTATACATATACGTACACAAAAATATATAAATAAATATATATACACATAAATAAAACAAAACGTAATTTATAAAGGTGACTATTTCGAAGGACAGTAAGGTAATTTTCGTTAATATTTCATCTACGTTAATATTACAGGACTATTCACCGTACTTAATTATCAGAAGTTGTAAATAATTAACACACACATAAATACATTACTAAATAATTATATTAATTGAATTTAACTAAATAATCTTCACATAGACAGACAAATAACAGAATAAAGCACATAATACATTAGAGTTAAAATTTATGTTCATATGAGATTAATATTAACCTATGGGCAGAAAGACCGATGGCCGATAGCCCAAACGGACAGACTAACCATATTGTTTAATATTTGTATGTTTCTTGAAATTGTATGTATGTTATAATTGTTCGAATAAAGATGATATTCTCTATTAACCATTTGACCTACTTTGTCTCGACCGATTGTGTGTGCCAGTCGCGAAGCAAGTGTACAGATAGTGCTTGCGGCACGAGCCTCGCTCGTTTTGGATGCGGTTGGCCTAAATTTTTAGACACTCGTGGTTGTTGGTCAAAGGGTTAAACTATGGTTTTGTAAAGCAGTAAACAATATTAATTAGCATAGCATTAATTCAGCTTCCAAGAAAATTATACAGTTATTACTTATGATCACATTGTAGTTCATACATATCAGTGCAGTCAACTATACTGTTAATTTCCTTGTCAAATAGTTTTCAAACGATGCTTCGGGGACATTATGACAATTTTCTTTCCACGGGTGATAGATAGATAGATGTTATATGGGTGGCACCAGCGCCTGTTCCACCGCGACCTTTTCAGATCTATTGTGGATCCCTGTTTATCCCAGAAGACCAGCTTTAGCTTTGCCTCTTTGATTAGTCCTATTAGCCCTGCCAGAGGGGCTTGGGATAGGTCTCCGCGCTTGGGTTTGTAGTGCCAAGCTTTTGATATCTAATCCTTGCTAGACCCACGCAGTGGCATAGGATGTGGAATGAGTCTTCTTCCTCTAGGCAGAATCTGGTGCTTCTTCCATCAGGCTCATTTGTTTGTTGAGCTTGCGGTGTCCTGTTATCAGACCTACCAGTGTTTTGACCATGTTTCTGTCTTGGTTCAGAAGTTCGGTCGTGAATTTTGGCGATTGTTTCTTAAGAAACTGTTTCGCCTGTCTTTGTCCTGGTGAGTTCGTCCACTACATATGGGCCTGTGCCTCCGCCCATTTTTTATGGATCGTTTGATTGCGGTTTTGGAGATTCCGCACGAGGGTTCCGGGCCAATTACTGTTTTTGACGAGCCTTGTTTGGCCAGTTCGTCTGCTTTGTAATTCCCCGGATGTCCTCCGTGTCCTGGAATCCATGATTGTTACTTTTTTGTGACATACAAGTTCATTAAGAGCACGTATACAGTCCCACACTAGCTTAGATTCAACCTGTGTGGAGCTTAGTGCTCTTAGCAGCGCCTGACTGTCAGAGAATATGGCAATTGACCTACTTTTAGTGTCTTGTCTTGCTATTTCTCTTGTGCAGTAGTGAAGAGCTATCGCCTCTGCTTGGAACACCGTGGTGTCCTTGGTGAGTTTGACAGAAATCTTTGTCTTGGGTTTTGTGCCGTATATACCTGCTCCTACCCCTTTGTCGGTCTTTGAGCCGTCCGTGAACCAGTATAATTCTGCTTTGGTAGGTTGGCCTTCGACCCAGTCTTCTTTTTGCGGGATTAGTACCTAGTATTCCTTTTCGAAATTGTTTTTTTCACCATGGCATCACTTGGCATCGCTGTCATCGCGTTAGCCTTCAGCTCGTCTTCTAGCCGTTGCTGTGTTTTTCCGTGTGATCGGATTATGGGCGCCTGTCCTTGCATCAGCCTTGAAAGAAGATGTGTAATGGTGGTATATTTAAGATGGCTTCTAGGGCTGCTGTTGGGGTGGTGCTTAGGGCTCCTGTTATACTGAGACATGCTAGTATTTATGTACTGCTCAGGAGTCCTATCGCCCCCTTTTGCTTTGTCCTAGTCCACCACACCACTGTTCCATAGGCTATCATGGGTCTTATCACCCTGGTGTAAAGCCATAGAGTCATTTTAGGGTTTAGTCCCCAATTTTTTCTGCACATTCTGCGACAACTGCCCAATGATATTGTTGCTTTTATAATGGCTTTTGTGATGTGTGGTCTCCACGTCATTTAGAAGTCGAAGGTTACTCCCAGGTACTTTGCCTCCCCTACAAAGGGGATTTCCGTACCCCCGAGCTTCAGTGGATTTAGGCCTTGCAGTGCTCGTCGTTTTGTGAAGATGACAATTTTGTGTTTTTTGTGGATTGATTGCTAGTCGCTCCTGTTTGCACCAATTGTCTACAATGTTTAGGGCTCTTTGTGCTCGCTCCGAGACAACTCTCGTGAACCGGCCCCTGATGAAAATGGCTAGGTAATCCGGCTACCCTAGGCAGTGGATATCCTCTTTGGATAGATTTCCTAGATGGTCATCCACTAGCGTTGCCCATAGCAGTGGAGACAGCACTCCTCCTTGTGGGCAGCCTCCCCCTGCCTTAGCGTTAATGGTATGATCCCCCAAAGTGGATATGATTGTCCTTTTCTCTAGACTGGCCTTGATCCATTGACAAAGGCTTGCCGCGACTCCTTTCCTTGCTTGTGCCTCCATGAGAGAGGTTATTGTGACATTGTTAAACGCCCCTTCTATATCCAGAAATGTGGCCATGGTTATATCTTTGCCTTCCATTGACTTTGTGATGAGCCTGTTTACGTCGTCCAGCGCCGAGTCCGTCGATTTACCCTGCTGATATGCATATTGCCTGTTCTTGAGGGAATTCCCCAGTATATCATCCCTTATGTGCGTATCTATCAATATTTCCGTCGTTTTTAGTAAGAATGAAGATAGGCTGATAGGTCTGTATGACTTTGGCGATAGATCAGCTATTCTGTCTACCTTGGGCAGGTAGATTACCCTTACGCTTTGTCATGATTTTGGTATATATCCCCATGCCAGGCAGGCTTTGAAGATTTTTGATAGGTGCGGCACCAGTTCCTCTATGCCCATTTATAACAGAATGGGATAAATCCCATTCGATCCCGCGGACTTGTACGGTTGGAACCTGCATTTAATTTTAGTGGGTCTTATGACCTCCGTGGCTAATCTCTAGTCCTTTCGGTCGGGCCTTTTAGGTCTTTGGCTGGGATTGTCTAGTTTGTTCCACGGGTGATAATAACTATTATTATTTGTCTGGGATAGTGGTTGCCAAACAATTCTTTATGGTCCCGCATCTGTCGACATTCATCAGACACGGAATCTAACAACAAATCATCTGGTCTATTCTATCTAATTTTGGGTTCATATTTTGGCTATATGAAGTATAATCTAAAAACAGGGGAAAATACAAGCTTTATTTATCCCAACGTACCGAAATCGGCCATATTAGGCTACTGTATCTTTAAAGGTACAATGATGTATGACCGGTACCATTCACCATAGTGATACAATTAAGAATATGTTTACTAAGTCTATTTGGATGGCATAAATACTTGACTTGTGTAACCTGTAACTGGAATAGCACCAATAAATACTATTACTATTACTAATGGCGTTTTAGAGTGGTGGGGCGATCGTTTAAAGTAACAAACTCATTTGCAGTAACACAAATACGAATTATGTTTTTTTTTTCGTTTAGATTGCTTGAATGAATTTCCTGCTTGTTGAAATATATTTCCCAGGTGTATTATTTTTTTTATCATACTAAACATTCTGAAACTCTTTTTAAAGTAATATAAGTAATAGAGTAATTCTGAAGGGTATTATAAAGAGGACAAATAGCAAACACTCCTTATGTATTGAAATTCGTTCTTGAGTTACGTGAAGATTTAAAAAATAAACATTGAATAAAAACACCTTCTTCATAAATAATTTTTATTTGAGCTAGATATACATTTTGATCACAAAGGTTACTCTTTAGGTAGTCCATTCATATTATATAACCTAAAGTTTATTCAACTATCTCGTTAAAAAAAACTAATTAAAAAGCAGATAGATTCAATTAACAAATAATAATTAGTAAACAGAAAAAATGTTAAAGTGGCCATAATCATTCTTTTACTCATATAAATTATTCTTAATAATGTTTCTTTTCATTAAGACTTAAAATTACAAATATACACAAAATGTTTCCGTAAAAATTTTGAATTCGAAAAAATTATTCGAAAAAGAGAATTCTAAGTCAAATAGGATTCGTTTCTCATTTTCTTCTTGGAGCTTTATTACGTCGATTTTATTATTATCTTGTATATATACTATTTATAAATCGAAAGTAAGTAACACAATATCTTATATTGTATATAGGAATAGATTCCTTAATTTACCTATTGACTCATTATTATTTAGAAATAATATTTTCTTCCACTGTGTTTAAGTAACTTTATTCGATAGCGTGTGTAAGAAGCAACTGACTATTCTACAAAGCTTCATCATTATGTTGAGCTTATATAACTCATTTCTTTCTTTCAGTTCAACATCCTGTGCTACTGCGAGGGCCTAGCAAGGATTAGATATCAAAAGCTGGGCACTACAAACCCAAGCGCCTCTGGCAGGGCTAATAGGACTAATCAAAGAGGCAAAGCTAGAGCTGGTCATCTGAGATAAACAGAGATCCACAATAGATCTGAAATGGTCGCGGTGGAATAGGCGCTGGTGCCACCCATATAACATCTATCTATCTATCTATACTTATTAGAGAACGGGTAGTACATTAGTAAGGAAGCTAATTTCTTATTCCTTCGCTCACTTCAAAGTAAGTTGAGCTACAACGAATACTTTTTCAGAGTATATGCTAATGCTTTCTGGAGTAAGAATATGCCTCGGATGAATCACATCAAATTACACTTGGTTGGGTAAAAAAAATTCAGCACAAATTTTCCTAATGTAGGTGCTGAAGGGATATATTTCCAGTGGAGTGATCTACTTTTTACCGACCCTCTTTTTCATAGCGAAATGGTAGTAAACTGCTTCTATGTTTTAAATTGAATGATCCCAGTGAAGCAAGTTATCTGTATTGGGCAAGACATTAACGTTTTCCTTGGTAATTGTGTTAATGCGGTTATAATCAATGCAGAGACGTATTCCTTCCTTCCTTCGTCATAGGAGATGTTTTTTTTTTACCTAATAGTAAAAGTAGCATAAATTAAATGTCTTAACGTTTGCTATAGTATACTTCTTCTACTCGGTATCAGTCTGGCGAAATAACTGATTTTTACCGTATTTCACTAGCTGTATCAAATGCGTTGAGTAATCTTTCTTTGTTAAGGGCTTCCAATTGCATGACCGGTGTGTCGTTGTAATGCTGAATTGTTTTGATTCTCGAAGCTGATCTCCCCAGAAAAGATTTAGCAATAATCTCAGGCCATAGTACTCTCGTACTTTAAGGTATTTCAGTTGCGGTTGACTGCATAGCCTAAACTGTTTTTGGATATCTGTAGAAAACTGCATTTTTGTGGAATTTTTCAGCTTCATCGATAAACTCGTGTTATTGTATAGGCATAACTTCTTTTATAAATTACTTTTTTATTATTCTCTGCAATTATTTATTATATAAGCATATAACTGGAACTTGATAACATTCAAAATAATAATATATTTTTATTTTATATAATTATAATATGTAATTTTTTTCAAATTAATAACATCTATAACTGTTATTTTTTTAAATTCTTTACAAACAAAAAAAGAATAAAATCATAAGTTTAAAGTTTGAGCACCGACACTACAGATATTTTTTTTTCTTCTAAAAATTGTTAAAATGGTATTTAATATCAATAATACTTCGTTAAAAAAATACGGTCACAATACATATTAAAAAAGAGGTGATAAGCGCATTTTATTGCGGTCGAACTAGCGACAGTACAACATCTTTAATCCGGGTTTGTAATTGGATGGTTACCGGTACCATTCGCCATTGGGATACAATTACTAGCGATTTAGAATGATAATGGCGACCCTTTAAAGCTAATTTACACAAATATAAATACATGAAACACCATATTAAATATTTAAGTATAAAAAGGTAGCATGTGAAAACAAAAATTAATTAAAGAAAAACAAAGAATTAACCCAATATATAATTTTAATTTTAATATTATAAACTAGACTAAATTTGATAAGAGCCTATATTTTTAACAAAATACATATAATTAAATTATCAAAACAATTAACAACATCTCAAATATGAACATTTATAATATTTACTGTTTCCTTTCTTTTCCTTAAATGAATAAATAAGAGATAAGAACCAATTAATAGCAGACTTTTAATATTATTCAGTGGGCATAACGCAACCGTTAGACATTTAATAAAATTCCTGCCTAACGAATGTCATCTGCTTGCATACATTTGTCACATAACTAGGTAACCTTGTTTTGGAGGAAATCTTTCGACGACAAACTGTTTCTTGTGGGTTTGTACGACATGACCAAACCGGGATATTTGAGCACCTGGTGTGAAATATGAGCTGACATTTTGCTTTTATTTAACCTGTTTTTAATGTTTTATGTATGAAAATGTTATTTGTCAATAGTTTAGTATAAAGATTACACGTCGAACATAATAATTATGTTAAGACCGAAACTATTTTTATATGCTTCTCATCATATGTACCATATTAGTTTCATGATTGTATGTGTAAAAAATAAAATATTACGAACTAATGATTTCAGTATTACAAAAATATGAAAAGCTAGCGTTAATATCGTTATTAAAATTTAATATCTTATATTGATATAATACAAAAATTTATGATTTTAAAACTAATTTTAAAACTTTTTGAATGGCGCGGGAAAAGTATTGCGACCGCGAATATTTTTTAAAAATATACGTTTTGAAGTCACCAGATTATACCATTATAACAATTTTCTAAAAAAAAACTTTTCGGATATGACCGCTAATTATTTCAACTTGAAATATGTTTAAACTAAGGGTTTGTTTTTTTGTCAGAAAACCTTCATTTCTGATTTTCCATTATAAATACGAAAACCTTAAAAAGATTGATTAAGATAATTAAAAAAAATGTATATTTTCATATATTTTGTTAGTTACTAAGACAAACAATTATAACTAAAAATTAAGATTTTATTCTAAAACTTTATACAGTTGCCGGTAAATTATATAAGAATCAATTGTAGAAAATAATAAAATTGTAAAAAAATATTCTATTTGTATAGGTATTTAAGAAAAGTAAAATGCAAGTTAAAAAACTTTACTTCGTAAAACATGAATGTCTAATACAAATTAAAGTATTAGTGTGAGTAAAATCATATATGTTTAATTTCCCTTTAATTAAGAAAAGGACCCGAGATCAGCATCCATTTAATTTATTTAACATTATTTCTGCAGATACTCTATCATCAACAAACATTTACAAGATGTTAACTAAATTTGCGCCTTAGTATATCCTCCAAAAGTTTCATGGCGTAATAAATAATTAACGTGCCGCAGATAGACCCAACAATTTACAGCATTCTTGGTCCACCCATTTTATTCACATACTTGAACCTTGCGGACGAATATGTGCATACATTATAAATTAAACCTCGAATTAAATTCAACCACATAAATAACGTATATGTTAGAGGAAATAATAGCATGCAATAAATTAACAACTTATTTAATGAAAAAATCAGTTTTATGAATAATCGCTCGAATAACAATTTTATAATACAACTTGAAATACAAAAGAGATAATTACGAAGACTAAATACAAAATCAAATTCTGTAAAATAGTCTTGATTCTAACTGATTTTTTAAAATAAATCCCATAATTGCATACATTAACCAACGTGTAAATTTCTTCTGAAGAATATTTGCTAAATTTATAATCCAGAGTGAATCCGGAAACAATTTAGCGATATGACTCTGCGGGCGGATATGCACTAATTTATTATATATATAAGTATGAACGCAAGGTATTTCTTTACTAACAAGGAAAACAGTTTATTAAAACAAAAGATAAAGTACTGAACTATACTGTTTAAAGGAAAATGAGCTAATTAGAATTAATTTTAATCATTAAGAATATTATACTAACATGTCATTTTGAATTATTAATTTCTTTTAAAGTGTTATCAAACACGAGTATTACCAACAAAGTTTGTATCTACTTTGATTGGAGCTGTAGGTATTAAATAATAAACTACAAGAAAATATTTTACATTATTATACGAATCCAGTTAATAGCAGGATCACCGATAGTAAACATCCCCGTAGGTGGTCCCTAGGTAATGATTACACCACGAAACCATACACAGTATCAAGAAATGCGGAGAAATAATAAGAAAGATTACGGAGGCCGGAATAATAGAGTTACTACCGTAATATAACTCTCATTCAGTTAACGTCACATTTTAGTGTAGTATTTTAAAACCGACCGCAGAAATCCTTCGAAATTATCTCGGGCATAAAATTATATCGCATCGTACAGTCGACTCCTATCTGGGAATTCCGGAAAATAAGTTGGGCATAATTTGGTCGAGATATGAATATATGCTTCACTTCCGGAACAGGCTGCGGTTATTGTTTGCCAACTGTCACTGATAAAACTTTTCGGACAACGTACGGACGCAAACAAAAACTGAAAACTGTCCCTCAAGTAATGTTATCAGGAAGTCAATAATTATATCTTGATTTGAACGCTAGTTTATTTTAACAGTCACAAACTTTAGGTCATGCTACAAATTTTAAACTATTATATGAGAAGAAATATAACTCACATGATCTGATCTGGTAGTAATATGATGTATAGGTTATTGAATTAAAAAATAATAATAAAACTTGACGTATTGTCTATTAAAGATATCATTTATAAATATAAAGTTTAAAGAAACGCCATATTGTCATTTAATTATTTTATATTACATACAGAATCGATAAATGATGGCGATCCTCTACAGGCCAATGTAAAGGTAATATAATATAACGATGGGTTTAAGGAAGGCCCATCCCACATACTCCCTATTTTATTACTTATGTTTTTTTATGGTACCTACGTTGTGCTTGGCCCCGTTTTCTTGCTTCTATCAGGGATGGTTGTATTGTTTTGTGTAACGGCGTTCTAGTGGTAAATCTAAACACTAGGATTCTGAATTAATATAAATTTATTACACAAAGAACACAACGATATTGTATAGCATATTGCGGCATGGGTTTAATTACTCTAATTCATATTAACAACGTTTAACTAATAAATCTTAAATTATAGATTTAAATTCTGATTAAATTTAACAATTATTTTTTGTATCAAAAAGACAAACCAAAACATACATAATATTTTAATTATTAATGTGTCGCAACATATATGTCAATAATATTACATTAAAGCCAATGCTTGTTGCATCACTATACTCCTGAGTGGAAGAACACATAACTACGTTCGCAAGTCCTGTGTCTTAAATTTTTGTATTTTTTAATGTATATATCTGAATTTTGTTTACATTGTTTTAAAAGGACATTGAAAAGTAAAAATGAATGAATGAATGAAAATTAACACTTGTTCTGTTCTATAATGTTTTTTTTTCAGTTTCCTAACACATATATACATATATTAGGGTGACCAGAAAAAAACACTTTTTTTTAGAATAGGCTTTTCTTCTAGAATTAGTCATAGTGATCATTGAGAAGTCTTGCTACCAAATATCAGGTCATTTGATTGAAGTTTAGAGGTCGCTCAAATCAAAAGTATGAAGAAAAACCTGAAAATCTGTTTTTTCGGCGGATAAAAATCTGTGGCATTACCAAAACCCATTACTAAGTTGCGGTAACGTACTTTTCCATTGAAGAACATTATATAGAAAAGGTTTTGATTACTAAACTCATAATATTGGCGGTATTTGAAACGAAGCGTGCATTTTTAGATGTTAATTTTGAACGAAATTTTCGAATTTCCGTAAAACTTGACGTATAACTTCGGTTGACAGATGACTTCATCGCTGTTTTTGGTCTTAAACACTAAAAAATACATGTAAGACTTAGTGAAAAGAAAAATCGTCGACACGTTGAAAAACAACATTTAGTGCGATGTTCAGTTTAAGTTCATTAAGTGGTAAATGACACGGCTGAAACGGCCGTAACGTTGGCTAAAAAGTTTAACACTTTGATTATGAAATCAGAAGGTCAAAGGCAGTACCTATATAAATATGTGCCTAGTCATCAACAGCAATTCAAGAATGCTAAGAAATCTAATCTTAGAATGTTGAAACAGATTTGTGAGAGCACTATAAAACGTAAATACTTGGACTACCTCTCAAAAATTCAATTGTCTAAACCTGACCTTGACCACGTTTTGAATTAAAAACATGTTTGTCTCAGAAGCCGATCTTCACGGGCGTTAGTACGTCGGGGAGGCCTTCCAGCCGATATAGACGATGTCGCTATATACCTTCTTCTGACCAGAAAGACCATATTCTCGCCATAGTTGTGTGATCTCGATTCATTCTTCTGCCAATTTTGCGGAACGATAAACCTGCTTCTTTCATGCCGATAATTCGACCCCAACCAAACTCAGGTCGTTTATTTAAACCTTAGTGTTCGAAATTTACTTTGTAACTTAATTTAATAAATACATCAAAATACAAGCAGCACAATCAATCACAAGTTGCGCTGGGTCAAGGGACACAATAATGAAGAAGGCAACAGCAAGGCGGACAAGATGGCGCGAGCTGGATCGGTTCTCAGTGATACCATGGCCCCCGATCGCGCCAACACCGAAATGCCTCACTGATATCCTCAAACAGAATACTCTCAAGAATCTAAAACAACGTTGGGACAACACCTCAGGCTGCAGACAGGCCAAGGAAGCAATACGCTCACCTAATCTGAAAACAGCTGAATATTATTTGCGATTATCCCGGGGGAATCTGCGTCTTATTACAGGTATCCTTACGGGTCACTGTCAGCTAAGGAAACACTTGTTTACTATGGGACTGGTGGAAACCCCCATATGTAGAGCATGTATATATATATTATGGGGTTAATTGTGGGAAAGTCCAGAGATTAAGAGATTCGAACTTGTTAATAGTTCGTTCTGGTTGTTTAGGAGATTATCACCATTCCTAATTGCTCTCTTAATTTTCGGCCTTTTTCTACAAAGCGGATTGGTTTGATGTTGGCTAATTGATGTCCTGTTGTGACGCAATGCTCGGATTATCCTGTTCCCGTGGTTTGTTTTTCTATTGCCTTCTTGTGTTCATTGTACCTGATCTTGAAATTTCTTCCTGTCTCAGGAACTTCCTGATTCAAGATGTATCACAAAGTGATGGCTTCAAGCATTAAACATATTCTTCCTGTTTGTCCTATATATTTTCCGTCACAATTTTCACATTGTACTTGATAAATGCGGTTATTTTCGAGTGGGTCTATTGTCTCTATTTTGTTATTAAATAAGTGTTCAAATTTTCCCTGTTGACTTCTATTACTCGGATGTTGTGTTTGGTAAGTTCTTTTGCAATCTTCTGGCTCACGTATGGGGTGTATGGAATGGCTGCGAACTTGCTATCTTCTTTGGTTCCTACTCCATTGAACAAGAGGTTTTGAACCACTTTCAAAAATACAAATAACTATACAAATAGACTAAATATAATATATGTATGACACAATGGCTGTTAGTGAGATGGTTTGTTAAATGGCTATCGACCAGCGTTCTTTAAGCCTGGATTTGTCATTGTCGATGTGTTTTGTCAGTCTGTCTCTGAAGATGATGATAATGTGATGCGATGAATTCAAATGTAGTGAATGAAGGGGTTTTGAATTTTGAAATCAGGTTGGCATTTCTGAGCAAGCAGTAGAGGTAAAGGATGTTTTGGTTGAAGGGATTTTTGGAGAATTTTTCGCAAAGGTATAGAAGGCGTTCATTGATGGGAATAACAGAGGTAGAGTCATATAGGAGTTGGTTAGAAGGATTGTGCAGAGGATTGCTGGGGTGGCGGATTTTGGTTAGAATTCTTAGGGAGTATCGCTCGCTAACTTGGATATTGTGGATAGAAGGATTGCAGGAGTTGGAAAAAAGACATTATCATAGTCAAGTAGGTGTGAGATTTTAACGGCTATTCCTTTGTAAGTAAGATTTCTAAATAATTTGTCCCTGGTTGTGATTATTGTTTTGTTTAAGGCTGTATAATTTTTGATCTATGGTAATGTCTAGGTATTTTATAGACATAGAGGGGGAAACAGTTGTGTGGAAGATGTTAATTTTATATGTAGGATTATTATTATTATTAAGGTGATAGGGAATTAGAAGCAGGAATTTGTGGGGATTGATTTTAATTCGCACATTCCTATAAACCAGTATTGTAGGGAGTCAATACGCTGCTGAAGGGATTCAAGGGTTTTAGGAACGGTGAGTGCAAGGGAAATTTGGGCTGTGTCATCTGCGAATTAGAGAAGATATTTAGAGAGAGTCAAGTGGATCGGGATTGAAACAGAAGTAGCGGAGATGGAGGGAAACCTTGAGGTTAGGAGAGGAGTAAGAGTTGTTGATTTTAACTTTAAGGGATCTGTTTGAAAGGAAATGATTGATAAGGAAAATAATATGGGTAGGAATTTTAAGGAGGTAGCATTTGTAAAACAGACCTTGATGCCAGACAGAGTCAAATGCTTTTTGGTTATCCAGTAGTAAGACGGCAGATGACTTTCCTTTAAGGTGTGTTGTTTGGATGTTTGAGGTAAGGCTGGTAAGTGGGAGGGTAGTGGATCGTTGTGGAAGGAAGCCAAATTGGTAGTTCGGCATACATTCACGAATGAGGGATAGTATTTTGTTTTTGAGGAGTGATTCGTAGTTTTCCTAGGACGGGAAGTAACGTAATGGGACGGTAGCTGGATATTAGGGATGGATGATGGTCATGTTTTGGAATACAGATGATTAATCCAATAAAGTTGGTGTTGGTAAATGAAATTGAGAATTTGGACGTGTATACGGTTTGGTAAGGATTTTAATATATGTCTATCTACTAGGTCGTGTCCAGTTGCAGTATTTTTGCCCTTATTTAATGTGTTAAAATAGTCCTCTTGTGTATAAATGTCCTTCGGTTTTGATCTGTCATTGAATCTAAAGAAATCATTGTACGAGTCGTTTATAAGTTGAAGGGCTGATTGGTCAAAATTAGGGTCCTGTGTCTTTGAATAAATAAAATTTAAATTAAATGGTCTGCAAATTTACGTGTGATAATGTATGGGTCAGTTATAGTCTCGTCAGCAATATGCTCGTACAGTTGTTGTAGTTTGTCCGCCTTTTGTATCTGCTAAGTTTTCTAATTTCTGTCCAAAACTTTTTACCTCTTTAGTCATTAATTTTTCTACAGCTATTAATCCAAGTGTTCGTCTTATATTCCGTAACTAGTTTTTTAATTTCAGTTTGTTGAATTTTTGTCGAAGTTCAGGAGTGCACTTTACTTGAATGTCTCTGTAGATTTGTCTTTTATGTTTGATAAGGCGAAGGATAAAATTTGGAATAGGATATTTATAAAATTGTTTCTTAATTTGAGAAGTACTTTGTTTGATCGATTTATATAGAATGTCGTTGAATTGGGTAATGGTGTTAGGATTAATATTAGATTTGGAAGCGATGAATTGTGTCAAGTGTGTATCAACTGTCTTTTTCACATACTGAATAGAAATACCTTACATTTCCGGATCCAAAATCGTTGAGAAAAGTAGAATTTTAATGCATAGCAACACTGTTTCGCATGGATACACTTTTCCGCACTACTTTTATTTAATATTAATCAATGTCAATGTCAGTTGTATACATTGACTAATATATGCACTCGCTCGCTTCACTCTCTCGTACACCAACATCCTACTCTCGTGCAGAAAAGCGTAACATTTCCACACTTGTTGTACAAATTACTATTGTGTCACATTTATTGAAATTGTAAATTAGGTTAGGAATTTGTTAGAGATTAGATGGGATTTTTTATTTAAAAGGTTATGGCTAGGTGATCGGAGCATAGGTCGGGGACAAGGTTGACAGACTGTATGAGGTTTTGGACGTTCTGGGTACAGAGTACGACACCAGGAGGGGTTGCTTGTCAGTTATTCGTGATAAAAGTGGGCGAAGTAGGGTTACGTACAAAGTTAGAGTTGGATAGGAAAGATGAAAGGTGTCGTAAATTGTTTAATTATTATGGAATTTTGTAATATTAAAGTTAATATCAGCGCTACCTGGCTTGTTTTGTTGGGAAATAAATAAAAAGCTACCCTTTCATTTCATATAAGAGCTTTTTGAATAAGTGTATTATTATGAACTTTATATAAATGTGTACGAAAACAAATAATAATTATTAAAATTAATATATTAATAAAAAGCAATCCTCCGCAAACTGTATACTTATTATAGCGACAATGTTGACCGGTACGATGAAACATCTGCATAATTTATTTAATTAATTTCCAATTTGCGAACATAGCACAACACAATTTCAATTTAATACGGTTTATGTGTGGCCGGTGGCAGTCTATTTGGGAAATGGTTTTGCGTTATTGCAAATTATCACCACTAAATTAGGAATAAATAAATAAATTTTAGCCGGACTCGCGATTAACGCGGTATGCTTCATGCCTCAAAGTTCCGGCTCACATGCATACATTACAACACCATACGTCTTGTTCAATCGATTTTACACTGCATGCAATGCGCCGATATTTTTGAATTAACCTTTTTTTCTAGCACTTGGTTAGTTGACCTTTCGAGGTTTCATTGATCTTGAATAATTTTCAAGAAAATTAAATTTCATTACTGCTTATCAAACATGCAATTTGCGTTGCCTGCATTAAATAGCGAAAGTGGAAACATTAATTTTACATTTATACTGCCATAAACTGTTAATTCTATAGTCTTATATATAACAAACATAAATTGAAAAGAAAAATCATCCTCAATTAAAACAAGACTAAGCCAGTTGGAAAGTGAAATGAATGATTGAGTAATGTATACCTAAACTATGCTTTAATCACAAAACAAAGTGTAATTTTCAATTCCGTTTGAGAATGCTAATTTAGTAATTAATAAAAACACCTCTTATACCTTATGTAACTTAAATTTGTATAAAATTTTATTAAATAAAAACCCTTTTGAGATTAATATAAATTACATTTAATTTCACACACAATATAATAAGTAATAAATGAACTGTGTAGAAAATGCATGCTTAGAAGCTATCCGATTTTAAAAACAGCAGACATAAAAAAACTTGATATTGACAAAGTTATTAACTCAATTATATTTTTTAAATACTAATTTAAAACTAATCAAATATAAAATTAATGCATATTTAATTTATAAATAAATTCCCAAATCAATACTTTGAAAATAAATCTTGAGATATAAAATATGTACCAATGTAAAAATTAATTAATATGACATGACTGGGCTCTAAATATTAATCACATAAAACGTAATAATCTTAATAGCTTACCTCTTCAAAGTTTAACATCAAAGCGACGATAACATTTCTAAATATAAAAGAACTGCGACCACCACACTCGTCCGCCCACGCCAATCGAAATGCTATCAGAGGAAAGTTGTATTTTTGTACTGCTGGCCAAGCTGAACTTTTCCGCAATTACGTACGACCAACGAAACCGAATTTACATAATGCATTCGCCCCCTTGGTGGGTTATTAATAATCCATTAATGTTTAATAAGGAAATGCTGCTAAGCGGAATTCCAATATAATATATTACATATTTGATCTACTCAAATGATGATGATTGCTTTCGATGTAATTACGTCTGATAAGGATAGGTAATGCAATGTGGGTTAATACCTTTTTCGTGAATGGTTTCCTTCATTTTCATTGCATGCTGATTTATTAAGTTTTCCTTATTAACATGAAAGTGGATGTAATATATGTAATTATTTCTATTTAATAAAACGATATATACATAATTAGAGAAATCGAAATAGAATTAATGTTTATAATTTTATGTTTATTCCATTTGATGATAAATTATTAAATGTCGCTTTTTAAGATATAATTACAATTATTTTTAGCTCAGTTGTTTTTCAAGAATTGCAATATAATAGGTTAACGAATAGTATAACACTACTTGATTCAATAATAATAAATTAGAGAAAACAAAATTTAATTTATAAAATGCAATGCACTTCGTTATCCATACCTATATGTTATTTCTTTTTTGTTTTGAATGTAACTAGACAATTTGTTAATTATTTTTAATCAATTAACAATGCAAATTCCTTTTTAAGGGCAATTCTGAATTTATGATCCTTTTCTTCATTACTTTCATTACACTTTAAAAAGATGGCTACTATTAGTTCTTTATTTCGATATAGATCAAAACCCTTTATCTAAGCATCTAACGGTTCCATCACTTCATCACTTGTTTTACTTCTTTTGTGTTACTGTATAGTTTGAATTTTATCAAAACTAGAGGAATATTTTCTAAGAAGAAAAGTTTTAACAAAGAAGGAGACACGACTTTTTTTAAGTGGTAAAGTAAAACAAAGTAATAGTTATTATATTCAAGACCACAAAGTAAACGCCTCCGCAATTAAACATTGAAGAAGTTTTAAATAATTTGAAAAATAAATGGACTGTTACAAGAAAACTAAAAATGAAGTTAATAACATTTATTTAAAACAACAATGAAAATTGAATAATTGATTTAAGAATAACATATAAAAAATAGAAAATAATTAAAAAAAGAATTTAAGAAACGATTTAAAATTCTGCTACAGTTCAAATTAAAGTAGTTATAGTTTCTAAAAAATATATTTTTTTGAAAGTTGATATTTTATAAAACCAACTGTAAATATTTTAAAAACCAATTCAATTTTGTTAAATTGTTCTAAGACAAAAATACAAAAAACTTAATTAAAAAAATAGTAGGAATTTTACCCAAAGAACAATTAATATTTTAATAGGTAACAGTTGAAATTGCAATAAAAACAATTGAGATTTCTTTCTTACGAAGTTAAACGTTTAAATTTATCTTATTAATAGTTTTAACAGTTTTTATGCAAATTATATTTTTTAAATTTTAGAAAATATTTAATTGTTTTTCTTTTAGGATTTGTTTTGTAAAATGAAAACTTTTTTGAGTAGATAACTTTTTATTTGTTATTCTTAAATTAATTATTCAATTGACAGTCTTCTTTAAAAAAAATAATAATTTTTAGTTTTGTTGTAACGTTCCAATTATTCTTCAACATAAAAACAAAACTTTTCTTCTTAAAATTTTCAATTGTGTATTTCTTGATCAAACTTTCAATATTTTTTAACTATTTTAAATCATTCGTTCGGAAAGATTTACAGTGTTTTTTTTTTGATAAAATTTTCTAAAAATGAAACTTCTGTTTAATTTGCTTTTATTTTATAATAAAATATATTAAAATCCTTCAGTTTTTTGTAGAAAATTGACTAATAATTTAAAAATACGAAAACATTTCGTGAATCTACAACAAACAATGAGTCTTACTAAGGCTACAAAACAAATTACCTGTTGAAACAACTAGTCAATTTGTTTTGTAGTCTTAAGACTCATTGTTGTAGATTCTCGAAATGTTTTCGTATTTTAAAATTATTAGCCTTTATTTTATCTAAATTTTCAACTGTTTTCAACTGTTGTAGGAACATTTTTAATAGTTTGGAATTTTAATTTATTTAAAGTGATTAGAGCTGTTATAAAAAAATTACAAATCTAAAAAAATCTTCGAATTTTTGTCATCCATTGCTTTAGTGAACAGTAATTGTGCTAATGTGTTAAAGAATAAAACCATAGTATTGTGGCCCAAGTATTATGTAGAGTTTTTTACTATTGGCGTTTTAAGAGCTTGTTTAAAATGAATTTAAGTTGCAATCTAACTTTTGACCGATTATAATAATTATAAAATTGTAATTAAAGAAACAAGTATAGTACACAGAATTATACTTTCAATTTCTTCAATGAATAATGATCGAGGAGAAAAATTCTAGCAAATGTAATGAAAACAGAAAATAAACATGTTCGTGATATGGGTAATGTGAGCATCGGAGCACTTGCCCGTGTTTTAACAGCCCTGCGAGTCACGCAAAAAGATTAAATTAATAATTTTATCGCTTATTTAACATCCAAATATATGTTGTTTCTTTCTTTCTCTTTCTTTAGAAATTGTTTCTATAACCTTCTTGTTATAGAAACAATTTCTAAAAAAGTAGTTACGTTTTCATAACTTATAACAATGTATTTTTACTTCACAATAAAAAAAAAAACAACTGAACCACTCTAGTTATACGTTTTTTTTTTAGTTTTTTTAATAGTGACAAAGAAAAAATAGGCGAAAACCTGAGATAAATTTGAATGAATTAATGAAAAAATTGCATTTATTACAGTTATTCATAGAAGGAAAGCATTATTGACCATATTTTGCAGCCCGAATTGTCACTAAATTAAAAAAAAACAGGCTATAGCCCTAAACGAATTTAAATTAAATTAAATATAAAAATTATCTTGAAATCATGTTACGTTCACCGCAATTTATCGAAGGGCCTACGCAATAAAACTATTCTTTGTAAATAATTCATTTCATGTTTCTCTACATTTTTTTCTTATTTAATTTTTACATATTTGTTGTAATTTTGGAATGAACATAGTTTTTTTTTTTAATTTGCTCCTTATCGAATTTTAATAAAACACTTTAAAGGTATAATTTTGTTTTGCCACAATAGAGTGGTAAAACAAAGTTCTAAAGTTAAATATTTAATGGTAGAGACGTTTACTTCGTGGTACATCTTGAATGATTTGTAAATGAGTCACAATAGTTTGATAACGACTAGCTTATATTCGAAACTATAGTTCCTGAAATTGTTTAAAATATAGTGGTAAAACAAAGTTATTGTGTCTCATTTACAAAGTTTTAAAGTGTTATATTTAAATTCGTTATTAAAATATACTACCAAGTAAACGCCGCCACCACACAAGAATTAAATTAAAATTATGTCGTTTATCTCAAAAGATAGTTTAGCAACATTTTACTAGTTATTCATAGTAAAACGCGTTCATCGGTTTTCTCTTTCTAGAACTATAATTGGTAAGCATCAACATAAAAATAAAGTATCTACTGTAAAGCAATGGTATATTTTTTGAGAATGTAAAAATAAAGGTATACCGGATGTATATATATGCTAAATGGTCGCTCATCTTATTAAGAAATCGTGACAATTGCAAGTAATGTAAATTTTTGGTAATTAATAATATTTAATAGAATGTAGAGATATGAACTAGTTGTCTATTATCATCTTACTTACTAACCAGACTTAAAACTATGAATGGCGTCTAAACACTGCTTTTATAATATGTATGTACATAATAGTTATTTAAGCTACAAGTGTAAAAAGTGATGCTTTATTACACAAACTGGTGTTTAAAAACACGAGCGAGTTTTTTTAAAGCCAGGAGTGCAATAAAGAAACTTTTTACACGTGTGCCTTACAAAATTTTATCTTCGATCGTAAAGGATTTCAAAGAATATATTCTTATCAGTAATATTTTAATGTCATTTCAATAATTCAATTAATGAAAACATATTTTACCCGCAGTGTACTAATGAAAGCGTTCCTTAGCAACCAGTAAACAAGTTGCACAAATGTCGGCCGTCATTATTATTTATGGAAAAAATGTTCGCTTTATTGTAATCGCTTCGACTTGCATTAAATGAAATCTTCGGAGTTCTTAAATCTGCCATTTCGTTTGTATTATATATTTTATTTATAGTTTATTAGTTATTTGTATCAATTAATAAAAAAATAAGCTTTTCGTCGAAAATTTGTGCTATAATATATCTGTCAAATTTGACATTTCTGTGCAATAAAAACAGTTTGACATTACCGTGCAATAAAAACGTAAAAAAGCACTAGCGCTTTAAAAAGCCTCTTTTACAATGAAAAATGATACAAAAAGCGTCTATTTTCTGTACGATCGTAGATAATAGTTATTTAAGGTACAAGTGTAAAAAGTGGTGCTTTATTGCACGAACTGGCGTTTAAAAACACGAGCGAGGAACGAGCGAGTTTTTTTTAAGCCAGGAGTGCAATAAAGAAACTTTTTACACGTGTGCCTTACAAAATTTTATCTTCGATCGTAAAGGGTTTCAAAGAATATATTCTTATGAGTAATATTTTAATGTCATTTCAATAATTCAATTAATGAAAACATATTTTACCCGCAGTGCACTAAGGAAAGTGTTACTTAGCAACCAGTAAACAAGTTGCACAAATGTCGGCCGCCATTATTATTTATGGAAAAAATGTTCGCTTTGTTGTAATCGCTTCGACTTGCATTAAATGAAATCTTCAGAGTTCTTAAATCTGCTATTTGGTTTGTATTATATATTTTATTTATAGTTTATTAGTTATTTGTATCAATTAATAAAAAATTAGGTTTTTCGTCGAAATATATTCATCTGTCAAATTTGACAATTCTGTGCAATAAAAACAGTTTGACATTACCGTGCAATAAAAACGTAAAAAAGCACTAGTGCTTTAAAAAGCCACTTTTACAATGAAAAATGATGCAAAAAGCGTCTACTTTCTGTACGATCGTAGATAAATATTTTTTTTTGTTTTCTGAAAATGTTTTTAATTTTTTTTCTTTTCGTTCTGAGGTCCCCTGAGACGATTCCATTAATTTGTGGAAAAAAGTTTTTGTGCCTGGCTGCTTCTCAAAAACGAATGATCCTTTTAAACTGAATCTTTAAACTTAAGGTTTTATCGTTAAAAATTGGAACTAAAATGCTCTTGCTAAACATTTATACACCAGAAGTATATATATTTCTAAATATGAAAAATCTTACATAACTTTTCAAAGTTAAAGGGAATGTAAAACTGTGAGTGTGAGTTTTATCAATATATACAGGGTGTTTCGGTGAATCGGAGAATAAAATTAACCACATACTAGAATGACAATGATGATGATTCGAAAATAAATATTATAAATGTCTTCAAATGATCAAGATACAGGCAAGAAAGTTTAACACATTTTTACATATTTTCAATACCGTTCATGGTAGAGTTCTGTAAATTGGTACAGCCACACAGGGTGTTCCTAAAATTTGTTTTCTCATAACTTTTTTGTTTGCTCGTAAATCTACATTTCTCCCTCCTCCCTATTTTAGAAAATTTTATCCTTGTTTGAAAATTTTGATAACAACAGCCGTTTTTAAGTTAAAAGCAAAAGTGTTAGTCTCTGGTTTCAACCGTAACAAACAAAAAAACAAAAATCCTCAGAAAAATCTGTGTGGCGATCACAATTGAAAAACGAATTGAGATGTCAACTTGTCTATGTCGTTTAAACAAGTTTTTTTTAAGAACAATATGGAGAATTACACGTTTAATGAACAAAATGATATGATTTTGACATCAGGAGAATGTCATGAGAACACCGTAACTTATAGGTTAAATAATAAAATATATTAAGTCCTTTACGTTGCAGAAAATTAACTAATAATTTGTGTTTTACTAATTATTTCTTATAAGTTCAATTGTAGAATCGCATTAGTAGTTGTTACAGATTTCTTCATGATGCGGTTTCGCTAACGAGAAAAATATAGGGATATATTTGTTTATAAATGTGTATAAATTATAAAATCTAAAGTTATTTATTCATCTTTAACCGATCAACAAATAATGGCGCAAAAATGGGCTCACATATTTTTAAAATAAAAATCGTATTAATAGTAAAATATTCACGGCTAGTTTAGAACGTAATTATCAACGAATATGCACGATACCTTCACAATAAAATGTCTCCTTTCGTTAAAGTATTCTAGTACCTTACATAAAGAAAATATATTTGTTTTAGAATTTACTGATTAAAATAATTCATAAAAGAAGTACTATGATTCTTCCTCGTGTTTTGATCAATTATATCACTATTCTTATCATCCTGTATAATGTTATTATGTTTAACACGTGAATGGCAATTTTGCAGCAATAGCCAAAACAAGTACTTGTCTTAAAGGCAAATTCCAAAATAAGAGTTGTGCCTTTCCCTATTAAAAAACTGAATGTATTAATTTAAACAGCGCACCTATATACAACTCTATTGAACCGTTTTCTTCTTTACAGTAAAGAGCATATCTTCTCTATTCTGGATGATTTTAAACAGATGTTTATTGTTTTATAACCATTTTACTTAAAATTTTATGATATAGAATAAAATCCGTTTTCACTAATCTTAATGTAATGATCATTATGGCCTATTTCTTTACTTAGGATGAGGTACTTATTATTATTATTATTATTAAGTTTAAACTTGATCGTAAAACACAAAGACTTGAATCTATTTGACTAAGTGAGTTACGTGAAGTTGAGTATCAAACCATTGATAATGGTCACTTTGTGTCCGAAATGTACATATGGTTACAAATAAAATAGTTAGGAAAAGTTAACAGCCGTACTAATAGACAGAGATCGATCTCAGATTGTAGAATCCTAAATTAATTGTCGTATTTAATAGTCGGGTAGATATGGGTAGTTTCGGTGAATCCGGGAAATAATCGTGAAATTAGTAATTTTCAGTAACATTTTAACATCATTGGTTTTTGGTTGGCGTCACGGAACAGCTGACGGAACTGTCAATATGTTTCGTGATTGTCAGTTAAAGGACACGTGCAAAGTTTGTGTGCCAACTTAGTTGGTGTGAATAAGGAATAATTATTTTTTTATTTAATAAAGATTAATCTTTTTAAAAATGCAATAACATGCATAAAATTTAATTTTTTCCATGTATTATGGCTTTATAAGTAAGAGCAAACATTCCCATTAATTATGGAACACAACTTCGTTTAAGTGGCTGCCTCGTCTGGCTTCGTAGTAGCGCATTCTGTCATTCCTATTTTCCAAGACCTTGTTGATGATTTCAGGCTATAATTCACGGATTTCTTTGATGATATTGGTCTGAAGTGCATGTATCGTTTCTGAATTGTTGGCATAACATCGGTTCTTCACGGTTCCCCACAAAAATAAATCCAAAGGGGTCAAAATCGCAGCTCAGACGCGGCCAATTGACATCGCCAAGACGGCTGATAACACGATTTGGAAATTTGATGCACAAAAGATCGATTGTGGCATGGGCTGTATGAAATAGCGCGCCATCCTGCATGAACCAGGGGTCATCCAAATCCATGTCTTCAATTTCAGTAAAAAAAATTCTGATAACATGGCTCCGTAAAGCTCACCATTGCCAAAACGTTGTTCCCAGCCTCATTTTCGAAGAAAAATGGTCCAATGATGCCATCACTTCACAATTCGCACCAAACTCTCAATCTCTGTGATTGCATTGGCTTCTCGACAATAACGTTAGAGTTTTCCGTCCCCAGATGCGTTAATTTTGTTTGTTAACGTACCCGCCAAGATGAAAATGTACCACGTCAGAAAAAATGATTTTTAAGCACTCACTTTGAAAATAAGTTTGGAATATTTGTTATCGTTGTTCAAGCGTAAATCGACTCATTTCATACCGCGGAAGTATGATACTGACTTTCAGTCAAGATTTCGAACGGAAAAAAGCTGTCAGTATCAAAATAATCTATGATTTAAAAAGAAACCACTAGTTGGCCCACCCTAGAGTACCTCAATCAATCATTGTTGCATTGGTTGAAAATGAAGTCCACGATCATTTTCTATAGAGCTATTCAGGAGAGATGGCGGTCGGGGTGACATGTCCGTCCGAATCAAGTAGTGTCCGTTGCAATTTTCCACCATAGGCGTGCGCGACTAAATAAAATGAATGTCACAAATTTGTTATATTTTCATATTAGTTATTTCATATTTCATTTATATTATTGTATTAGAATATTTTTTTTTTATTAATATCCATTTACACATTTGCTAAAACGTATGAAATAAATTCATTAAAAATATATTTTCTTTCAATTACCCTGCGTAATTGCAATGCTTGACTAAATCGCGCGCGCCTATGAAATAACCGGTAAGTAAGAGACGCCGTAAACTATTTCTTTCTCCTTCTACCGCTCGGTCTAAGACCGAGCTACGCAAGCCGCGTGTGTCTTTTCTAGATACGGCCGACGAAATCGTACGTCTTGGGAATATCCGCTCGGTTATCAGGTAGTAGAAAAGGATACCAATATTATTTGAATGTTCCGAACTTAGTTCGTAAACCGCCCTTACTCATGAATTGGTCTATAATTCCTTTACTAACAATAATAGAACAGGATTGTTACATTTTTAGTAAATGGTTATCTCTTCTGAAATTCACTATCATCATTGAATTCGATTTGATTTCAGCATCTCTATAATATATCTATTCAAATTAAAAGCCACATTGTATTTATCGAATATATATTTTTATTAATATTATATTAGGTTAGGTACATACCATTCACTTTCCAATTTATATACAGGGTGTCCCATTTTAATCCGCCAGTAGCGATAATTCTGAAACTTTGCATTGAATCAAAAAGTGTTCCAAATGAAAAGTTAATGGTTCTGAGGGGGACATCTGATGCCGTAGACTTTGCCCCCCAGCCCCCCAAGGGGGGCTGGGGGGGCAAAGTCTACGGCATCAGATGTCCCCCTCAGAACCATTAACTTTTCATTTGGAACACTTTTTGATTCAATGCAAAGTTTTAGAATTATCGCTACTGGCGGATTAAAATGGGACACCCTGTACATAATATAAAACTTCATCAAGAAATGCGTCTTCATCCATTTTATATTATAAGTATAAAATAATATAATAAATATATTAGCTAGCAATTATAAAAATATCTGTTGACAAGTAGGAAATTGACAGATCGCGAATATTCTAGAATTAATCTTTCGTCTAGCGGGATTATTGAATGGAAGTTTATTTTTAAAATGAATCCGAGATAGAAGATTGATCCTTAAACTCGAATTCGCGACTATTAGTACGGCTGTAAGTGTTTTAATCAAGTATAAATAGCCTAGTTAAATTTTAAAATAAAACTAAAACTATCGTATGAATATCGAAATATAATAAAGAGTAATTTTTTATACAACTTAATTATTAAATAAATTATCCTTTTATTATAATGACTATTATCTTACGTTATCACGAAAAACGTATATAAAATACATTATAAATTAGATTATATGTATTAATAACGGGTGTCCAACAATTATTGCAGTCCCGGGTGGCGTTGGAATCAAAAACGTAGGTCGATTCTTACATGTGCCAAATAAATTGAACTGTCATTTCAAATATGTTTAATTAAATAGGTTAATTTTTATGAAGTAAGAAACGACGTTTTCATGGCCATCCGAGACTGCAATAATTGTTGGACCACCGTTATAACTTTACATATTATAACATATATACTTTACATACCCGAAGGGATAACTTTACTTGTAGAATATTTATATTTATTACGTTTTATCAATTAAAATAAAGTTCCATAATAAATTAAATTTGATTGAATTTGTAATCTAATAAATTATTGCCATATATAATTTTAATTAAATATATGTTATGGGATCACGCGTGTGGCATTTTATAAGCACAAATTTATTCCGACCCATTTTTCCCATAATTTTTCCCGAAAATCTCGTACATATTAATCCGCAACAAACAAATTTATTGCGGGTCGCCCCTTCGCGATAGCATTTTACTTTATCGCGTGGAAAACAAGAACCCTATAAATATTCCGAGCCATTCACGGTTTTTGAAAGAAATACCCGTTATACCCCAAGACTACATAAATCTGATGCGATAAAACAATAACATAAAATGGCCACGTATTATTTTTAACTCGTTAAAATTTATTGTAGCTCTTAATTTGTCACGTATTCAATTCTGGCAAGACCTCCATTTCCAAGGTAGTTGTTCGGTGTTGTGCTGTACTAAAATTAGGACCAGATGGCCTCTTCTGATGATTAGAAATGAAGAAGGTATTAAAATACTATTATATAAATATCTATAATAAACATCATCATTATGACATAATAAAAAACGAACTACCGAGCGTGAAGTTCCGTTTATAATGTTCATATTCTGTATATTCCGTATTAAATACCAGAACGGGACATTTTTATACAGTATTTAAATAATGCAGACTTTACTGTGAAAATATTAATCCGAATGTCTTGAAGAGAAAGTGTGAATTTATCGTTATTAACGTGACGCGAAGAATTCATCTCTCATCTCTCCACTTTTTCTCGTTCCTCATTTCTCTGAGCATTCACGTCCCGTCGTTAAAATGTTGGCTGCGTTTTGTGGCCATTATTAAAATGTTTGAGGTTGATGAGTCCGAGGCTCAAAAGGGAATTGTTTATAAGGCACATGTTTGATGTGTTCCGTTCTCTTGCATAAGAGTGCTGCGGTTCGCGATGTCACGCATTTGTGCCACTGCTGCCCTTGCATTTTCTAAAGAAGCCCCCTGCATACAATTAATAACGCCAATGTCAAGCGCACGCATTGAGTACAGTGCGTTCTGGTGGAAATCAAATTTATGGAAAATATAGAAGGTTTAATAAATCTGGGAAATTGCCGGTCATAAATTTCTTATTTTTTGATATACTGGACTTCGTTCGCGAAGCATTAAAAAAAGTTATAACGGCCCGTGGAAATACGAGCGGATATGTGGAATTACCTGTTTTTATTAAAATAAACTGCAGCAGAATTATACAATAAATTGTTAACCTTTAAAAAAGTCGATCAGAAACATGTATTACGTGCACGGTGTAATGTTATTTTACAACAAATATTTAAAAGCCGGAACGTTCCGGAGAAAGCTTTGATAGTAGAAATTGTTATTTTTTTGAAGTCCATTAAACACGATGGGTGATTTCACTCATTGTACTGTTTCGATTAAGTACTATTTAACGGTGGCTCGTGTTTATTCGCAAAAGACTCTAAACATTTACTTCGCGCTACGTGCTCTTGTACAGCTATTCTGAAAAAATGTCATTAATAAACGTTACTAATTCAATATTTTTTTCTCTTCTCTTAAATAAACCTTCGTGTTAAATTGAGCAAATATAATCTTATTCACGTACCATATAATCTACATAAGGTAGGCTCTTCTTCTATCAGCCAGATTCCTCTCGTCTCATTATCGCCTCCATTACCTGTTCTGTTACACTTTATTTTGAGTATTTAAAGTCAACCCATTTTCTGTTTAGACGTATATGCCACGTTTAAATAAGTCAACTAATTCTAGTATAAAGATCAGATCAATTGTAAATTGTCTTTTCGAACACCTCCCCTTCTAAATCTCCGGCTTTACTAGTCAGTATTAATAGAGGTTTAGAGTAAAGAAAATAAAGCCTTGAGATTTCTGTCCTTCTCCTTAAGATCACCCATTAGACGGATGATTAGACTTAGTCTGCTAAATCAATGTAAGATTTTGTTCTTTTATATTACTAAAGTAATAAACGATATATTAATAATTAGTCCTTAATCCAAGGTTAGTATCACCACAAAATAACAAAAACATTTATATTTTCAATAAATAACGATATATAAATCTATAATTTTCATAAACGATTAATGATTGATATAAATCCACTGGCAATTAATGGCAAAATAATAATGTTTGAAACATTTTAAATTAATATGAAATAGTCAATCGACTCAGTGAAATTAATAAATTTTCCTAACAAAATTATCGCGATTTATATCTGTATGCTTGGCATATTAAATAATTATATTTTTAATTCTAAATAATTTTGGTCTAATGTTTTTGTTCTATAATAATTAGGGGAGCACGAAATTGCATAAGTGTGATTTTACACGTTAAAATTCTATTACTGAGAGGACAGATCAACACCCGGTATATGAGAAATGAGAATATTTTAAGACGGTTTAATGATTTTTTTCTACCTAGTGTAAAATTTTCTGATTTCAATCTCGTAATGATAAAGATTGCAAATAACTTCTTATAGACAGTCATTTTCCAAATACCTTCACTGGAGATATAATACATCAATATTTCCCTAATTCATTTTATTTAATACATCAAATGTCATTTAATAAACACACTGAATATACTCAAATATATTTTTATTACTAATAAAATACCGCTACCGGAATGTAAATACCGAACAAATGCTTTACACCAATATTAATATTCCAAAGAACCGCATGCACCAGTTCCACAATCCCATAAAAAAATCAATGATTATGCCAAACAGTAAATGTATATTAAGCGGAAATATCTAGTTTCCCGCAATCCAGCAGACGCTATTTATTATATAAAACTTTATTGCTCGTATATCTTTATGTACCGCTTGGCTAGCACGTGATATGCCTTGTGGACTCCGTAAATACAAACAGTGAATAAATACATTAGCCTATCTTTATTTCAAATCGGCCCAATACATTAGGTGCAAATACGTGTGTGTATATGTGTATACCGTTTTATTTCGCACAAAGATATAACAATGCAACACACAACTTCTGCCACATCAATTTATGTACTTTTAGATTATAATATCCAGTAATTCAAATAAATGTAAGGTGACCCACATTAAAATGAAATAAACTGATGTTTATCTAGCTACATGAGTATTAATACAAGCTAGTAACATAAATATTAATAAAATATTTAGAACTTGTACACATTTCTATAGAGTGTCCAAAAAACGTTTATATTTCAATTCGAAGCGTTGTGTAGAGATGTTAGAAAACTTCTAGGTGCCTGAATTGCCGAACTTCCCTGGGTATAACCAAAGAACAATGCAGCAACGTCACACCCGTCCAACAAGCCTTTGCCACGAATTCGAGAAATTTTCCCGGGCAAATTGATCTCCAGGACTATTTTTCGCAGAAGATGCACCCAAAATTTGAGGTGCATTTTTCCATGTAAAAAGGTGTATATTATAGTCCGAAAAATACGGTAAATTGACCAAAACGCAATTCTGATTTAACCCCAGTAAACTATTTTCTGTGGGTATATTTTAAATCTAAAGTTTGCGAGAAAAGTAAGTAAAGGGTCCGCCAATAGGGACGCGCGAAGTTTGCCGGAAGGGTGCGGCCATGTTGTTCGAGGTAGAGCTGTCAAAGTTGCTGTCATTTGTTCTGTATATAACCCCAAATCACCATGGCAAGTTTGAGTGTCGAGCAGCACGTGCAAATTATTAAATTGTTTTACGAAAATGGGTCATCAGTTCGAGCAACGTTCCGCGCACTTCGCCCATTTTACGGTCGCGATGATCGGCCTGTAGAGTCGACTATCCGTCGATTGGTGGGCAAATTCGAGTCGACTGGTTCAGTAAACAACCAGCCAACACTGACACGTCGACAAAACGCCCGATCGAACGAAAATATCGCCGCTGTCCGTGAGAGTGTACGCGAGAACCCGAGGCAGTCCATTTTTTGTCGTGCACAGGAACTTGGCCTTTCGGAGACATCAACTCGCAGGATTTTGCATCTGGATTTGGGTCTGCACCCGTACAAAATCCAATTGACCCAGGAGCTCAAGATAAACGACCACAGATAGCGTCGGGCGTTCGCTGACTGGGCTCTGGAGCAGTTGAAAGCAGACCCCCATTTTGGCCGAAAAATCATCTTCAGCGACGAGGCTCATTTCTGGATGAACGGGTATGTGAACAAGCAAAATTGCCGCATTTGGAGTGAGAACAACCCACACGAGGTCCACCAAGTGGCAATGCATCCCCAGAAAGTCACTGTTTGGTGTGGATTTTGGGCCGGCGGCATCATCGGTCCGTACTTTTTCGAGAACGAAGCTGGGGCGGCCATAACCGTCAATGGGGAGCGCTACAGGTCGATGATAACCAACTTCTTTTGGCCTAAACTGGATGATATGAACACGGACGACATGTGGTTCCAGCAGGACGGCGCCACGTGCCACACAGCCCATGCCACAATGGACATTCTGCACGAGCGATTTCCGGACATGGTCATCTCGCGCGGAGGCGATATCAACTGGCCACCGAGATCGTGCGATTTAACGCCTTTAGACTTTTTTCTCTGGGGCTATCTCAAGTCGCTGGTCTACGCCAACAAGCCTCTAAACACCGATGACCTCAAAGTCAACATACGCAACGCCACCGCTCAAATTGAGGCCGATATGTGCTCCAGAGTCATCGAAAATTGGACCTCCCGGATCCGGGCTACCAAACGGAGCCGCGGTGGTCATTTGAACGATATTATCTTCCATACTTAATGGGGTCGAATACCCTTTCGAATGAAAAATAAATTTCGTTCCTACCTCACACACAACTTGTTTTATTCAATTTTAAAGTTCACGCGCCCTTATTGGCGGACCCTATATGTACTTGCGCCAGAGTTTATTTTACCACCTTATCGATTGTAAAATTTTGTAAGGCTTTCAAAAACGTTAGTGATGTTGAACGAATTCCTTTTATTACAAAATACATTTTTAAATAAATAGAAATTTAAAATTAATAATATCAAATGTTAAAGCTGAAATGTACGTATAACTCGGTTACTAACTAATCGCAACTTGGCTCACTAGATTATGCAGACTAGGTCGTTCGTATCTTATACCACTATCCAGTTCATTCCTAATGACACATTTCAAGTGGAAAATATTAGGTGGTTACATATATTCGTTCAGTTTTTGAAGACTGAAATGAAACAAAGGATGAATTTTAATCAATGATATATTCTCCGTTTTTCTTGATGACCTCTTACCATCTTTCCAACAATTTCATTATTCCGCCCTCATAAAAGGTCTGGGGCTCACATGCGTCGAGGTATGTTTTCACAGCTATTTAATTAGCGAGCGATTTCTCTTTAAGGCAGTTTTGCAGAGACCGGAACAAATGGGAGTCGAATGGTGCAAAGCCCGGAGAATACGGTGGGTGGGGCAAAACATCCCAGCCAAGTTGCACTAATTTTCGCTGAGTGATTATTGCGGTGTGGTGTCTGGCGTTGTCATGGTGGAATATGAAGAAAAGTATCCAAAAGCTGTATAAAGACAGCTTTCCGGAGCTCGAGGGAATGGGCGGGGAATTGGAGGTGCTGGAAGAGACAAGCAGAACATCTAAGGAGGTGGGTCTCAAGAAAATCATCCAAGTCGCCTACGACGGAACTGAGAGGGACATGTGGAACAGGCTGGTCGCTTTGAAAGCCATGCTAAAAAATGACAGTAAAGTGGCTCTCCATAAAGTTCCCCAGATTAGTCCGCCCATCCTCAGGAAACTAGTTGGGGGAGTCTTTCACAGTGGTGCAACAATGATACAAATCTTTGTCCCACCCAAAGCGGGAAAGCCAACAGGGGTAATAAAGGACGAGACGAAAAGAGATGGAATGGAATAGACGGAAACCCGCAACAGAGGCAGTAATACCCAAGGAGGAAGCAGACCCCGAAAACCACAGAGAGGCAACACAATTAAAGTAAAGACTGGAACCCAACCGTACAAGCAGGAGCTAAGCATAGTCAAGAGAAGGGTTAACTTAGATGCCACAGGGGCCAAAGTAAACAGGGTTCCTAAAAACAGAAATGGCGACATCCTCATCCACCTGGAAAAGGGCCTGGATACCGAAGGGGCTGAGGCCGTAGAAGTCAGGGGAATGAGGAACCCAGGTAGCCATAGTAATGGTCTCCCAAGCCAACGCTGAGCGACTCGTCAAAATGGGGCATAAGATTTAGGGAGAAAAGCGACAGGTGTTTCCGCTGCTGGGAGTCGGGTCATAGGGACCATCAGTGCAAGGGCATTGATAGTTCCTCCCTGTACGAGAAAGCCGGTCATCAAGCGAGGGAGTGCCAAGAGGATATATTCTGCCCTATATGCCAGATGCCAGGGCACAGAGCAGGGACGAACAGCTGCAGGATGTTCAATGAGAAAACAGAAACCGGGAAACAGCCTACCATTAAAGGTGGAGAGGAACCGTAACAGGTGGAGGCTTCCTCAATAACAACAGGAAGGGAGAAGGAGACGGAGGCTCCTAAAGCAACCAAGCCGAACTAGTGTTAAGGATTAGATCAATCAACCTCAACAGGAGCAAGGCAGCCCACGACCTGTTGATTCCATCAACAGGTCGTGGGCTGCCTTGCTTCGAGGTGGTGCTAGTGAGCGAGCCATGCGGGATGGTTCAAAGACATGGAGGGTGGGGACGTCGCGATAAAGGTAGGAGGAGAGGCCAGAGGGGCTGATCGGTGTCTCACCTTGACATTACATTAGCGGATAGCAGATTGGAGAGGATAATTAATGGCGGGAGGGTGCTCGAGGAGAAGTCATTAAGTTCACGATAGGGGACCGGGGCCAGTGGGGTCCAGGAGGGATCAAGAATAGACCAGGGTAAAATGGGCACTCAACAGAATGAGTGAGGAAAGGCTGAGGAGGGCGCTGACCAGCACTTCCCCCAGCGTGTTCCCCCCCAGAGTGCACACGACATGTGAGCGAGCGGTGCCAAAGAGGAAACCCGGGGGCAGAAAGCCGGCATACTGGACGCCGGAGATAGGGGTCTTCCGTGGGCTGGCAACGGGTGCCAGAAGGAAAATGACAAGGGCAAAAGGAAGAAATATACTCACAGAGGGGCTGGTAAAGGAACATCGTCAGGTCAGGGAGGAGTTGAGAAGATCCATTGTTACCAGCAAAAACAAATGCTGGGAAAAGTTGTGTGAGGAGGTCTAGGTAAACCCACGGGGACTTCCCTACCAGCTGGTATCGAAAAAAATTGTTCCGAGGACGCCGGTCCCGTGAGTTATGGTACCTGGGGGAGTAACGGTGGTCATAGAGGAACTATTCCAGTCCAGGCAAGTGGAGGAGGTGTGGGTAGAAAGAGAAAGCAGGATGCACGAAGCAGGATGCCAGGAGGAATGCCAGAAGAGGGACGCTGGAAAGACGACTGATCCCACACCTGGGGCCATGGGTACGGAGAAGGCAAGGACATAGCTGGTTCCAAGTGTGTACACTGCGGGCACCCAAAAGATGACGCTGAGCACACAATAATGGAGTGTCCAGAATGGGAGCCGCAGAGGGAAGATCTGAGGGACGTCATAGGAGAATGGGGGCTGCAGACAATTGTAGGGCGCATGGTGCAGGAGGAAAAAAAATTGGATAGCCATGGCCAAGTTAGCAGGGTAATGGGTAGTAATCTAATATGTAGATAAGAAAATTAGGTGAATTGCGTATTTTTTTAATTTTTGTAATTGTAAATAATTAATGTATATTTGTGTAATTTGTAAATATTGCCGGAGAAGAATGCTACCACCGGCGTTACCGCTTGACGGGGACCACTGCTGCACCCCTTGCGGACAGCACGTTCAAAAAAAATGGTGGAATATGACACTTTTGCGATTGACCAGTTCTGGACGTTTCTGTCGCAATGTTTTTTGTTTTGCCTGATGAAGTAACCCGTAAAACAGCACACCACGGTGATCCCACCATATGGATAGCAAAATCTTCTTAGGGTGCAGGCCGGCCTTCGGGGTGGCATTCGACAGCTCGCCAGCGGTTCCCTATGATCTCTTGCGCACTACCTTGTAGACTATCCACTTTTCGTCGCCAGTAACTATTCGTTTCAAAAACGGTTCGCTTTCGTGCCACTTCAGAAGTGAATCGCAAATGGACATGGGGTTAGCCAAGTTCTCCTCAGTCAAATTGTGCGGCACACAAACATAGAGGCGGGACACGTAGCCAAGATGTTGCAAATGCCTTTGAACGGTTCCTTGCCCTATTTTGAGTATCTCCGCAATCTCTCGCACCTTTAGCGTCCGGTCTTGCTCAACCAGTGCCTTGATATCGGCCGAATCAACCTCGATGGACCGACCGCTGCGAGGTCAATCTTTAAGACTTGTATCTCTGAATCGAAATTTGGCAAACAATTTCTGAGTGATAGGTTATGTTAAGGAATCATCCCCGTATACACCGCATATGCTGAAAATGCATCTTATTCTCCGACATGTTCACACGCCTCTAATACAAACAAATCTAATGTCAATAAAAGAAAAGAAAAAACAGATGAAAAGAGCGAACTATTCTCTTTTCAACACATATTTGAATTTCCCGATTAGACAACTAGAACCGCAGCAATTTAGAATACATTTGCACTATTAACAAAAGCCGAGTGTATTTGTATTTTTAATTTAAATTTTTCAAAAAAATCTGTATTAGAGAGAGAATAGCATCGGATAAAACCTAAAATACAATTATAAAAATAGCCAAATGAGTAATATAGATTATTCCACCCGTGAAATAACTTAACTAACACCATGTGACAAAATACTAACTTATGTGTACAAAAATACAATCAAGTTACTAGCCAACTGCCCAGATTATTCGTTCTAATGAATTGATAAATGCAAAATTTATTCAGAAGGATATTTAGATATTAAAGCGTTGTTGGAAAATTATACACTGAAGCTATTCTGAGATATGGGAGTAACTTTAATGGTTTTATAAAGGGGCACTGGAGAAATTGTACAGCAGGTTGATTGAATGCCTTTATGTAGTGAAGATTGGTAGACCACTCTGTATTATTTTTATTAAAATTAAAGAATTGTTATCTGGACAAAAGTTGGCAATAGTAAAAAAAGTACTTAAAAACTATATGAATATATTGTGTTGAAACAAACATAAATACAGCTCTTGTATATTGCATTGAATCTTTTAATCTCCCCCAAGAGGAATAAATATCCTTATATGATGTTGATTCAAATAACATTTAACTGATATACAACAAATTGTATCAGATATTAAGAAGGTATACTTTGCCCATTATTATTTAATAGTTTTATTATTGTTCCTACTTTCATCCCCTATGGTTAAATTTGCTAATTTAAGTTATGTATCAGCGGTAGTACTACTTTGAAAAAATGGAAATTGTGATTCTAACCTAATTACCGACGAGCCATTTGATTTCAAAAAGAATAAAACGAAATGTCTAATATTTAAAAAAAGTTGAAAGTACCTCAATGCCAATAGTAGGCATAAAAGCTAAAATGCTATTCTCAGAGAAACCAAGGCGCAATACACTTGTTTAAATTTGCATTTTTCTTTATACATCAGAGCATTTGCTGGTAGATTTATTAAATACTCCGGATGTAATCCAAAACAGGCTCAGCCCTACAGTTTCTTTTTAATATGAAAATTTGTCGTTTCATACTATCAGTAATTTAGAGTTTAGTGGTCATTCGGAATATTTAGTTGCACTTCCAGTTTAACCGGAAATTTAGAATTTTAAATGAAATACCCCAGTTTCAAATTCAACATATCACATTACATACAAATTCTAGTTTATTCATTACATATAATTCGATCATTTTATTTCATTAATTCATATTTTTATGGAAACATAATAGCTCATCAGGATTTTTCGAAAGTCTTATTAATAAAGCATTTATCCAAACATAATTACATAAGAGGCAATAAAATTGTCAATGTAATTATTTATTTAGAAAGTATTATATATTTCCCGACAAATTATTTTAGTAGAAATAACAAGAAATATAAGAAAAAACACCAAACACATATAAAACTATAATTATAAATGTTCACCTTGAACCTCTCGGCACTTATTGATTCGCTAAATTGTACCCTTTGTGACATTCTCAAGTTACTAAGGTTTTATGTGCATTTTAGCCCGTCTCACGCTTTGTTCAGATTCTTCTCTTGTAGTAAGTAGAATTTAATACACTTGACTTTTAGGTGACTGCGTAAAAACATTAAATTTCAGAATTTCCGGTCAAATCCAATGTGCTTCTAAATATTCTGAATAACCACTGAATTACTTATAATACGACCTCCGAAAATTGCAAACTAGAGAGATTATGCGCCTCTTTCAGATTACACCCGGTATACAATAATTGGATAGCTATTCTCTGATTAAAATTCACCAGTAATGAGGTATTTCTAATTATAATAAATAATATAATAAAACATTATTATTTTCTTATTAAATTGATCTTAAAAAAATTATTCTGCTAATTAACTAATTTATTTATTTTATTATAATATTTTGAAAGGCTTCTAAAACATCAACAGTTATTGTTGAACGAATGTACAGAGTCCATTATAAAAGTAATTCGCATTTTACCTGCAGGTAAATGATCGAGTTGACATTTTCTCCCTGTGGTGCAAACTCAAAATGGACGATTCCTCAGGTGTCAAAAAAAGACAATGAGCATCGTTTTGGTGCGAGTCCTGCTCAATCAGGTTCTCTTGGGAAGGAGGATGATTTTGTGTGCCACTCGCTCAGCCTTTTCGATTCTGAGTCGTACTCATACTGAATCAAACCCAACAATTCGCGAAACTCGAGGTTCTTTCTGGTCTCCCATCAATACTTTCGGCACAAGTTTCGCGAAGACCTTGCGCATTTTCAATTTAAACAAGAATCCTCGGTCACTGTCCCATGTACCGCAAATGTGAACATATTTAGGGTGTCAAATATTACATGCTCGATCGACGGTTCGAACGCAAAACTTCGCACACACTATGACATAATAAGTTTTACAGGTATTTTAGTTTTTTTTCTAATCTGATAAAATTGGTAGGGTAGCACAATAACACATTATGAATAAAAAAGTGTTTATTTTTGTTGTTTTTCTTTCATATTTTAATTAATTGCCATCTTTTAATAGATAATCGTTTATGCTAAATTTGGTATTTTTTATATAAATAGAAATTTAAAAATAAACATATTAAAGGTTAAAAGCCAAAATAAAAATCTTTACTTACTTGAATGAAGTCGATAGATATTTTGATATACTTATATTTTGGCAGTACTTAAAATAAATACCTTATTAAATTCAATAATCTGGAAATATGTTAAATATTTTAAGAAATTAGATGGGATTTAAATGTTACATTATATACACATCAAGTAGTTCCATCCAAGCGTGAATTTAAGCTCGCGCGCGGTGCCAAAATGCAGCCGCCGGCGTATTTTAACTTTATGCGAAAATCGTCTGATCTCCGTTAATATGTGTTGCGAAAATTGCACTTCATGTAACCACGTTAAAGAAAGATTACGATGAATCAATAAAAATGTTTCCATTTTAATCTCAAAGGGCGGTTTAACCGAACTCACTAGATTCTTTTGCTACTGTATCAACAACGTTTATGTTATATAAAGATAAAAGTGATGATTGTGTATCAAAGGTCCTGTGATGTTGCTTCTAGCAATTCTGTTAGTTCTCTATAAATGGCAATTTTAAAAACTATCGATTTTTATTCTAGAAGTTATTAACGAATAGGAATTAATATTACTCCTAATTAATATTAGAAGTACCAAATTAAATGCAGGGGAACTCTTTATGTCAAATCCATCGACTACAAGAGCTACTTAAAATACTGCCCTTGAGCCGTAGCAGAATGCACTACTGGATGAATGAAATAATACCATTCTGACCGTTCGATATGCATCGGATGCAAATATAAAGGATCTTACACAAAGCGAACAATTGTATTATATTGAGCGTAAATCCTAACACTTGTGCACATGGAACTTTCTATAGACAAGTGCAGACCGACTTCAGCCCACAATCCCACCACAGCAAAACAAAAATCATACTTTTTGTTATGAATGCATAGAACAATGTGCAACTTTCCACTTTGATGCATGTGGGCATTGTCGAAAACCGGTCAGATATTTCATAAACGATTATAATTACCCAACTAGTTACCCACAATGGTGTGTGTGCGTGATAAAAATCGGCCGATCGAAACACCTCTCTTATTAACACTTTGCCGTCCGCATGTCCCGTAAAAATTTCTTCGCTTGGCGCCGGCAGCACTAACTCAGATTACTTCGCTTGTCGCCGGCCGTTTTTGAGATTATCGGGACATTATAAATGTTCAAGTTTTATTAATCTCATCGTTAGCTCTCATCAGTTTTCGATCCTGCCTACTTTTTTCATAAAATTTTGAACAAATACATATTTAAAAATTGGTTATGTGGCCTTCATAGAACTTTCCCCATACCTTACTCGAAAACTATGAGGTTTACGCAAAAAGGCTATTTTTAATGATTTGTTCAGTTTTAGATTCTCTACAATTATTTGTTAAATAAATTTGATGTAACTTCAATAGTTTAGTAATTGGCAAAAATGTCAAAGTTTTCAATTTTTAGTTCAAAAGTTAAGAATTTTATGAAAAATATATTTTATTTAAACTTGTTCAGTTTTTTATGCCCTTCAACTTTTATTTGGAACATTTTGTATTATTTTCAATATTAGAAAAAATATCGGAAAAAAACAAAAAATGGCATCGAGAACTTACGGTTTTTGAATGTTTATCAAAAGCTTTTCAGTTACAGTTTTTGACGACAAAACCTTAAGTTTAAAGTTTCATCTCAAGAAGAATATTCGTTATTGAGATACAAAAAATTTAAAAAAAATCACGAAAACAATATGTACTATATAGGGAAAGTAATAAATCTAAAATTTGTTTGTTTTATATATTTTTTATTTACATTTTCTTTAGTAATAACTTAGTATTTCTCTTTTAAATGATATGAAGCAAAACAATCTCCAAGATGAAGCGCAACTCCACAAGACTTACACATTAAATGTGTTGTCCTTCTTTTTTTGTTTTTGGAACATACATGGCAGTTTCTTCGTTTTCGTTTGTTGTTTTCGGAAATGAAAGTTAGCTGATGTTGCTTTAGCTGACCGGAAAGTCTGTCGATCGAAGCACGATGGGACGCACGCGATGTAGTAGCGACCTCTAAATTTTGTTCAGGAACAGGTTCATGATCTTTTATCCATGATTCAGACACTTTTAATAAAAAATCATGAAATCGGACACTCTTGCGTTCTGTATTGAAATGTTGATATGTCCTGAACGCATTAAATAATGCACAATTAAAGAGATATAGGGAAACCTTTTTTGACCATTTTATTGTTTTTCTATATATAGGGTAGTAACTCAGGAATTGATCTGCCCGATCCACTCCCTTCATGTATTTATTATAGTGCAATACACTTTCAGGTTTTTTAATTGTGCAATTGGTTTTTCTGCATTTTCTTTGAGTATCAATTAAAGTGGCATTATGTATCGTAGAGATCATTCTTATAATTTTGGTTTTTGAAGCTCTCCATAATTGTGCAAGTACTTCACCTTTTCTTTGATGGCAAGCTTCAAACACTTTGAGTTTTGCGCACTTTAATTGTTCTGGAAATCCTCTATTTTGGCGTATCGTTCCACAAACTCGGATTTTTTTTCTAAGTAAAATCTCCGCAAGTTCTACACTATTGTAGTAATTGTCCATGTATAGGTGATGCCACTTTCCATAAGAACGGGTCAATAGTTCCATCACTGTTTTTGGTATAGGCTGTCCAGCGCCGGAATATATTTTGAATGAGGAAATATATCCTGTGTTGGAATCACATAGCATCCGAATGAGTATGCCATATTTTGTAATTTTCGACGGATTGTAAACTTTAAAATTTAATCGTCCACGCCACGGTATCATTCCTTCATCAATTGAAATGTTTTGACCAAGATTAAAATTATCTTCAAATTTTTTGTGAAAATAATCGATTATAGGTTGCACTTTGAAAAGTCGATCGGCATTATCTGGTTTATTATTGTTGTCAGAAAAATGTAAAAATGATAATATTTGTCTGAATCTGTTACGAGACATCGTTTTGCGAAATATTGGAGTTTGTATTAACGGGTTTGTTGACCAATAGTCGTCCATTCTTGGTTTTTTTACAATTCCCATAATGATTGAAAGTCCAAACCATTTTCTAAGTTCGGTTGGCGTAACGTCGAAAAATTTGACACTTTTTTTATTTAGTTGCCTTCTATTGCAATTTTGATTATAGTACTTGTTCGTTTCGCTGCATATATCAAATAAATCGTTCCCAATAAATAATTCTACGATATCCCAGACGCTTTGTGTATCTTCGGGAAATACGTTTGGACCCGGAGACCCTTCAAATTCATTATTGGTCCTAGGTAAATCAAAGTCTGACCACGGTACACAGTCTTCTTCGCCTGATTCATCCGAATCAGTTGGCAACCTTTGCGTTTGCCGAATTCTTCTTGTAAAAATTTCACTATCGTCCGAAGATTCTGTTTCACTATCATTTTTGGGACATACATTGTCTTCTTCCCAAGAGGCAAAGTCGATTGGAACGTCTGACAAGTCGTCCGCGCATTCATCTTGAATATTCATATCTTCTTTTTCATCTGCCATGATAATTTGGCACTAGTACTTGTAAAAACAAATAAAACTTGCTGACGTATGTAACTAATTGTTAAACTTATTGAACACCACAGATCATCAACAGAATACAAATGATACTAAATCTCAGTACACCACTGTGGTGTAACCGGCCGCTGGATGATATTTTGCGCACGACACCAATGTGGTGTTGCCGGCCGTTCAGCGATAGTTTTTGCGCGACACCACTGTGGTGTCGCCGGACGGCAAAGTGTTAATATGGAGCAGGAAGGTTTGCGTAACCGTCGGTGTCTGCAATTTTCCGCGAAACAAATCGTCTTATGTATTAGTGTCCAAATAAGTGTACGATATTATATTTCCTCGGCAGCTAGCTCGCTGGGTATTTTTTCAGGCCCAGCTCCGTGACTAAACCTCGGGTACGTGTCTTGTGTACAGAACGCTACACGGAATCCCCCTTTAAAAGAGTCAAGAGAGAGGCTTTTATTTTTCAATCTCCAAAGAAATTTCGCATGAGAAAATCCATACTGGCTTGAAATATTTAGATACGACGATAATCTTACTGAAATTTATACGCAGCACTTTCTATACTAATACATTTTCAATATTCCTTTAACAAATATTTAATAACATTAGAGGCATTATTCAAAAATGGCTGTTTTTTTGTTCGAACCCATCGTTGTATTGATCAACGGCTAGTTGATTGCCACTCTTGCATATAAAAGCTCTACTTAATAAAGCTGCGTGGTTTTATTAACAGGCAACCCTGGCGTAAAATGCGGCCAATAAAACCAAATATTTTAACTATATTTTGTATAAACCAAGCAAATTAAGATTAATCATCATGTTTATATAATTTCATACATACGAAATAAATGTTTATTTCATTAAGAAATATTTGCTAAATTACTCAGTAGTTCTTCAGATGGATAATTGCTGATCTGTAATTTAGAAATGAAAATGTACAACCAAAAAGAAAAGAAATGAAGTCCTACAGTAAAATGTTAATTAATAGCTAGTGTAGACGTATAATAATATTGAGATATGATATGTTTATAAAATGGAATATAAATATGCTTCCGTATTTGGAAAAAAAATTTAGAATAACTAGGTAATCCTTTGGAGTAACAAGATCATTTACACATAAAAATACTGAAATAATACACAGAAAGAACCAAGCGTCCTTAATCTATTATTACAGAAAATTTAATACTACTCCGAACTAAATGGTCATAAAAAGAAAGACATACATAATCGGATAAAACATATGAATAATATATTTGATCTCATACGAAACTCAATGTATTATGCGGATTAAATAATAAAAGAAGCTCCTTGATATCATCAGTGTCAACCGAGTGGGGTTATATACCTGTCTTATATCATAGAATTTAGGACGTTTGCTCTAGACGAGAATACGGAATTTTTGCGGATATCCCGTTTTTAGTTGCGCTGGTTTGTCAACGCCAATCTATTTCGTACTTTGTATCCTCGGCACATTGCGCTGTAGCCAGTTCCTCCCCCCATCAGGCGTTATGGCCAAATAGTTCAAACAAAGCACTATTGTGGCGTTTCAGGATTATAGTGGATATATCCCTTCAATCTCTTCCCTCCGGCGAAACATATTATTTTAAATTTAGAACACTCGCACCGAGACTACCGTATGTTATGATAGATAACATAAACAGGGAAGGTTTTTATAAATAGCCTCGTATACAACTATTGGTTGTTTATGAACGCGTGATTGGTAATGGTTCATATTTTTAAAATCAGTAACGTGAATCGTCATACAATTATTCAATAACAAAGCTATTTACTTATCATTACGTTCAGAATAGCTATTAGTATATAATTAACACAATAAATACAAAGCATGAATCCATCGAATGTTAATATAATAAATAGATAATTAGGCCGTACGAATACATAAGTCATTAATGTTTTTAATAAATGTATTGTATGTATAAAAATTAATGCCCAGTGGGAATGCGAAATTTTATATATTTTTCTAATTGTTGATTGTAAATATAAATCGTGACCAGTACCATTATTTCAATAATGGCCAATATGACCACCACGCATATTTGTGTGTTCAAGGATTTGACATTTAATTTGTGTTCAGTGGCCCTTAAAAGGTATGTACGGTGTATATTTCATTATTTACATATTTGGTCTTTCTTAAAAAAAAAAAAATGGTGATGTGGCCATCATAGTACTTTCCCTATATTTTACTCGAAAACTATGAGGTTTACGCAAAAAGACTATTCTTAATGATTTGTTCACTTTTGAATTCTCTACAATTATTTGTAATACAAGTTTCATGTAACTCTAATAGTTTATTAGGATTGGCAAAAAATGTCAAAATTTTCAATTTTTATTTTTCTTAAAACTTAAGAATTTTATGAAAAATATGTTCGAATAAAACTTCTTTAGTTTTTTATTCCCTTTAACTTTTGCCTGAACCGTTTTTTTTAAATTTTCAATATTTAGAAAAATATCACGAAAAAACAAAAAAACGCCTCGAGTAAACATCCACTTCCGGTCTATGAATGTTCACCAAAAGCTTTTCAGTTCCAGTTTTTAACGATAAGAACTTAAGATTTAAGTTTCATCACAAACTGAGAATTCGTTTTTGAGATACAGCGCCCACCGATAGACAGACACACACACAGACACAATTTTGGACTCAGGGGACCTCAAAACGGATATTTCCGCAAAAAAAAGAGCAAATGTTTTGTACGAAATAAGCACGTGTGGAGTTCATAATCAATTATGATCTTCCACTTAAACCCCATTGGCACCATGATGTTGGAAAGTTAGTAATCTTCATCCACATCTGGAAGCTTTTGTATCACCACGCTTGTGCTCCCAAAAAATCGGCATGTTAGCCGACAGCTAACAATGCTTCGATTCTGGTAGTATTAGTAGTTCACAAACGTGGGGATGTTCAATCCATCAATAGACCAACTATTAGTGAGACAAACATCTTTACTTATTATTTGTTACATTGGGTATTAATATAATAAATATAACAAAAATATAAAAATCCTAATTGTATTACTTTACGGCTATCGACCTATGGTCTTTCTGCCAAAAAACTATTATTAATAACAAATAAATCCGAAATTGTCTTTATCACTTCAAAAGGAAACGTAACATCAGTGCTAATTTAAAAAGAGCCAACGTCGCACATAAAACTAGATTTGATAACTCACAGCTGAGAGATATAAACAAACAAATGATCATGCATTCTTCGAAGTACTAACCTAGTGAATCTCTCAATCAAGATGATGTATTCACGGAAATAAGGCATAAAAGGAAGCTAAAACAACAAACAAGCAAAAACAAACTCGATCGGTCGTTGAAACAGGAAGTCAATACCTTCTCAAAATCAAATGTTCACGCTGAACCTAAAAAGAACATGGTATTATTTAAAAATCTTAGGACATAAAGATATTACCAGAGAATACTTCCCACAAATTCTGGTTATAAAGTCGGCGCTAAGTTCCAAGAACATTCTCAATAAATCCACAGAACTGGCCAGATTTCATATACATTTTAAAAATTTGAAATTAAAATTAGAAATTTGAAAAATTCACTTGATATAAACGGCATGACTGAAAAATCACTGTCAAAATTAATTGGCTCTGGTAAATTTCCCCGTTAAATATTTACAAAGAGCCATAAATCAGATATCAACAACAACATACCAATCGAGTATTACAAATCATTTCTAAATAATTGGAAATGATAATGCTAGAACAGATGGTTGAATATAATTTATAATTAATATGAATTTTGCAAGGGAAGGTCCCTGAGAGACGCAGTCCTTGCTTTTGTGAACAAGGAAAAATACATTTTAAATAGGTATACTGATGTATCATTCTTGGACCTGTCGAAAGCATTTAACTGCATTTCTCAGGACATTCTCTTAAGGGAATAGTTTTTTACAATTTTAACCCAAATAGTTATCGTTTATTAAATTCATACGTGAGCCGGAACCTGGACCACCCAGAAGCCAGCAGGGCAGGAGAGAAAAGGTAAACAAGTAGAAAAGGAGAGCGGGAACAAAAGGCCCCACTCAGACTCTTCTACACCCTCCTCTCAAAAAATGTACACAAAAGGGCCAGGAGACCAGCCGGCAGTGGTGCAGTGAAAGGAACCAGCATGGCGGTGATTCAGAAACGCCATTCTGATATGCTACTAGATCAGACCCAATCCAGGAAAGAATAACGGCTGCGGTATACACTCCCTCGGGAAGTGCGAATCCACAGCAGTTCGACGGTGCTTGGTTTTCCGCCAACCACCACACCAAGGAATGGCTAGCCGCAATTGTGGCGAGCCTTGGGGACATCTGGGAAGAGGCGAACTTGACACTTGTCGAGTACAAGAACCTCCCCAAAAGGCCCAAACTGATGGATACCAAACCAACCAGAGGCGGAGATAGCCAAGGCCCGGATCGGCGTCTAGAATCCTGGATTACGAGTGGAGGATTGGCACCTTCTAAGCAAAAGAAGGAGAATGAAGGAAGAATCTCTGTCAGCGAGGGTGATTTACAACTCCTGGAAAGGAAGCAAATGAAGAAAAATCACAACAGGTAAGTGCAGTGAGGGTAATCCAGGTGAACCTACATCACAGTAGGACAGGCTCTGTTGTTCTCTGTAAAGCAATGGAGGGCTGCGATATTACCCTCATTCAAGAACCCTGGGTATGCAGAAGAAAAATCATGGGACTGGATGGAATCGGGGGGAATTTATATACAGTAAAACCACCGAAAGATCCAGATCATGCGCTGTGGCCAAAAGTCACATAAAGGTACTGCCTCTAACCTCTTTCTGATCACAGGACGTGGTGACAGTTAGGCTCTCCAATAGTATTGGTGAACTGAAGGAGCTTGTTCTCGGATCATTCTACCTCCCCATTGAAGAACCATGTCCCAGCGCGGGACTGGACGGACTGGTTGTAGGCTGCGAGGAAGAAGGAACGCTGCTTGTCATCGGTTGTAATTCAATTTTTAATGGCAACTACTTAATTTACATAGTAAATATTAGCAATAAACCGACCTTTGTAACAAGTGTTAGGAAGGCGGTAATAGGGATAATGATAGGCACGCCATATATAGCTAACTTTGTTAAGAACTGGCGTGTGTCTGATGAAGTGAGCTGCTCGGATCACAGACACATAATATTCGATATTATAGGGCTACTCCGAGTCACTAAAAAATACCGCAACCCCCGTAGAACAAACAGACTGGGAAGCCTTTAAATCAAAGCTAGACCACAATCTGATGGGTAACCCTGCAGCGGTAAACAATAAACAATAGAACTGGAGATCATGCGGAAGCTATGATTTCGGCGTATAATGATAATACATGTCAAAATGACATAATAGACTTTGTCTAAAATATCCTACAAAAGGATCAAAATAGAGCATATTTGCTTAAAAATAATTAAAAAGAACTCCGGAAATGGCGAAAGTGTATCACCTGTCTACGGAAGAACGTGGGTTTGAGTGGAAGAACATTGGTACTCAGTGAACTCCGTCCGTGACTCCTATGTCCTAAATTATTTGTGTATTATTTGACTGTATGTATATTATATATTTTTTTGTATTTTGTAAGCAGGAGAAACAAAGATAATAATAAAGAATAAAGAATAATAAAGAATAAATGCCCTCTTATTGAGAGACGTATCACCGGGAAAGTATCTTGGTTGAACAGTGCGCTTGACAATAAGAGATCACAGGTAAGAAAGCTATTCAACAAAGCACTTAGGAAGGCTCGAAGATCAGCACGGAGGAGACACTGTGCGGACATCCAATCTGCCCCAGACAATATCAAGCTATAAGATCCTTTCAAAAAACTCCCAAAGTCCAATGGTCAAATGGGCAGTAAACTTATTTGAACCTTACGAAACAACAGAGAGATCGGAACTTCTGTGGCGAAGGCTCTGCGAGACCCTAATAGTCAGTAAAGCCCTGCGATATCTGCCGAGAATATGGAGGTTTACCAGGGTGGTTTTCTTACCGAAGACTCGTAGGACAGACTATTCCTGTGCAAAGTTTTTGTACTAAAGACAATGGAAAGGATTATAGACAGGCATATTAGAGAGGGGATACTGGTGACTTTCCCACTATCCCAAGATCAGGTCGATCTACAGAGATAGCTCTCAGCCGGCTAACAAGGAATGCAGAGACTGCTCCGGAAAACAAAGAAATTCTACTTGCTACTTTCTTAGATATAGAAGGCGCATTTGACAATACATACTTTAACTCCATAACTGATGCCTTGAGGAAGCGGGGGTTGGAGGAAACTAGCTGCAGGTCAATTGACTGCTTTCTAAGACAAAAGATGGTATATACGAAATTTGCTGACCAGACACTAGCATCAAGGGTGACCGGCAGTTGTCCGCAGGGAGGAGTTCTCTCACCCCTGCTGTGGAACCTAGTCATGGGTGGATTGTTAGTGGAACTCAATAACAAAGGATACTCTTCCCTGGGATTCGCAGACGACCTAGTCATTCTCCTTGAGGGAAAATTCAACAACACGATCAAAGAGCTCATGCAACTAGCACTGAACGTGGTGAACAAATGGTGTGCTAGAGAAGGATTGAAAGTCTCACCCTCTAAAACCACCATTGTACCTTTTACACGCATAGTTGCGTGCGGTCGAATTTTAAAGTAGGGAAGCAATCAAAGAAAGTGAGATAAATTTACACACCTACAAATTGAGAAAATCGTTTTCTTTTCGATAAATCAAAAACTACATGTTTACATTCACACAGTGCAACCTCGAATTGTCGGGTAAGGTGAAGTACTTAGGAGTAATCTTCGACTCCAAACTCATCTGGACCTCGCACATTTCAAAAATTAAACGTAAATCGAAAATTACCCTTGCGGTAATTGGGCATATCTACGATAGATTTGGGGACTCAGACCGGGGATGGTATACTGGATGTACACCAGAGTGGTTAGGCCCGCAATCATGTATGCTGCTTTGGTGTGGTGACCCAAAGCCACTCAACAAACCATACAAGTTCTCAAAGAGTTGCCTGCATCAGCATAACAGGGGCTATAAGAACCACGCCCACTGCAGCAATAGAGATGCTATTAGACCTCCCACCACCTCATATTCTAATAGTGGGGGAGGCGAGACTGGCACTGTATAGACTGCAGCTACCAACGGTAAAAGAAAATGTTACACCCCACACAGAAGACATAGGGGAACCTCTCCTGCAAATGAGGTCGGACCATATGATAGGCACATTGAAAATGCACTTTTCAAGGTCACTATTCCAGGCTGCAATGAATGGAATAGCCTTATGGAGGATATCCTCAAACAAAACATGATCTGGTACACGGATGGTTCCAAATCACACACAGGTATAGTATCAGGAATCTACAACGAGAATATGAAGACTGGTCACGCCCATAACTGGGTAGCCTGGCATCAGTCTATCAAGTTGAAATATACGCGATCATTGAATGAGCGAGAACCAATATAGAGAGCAACTGTCAAGACAGACGTATCTATAACATGTCCGACAGCCAGGCGGCACTGAAGGCTCTCCAAAGCCAAAAGACTTGATCCAAACTTTTATCAGACTGCTTCGACACTCTGAATGACCTGGCCAATCAGAACAAGGTAACACTTGTCTGGAGGGCGGGGCACTCCATATCGAGGAAAATAAAAAAAGCTGACGAATTAGCAAGGCAGGGAGCCACCATATCATTTATGGGACCTAAACCTGTGTCGGGCATAACAAGAATACTGGGAGAGCAGACCAAGCCTTAACCACAGTAAGGCCATCATAAGAGGGCCCGATTCTAACCAAGCTACAAGACTACTGGCACTAAGTAGGACACAGCTGAAGATAACTATAGGACTGCTAACAGGCCGCATGACTGTTAAAGAACTCCTAAGTAAAATTTATTTACACAACCGCGACACCAGCTGTCGATTATGTGATATGGCACAGCAATGCACATTCTGTAATGCGCTGAAAAACAAAAGACAGCTCACATTTGGTAACGACAGATGGTACCAAATGATTTCCGAGTTTGGAATGGTTGCGTAAGTAAGGCAATATGGGGCCAGCCACCTAGGCTGTAGTGCATCCGGATCTGTAAAGAAGACGGCCCTCACAGGATAAAAAAAGATAAATCGCACTAAGCACTCCTAAATAAAATAATTCACTTTCCTCTGAAGGTGTTACTTTTAACACACAAAGTACCTCAAGGTTCAATACTCAAACCATTGCTTTTTTTAAATTATATTTAAACGATTTACCTGAATGCGATAACATCGCTAATATTATACCATATGTAACCTTCATTAATAAATATTTGGGTATGGATTTGTGTTAAATCATCGTACGCTGATCCTAGGTATGTACGGTTCAGTCATTTCCTCACATCAACAAAATACCTTGTATATTGTATCAATATTGTTTTTATCCGTTTAATAATTTCAACAATTTTGTATACCTTCCGAGCTAGATAAATCATATTGATAAAATAAATTGTTCTATCAATACACTACAAAAATAGCATTATAAATCAAGTGTGGTTAAAAAAATTCGCACAATATGAATTATTATCAATAAATAAAAATTTTATGTAAACGTGTATGCTTTATAATTTTATTTTATTTATTATTAGTTAAATAATGTACTAGACGAACTGCTGTTACCTGTAAATCTGTTGTCTTTAAAACATTGGTGTGATCCTTACCTGAAACAAAAATATAAATACTTAAAAATCATAACAATAAATAAGACAGAAACTAGACATTAACATATGTGAGGTTTAATGTAACATTTTTCTTAATGTTTACTTTATACTCATCGGCTTTACTATATAGCCTTTTCTAACAAAACTACTTTCTTCTCTGATGTTATTAAATTTAATATTCACGTCGAATGTGAGCACATGATTTCGCCGTAAGCGAAATGAACTATAAAAAATTAATATGGCTATAGCTCGATTTATTTAACGGTCTAATACTTGATTAAATTCAGAAGAATTATAAACATTATAATTCCAACACAGCTAAAAATATAAATAATAATGTTAAACATTATATCAAAGATGTAAAGATTTCAAAATATAGTGGATAAACCAATAATTATTAATCGTATGTTTAGCGAATCCGTTGTATAGACATGTATTCGTGACAGCTTCTATCGTACATTAACCTGTAGAATGTCAAAATGATGCGATATCTGTTATTAACAACTTTAACCGTAAAACTTAAGAATATAAAATACCGACATTAAAATTGATTTTATAACCAATTTTTTCTGGTGCATTTTCGTACCATCATCAAAATATATTTTTCAATCAATTCCATAATTAAATTTGATAGGTTTAACATAATAAAATCTAAAGAAAATACGTATTTTGTATAAAAATTATTCTTAATATATACATTTATAGTATAAAAAATTAAAATATGTATGTCCAATTTTGAATGTGTACATATTAACATGTAATGAATAAAATTGCTACTTCTTAAATAAGATGGAAAATGCGACTGGGCTTTAAAACCAGAAGTTTGGCTCAGAAAACAAGATTCAGCTACGTCTACAGAAGAAGTGATGTGATAATAACAACCATTTGATCATTTCCCATCCAGAAAAAAATCAGAAATCAGAAGTTGTAAAATTTTCATAATAAAATGATTCACATGTGTTGCAATATATTAACGATGTGACTTTCAGGAAATAATAATCTATAATGTTTAATGTTTCCACTTATGTGTATAAAAACCTAAGCATAAAATTCGACAAAACAGTTTGCACTTGGTGTTAAACATAGATGTACATTACATTTGAAGATTTAATTTTCGGAATTCCTTTACATCCGTGCTTTTTACATTGCTTATGTTGTCCGAAAAAAAAATGGCAATTGGCCACTTCATATTTTCACATATTTAGTACAAGCAATGTTGAATTTTGTCTCCTCTTTCTATTATCTTGTAACTGTTCATCTACGTCATTTGATGCACGTCGTCCTCTTTTCTTCTCGGATCTTTGTGCTTCTGACATAAACAATATACAATGTTAGGTTTAAGTTTCAATAAACTATACTGACGCCCGGAACTGACAAAATGCGATGAGCAATCTCTCTTATATAAGAGCCAAGCATGACCACCGTTAAATCTAGTAGGTTAAACACAATTCGATAGTACCACTTCCTTGATAGCTATCAACGAATCAACCAAATCTACTCCACCCATGAGTCAGTTGTATGTTTTCATTGGTCGTTGTACAACAATCATTCTTTTAATTTTTTATCTAACCTTTTCAGTATGTCTACTGAATCAATTGCAAAATATGCTCATCAAATGAACCACTTCACCGCATTTATGGTGGCCCTATCAAAAGTATCTCATAACTTTCTCTATCCTTAGTTTTCATGTATTTATCAGACGATATTTTAGTCGGTTTAGCCGCACAGTTTCTAATTTATCTAATTCAGTTACTAAAGGAAGCGTTGAGACCCAATTGTCAAAATCTAATTTTTAGAACAATTGCTTGGGTACAATGTGTGTTAAAAGAAATAATACATTACCACTATCTCCAACATTAGGTAATTCGGCATCTTGAACCTATTTCTTGGTGTAAATTTTAAAAATATTAGTAATTGCTGGTGATGCGCACATTAAAAAAAACCTTTATATACTTATTTTTTGGACGCATACTATTATAGTTTTTGAACGATATAATCTGTTGATCAACATCTTCGTATTCAGACATAGGCATAGCGAACGACTCACAATTTGTGAGTAGTATTGGCAACAGAAAACAGTCTTGTCTTGCCAATTCATTTCATTTCGGTAATCCGTAAATGGACAGTCAAAGTATAATTAGATTTCATTCATCGAAACAGTAATGGGTTTTGCTGAATCACATTGCAGTGCAAACATATTAGTATAGTCAACTATATTGCTCATTATTTTCTTGTCAAATAGTTTTCGAAAATAGGTTACAGGAGAATACTTCGGGGATATTAAGGCGATAAGTTCATTCATTAATGAGCAACCAATCAGATTCGTCCATTTTTGACAAACGCCGCATGCTACTGAAACTTAAGGCGGCAATGTCACCGAGAACTGATAAGCTCCCTAGGGAAATTATCGATAATCTCCCGGTTGTCAAGTTGACATTTATACCATATTAGCAGTTGCCCTTGAATTAAAAAATACAATTGATCTGCCAATATATAATCAGGTCCGTCCGTATCACGCTTCGGTATAGAATGTGATGAAGCAATTAGTTAATAGAAAAAAAACGACACTAGAAAACACGGCCTGACGGCGTCGGGCAATTACTAAGCAACACACTTTCGGGTAGTCAAAATTATCGCGGATTATCATTGCCCTTGGGACATTATATCTGATAATAACTATTATTATTCGTCAAGGATACTTGTTGCCAAACAATTCTCTGTGGTCCTGCATCTTCCCCATGTGACAAGGATTGAGTAGTAGATTATTCATCACTGTCAATGACATTTGTCCTACGTCGGGGAAATACTATTACATCTTAATGGTGCTCTGAATCTAATAAGGAATCATCAGATGAAGCTACATACAGATAATATTGATTATGTAGATCAATCGTTACGACCTCTTCTAGACTTTATAAATGGATTTAATTTAAAATAGTTTAACCTTGTAGTAAACCATATGAATAGACTTCTTGATCTGCTATTTACAAATGAACATAATGAAATAATTATATGAATTTCCATTGGTTGATGAAGATCGTTACCACCCATCACTATAGATCACATTAGAAATTCTACAAATAAATAGCACTAACATAAACTCAAATACTACAGCACTGAAATATAATTTTAGAAAGCAAACTACCACGGCCTATATACTGATATGAGCAACATCCAATGGACAGAATTATATCAAATTGAAGATACCGAGGCAGCCTGTAAGTATTTCTACAATAATATATATCACATATTTGATTTGTATATTCCTAAAACTAAACTGAGAAAACTTTCTAATTATCCAATCTGGTTTAATAATCGTATAATCAATGATATTAAACTCAAGAAGCGTCGATTAAAGAATTACAATAAATTTAGAAATGAACATAGTAAACGAAAGTTAAGAGAAATCGAAAGCAGACTGAAAATGAATATTAAAACAGCATACACCGCTTTTGTTACCACCGCTGATAGAAACATTACAAAAAAAAAACAGCCACCATTTTCAATAATAGTAGAAGAAAAGAAACTCGTATACCCGGTATCATGTATTTAGATAATGAATGCCTGGATAATTCCCAAAATATTGTTAATGCCTTTGCCAGTAACTTTGTAAATTATTTCACTAATAAAACAAATTCTCTTTATGATCAACAGAAACTTTACCTAGGGAACTATTATGTTAATTCTGATGTTGTTTTAACAGAATTAAGAAAATTGAAAAATCGATTTGCAATGGGAATGGATATGATACCAGAATTTGTAGTTAAGGATCTAGCATATATCATTGCCGAACCATTAACATATATTTTTAATTTAATATTACGCACTGGCAACTTTCCTACCTGTTGGAAAGATGTACAAGTTACTCCTGTTTTTAAAAGTGTATATAAGTCTAATATTAAAAACTATCGACCAAATTGTCTAATAAATATATTCGCTAAAGTGTTTGAAAGCATTATAGCACATCAAATGTATAAATCTGTACAAACAGAAATTTCTATACACCAGCACGGCTTTTTAACCAGAAGATCCACGACTATTAATTTGCTATCATTAACACAATTCATATCCGATAATTTAGATAGTCGACGCCAAACATATGTTATATACACAGACATGACAAAAACTTCTGATCGTATGCCTCATGAACTATTTTCATATCATTTTGATATTAGCACAAAAATTATACAAGTGCTAAAATTATTTTTGGAGAAAAGAAAACACAAGGTTCATTATAAAGGTCATTATTCTGATGAATATGTAGCAGCCAGCGGTGTACCCCAGGGGTCAAATCTCGAACCGCTCTTCTTTCTTCTATTTGTAAATGATGTTTGCCTGACTCTTGATTGTAACATATTATTGTATGCAGATGATATCAAATTATATAGCACGATTAATTCGAAAACCGATTGTTTGCATCTGCAATAGAACACAGATAAACTAAATACATGGTGTATACATAATAGATTAACTCTAACTCTAAATCGAGACAAATTTTGTGATGTCATATACTCGCAATGATGAAGTACATAATTTCAACTATCATCTCAACAAATCAACATTTCATAGGCCAGCTAAAATGAAGGACTTGAGAGTATATTTTGATTCGAAACTCTCGTTTAATGACCATATTATGAATCTAGTCAGCGAGCGCTCTAAGCTATTGGGTATCATTATGATAACATGTAAAGATTTTACGGAAATTATCACGATCGTGTCTTTATATAGATCCTTCATAATGAGCAAGCTAGATTAATGTGGTCCAGTGTGGTATCCAGCTTATTCGAAATATAAGTACATGCTCGAAAGCGTACAAAAAATGTTTCTCAAATATTTACATTAAAAAAAACTAATATCCAGGAAGAGGACACAGCTACGATACATTATTAAATGAGTTCCATATACCTTCACTAGTAAAGCATCATCAAGTTGTCATGGGTTGTTATTTGCATCAGATTGTTCATGGGAACATAGACTCCATGAACTCAATTAATCAAATACGACTACGTGTACCACCTGCCAGACTAAGATGCAGACGCAGCTTCTACTATGGAATACCCAGGGCACGTAGATATCAAAACTCACCATTTATAAGGATGATCTCGTTAAGATGTTGAAAATCCATGTTCATTTGTTTAATAAGGTTATGAATAAAACTGAGATTTTAAAAAAGTGTGTTAATTTTCACAAGAATTGTTTCGCAAATTTATTGCTTCTTCAGGTGTACAGCATTTATTTTGTTATTTTAGGTTGATAAGCTTAACAACTATCATAGATATTGATATTGCCTGTCTTTGCTATATTATACATATAATTAAAATGTACACGCCATCTCATGAAAAAAGCTTTAACTATTTGCTGAAACTGAAAGTTACTCGGGCCCGTAGAGGGTTAAATGTTTATTTTATAATTTTGCAGTTAATACAATGGAAATAGGTTAATTACTACATAAGATGTTTTAAGTTAATACTGTATAAAGAATGAAATAAATTTGATAAATTTTCTTACAGTAAACCTTTATCTGCATATGTGTCATTCATGCGAAACGAAATATGGTCAAATAAAAAAAATATTTTAAACTAAATAAAAAGCAATTAAATGTATTTAATTATTCAAACTATGTATTAAAATTTAGTACGTATTTGGTGGTTACAATTAATCAAGCAGGCGTACAACCTCCACTAGAATTCATTACAGTGTGCATCCGAGCATCCACATGACACAAGATACACTCGTCGACGGTGTGCATCCTAAATACTTCAGCATACATGCCGAGGTCCGGTGTTTAGTAATTCACTGCAGGAGACGCCCAGGAATTCGGCAAAGGTATGAGGCAGAAGTACACTGCCCTCACTGCCTACCTGCAAAATGCAGGCTCACTCATACGCAAAATAAATCCATCTTATAACTGTTTTCAATACCACGCACTAAGTAAGATTAAAAACAGTTATACTATATTATTTCTTTTCTCAAACATTTGTTATTCAATTATAATCTCTATTAGTTCATACCAAATAGGCTAGTGTGAATGTTGCATTAGAATTATTATTTCATATTTAATTGTGCTAGAAATAAGTAGCGTTATTTAATGCATAAATACTAGACCGCGAACCTTCTCTAACGGAATTGTTTGTGGTATTCCAACATTATTTCGAAGGAAGCTGATAACTTCATCAATAGTGCTCTAATGCGTTATTATTTACACAATTGTTTGTTTTAAGACTATACTATCGTTTGATATATGATTAGATAATGGCATATAAAATAACAATAATCTTTAAGAGAAAAAAAAAACAAAAGTATTTCTAATACAAAAATGTATCACAACAGGTTAAGTGAGAAATTAATTCAACCTACAAAAGTTTATATTTACTAAACATTTGTATAAACTGTACAATAGTAAAAAACATCAAACTATGTAATCTTTAAAATCTCTATTTGGGAGATGAAATAGATGAAGAAGAAAGCGCGTGTTGATTGATTCGAACTTGCGATGAACAAAACCCAATTCGCAAGGCGTGGGATAATTGCAAGTTCCGCAGATTTGGATAACGACCAAAATTACAGCCAGAAAGTAATTGTGACTGCCGCCGGTTGTTAGGTGAGCATCTGCTCGTTTAATCTCAGGAAATATGCGCGCCATTGTTGGTGCAGTGGGACTCTCGGGTGATGGTACGCTCAATCTAGACGACAATTGCCTGCAAGTGTCGACCGGTTGCATAAATAATAATATTGGTGCATCCCACACTTAATGCCAACGCGTATTCGCACTGGTCAAAGGCGTAAGAAGGATTTAATTATCACCGGATACCCCGTTGCTAGGAACACGTATCAAGAGGCGGCCGTTTCCCTCATCAGCCGCACGTGATGTCCACTCGATGTCTGTTAGGTATACTCTCGAGGCTTATTTAAAACATAATCTTTATTGAACTACCATTTACAGGATGGATAAGTGTGTATAGAATGAAGGATCATACAATATATTATATGTGTGATTGTGCTCACGTTGCCTTTCTTTATATAAAATACTAGAAAGTAACTTTTATCATTTATACACTAAACCAACCTGCTTTTTTTTTAAATTAATGTTATTGTTATAATTAAAATCTGTTTTCTTTCAACTAGTTTAAAAAGTTACTACAGAAAATTTAAAACAATAATAATTCGAAAATACTAATTAAATGTCCGGGAAAGCTTCTATGTTGTTAACTGACCACATTATTTCATTAAGCATCTTAAAATTTTTATATAATATAACTATTAATTAAAAGAATTCAGAAAAGTGCAATTACATTTTGTTGTTGATAATTTTTTTGAAAGAAAATAATATACAGCAAATTATTCTTGTATTTCAATATTTATCCTTAATACGATTCTGAAATACTGCAGAAAATATTGAAGCGCATCACCACTGGAAAGGAGAAATGGATTCTTAACAACAATGTTAGACGCAAGAAATCACGGATTAAAAAAATGAACCGGTTCAAAGCACTTACCCGATATTCATCAAAAAGGTGTTGGATGCTACCTGTTTGGTGGGATTTCAAAAATCTTTTATTTTTGAGCTTCCATCGGACAACACAACTGTCTTTGGACAAATTGAACCATTCATTTTAACAGAAAAGGCGAAAATTGATTAACAAAAGAAAAGATGTATTGAGACCTCACTTAAAAATTTTAGAGCTTGGATGGGATATACTTCTATTACCACCACATTCTCCAGCATTGGCACATTCTGATTTTTATTTATTCCGGTCTCTACAAAATTGTTTAGGCAGTAAAACTTTTACTTGTAAATATAGTTATAACGTAGCTGCACTGAGGAGCTGTGATACAGCAAAACACGTGTCTGCATATAGTTATTGCATAACACTTTTCGAGGAGCGGTTAAAAAATGATAGCACCACAAAAATTGTTACATTGTGCTGAATATGATTTCAGACCTGTAACGTCAACCAATGCCCGGCGGTGCTTTAGTACGGGGAGTAGTTGTTTTAACTGTTGGCTGGAGTTTTTGCATTTAATGTAAAACATCACTGCAGAAATGTTCGTGGTGATTTTATTTGTCACATTATTAATTATCATTATTAATACTACACTACGAATTTATTGTAAGGAAGTTGGTGTTGACTTCCGGTATAACCGGAAGTCGTATAATCTTGAAAATATTTTAATTAAATAGAGCACACTGGTACATAGGCCATGAAAATTTCATAAAAATACATTCCCTAGTAGTCCATAAACTTTTGATGTGCGGTTTCGGTGGGACACCCAGTATAATTTAACAAAATATTTATTTACTATAAAAAAATCGTTTTTCATTTTCACAAGAAAAACAACGAAAGTATATACCGAACAACCTAATATTGTTAACGATATTTCTGGTCCAATTTGCATGGATAGTAACATGAAAGCCCAACTCTAAATACATCTTAAACTTGAAAGATCTAATAACATTAATTATTAAGGTCTTTGTTTGTCATCTCTTTCGCATCCCCATTAAGCCTTTAAAAGACCCTAAACCAATAATCAGCTAATTACCATTGATATCATTGATGGCTTATAACTTCGCGTTACATTATATAGGCTCACGTTGCTGTTTTACAATGAGTTTTTTATTGTCACTTACGTGCAGTGCACTTTCTATTCTTTCCTCTTAAACGTTTAATTTACTTTTACGATATTTCAAAACATTGGGCACATACTATTCTCCCATTTATTATATCACAAATCTCGCATATAAGTGGACATTTTCCTGACCATGAAACTGTTCTGATCATAAAAGTAAGGTAACGAGATTACGTTATTTTGTCAATACGAGGATGTGATACTTAATGGACATCTACTCCAAAAAATAAAATTACCTCCACCTTATTTCTTGGATATAAATTATAAGTTTATGAATTAGTAGTGTTCGAAATTTTAATCGAAATTAATAAGAAAATTAAAAGTGCACTGGATAAATAAATGCGCCAATAATGCCTAAAATATTACTTAAATTGCATATTACGAGGGTAGATTGAAAAGTTTCCGGAATGGGCAAGAGATGGCGCGCGTATCGTGAAATTGTTATGATGGTTGTCAAGGCTAACCTATTTTAGGTAAGCTGTCAAATTTTCAGACACGTGTGTCATTCCGTTTTTGTTTACTAGGATATCTTGTGAAGCAAGTCAGGCACTTTTGCAAAAATGGATAAAAACGAATTTCGTGCAGTCATCAAACATTTCTGGATGGATGGGAAAAAGGCGACGGAGATACGATATATTTTGCAGAAAGTTCATGGCACATCCACACCTTCATTTTCGACTATTAGTTTCTGGGTGAGCGAGTTCAAACATGGCCGTACGACCACCAAGGATGAACCACGCAGTGGACGTCCAAAAACGGCCACAAATGAAGAAATGGTCGACAAAGTCCATGATCTCGTGTTAGCCGATCGACGAGTGAAGTTGTGCGAAATAGTAGAGACCACGGGCATCTCATATGAACGTGTGCAAAACATTTGGGCATGAGGAAGCTGTCGGCGCGATGGGTGCCGCGTTTGCTGACTATGGACAACAAGCGAAATCGTGTGACCACTTCGAAAGAGTGTTTGGCCTTGTTAAAGCGTAATCCAACGGATTTTTTTCGCCGATTCGTGACCGTGGACGAAACACGGACCACTACACACCAGAAACCAAGCAGCAGTCGAAACAGTGGATTTCTCCAGGCGAATCTGCTCCGAAGAAGGCAAAGACTGTCCCATCGGCTGGAAAGGTCATGGCCACCGTTTTTTGGGATTCGCAAGGTGTGATACACATCGACTTTTTGCAGAAGGGAAGAACTATCACGGGACAATACTACAGCGATTTATTGGATCAATTCAACGGCATATTGAAGGAGAAACGGCCTCATTTTCAGCGGAAAAAAGTGCTCTTCCACCACAATAACGCGCCGACCCACTCATCCCGAATCGCCAATGCTAAATTGGTTGAATTGGGCTACGAGGTGGTGCCGTATCCCCCGTACTCTCCAGACCTGGCCCCGTGCGACTTCTTTTTGTTCACAAACATGAAGACTTGGCTCGGTGGCAAGCGCTTTACGTCAAATGAGGAGGTCATCGACGCCACTAAAGCTTATTTTGCAGAGTTCCCGAAATCATATTTTTCTGAAGGCTTAAAAAAGTTGGAGGACCGCTGGGAAAAGTGTATTGCCCTGCAAGGGTACTATGTTGAAAAATAAAAAATATACCTGTTTAATTAATGCGTTTTCTTGCCCATTCCGGAAACTCTTCAATCTACCCTCGTATACTGGATAAATAAATGCGCCACTAATACCTAAAACATTACTTAAATTGCATATATGCACATTGAATGAGAATTTCCGCCATCTAAAATTATTGATCTGAGAATAAGAACACATAACACAGTGAAATGAGAACTCCGCCTGCAAGTACTAGCAGTACAGTTGCAGGACATTGTAAAGTTTAAATAAATAAATCAATCTAGAGATAAACCGCTTAGTTTAGTATAAGACAGTTAACATGGCTAATTTTTACTGGGTGTATCACTACAGCGGTTACAAACGTTGAGGAGAAATAGAGTATATCTAGACAATGGGACATCATTACACCTTAAAACTAAAAAAAAAACTATCAGCAATCATCAACAAAGTAGGTGGTCGAAATTATGACTTCAGGTCGTGATGCAGACCTCACATCTCCGGCCCATTGAAAAAACCACTGCTATAGCAGTAAGGGCAATATTGTCCTGCCGCAGACTATTTGGCAGAAGTTGGGGTTTACACCCCAAGATGATATATTGGCTTTTCATAACGGTGATAAGTTACTCAAATAAAGTTCAGCAAGGTTCAACGGCTGGCATGTCTGGGTATTACAGGGGCTGCTTCTGAACCTGCACGTGAAAAGGGAAGCTGCATTAGACAGCTTAAAAATAATCCAGACAGATACTCCAAAATATGGACCTTAAAATCCTCAACAATGTGTGCGAAAGAGCGATATACCAAATGATAACTAACTAGGACCTCGAATCAACGATTGAAGTGGCCATCCATTGCCGCCATAAGGTTGAAGCAAAAGTCAGGCAGTTACAATGCTCCTCAATTGTTTGGTTCACTGACGGATCTAAAACTGATAATGGAGTCGGAATCGGCATCACTGGCCCTCGATTCGGCTTATCGAGGGCTTTAGGTCGATCTCCATCGATATTTCAGGCAGAAGTCGAGGCCTTGAACACATGCGCCCTCCTATATTTAGAAAGGAACTACCACAAAAGTAGGATATGCTCGGACAGTCAGGCTGCATTAAAGGCATTAAAGGCAATAAAATCACCTACATCCAAGTCTAAATCTGTCTGGAAGTGCAAACTATCTCTAAAATAGATGGCCAGGAATAACAGAGTTACATTTCTGGGATCAAAGTCAATAAAAACTCCATTTGTTGGAGCAGAACCGTACAGTGGAATAATTCAAGTCCGCATTAAGGGGATGGTCCAGGAATAGGAAAATACTACCAAAAGTGCTCACCTAAGGAGCACGCCTGGCTTGCGGCAGGCAAAAAGGTTTATCGCCTTCTCTGCCGTAAGGTTCGGACGGTTTCTCAAATTAAAAAAGGGCATCTTAAGGCTCATAACCGACCTATTAAACGGACACTGCCCTCTGAAATACCACCTTACTAAGATGGGTTAGACAACAGATGTCAACTGCAGATTCTGCAACGAGGCACAAGAAACAGCCGAGCACCTACTGTGTGAATGCTCTGCCCTGTCCCTTCAAAGAGGGAACTACCTGTCATCGGCATTTTTAAAGCCTGATGAATTAGTACACATTAACGCTCAAACTATCTTAGACAACGTAAAAAGTCTAGACATTGAGGGACTCAAGTAGGTCAGGGATAATTACAAAAGTTTCCTTTAGTTCAGTTTCCTGACACGTGTTTCGGTCAATGACGACCATTCTCAAAGGAATTATAAAATTAAAAGAGTTAATAATTGACCGAAACACGTGTCAAGAAACTGAATATACCAATATGAAACCAAACAAGTGTCTTATTTTAAAATCAGATATTCTATTCTATTTTCGTTTCGTCAAGAGTGCAGTGAACAAAGTATTTACCGACTATCAATCACTTAATAACAACGGATCATAAGTTGTCAGATAACAATGTAAAATTATTACGAAATTCATATAATTATAATCTAAACATGTTGGAGGCAATTTAGATGAAAACCAATTACGAGGGTGAATCAAATATAAACTGGAATTTAGTTTTAAGAAAATATATATTTATTATTGTAAAAAAATTAATGGTTCTTTTTACAGTCTCCGCTTTTTACAAACATTTTTCCCACCGAAGCGGAAGTTTCTTGATGCCATTATCGAAGAATGTAGTCAGTTGTGTCTTCAGCCAATTGCTCACAAACGATGCCACATCTTGGCCACTGTGGAAACGGCGTCCTCCCAATTCGTCTTTGAGTGCACTAAACATATAAAAGACAGACGAGGGCGCTATAGGGCGGGTGTTAAAATATTGCCCAATGAGTTTTCTCCAATTTTTCTCAGGTCAAAGCAGCTGTGTGTGGCTCAGTGTTGTCCTGAAAGAGAATCACACTTCGGCTGGACAGCCTCGACTTTTCTGTCGTTAAGCCGGTTTGGCTTCTTCAAAAAGCTTACAATAATATTCAGCATTGACTGTACGTCGCTCATGAAGGAAATCAACAAGCAGTATGCCTTTTCTATCGCAAAAAGATAGTTGCAAAAACTTTCCCCGAATATAGACGGGTCTTGGCTTTTCGAAGTGGAGCTTCTCCAAGTTGCACCACTCCATGCTAACTTGTTTAGATTGTGGGGTGCAATGATGTAGTCTCATTAGAAGTGACAATACTACTTAAAAATAATCACCCTCTGCTTGGTATCGCTGCAAAAGCAAAACGGTTCGCTTTGTGATCTTCCGTAAAAATGCGAGGAACCCACCTTGCTGACAATTTTCAGTATCCTAACTCATTGGAAATATCTGTTTGAACACTCCCGTACGATATTCCTACCTCTGCAACAATTCCGTATATTCCGTAAATCCTCGGTTTCAATAAACTCAGGGAGAGCACAATTGTTCGCTTCAGTAATGCTTATCCACGGTCGGCGTGCATTTTTTTACAGTTGTACAGCCACTTAATATTTTGTATGCCATTCATAGGCTTGAGTGTACGAAACCGTATTATCAGTAAACTTCAGTCGACGAAAAACTTCTGGAAGATCGCCAATCATTGGTTGCATTGGCTTAGGGTGTGTTAGCATCGAAAACAATTAATTACCTCTTGACGAATTTGACTTCTCGCACCAATTATCCAGAATTAAGTTTGGTTTATAGTGTGTAAATTTAAAGCTTCCGGATGAAGGTAGGTGTGATGCTAGAATTTAATTATTAATCGAGTCAAGGGGTTGCGACTGAGCAGCAGAATGGAGTGGCGTTGGTTGAAAGACACTTGTGCAAAACGAATCCTCCCACCAACTCGAATTATCTTGAACGAAAAGATTCAATCTCCTCAGACGAGGGGTAGCCATCTTCCTACTGTTTGAGAAACTCTAGGTCACTCTGCCAGATTGGATGTTGAGTTAACTGCAATGGTGTGAGGTCTCGAGATAAGCAGTCAATGGGGGTGACGAAAGCATGTCGATTGAACATTGTCCTGGATTTGACTCACTCTGTTGGCTACGTAAGTTTTCCACCAATGCACAGTGTGTTATTTCGCACCTCTAGGGTCCAGAGGTGATGGGGGAAGGCAAAAATCAAATTGATACTAGAAGAAAACTAAGTACGGCATATTATTAAGTATACTTCAAATCCTATAAATCTGAATTTATAGATTTTTAGGTGTACGCGATGTGGGCTTCTACGCATCCACGAAAGAGCGACTGTCGAATGCGACCATACCACTACCGACAAAATTGTAAGATGTCTTTCAAATAACGAAGCAATCGCGCTGTCACCAGTATTCCACTGAGTTCCAAACGAGGTAATAAAACTTGTTTCCGTGGAGCGACCTTTGATTTCGCCATTGAGCAATACAGTCTTTACATTTCCATATGATTCAACTCGAAGATAGATAACGCCTCCGTAACTCTGAGAAGCCCTATGCTTGACATAGAACCGCTCGGTTTGTAGGCAGATGACGCGACATCGAAAACCTGCTCAGACAAGGCAGCTCTTCTCGAAATTGCAGCCACTTTCGAATCACTTCATCGGGTGAAGGTTCATCCCATTCCAATCCAGTTGTGCAAAGATATTGTATAATACACTTCGCGAAGAATGTAACCGGGCTGATCCTTCCCGGCGATCTCCAATAATATACCACGCCACAGGCTCACGAATTGCATTCATCGAATAAGTATAATAATCAGTTTTTGAACACCAATTAGTCCTACTATTTTCAACAAATGATTCAATTCATTTTGAAATTAATGTGATGAGGTTGGAACGAACAGTGATCTTCACTCAGCCCTTCTAGCACCTCTTCCGACTTGCTGGCTAATTTTCTGAGTAAATTCTCTTTTACTCATCAATTGTTCAAGTTCTTTTCGCAAGTCCTTGGCTTCTTCGATCGAAATTACTGAGCAAACGATGTCATACATATTGAAATAATACAACTCATTTATAAATGTGAAACCCTCAAAACTGTGTTGTTTTATTTCAATTTGTTATGAAGTTTCATCATGTATCCGCCTCGTCAATTCAATTTCAATGTCAAAAATCTAAGTATTATGAAGCACGGCATCGACGGCCTTAGGAAACTTATCATCTTCATTTCGAGCGAGTTGATGAAGTGAGTAATTGCTAGAAATTTTGATGAAGATACGCCCGGTATTACGCCTTCCAACGCCAAAAATATAATGATGACGCGTTGCTCAACAGACGTATATACCTCGTGCTCAGATATGGTGCTATTGGCAGAAATAAGCATTAGTGAACAAAATCGGCATCCTCCCCTCTCCTTGGCAATCACCTTCAACACATTCAGCGGCACCGTGCATAACACTTCATTTAGCGACCGATAAATAAAAAAATCCACTTTATATTTGATCCACCCTCGTAATTTACAAAAATTTTATTTAAGCCCCTTAAATAATCACATACTAGAACTAATAATCCATAAAAAAACAATTACTAATACAATTGTTCACCTTATCCGCGATATTTCCTAATCTTAGTCAGGTATTTGACTCAATTTCAGTAATTTGTTAATTTGCTATTGATAATAGTGGTGAAATGTGCATTTAGCAAGAAATAAACAAAGGGAAAAAGTGCTAAAACTAGTGTTTTATTTTCATCTATTGATAAATTTATTTCTGGTTCGAAAGCCGAAAGAATTTTCGATTGAACATTTCCATCAAAGGCATTATTTTGTATAATTTATCGAAATTTGAATTTTTGAATTGTCATTATATTAATATATATTTTATTATGTCATTATATTATTTTTAATATTTTTCATAACTTCTCTATTCTTATGAATATTCATATCTGTTGACTAGTAGAATCAAATACTCTGGTAAATATCAAACCCAATTAGAATCAACATTCCTACATCGTTTAACTGGGTAATTATCAGTGATGAGTTTTGAACCTAAATCCTTATCAAATTGTTAATAACTGATTTTCTAATATAATCTTTTTCAGGATGTACATATGATTATTTGTGGTTAGTACAGAACTAATAGAGGGGGGTATCTTCTTCACTATCTTTATCGGCTACTACTTGTCATTATCATCTTCAAAATGATTACGTTATCTTAGATGTGGCGCTCTCGCAAATAGAAATGTAGTCATCCACACCATAATCGCCTCCAATATCAGAATTAACAGGTTGCTTATCAGTTATACTACCAAGCAGAGCGTATAAGCTCTCAAGGATCATGGGTTCAGTATTACATTCAGATAGAATACAGTAAAGGTGCAGCACTTTGCGTTATATTAAACTCAAATAAATATATAATCCAAGTCGGATTTGATGAAGCTTAACCTACAATGCCACAGTGTTCAAGGCACATTTGCTCATAAACTCATCATCATGTTGAACTTAAAGCACACACTAACTAACTAAATGTTCAACCAGTGGGGTCTTCTCTAAAGCTAACATACATTTGGTATGAAAAGCGACTGGGATCTGTTAATGGACACTCAAAATCATTAAATCATTGTTATACGTATTAGTCTTACTTTATAAAATAAATTTAATGCACTTCATCAACACGCCATAACATCTATATACAACCAATTATAAATACATTAGTTCTTTTAATTGAATTATCTGAAAACATGTACAAAGGAAGCATGCATATGCTCTTTACAAATACAAACTGTGACATGCGCGCAACAGGTCCACTACGACTATATTTTAATTTTGTAAACTGGAAATCAGGTTTTAAAAAAATTAAATTAATGAAATATATTTTTTTCTATAAGGATGAACAGAAATGGAGAATACATAAGATAATTAAAATAAATAATTTAAATCATTACTTGAAGATACACTATACACATAGTATTTTCAATCTCATTAAAAAAATATTAGTAAAATTACACAGAATCAGGTAACAAAATGTAATGTATTTATTTAAAAGTACATATAAATAGCTTTTATCTTAAACTGCAAAATATTCAGATTACGTTGTCCACGTACGAAATCCCGCATGAATCACCCCGTATTTATTCTATCCCCGCAAGCCCTCCGTGCGTTTCACCCTCCATGCCGATATTGATTTTCCACATGTAAAAACCCGAGTTCATATTACATTTTAATTAGCTCTTTAGTCCGTCTACACTTGATTTGATTTCCAATCAGTCCTTATTTGCACAATGACCCTACTGGATTGTTCAGCGGCGGCCCGTTGGAACGGCGTCTATTAAGCAATCGGAGCGATGAAATTCAAACCAGCCAGATTAATTCACATATTTTTTTTAAAATCAATTTCAGATTCCGACCGCCGACGGCGATCACATCTCATCCATCATAACGTATTCGTATATTTATTAATGAGATGGTGAGTACTGTTTCACCAGCGATGCCGGACGAATGTTATGTGCATTACGAACAGGTACAGAAGACCCGTATGGAATTTATTACATGTTTTCTTACTTGAGTTGTTTATGGATTTCTTTAAAATTGTATTGTTTGCATAATAAAACTTTTTCCTATAAAATTGAATGTCCTAGAAACGTGTGTTTTAGTTTGTACAGCAAGTGTCGTTATGTGCATTCTAATACTCCTATGAAATATATGTTAATTTCAAAGGGCCACCGATACAAAAATACTAATTGTAAAGACTCTCACTTTATATTCCAGAATAACATTAGTTCTATATTTTTTTAGCCAATGTTAAAAATATACTGCTTGACTCTAATTTGCAAGACCAATAATGTATACGATTTTCTAGTATGAAATCTAGCCGTCATTCTATATTTGCAAATGGTACAAATATGTGCACAGCATACTTTCAAGAAGTCGCTATATAAACATCCTCGTTCATCTGAATATAAATATTTCTAGTACATCGCGATTCTGTCATTAAATACTCTGAATCGCATGCGCTCAACAAAAGCCAAGTATAAATAGCGTGATTAGACAAAATTATAGTAATAGTAAAAGTCAAATTAATTACGCCCAGTATAAAATATGCACGCAATCGTGCCATCGAAATGTTTCCAAACATCCAGATACATCCGCGATTAAGCTCCGGGAAATTCTGCGTACGAGCGATACATTAATGTGGGAACAATGCGCACAAATGCCAGGAAAGTAGTCGATCTCTTCCAACAATTCGGCCTTTTTAATTTGCGCAATTCGTTGAATGAATTAAAAAAAACAATTCCCACACGTGGAATATTATTGCATATCTCGGTTATTTTGCGTTAGTCATATTTCGCCACAAAGGTTAACGATCCGCGTTTACGAAACGTGGATTTCCTGGCCAGCAATGTTTTGATCCTCTAAAAATAATAATTAGGAACTCCTTTATGAGCATAACGTGCCGCATGCGATGTAGACGGGTTTTCGCCCGAAGGAGGTGTACAGTACATTACATTCTTACAAAGCTGTTTAGGTTTTATGGGCAAAAAAATATAAAAGATGTATATTTTGTTTAACGCTACATAAACTTGTGATCATGTAGCATAATTGCGGGAATGTGCATGTATACTGGGAAACTGCATTATATTTTTTGTGTTAAATAAAATATCAGTAATGTAAACTTTTTTCTGATTTTACCTACGAATCCGTGAATTCTGTTAGATACATTGTATGTTAGATTCTAATAGAGATAAGTACGCTCTTTCATCCTATATGAGATTTACAACTGATTTTTTTGGAAAATCGTCATGTACAATTACTCGAAAGATGACATTTAGAAGGTATAATACAGTGTGTCTGCTTAAGTTCGCACCATATGGAAAACTTTTTTATTATTAATTTTACGAAAAAAAGTTATTCTTTATAAAAAGTTCTGCTTGATCCAAAACTTAAAATACAATCATCAGATATCAAATTTTTTAAGCAGTATACGAGTAATGTCAAAAAATATGAATTCTTCTTAAGAGTAAAGTACCTTTATTTGTGACAATATCGAAAATTATAATGATGAAAAGTTGTTCGGAATGAAAAACTATGTTTTAATATGCAATTATATCCAATTACATGGAAAAAACTTATTTTCTTTTTTTTATCTACAATAGCAATGCAAATGTAAGTGTAGTTACGTGAAATCTAGGATGCACTGATAAACAAATGATTTTTTGATAGCAAGAATTGTTTGACAGCGAACGTAAAATAAAATTTGTTAACATGCCGGTAATATTGAGTGTGGAAGAAAAAGTAAAAAAGTAGCAATTGTTTTATTCGTTGATACATAACAAAATTATTTTATTTTACAATAATTATCAATTACATATTAGAATACATCAATTAACTATTGCTTCAACGTATTCGCCTTCTCTCACAATACAGGTTTCCGTTCTAGAAGAAAATTCCCTCAAAACATTTCTAATTATATTCGGAGTTATACCCTGAATTGTTTCCATAATAATTGTTTCCAAATGATCTATGTCTGCAAATGGTCTGTGTTGACATGCCTTTTCTTTTAAGTAACCCCATAAGAAAAAATCTAATGAGGTTAAATCTGGCGACCTAGCTGGCCAAGAAATATCGGAATATCTATGAATTAACCTTTCATAAAAGATATTTTCAAGATATTATCTTACTTCCCTCGTACTATGGCATGTTGCACCGTCCTGCTGGTACCATACCTGTTGCCGTTCATGTCTTGGAAGGTCACGAAGAAAATCATGCAACTGATTTTGTAACAAATTTAGATAGTCATAGATTGTCGAAAGAAAAAAGGGCCAATTATTTTATCCTTGTAAATGGCGCACCAAACGTTAGTTTTAAAAAAATATTGATTGCGAGTTTGAATCGTAAAGTGAGGATTGGAGTCAGACCACCATCGACAATTTTGCGAAGACACTGTTCCATTAGACGTAAATGTAGCTTCGTCAGAAAACATTATTTTCTTAGCAAAAAAAGGATCGCCTTCTAGCTTTCCTTGGAAAAGAGAACAAAAATCTAGTCGTCTGTCGTAGTCCCCAGGTTTTAAAGTATGGATATATTGTGGTTTATATGGATGTAACTTGTTTTCCTTAAACATTTGTGATATTGTATCTTTACCAATTTTATCTGGAAGCGAAGATGTCCTTTCTCGCAGAGACAATTTAGGTTTTTCCACTACAGATAACATTACATTTAACTTCATCTCCTCACTTGCAACAGGTTTTCGACGTTTGTTTGAGAATTTAATTTTAACATCTCCACATGTTTTGAATTTTTCCATAATTCTCATTACTGATGTATGATGTATATTTTTCCCTGGATGTCTGTTATTAAAAATTTCAGCTGCTTTACGATAAGTTTTATCATTTTCACCAACGATTAAAACAATTTCAATTTTTTCTTCCACACTTAATATTACTGGCATGTTAACAAATTTTATTTGACGTTCACTATCAAACAATTCTTGCTATCAAGAAATCATTTGTTTATCAGTGCATCCTAGGTTTCACGTAACTACACTTACATTTGTATTGTTATTGTAGATAAAAAAAGAAATATTTTTTTCCACGTAATTGGATATAATTGCATATTAGAACATAGTTTCTCATTCCGAACAACTTTTCATAATAATAATTTTCGATATTGTCACAAATAAAGGTACTTTACTCTTGAGAAGAATTCATATTTCTTGACATTACTCGTATACGGCTTGAAAAATTTGATATCTGATGATTGTATTTTAAGTTTTGGACCAAGCAAAACTTTTTATAAAGAATAACTTTTTTTCGTAAAATTAATAATAAAAAAGTTTTCCATATGGTGCGAACTTAAGCTGACACACTTTTATTTTTTACCCCGATTTTCCTGGTGCTACACAGTTGGCTCAGAATCGTTACCACAATACTCTAACTGACGAAGAATTGATGGTGCTAGTGATGAGGATATTATCCCGGATGCTGGCACCGAATCGATTCCAATGGCAACTTTCAGCCTTGATGTGACAAAACAGACATTAATTTCAGCTAAAAATCGCCAATCTGTGGAAAAATTGGAAGTTGCAATTTCAGATGCTTCACCTACTGCACTAACCTCGGACAGTCGACGACATCTTTTCCGAGAAAAATAAAATAAAAAGCATATCCTGACAAGTTTATGTTTGAAAATATTTTTTGGATGAAAATGTGACAAAAACGCTTACTTTTCCAAGATTAATCACGAAGTTACCGCCTCAACCATTAATAAATTTTAGACAATGTGACCTATTTATTAATTTAATTACAATGGCACTAAGAAAAGCCCAAGGTTTTTTTGACAAATACATCACCAAATAACTGTATAGTTCATGTAACAACAAATTGAAAAATTTCAAAAAGTTTTTAATTTGCTACCACAATTGACGAAATGATCATGATCATGTTTGCTGGTATACATGTCATGGTGGGGTGTTTCCACTACCCAAGGATACATTCTGACAACCTTACTTGCCCCTTGATTTGAAACAACATGCCGCTGAACACATTTTTCCAATTACGACATCACATTTACTTTGTTGACACATCCACTCTTCCAACAGAAAACGATATATTTAGGAAAATCAGATCCCTATTCAACACCCTACGTAAAGTCTTATGATTTAAGAACAGATTATATATGGAATAGTAATGGTCAAATGATGTGGCAACAAAAGCTTAGTTAAGACCTCCAATTTTAAAGGTGTCAGAAAATGTTGATATTTGTCAACTGTGGAACAAGTCGAAAAAAGGAGTAAATATCTCAATGGGAAGCGTAGACTTGACTTCCTCATAAGCCTCAGATCCAAAAGTGAACCCTGCGAATGTTCGCACACGCCATGGATATAAAATGCACGAATACTGAGATTCTGAGTATTCCAACAAAGAATGTTTTTGACCTCTTGGGATTCAATGTGGAACAAACCATTTTCGGGAAACAATGGTTGTCTTAGCAGTAGAGCTTTTTCCTTTCTCCATCTCATCGGCATTGCCTCGCAAATCTTCCTTTTTATCCAAGAGGTCAGTTGTCAGTCGAGCCCCAAACATGGAGGGACTCCTGATTAATAAATGATGTCTGATTTAATCAGATTTTCCTTCGCTTGACAAGAAGTATTTCGCGTCGATGTGTAAAAATCCTGACTGTAAGGGTCAAACAGTGTTCGGGTTCAGTACTAATTTTCATAATTTTCGTTAGAAACAAAAATGTCGTGACTCAAAATCTGAAGTATTTTTAACATCGACAGAGAACGAATCCAAGAATTGAAGACCTAGTAGTAAAGTAAATCATTGTTAGGTATGAAGTATGATGAACTCAACGTCAATCAATATTTTCTATCTTCTAACAACTTGTAATAAAATAATGTTGACTAATTAAGACGATAAAAGCTGATAGGTATTAAATTGAATCATAGTGTTTATTAACTTTTAGATAAACGAAGCTATTTGACTCATAAGCTTATCTTTGCGATAACTACAACATAATTATATACCGTTGTAATTTTATTGCATATACCTTGAAAATTAGTTTCCATAATTTTCTGTTCGCAAGCGAGCTGATTTATGAGTAACTTGATGAACTGATTAAGCGAACAGTGAGTAATTAGCGAAATTGTTCATAATGAAAAAACAGCGTATTATATTGGAACGAGTATTTCAGGTGCAGGATGTGTCATGGTTTGATTAATAACTACATACACCGGGTATTCATCTGTGCATCCCCAGGAAATCAAACGTATTAAAGCACACACACACGTGAATATGCTGCACATGCACATAACGCATCTTCTGCATTTTATTTATAGGAATGCGCCATCAATGCTGATTTATGCATGAAAACAAGTAACGTTTCGTCGACTACTGTATCAATTAACAAAACCTTTTGTCAACGTCGAGTTTCACTAATTAAAACAAACAGGCAATTTATGTAACATACATGTTGCTACTAGTATTAATTACAAGGTTCTCTGGTCAAATTTTTTTTTTATAGAATTAACTATCAACCGTTTACACTTATTATTCCAAAAGCTCACTGGTTAAATATTTGTCGCAAATACAATTCTTTTTAATGCGAAATGCATAAACCCAGCTGAATGTTCCGGGAGTTGCAGAAGTGGCTGCTGATTCCGCAAGTTTGCCCCGCCATATTTCCATATCTGAGTTTAAACAAACGCTTACTGGAATAACAAGTAACTTTAATATTGTAACTCGCGAACACATGGCAATGTAATGTTATGTGCAAAGCGAACATCTGACGGGCTTGACTTGGGCAATCCGAAGAGATGAGAGCCCGAATAGTTAGTTTAGTACCAATTAGATACTAAAGACGTACTAATGAATAGGATAATTTTATATTATTATATTTTGTTAATTTAATCTCAGAACAAAATTAATTAAGATTAAGATTTTGTAGACAAAACATTAATTCGCATCCCAAAACTTCACCGTTTGATTTTTCAATTAATATATACCGTAACTAATAAAGTTATCAATGTTTGCAGTGATCTATGTATGAATTCAACATATTTAATTAAATGTACGACAGCAGAAATGTTCATCGGCCCGAATAACATCGGTTGCCACGTGGCACATTTGCGCCTCTGTCTAGAGGGTTGTACATTAAAGACACAATCTGTTACAGTTCGCCGAGATCCGTCCCCAGCTCCTTGTCAATTTATGAGGAATTTCGGGCTGCTAACGAAGAAGCTCCCACTTCGGATAAGTTTGTCAGCAGTACTAGTACACTGGCGTAAATTTGCGGTATTAGCTGTTATGGTTCAAACGATCGCATAGAACTACAGCGAACTGGGGACTGATTAAATCCGATGGAAGTATCGATTTCCCAACGTGAATGGGGTACACATACGTGTCATATTAATTAGTCTTTTGGGTTATGGTTGTACGGAGTGTCCTTTCAGCGCGGACTATAATCAGATAGTCAACGTGATGCATATACAATTTAGGGTAATAGCGAAGGACTCAATTGTAATACTATTAATTGATAGCTTAAGAGGGTCTTATTATTTCTAACTAAGTAGTGTTGTCTGATGTGTATGTTTGTTTGCATATGATATCATGAAAACATAGATAACAGAATTGTTTATACCAAAATATATACAACTAACAGTTATATAATTCAATAACTGGCGGTGCTTTAGTACGATGGGGATATTTGTAGTTTTTACATTGTAATAATGTAAAACTGTGCAGAAACGCTTTACATAATTAATTCTAATTCTAGTTCAATACATTAAATCATTACTTATCACTTTTTTAATAACAATATTGTTTTAAACATCGGTAGTTACATTCTAATAATTTCTGTAAATTGTATATAATTCCAAGTAGATATAAGTCGTTTATAACATTGCACTTATGTATTTAATTAAGTGGAATTATCAATTGATAATTAAATCCATTTATTAGTGTTGTATGTTATGCTTGTTACTGTATCCAGTTAACCGCCGGTGGATAACTCCACTCAATTAGCGATTCAATGAACTGTTTTAGACAATGGATTCTGAGTATTTAGCCAGTTTAAATTAACCTAAAATAATCACGGTCTTTTAATTTTAAATGGCTTCCGTTAATAAACATTTTTATTATTATTTAGTACTTTAGTTATGTATTATAAATGAATAAATTAATTAGATAAGAACTCTCCTAGCATAAAATAAAAGATGCAAGGTTATTATTGGTATGTATACATTAATTTTTATAGAAAGAGTTAGAATTTAGATAATTTAAGAAACAATTCTGGATCTCTCAATTCCCCACAAGGACAGAAGGAAAAGAAGATGAAGCAACGCAATTCTGAAAAGTATCTAAAATCTAAAAATTATTTGTCCTAAAAATTAAGTAACTGTAATCGTATAGAAACATATATAATTAATTACACCCATTAGATATTTTTTTTTTTTTTGAAAGGGAACTATTAAGATGCATTAGGCAAACGTTGAAAAGTGCACATGTTTTTGCATCCATGAGTTGTTGATCGAAACGGCATTCTAGACATGTACGATAAATAAAAAGCGCATCCCCCCACGTCCGTTTTAATGCCACTCCATAAATAAGGCAGGTTTTAATTAATGGGCAAATTAGATCGGTCGACCGTTTTAAGGAAATTGTCCAGCTATTTGGCGATTTAAATTTGTAATTGGACGGAGGTGTCGACCTCACATTATACCGCATAAATACTGCCCACATATCAATTGACATACGAGTATGTTAAATAAATGTATGTTATATACAGTCGTACGATTTGAAATGTACATTTTGAAATATAAGTTTGTACGGTTTATTGGCAATCAATTTGGAGGACTTATTTCTCTTCGCAAATGACAAATGAATTTTGCATAGATGAATATGTTTATAAATATGTTCTTTTTTAAATTTAAAAAATGTTATTATTACAATAGTAACATATGTTTCGTCGCAGTACCGCTACTGATAGTACATATTAATTATAATAATAAAGGAAAGAATAAACCACAAAAGATATACTTTAACTATTTATTATGAGCACTTATGTACATCTAGCGTATAAAAATAAACTGTAGGAGAATATTTTAAACAAATAAACAATCAAGTCAAATAATACCATATATTTTTATAAGAAGATTACAGCTTTTAATATTAAAATATGTTTATAGTTTTGCTACCGATGAGAGTTTTTATATAATTGTTGTTAATTATCGCCGTCATATTAGTAGATCTAAGATCTAACATGAGGTTGCACTTTAAAAGATGATCTATAGTCATTTTTTAATGTTATTATATAGTAACTTCATGCAAGTTGTTTTCCTTTGGAAACATCTTCATTTAGTACGCAAATGGAAATCAACGGAAGCAAAAAATTGCTACACATCCAGGATAGGCAGTCAAAAATATTAAAAACACTAAAATTAGGATTTCATAAGTTCACAGCAAGTACGCTATCAATTAAGTTGTTACAAACATCAATTTGGTAGTTCAAAATTATAATTGAATTTGTTTCACACAACTAAATTAACATAAATATTATAAGGTATTCAGTGATTTATTGAACTTAGGTAGGTGTCTAGTTATGTTATAAAGGGTTTTGCGTGTTCGGCAAATGTGAAAATCATTCCAGATTTATTTTAACTGAAAAACACTCAAAGAGCCAATTAATACTAAAATAAACCTTTCAGCTTTTGTTATTTAGTCCGTTTGTATGTATACTTTATATATTACTATGTATATTAAATAGGACTTAGATTATTTACACTCACTTATCAATCTTATTTTTTCTAAAGTGCTCATAATATTTCCCTGTTTATAAATAACTTGAGATAAATACTCCGCTATGCAGAATACCACGTCGTACAAAAGTACGGATGCATTTTAGAAATATATCCACTTTCTGTAATTAAAGTTTCTAAATATTAATTATATTCAAGGAGTAGAATATAAGAATCAATATTGTATTTAACGTAGTTTTATATTAAAATACTTTACCATATATAGCGGGTTCAACGAAGCGTGAATATATAACTTAATTAATTTATTAATACATATGATCAATTGGTTAAATGGAAACACTGTTACAATAAATGTATAGACTTAATATACTTGCCGAAGATCCTAGAGAATTTCCCAGCTCTTTTTATAATAATAATAAATAATCTATCATAATATTTAACATTACTGAACGCTTGCAAATCAACTTTGGTACGAAAAAATCTAAGGAAGGTAAACATAAATCCCTGAGGTGGAATACTGAGAGTCTACTTAATCGGTCCACATTTTAGCGGCTCCTTAACATGACCGCAAACCTGATTGTTACATATCTCTTTCAGTTACCTTATTTGCTTGAAAATATTAATTTTGTTTGGGTTAAGTGAAGCATTTAAATAAGACGAAGACTGGCTCAAATTATTAAAATAGAAAGGTACCATCTAAACCACCCGGCATTCCTAAGAATATACGAGGGAAGATTGAAAAGTTTCCGAAATGGACAAGAGATGGCGCGCGTATCGTGAAATTGTTATGATGGTTGTCAAGGCTAACCTATTTTAGGTAAGCTGTCAAATTTTCAGATACGTGCGTCGTTCCGTTTTTGTTTACTAGGATAGTCATCAAACATTTCTGGATGGATGGGAAAAAGGCGACGAAGATACGAGATATTTTGCAGAAAGTTCATGGCACATCCACACCTTCATTTTCGACTATTAGTTTCTGGGTGAGCGAGTTCAAACGTGGCCGTACGAGCACCAAGGATGAACCACGCAGTGGACGTCCAAAAACGGCGACAAATGAAGAAATGGTCGACAAAGTCCATGATCTCGTGTTAGCCGATCCACGAGTGAAGTTGCGCGAAATAGTAGAGACCACGGGCATCTCATATGAACGTGTGCAAAATATTGTGCACGAACATTTGGGCATGAGGAAGCAGTCGGCGCGATGGGTGCCGCGTTTGCTGACTATGGACAACAAGCGAAATCGTGTGACCACTTCGAAAGAGTGTTTGGCCTTGTTAAAGCGTACTCCAACGGATTTTTTTCGCCGATTCGTGACCGTGGACGAAACATGGATCCACCACTAAACACCCGAAACCAAGCAGCAGTCGAAACAGTGGATTTCTCCAGGCGAATCTGCTCCGAAGAAGGCAAAGACTGTCCCATCGGCTGGAAAGGTCATGGCTTCCGTTTTTTGGGATTCGCAAGGTGTGATACACATCGACTTTTTGCAGAAGGGAAGAACTATCACGGGACAATACTACAGCAATTGGATCAATTCAACGGCATATTGAAGGAGAAACGGCCTCATTTGCAGAGGAAAAAAGTTCTTTTCCACCACGACAACGAGCCGGCCTATTCATCCCGAATCGCCAATACTAAATTGGTTGAATTGGGCTACGAGGTGGTGCCGCATCCCCCATACTCTCCAGACCTGGCCCCGTGCGATTTCTTTTTGTTCACAAACATGAAGACTTGGCTAAAGCTTATTTTGCAGAGTTCCCGAAATCATATTTTTCTGAAGGCTTCAAAAAGTTGGAGCACCGCTGGGAAAACTGTATCGCCCTGCAAGGGTACTATGTTGAAAAATAAAAAAAACCTGTTTAATTACTGCGTTTTCTTGCCCATTCCGGAAACTTTTCAATCTACCATCGTAGATAAATACAGATTGCCCTATTGAATAGCCAGCTAGGTCTTGAAATGTAACTCTCAAAGGCTACTTTATGTGGGTCATTTAAAAACTATACAATACACCTTCTAGAAATATAGAAGAATTAATGGAACGTACCAGAATAGTTTGTGCACCAACAACTTTTCGAAAGGCAACAATTGTATAGAACGTAATGGAACTTTTGCTGGTTAGGATTATGTAAAGGATTAAGGGTATAACGTAGTTTTGTGAGTGTACGAAGGGGTGCTCGCTTCCATTACTTATCATTTCTTGATAATTGTACATTTTGCAACAAAATTTATAAAAATTATTTTTTCGAAGAGTAAACTTGTAACACTTATGAACTATCTTAAATATCATTCAAAAATTAAGTTACTCAAAAATGTACAATTGCCTTACATCATCAAAAAACTGTTTATAATGGAACAGGTAACAGGTAGTATGTTTAGGTTAGGTCAGGTTAGAGATAGGCAAATAGAAGCAGTAATAAGAATTATTAGTTAAATACCACTTGCTAATGAGCGATAATGTAACATGTACTTGTTATTGGCAATCTATCTGACCAAGAAAATTTCTTTATTTCATTTAATTCTTATTTCCTATCGTAACAAATGGAAATAATATCATTTTCAGTTAATTTAAATCTATTGTTTTAATTAAATTTATAGTATACAGGGTGGGCCACGAATAACGACCATTAAAAGTTTACGGGGTTCCTGCAAGAGGAAAAATCTGAAAAAAATCAACATTGTACTGTTGATTGCGATCTCCTCATGGAAAATATTTTTGACTTTCTATTACTTCCGGTTGTACCGGAAACGGCTACCAACTTTGTTATTTTAAATGGAACATACTGTATATTATTTTATTTTTGAATTCCTTGTTCGATTCCCTACCTCTCTATATGGGGTTATGACCACTTAACTTTTACAGTTTTTTATTTAAAAATTTATTTGTCAAATTTTGACCTAAAATAGGCGTTTAGAAAAATGCCTATAACTTCTAGTAGATACAAGATAGACACACGAGCGATATCTTGTGTTATACCTAATCGATTCCTCTACAACGGAAAAGAATTGACATGTGTCAATTTTGACAGTTGGTATTTCAAAAATATCAATATTTCAGCGCCCACTTAAAAACATCATATTTCAATTTTTTCAAATGGAATGACCAATATTTATCTCATAGTATGATTCACAAGAAAATTTGCTACCAAAAAGTATTATACATCACTATATCTAGAGCGAGTAGTTTTTAAGTTATTTTGAAATTGATTTCCTCTTACATTTAATAATTCCTGTTCTATTCATACGGGCACCATAGTAGGCTTCTGAATCGAATTGGGAAAAATTCGTCCGAATTATATTGAAATGAATAACTATTCCAATCAAGAAATTATATATTGGTTCGTCATACATGGCTAGTGCGACAGAATTGTTAGAGAACTTGCAGAACATTCAACGAAACTTATCCCCAGTAAATAAAACAGAAGCAAGAAGACTGTAATAAAGTAATTTTTTAATAAGTAATTAAATGCAAGAAATGAAAAAAATGACTTTAAAAAATTATAACAATTGTTCGAAAAGATGACCATTAACATATAAACACTCTGCAGTACGTGTTGCATACATCAGAGGGTGACGATGTTGCTCGCCTAATTTTTCCAATTATTGTCGGGTATCGACAGCAGTTGCATAAACTTTATTTTTTATTCGACTGCAAAAAAAAATCGAGTGGAGTAAGATCTGAAGATCTAGCGGGCCAGTTCCATGGACCTAACCTTCGAATCCATCTATCCTCGAACATGTTCGTTAGTTGCTGTGATATTTCGTTTGTGCAATGAGCTGGGGCTCCATCGAAAAAAAATGATCTACAACATTTCTTAAAATTTGTTAATATCTGCCATTATTTAATCTTTCGTGCTACAAATAAAAAGTAATACGCTTGTGCATCAATAGGCAAAATACGTTGAAACTAAATTTGTGTTGGTATTTATGTACACCAGTTATATGTGGATTTTTAATTGACCACATTGGTTTTCCTATTGAAAATACCTTCACGAGAGAAATTTGATTCGTCTGTCCAAATAATTCTTTGTTCAAAAAGTCATTGTTTTCTTTATTTTAAGCAACAACAACTCACAAAAATTAATCATGTTCTCTGCATCTTGAGGAAATAATTCTTGAACCAAATTAAATTTATAATTATGCATACGATTCACTTTCCAAATCAACTACGCTTGGGTGTGAGTGGATTTGCTTGAAAATAGGCCAAAATATTTACTTCAATTTCCTCATTCTGGGTTATTGGCTTTGGTTGATTTTTTTGCGTTTTGTTTTCCAAATAGTACAAAATTTGATCCCAGTCATCAAAACATTTTTCTATCCATCGGCGGTAAGTGTGGATAAGTTTCGTTGAAAGTTCTGCAAGTTCTCTGAACAATTCTGTTGCACTGGCAATGTATGACGAATAAATTCATAAATTCTTTATTTGTATAGGTGTTAATTTTAATATTACTCGAAAGAAGCGTACGCAAATATTGATACGTTCGATTCAACAAATATTGACACAAGCCTACTATGGTGCCCGTGAGAATAGAACAGGAATTATTCAAATGTGAAAAAATTCCGAGAGGAAACAAATTTCAAAATAAGTCAAAAACTGCTGGCTCTAGATATAGGGATGTATAATACTTTTTTGTAGAAAATTGTCTTGCGAATCACACTATCAGATAAAATATTGGTCATTCCATTTGAAAAAATTGAAATATGATGTTTTTAAGTGAGCGCTGAAATATTGATATTTTTGATATACCAACTGTCAAAATTGACACATGTCAATTTTTTTCAGTTGTAGAGAAATCGATTAAGTACAATACAAGATATCGCTCGTGTGTCTATCTTGTATCTACTAGAAGTTATAGGCATTTTTCTAAACGCCTATTTTAGGTCAAAATTTGACAAATAAATTTTTAAATCAAAAACTGTAAAAGTTAAGTGGTCATAACCCCATATAGAGAGGTAGGGAATCGAACAAGGAATTCAAAAATAAAATAATATACAGTATGTTCCATTTAAAATAACAAAGTTGGTAGCCGTTTCCGGTACAACCGGAAGTGATAGAAAGTCAAAAATATTTTCCATGAGGAGATCGCAATCAACAGTACAATGTTGATTTTTTTCAGATTTTTCCTCTTGCAGGAACCCCGAAAACTTTTAATGGTCGTTATTCGTGGCCCACCCTGTATATCTAACAACTGTTTAATTTATTTAGAAAAAAATATTTTTTTAAGCTTACAATAACAAGCAGTATAAAAAGTTTCCGTGGTTTTTCGCCAGTTCTGATACCTTATCTCGAGCAACATTCACCCGATTGTCTCGAACAAACATATGCTTAAAATGTAACACTCCAGCTCACATTTTTGCCAAGATAGTTATCTAATTCGTTGCTCGTGTAAAGAATTATATTAATTTGAAAATGAATGAAATATCTGAAGAAATACGTTATGTTATGCTTTTTTACTATAAAACGGGCAAAACCGCTCCAAGAACATGCCAAACAATTTGTGAAAATGCTGTTAGTGAACGAAGTACCCAGGAGTGGTTTGCTAGATTCCGTTCCGGAAATTTGGATGTTAAAGATGCACCTCGCTCTGGCCCAGTAACTGAAAAAGTCGACGAAATTTTGCAACTGGTGGAGCAAGGCCGACACGCAAGCTGTCGCGAAATAACGGAAGAACGAAACATGAACCTTATGACAGTTTGGAATCATTTGAAGAGAGCAGGCTACAAAAAAAAACTCAATATTTGGATACCACATGAATTAACGGAGAGAAATTTAATTGACCGAATTACCATCAGTGATATATTGTTAAAACGAAACGATATCGACCCATTTTTGAAACGAATGATTACTGGTGATAAAAAATGGGTGAAATACGAAAACATCCAACGCAAGAGAGATCATGGTCAAAGGCTGGCGACCCTCCGCAAACAACTTTAAAGCCTGAATTGACGATAAAAAAGATTCTTTTGAGTGTTTGGTGGGACTGTAACGGAATTGTCTATTATGAGCTGTTGCAAACTATCAATTCGGTCCTGTACTGTGTATAACTCGACCGTTTGAACGAAGCAATCAAAGAAAAGAGACCAGAACTGGCCAACAGAAAGGGAGTTGTATTACATAATGACAATGCACGGCCACATAAATCTTTGATGACTCGGAACAAATTGACGGAACTTGGTTGAGAAGTTTTGATGCATCCACTGTAGAGCCCGTCTGACTATCATCTGTTTCGATCTCTGCAAAACTCCCTTGATGGTAAGAAATTGGCCGACCGAAGCGCCGCTGAAAATCACTTGGCCAAGTTTTTCGCCGATAAACCACATGAGTTCTACACCAATGAAATTATGAAATTACCAGATAAATGGCAAAAGGTCAAAGATAATAATGGTCAATATGTACTTGATTAAAATTGATTTTCAATTTCAATTTAAAAAAAAATGTTTGTTCAAATATGTAAGAAAAAACCGCGGAGACTTTTTATACGACCTATATGTATAGTTACAATGAGAAATGTTTTAGCTACTAGCTCTTAACCATCAATAGTAAGATCCTTGGGTAGTGTAGAATTGTTACATCGCTTTAAAACCCATTAATTATATTTCAATGTCGAATGTTACCTGCCACCTACCCGACTACAGAGCAATTCGACGCTCAAACCATATGCACTAATCACCGGCATATAAAGTTCCGTTTAATCACATTCTAAAAATAAAGAAAGAGTATATAACTCCAGACACTCGTTTATAAACCCCTGTGTTTATTACTTTCCCTATACACGTAGTATATAGGGGGAGTATTGTTTTCGTGATTTTTTTTTGAAAAATTTTTTTTGCGGAAATATCCGTTTTGGGTCCCCTGAACCCAAAAAACTAATTTCTGGAAAAAAAAATTCTGTGTCTGTGTGTGTGTGTGTGTGTGTGTGTGTGTGTCTGTCTGTCGGTGGGCGCTGTATCTCAAAAACGAATGATCCAATTAAGATGAAACTTTAACACGTTGACGCCGGCGTTTTTGTACCCTACAATTATTCATTTAAAATGACAAAATTTGGCTCGCACGCCTATGGTTGTTATGGTTGCTATGGAAGTGACTGAAGTCCTAGATGCGCGATAATAGTTATTTATGTACCTAGTCAGTAAAGTGATACTTTATTGAACGAGTCTGAGATTATGAGCCGAGTGAGCGAAGCGAACGAGGCGAGTAACAGGCGAGTTCAATAAAGACACTTTACTGACGTGGTGCATACAAACTTTTATCGCCAACCGTAAACATTTATAATTAAAAAAAATTAACATATCAAACTTGTCACATTTTATTATGACAAAATAAACTAAACATAAACATTCATATCAAATTTGTTTTGAAAAGTTTGCATAAATTACCTTCATCATCAAGTAGATTTCATCCGGTGCACTTGGTAAAAATCTTCCTTTTTGTTTTCTTCCACTATTTTTTAATAAATAATTCTCGATTAAATTTTCACTGTTGGAGCTTAGTCAGCGAGACGCACGATTTCTGTCAATGTCATATAGTCATGGCTATGTCAATAAACATTTGCGGCAGGTAAAATACTTTATCTGCCTGTTTTGCGGCAGGTAAAGTACTTTATCTGCCGCAAATTTTACAGTTAAATAAAGTGTTTGTTTACTTCCGGAAATCACTGTGGTAATGCATGGTTTTACTGACGGTTGGCGATAAAATTATTTATTGTCACCATGGGAGTAATCAGTGGCGTACCAGAAGCGTAAAAACTCGTGTACCACCGGTGGTACCCGCCGTCGTTAACGTGTTAAACTTAAGGTTTTATCGTCAAAAACTGGAACTGAAAAGCTTTTGTTAAACATTCATAAACCGGAAGTGGTTGTTTACTCGAGGAGTTTTTTTGTTTTTTTGTGATATTTTTCTAAATATAAAAATTTTTAAAAAACGGTTCAAACAAAAGTTAAAGGCAATGAAAAACTGAACAAGTTTTATTCGAACATGTTTTTCATAAAATTCGTAAATTTCGAGAAAAAAAATAAAAATTGAAAATTTTGCCATTTTTTGCCAATTACTAATAATCTATTAGAGTTACATAAAATTTATATAACAAATAATTATAGATAATTTAAAACGGAATAAATTATTAAGAATAACATTTTTGCGTAAACCTCATAGTTTTCGAGAAAAATATAGGGAAAGTACTATGATGGCCACATCACCATTTTAGTATTTGTCCCTATTTTAGAGGCGATGTTTCGTATCTTGATAACTTCACAACGTATATACCTCAAACTACGACCACATTTAACTAAATTGAAACGGTTTATTGATCGCATATTACTATTTACCTACTAACAAGGCAAATTTTAATCTTTTATTTTCTGTTCACAGTCGACAAACTAATTTATTTAACATCAATCCAATTCAATGTATGAAAAAGTTTAACAAAGGTCGCTCCATTTCATTTATTAAAATATTTAAAGTGGAGTAGGAAAACAAAAATATGAAGGTTTTATTGTGTTATAAAAAGTAATATACATGAATAATACAAAAAGCAAAATACATTTTCAATTAAATTGTTATGCTACAATTTAATTAAAATAATACGTAACATTTTATATGACAATATTAAAATGAATTCAAGCTCAACTTTCCAAATTGACATATTTGCATAATTTACTGTGATTATGTTTATTACTGATGTGGAGTATACCTTCTCTTTTGAAATTCTGTAAAAGACGAGATATGTGTGTATATGTACTAAATAATAAATGTGGCCCAACTGATTCTGAAAGAACAACTATATATGTACTCAGTGATATGGAAATTGCAACACTAAGATTTTAGTTTAATTCATATGGATCAGGTGGTAATAATTATTAGTCAACTCTTTCTTTTTCGCATTTCATAGTTTGTTTGAAAGGCAATTATGCCTAGAGGGAATTCGACAGAATCGTTGATATGCGCGAAGGTTGCCTTTCGATTAGAGAAATTGCTAATATCCTTAACTCAAACTAATCTCCTCTGCGCTGCTATCAGGCATGGAATAAAGAGGATCAGGAAATTCACAGAAGAGGAACCCGGGGGGAAGTAGAAACAAATGAGGTTCAAGACCTTCAGCTCCGACTAATTCTTTAGTACCAGATCAGTTGCCGATCAATGGTTAATTATCGTTTACGGCGTAATAAAAATTTTCTTCCCAACGGTTCAACACCGACAGCAACGTTTGGGATGGTGTAGGTCGCACTGGAACCTAAAGTGGCATAAGGTATTGTTTGTTTGCATGATGGCTGGAAAAATCTACGTGCTTCTGACTAACGATCAAAAAGTTTTGAGAATTCAGCATTGCAGACACATTAGAAATATCCCGAAGGAATTTGCCAAGCTTGTCAGCCGTTGTAACTGATCATGAAACGTGGTGTTTTCAATACGAGCCAAAACCAAAACGTCAGAGTGCGACATAGAAGTTACCAGAGCCAGAAGAGAAAAATGGCGATTTCAGAAGAGCAAAATCAAGACAATGCTGACCATTCGAAGGGAAGGTGGGACTGTGGACGCAGAATATTATTTAGAAGTTGTGGGCCAGAATTCGACGAGTTCGGCCTGGAATATCGAGAGCTAGGCAATTACTTTTTGTTCTACGACAATGCACCATTGCACAAAGCCATCATGGTACATACATTTTTAACCATCATCCAGCGTATTTACCTGATTTGGTTCCGTGGAACTTTTGGCTATTTCGCGAAGTGAAATTAATAGCAACCACCACACTTAAGGACATTCCAATACAATAATAATATTTTTGAATCTGGCAGAGACTCCGTACTTCATTTAATTTCATTTGTCTGCATTTTAGGAAGAAATTAAAACATGCCAAAATTTATAATCCTTTTTTTTTGGGCTATAAAAATCCATTTTTGATAAAGCTTGAAATAAATTGAACAAAAAACAATTCTTGGATTAATTCAATTATAAATTCTCGATGATCAAATCAAAATAAGCAAAAACGTTACTAATTCAGTTCTCATACATTATACAGTTATAATTAGCCCGCAACTCTTAATAAGGTCACATACACACTGCATATCACTTACCGCTATTATTATCAATATTTACATTATTCCAATTGAGGTCTAGTTTAAAAGACCAAAACGTTTAATCATTTAAACAGCACAATTTACATAATTCTTTAGTACCTTTACTTAAACCATGTTTCTCGGAACTACATCTACATAATCACTTTGGTAAATTTTCCTAAATTACATCTACATATTTTGAATAGGCGGCATCCGTGAAAGATGAAGCCACCTACGCGCCGTATAATATATATCTTCGGTCAATGTCACTACAAGAATTAATTGGATTGTTAGTGGTGTTAGCCCCTTAAAAAGACATTTAAAAGTAGTTCTTTGTGTGTCCAATGATTCTCCAGAATCCAATTTTTCAATTAAAGCGATTTAATATTATGAAGAATCAAATAGCAAAATAAATGAAAAAAATTTAACAGCAAACATTTAGGTTTTCAAACTATAAATGAGAATTATTATAAGTAAAATACTTTTTAGTTTATAATATATTTATAATTATAAATGTACGATTAATTATTTAAAAAAAATAAGTTATTGTAGAAACTTGCTGTTACTCTCGCTATAATAATATAATATATTGTCGACCTTAATACATAAATGACTATTTAGTTAATATTACATTATAAATGTTTTAACTCGTCCAATATAAAAACTGTTAAATCATTTACAAAAAAGCCGTTACTCGCAAAGAACATGTAAATTTCGCCCACAAAAATAGATAATCTCTTAAGACAACTGTATAATTCCCTCTGTAAAATAATTTAATCATGTCAGGCATATCTTAGATTTGAGCCATTACAAAAAAACACACAGTTCAAGGGTAACTCTAACAAGAACAAATTGGTTACAGATGATGCTTTGATTTTGTTTCCTTTCTGTTTCGAAAGAAAACTCCCCAAAGTCTAATAAACAATTATCAATCAAAATCAAGGTTGAAACGAAGACTAATACCCAAATAAATAGTTAAATATAAGAATTTGTTTTCAGAGATTACCGAAAATAGACAGAAAATACCATTACCCTAAACAAACATAGTAAATAACTAATTTCATTAAATAAATATTTCTAATCATATTACATCTTCGCAATGTAATTCTTAACCTTTGAGTTTATTATTTTACCTTTTCCTCCAAACAGATTAGTTATCTTTAGATCAAATACTATACATCTATTTATCATATTTGTCTGTCACGGTCTTCATATGTTTTGAAATAACTTCGATGATAACCATAGCAATTTCCGTTAGAACATTAGAGTTAATATTGAAGTAAACACAATTAACGTCGCTATTTTCTGCACGATGTTATTTTCAACATCGTTAATTTCCTATTTAACTGAAATTTAGTGTGCCGGTAAATTTAGTCTTTGATTCGGAAAACGAAGGCTGTTGACATGAGACGAAGGATTTATATTTATAACAGAATTGCAAAGGTGAACACAGGGTGAAAATACGGCTTTATAGAATATGAAATAGGATCATAGTGCACCAGCAATCAATATCGTGCCATACAATGCACATAAATAACAGTTTTATCATCTCCCGCACGCTGGATTCATTAACTCCCAATACACTACCCGACGCCGTTCGCCGATTTCAAGAAAACGTTTATGAATCAGCGAGGCGTTATTTCATTTAAAGCACCTATCCATCCATCTTCAATGTATCATTCCTCCGGTGCTTATTATAACTGTAGCTACATATTATAACGGGAAAGTAATGAGAGTGGAATTCACGAATTTCGTATACATTTTCGTGTAAACAACAACCATCATCAGGGCTCGGCGCGGTGTACTCAAGCGGGAAGCCGGGGCTTTTAAATACACATTTCAACCTAAGTGCACCAGGGGGTGAGACGAGGATAATGTGTTTATGCATTCCCTTAAATAGAATCCCCAGCAAAATAACCTATACACTAAAAACATGCAAACATGGGGGCACTCACCGATTTTCCCGAGCTGGTGAACCAGAAATCCAACAGATCTGCTACGGTGAGTATTATTGTCACGAGATTATACATTAAGTCACTTAAAATTACGTCTATTTATTACAAAAACACAAACTTATAGCTAGAACACACACAACTTCCATCTTGCTGTGTAGAAAACTGACTGAACACAATACACGCCAATCTGCGCAAGGTGCAAAACAAACGCGCCCACTAAACACCCATCACTCTCTCTCACACGACCTACGCGTGTTCACCTTTGTCGCTCGTACTTCTACCGGCGTGTTGTTACCAACTGTTCAAGAAAACTTGCTCGGTAAAATGATAAAACTGCACTGCATTCTCGCTTTTCAACTGAGAATTTGAAGCAAAAATAAACCTACATTCATCCACCGGTAATTACTAGAATTCTAGGTAATATCAATAAAAAATATAAAAACTTTCCATAGGAATGTTATCATCTACTTCCAACATACTTTCATTTTCTATCTCTGTCTTGCATGGTAATTCCATGTTTGATAGGGAATAATAAATCATTTTTAACGTTGGCGAACTGCTCGCATACCAACCCAACTGTTCTACGTCGTTAAAGCTACATTTTAAAATAACTCCGGTGGTTAAGTGCTCGGTTTAATAATATTTACGTAGGTAAAGGTTTTAAACTACATCCAATATGAGTACTATGCCAGTTAGTTCTTCTACATTACTGCCATTAGGTAGGTTGACTGATATATTAAGGATTTTCATAATTTTATACATGTGAGGTTATATTTGTAAATTTCTACTCATAAATTATTAAAAACTGATCTGTTTTTCATGCTGTTTAGTACAATTACTTCAATATTTGCTACATATTATTTCACATTTTGAAGTAATATTTATCCTTTATGTTATGTATTTATTTTTAACAATTCTACTTACACATGTTTTATACGTGTAACTAAATTATTACACACTTTATTTTGGCAAGAGAGGTTCTCGAAACCATGCTTTATTGCTACTTCCGTGACATCATTAAATATTTCTCCATAATTAATTTAACACTACATTTAAAAATCTGTGCTTCGCTATTATAGAAAATTCAATGTACCATTTTATATTCTCAATTATTTGTTCCCAATATTTTTTAATCATAAAATCATGCAACAGATTTCTTTAATATTCACGGCTTGAGTTGTGCCGTGCGAATTATTATTATTATTGAATTAAAACACTTTATTTCCTTCTTTGACTTTTATTTTTATATATCAGATGTACATTTTGAGCACCATGTACTCATTATCAATTAATCATTAGAGAGTACTTATGACATAAAAATAAAAGTGATGGAAGGAAATAACAAAGTGTTTTAATTTAATAGATTTTTTTAAGTAAAATGAAAATAATCACTTTTGTTGGTGAGATAAAATTATTTTTTACTTAAAAAAAGTGGAAAGTGAATAAATTATGGTTTTAAATTTAACAGGGACTTCCAATCGCGATATGAATTATGTTTCAAATATTGGCATTATAAACCTTGCCATGTGATACTGACTATGATGCAAGAATAGGTCCATTATAAAACATATAAGTTATAGAAATATAATTACATTATCATAGTGTCTATTATTAAGGTAATTAATATAGGGAAATGTAATAAGCGTACTTCATTAATATTGTTTTGTGATTTATATTGCTATCGATTTCGGCCCTTTCTTAGGCCATCTTCAGGAAAACTGTAAATTAACAAAATAGTGTTTAAAATGAATTGCAATAGCTTATTATTTACATTTGTGTTTATTTTGTTTATAGATATATATATCTAGGTTTATTATGTTATATTTCTTTATTGTGTTATGTTGTTTTGATCTGTAAGTTATCTAAGCGATTTTGTGTAGGTATGTGTGTTATTAGTGTGGTATAGGATTGTTGGTTATGTTAAATTATCATATATTTTATTTACCTTTTTTAATTACTTGTTAGATATACTGGATCTATATTTTTATTGTTAAATTTATTGGGTTTTTTTCCACTGTTCTATATTAAAACTTTTAAATAGACCATTGTGTTAGTTTGCAATATGTTTTCTGATTTGATGTGTTATTTCCATTGATTGGTGTAAGAGAGATATTGTAGGGCTATTTTATGTAGTATACTATTTTGTGTGTTGGGTATTTGTGTATTTCAACTAGGCTTCTTATAATTTTAATTTCATTCTCATAATTGGAATATTATTTAATCTGTGTAGTTTCACGAGTATACTCGCTATCAATCCATTTCCGTGACGCACAGAAATTCTCACTTTCTAAGCACAGCACACAGTTAACTGGACAAAAACTAACACCCCACACACTCCGTTTTGAAAGTGCGAATTTATGTGTGTAACTAAAGCCGATCGATGAATATATTTGTCAAACTCAGTTAACTAGTTAATTAGGGTTAATAGATGATTTATTTCGTTATTTTTCCGTTCTGTTGTAGATTTTATGTTGTTATGGTGTTCAGGTGTCTGTTAAAATCATTTATTTTTTTACCTTTTGGTCCATCCCATATGCATATTATGTCATCTAGTTTCCATAATATATGTTCTTTGTATGGGTTATCTGTGGAAAGTACCTTTATATCTATGGCTTTATTGATAAAGAAGTCTGCTAAGTATCCCGATAATGGTGAGCCCTTGGGCTGTCCACCTTTCATTTGATTTATGTTCTTATCAAATTGTTTTGATCCGTGATGTGTTTTATTGCTGTTATTATGTGGTCTGTTTCTGTCATCTCTATTACTTTAACTAGTTCTATTGTGAGCATGTCTAGTGTCTCATTTCTCAGTATGTTGGTGTATAAGTTTACGATTTCATATGATTGTTGTGTTTGGTGTTAGGTTTATTTAATGAATTTCATAGTTGTAATTGTTTGAATTGTTTAAGTATATTTAGTGTTGATTTTGAAATATTTCTGACTCGGGTATTGTTATTATTGGTCATATTGGCATGTTCTCTTTGTGTATTTTAACAGTGCCCCTGAGTATGTTTGTTTGGGGGTTCATATTGAATTTTGGGTTTTGATTGTATGTATTGAATGTTGTTTTGGTTAGTTGGATTATGTTTTTCATGTTTTGGATGTATTTTTTAAGGGGGTTAGTTATTATTTTTGTGTTGTGGTTCGTCGTCAGGAATTCGTTTATGTATTTTTTCTTTTTATGATTATGGATTTTAATATTTGTTTTTATATATTGTTTTTAGTTTGTTTGTTGTTTGTATTTGAATTTCTCCTATTCATTACTGCTTGAATTTGTATACTAGTGATTGGGAGGTTGATTTTATTGGGTTTGGGGTACATATTTAATTCCCTTATTAAGAATGTTTTGTTCGTCTTTGTCAAATGTGATGTTTTTCAGGTTTGTAAAATTTGAGTGGAATATATGTGTGGGTGTGTGTGTTTATTGTCTTGTTGCTTTGGATTGATTAAATGTTCTAGTTTTTTATGTTTTTTAATTCGTTATGTACATTGGTAAGTGCAGTGTTCCTGCATGTATTAGTTATGATTGATTCGACTTCTGTATGTGTTAGGTGCGATTATAACATTTCCCTATATAATTATGTTAAATATAGTTTTATTAGATTACATTTGTAATAATTTGGAAATAAATTAATTGAGACAATCATTAAATGTTGCCAATTATTCCATTATCAATCATCATATTTCTGGTAATACAAATTATTTTACATAACTCAATTATAGTGTCTTCCAAAATACAATTGGCTGTATAATACAATGTATTAAGGTCCTTAAGTGGTTTTAGAAAAATAACTCAACAGATATTGAATTATACAAAAGTAATTTGTGCATTACAAATAGCACAGCTACAAAGCAACACTTGTTTGAATGTATTTATTTCTGTCAAATAAACAAAATAAAATTAAATATATGTTAAACAGTGTGTGATGTGAGAAAATTTGAAAAAGAAATGAATTTATACCAATTTAATTAATTAAACTAACAAAAGTAATTAAATATTGTGACAATCAAGTTTATGTTTGTACCAAATTTCTATGGAGACACAGACACCAATTTGAAATCAATCATTTATCAAATATAAATGATACACAACAGGGCATTGAGTACCGTTTCCAAATTCATATATTCAGTTTTTTGAGAAATGTATACATTATTGTTGAATCAAAATTTATAATAGTCTCCTGAACGAAATTAAATTAGCAAGGTCTTATATAATTTTGAAGAAATTTCTGTTAATTCTAGAACCTTACAGTATAGATGATATTCATCAACCATATTATTCTTTTTTTACGTATTTTTATGTTATTGAGGTATAAATATATTTTGTCTTTGTATACAGGGTGACTGACAAAAAACCTTTGGTGCTGTATCTCGCTTATTTTTGATCCAATTTGAATAAATAAAACATCAAATTAAATGATTTTTAAAAGACTTTAATATGAACTGATATTTTTTCTTGCTTCCAGTTTTTGACAAAAGACGATCAACTTTTATTTTCAAATTGCACTGTATATATGTATACTTTTATTGATCTGCAAGGTTATTGTTTTTTGAATATAAAATTGTAGACAATTTTATCCATACATCAAACTAAACTCGGGAAATTGAAGATTGTTTGAACAAAAATAAAAAATCAAGTATACATTGTAAACAATATACATCGCCTATTTTAAATGTCAAAAGTTACAGTTTCAGCCATTGATACAATACTGCAACGATTTTTAATAATTTCAAAATTAACTTTAGCCGTTCTTGAGATATTTGACAATTCTTGAAAATGTAGACCAAAATTTAAAATGCATGGCTGCATTACATATTTAAGCTAGATATTTTGAGTTGTATTTATCTTTTAGTCTAAGCATTAGACTTGACTATAAATTAAAAATGATCCCTAAAAATTATACAGGGTGGATAAAAATAAACATTTGATATCCGCTATCATTAACGTTGAATAACTTTATTATTTTAAATGGAACGTATCGTATTTAGATTCTAATTTTAATCCGCTTTAAAATTGTATTAAGGTTTCCTATACCTATCTCTTATATTTTTCTAGTAATTTAGTGTTTTCAAATTCAAGCATTGATTTGTTGACATTTATTTTTCAAAAATAGGATTTTATGGAGCTGAGGCTATTATTCAACACAAACAAACATTATTTGACAGTGGCTTGTCAGCAGTAGTTGTTAGTTAAACCATAATTGTTGTTCAGGGTTGAATAAATTGTTGATTTGATTTGAGATGAGAAATTACTCCGAAGACAAAAAAAAAACTCTAATTTTAACAATTGGAGGGTGTTTAGAGGGTGCTATTATTACTCACTCAAATAGATAATATTTATCAATATAACTATTCAACTTTTTTTTTTTTCGTGCTAATAAAAATATTAAACTAATGTTTTAGCAAATGTTTAAAATGATGCACATCATTTTCAATGCATAGGTGAACTTATTCTTTCTTTCGTATTATCAGGTGTGGTGGGGGATATTATATCATAAACAGTATTTTTTTTATATCCCCATAAGAAAAAGTCTAGGTTCGTTAGGTCTGGGGACTTTGCTGGCCAATTCTGTGGACTTCCGCGTCTTATCCATCTATTGGGATATTGACTAGCTAATTCATTTCTAACGTTTACTTGCAAGTTCACAGGAATATTATTTTATAATGGTATATTTTCCAAAAGTATAGGTAACTTGTCACTTATAAATTCAAGAAACATGGCGCCGTTTAAGTGGCTATCAAAACACCATGGACCTAACACAGGTGTTCCAATTATTCCACCCCAACAGTCCATCGGTGCTGATAATCGAGGGATCTAAAGAACTTGGGATTTTCATCAATCTAATAATGCGAATTATGTCTATTAACTAATCCGTTGTTATGGAAAGTTGACTCCTCTGAGAAAGTTACATAAGCAAAGAAATGTTCATCATCTCACAATTTTTCTGAACCCATAAACAAAATTCGAGGCGTAAACCTTAATCTGCTTCCACAAGTTTCTGATGAAGTTGTTTACTTATTTCAATCATTTTTCGCTGACTTGTATGTGGAGTTTCAATTAAATATCCTATAACTAAGAATTCATTTTCTTCACTTCATTTTTGTCACTCTGTTTATTTTATAAGATACACATCCTGTTCTTCTAAACATTTGCAGCAAATTTTCTAATGAACGCTTGTCAGAATGACGTTTGTTTGGAAATTTTTGAGCCTAAACTGTCGATGCTAACAAGCAATTTTCTTCATACTCATAAATTACTAAAATCATACTAATTCTTTCTTCTCGGGAGACAAATAAAATGTTTTTCTTTAAATAATCTCGATCAGCAATGATTATATAACTAAGAAGTACAGTCACTGCCAAATAATGTTTATTTTAGATGAATAATCTGCCAAAGTCTACTTTTGAAAAATAAATGACAGCAAATTAATGTTTGAATTTGAAAATGCCAAATTACTCAGAAACTATAAGAACTAGGTATAGGAAACCTTAATACAATTTTAAAACTGATTTAAACTAGAATCGAAATACGATAAGAAATATAGGGTGTTACATTTAAAATAAGAAAGTTATTTGAAGTTAATGATAGCTGATATCAAATGTTTATTTTTATCCACCCTGTATAATTTTTAGGGATCATTTTTATTTTATCGTCAAGTCTAATGCTTAGATTAAAAGATAAATACAACATAAAATGTCTAGTTTAAATATGTAAGACAGCCAAGATTTTGGTTTACATTTTCAAGAATTATCAAATATCTTAAAAATGGCTGGAGTTAGGTATAGGAAACATAACAGTACCTTGCCTTTATTTAGCCTGAGCTATCAAAATATGTAATAATACACAGGGTATTCCAATGAAATTTATATAAGTTTGGTGTGTAACTTTTTTTTGTCACCCTGTATATATCAAAATAATTTTAAAACGTGCTCCTAATGAACCTACATAGCTCTCAACAAAAAGATTTGAAAAATATAGTTAAAAACTTACGCTGGAATGTACATTTGCTAGTTTATTATAATTAAATCAGAGTAAATTCATTTCTTTTTCATATATTCTCACACCATATTCACAAGTGTTGTTTGATATCTTTGCTATTTGTAACACACAAATTACTTTGGTATAATTCAATATCTGTCGAGGTATTAGCCAGACAGGTAGAATAAGTTATTTGTTTTGTAGTCTTAATAAAAGTAATTGGTTCAAATTTTCGTATTTTTATATTATTAGACAATTAATTGACTGTATTTAAAGAAAATGTATAAGTTTAAATGGTGTATTTGTTTACAGCATGTTCATGATATGGGAGAACTAACACAGATCCTAACTTACATAATATCAACTTTAAAAGGAGTAATCCATCAATCAATTTTGTTTGTAATATTAGATTTGGGAAAATGCTTTTTTATATAATATAGATAATGCTTAAAACTTAAGCTCATATATTGTGTAGTATAGGTCTAGACTTTTATAGATGTCTCATTTTATTTTAAAAACATCGTAATTGAATGACAATAGTTAAACAGTTATTTAAATTTTATGTGAGAGTAATTTATAAATTATATAAAGCAAAAATGATAATATGGCCATCATACTACTTTCTGTATACTTATAATTTTATTATTTTTTGAAATTATATTAATTTAACATCAATCTTATAGTGCCCTGAGTAAATATCTAACTATTCTGATAACATTTCACTAAAACCTCAATTGAAATTGAAAGTTTTTATTTCCACTATCAAATTACATTTTCTTCTAGTCTTATAGTTGTGTATTTCTTTATTTGTAGTTAGTGCAATATTTGTCTTCATTTTATATATGAATAGTAGGTTGTTTAATGTTTTAGGGTTTTTATGTTTACTACTTGTGTCTTTGTATATAGTTCTATGGTACTAGGTCTTTTATCTAATTTGTACAGTTTTTTAGCATTATATTTTTTTGTATCTGTATTTTTGTTATATTTTTTTTGTTGTGTTTCCCCAGATGTTACATAGGTAATTATTTTTTGATGTATACAGTGCGTGATATATTAATTTTTTTACTGTCGTAGGTACGTAAATACGTATTTTATTGGTTGCTGCCAATCTGAGATTCTATTTTTAATCCCAAGTAATCTACTTCTTTGATTTATTTAATATCCTTTCCTTTCATTTTTATTTAAGATTAAAGCTTAAATTTTAAAATTCATTTTATTACTGCATTTAGTTTTAAAGATAAGACATTACAAACAAATACTTACCTTGCTCCAGGGTCTATAATGGTAACTTAGAAGTGTTTTTGTATTATACTATAGAAAATTTCTTCTCAAGTGAAATGAGGGAAGCAACAAAATAACTCTTATGAATCTTGTCGATAATTTACAGTTAACACGATTAAAAATGATGTGCCTGTTATATTACTTTGTCTTAGAAATCTCACGTCATACGCATACTCATTTTAATATTACCTACAATTATTTATTATATAACTTCAAACAAACAAAAACAACTTGTTGGATGGTAAGAGTATGTGAAAATGTTTATAATTAAATAAACCAAAAACAAGTATTACAGCTTTCAACATTTTGTCATACAAATCCCTTTTTTTCAGAATTGGTAGACAAATGTATTGGATCACGGATACATATAATAATGAAAAATGACAAGGAAATAGTTGGCTCACTCCTTGGCTTCGATGACTTCGTAAACATGCTTCTAGAAGATGTGACAGAATATGAAACCACACCAGAAGGCAGGCGGGTTACCAAACTGGACCAGATCTTATTGAATGGGAATAATATAACGATGGTATATAACCTTTACTTGTTTTTATTAATATTTTAACTGAAAATTTAATATAGGTTTATGTAACACTTTTGAGAGGCAAACAATTATTTTAAGAAAAAAAATATCAGTTTTAGGTCAAGTTATTATTGTATTTAATAATTTTAACATTAAATTAAAACGTATTTAAATATAATTTAAAAACTTTCCATTATAGTGCTTTAAATTAATATTAACAATAACTACTTAGCAGATATTAGACTAACAGCCGTACTAATAGACCGAGATTAATTCTCGGATTGTAGAATCGTAGATTAATTGTCAAATTTTTTTAGTTACATTTAAATATCACTGGATTTATGTTGGTATCACGGAACAGCTGATGGTATTGTCAATATAACCCTTGATTGTCAGTTTAGGAGCATGTGCAAAGTTTGTTTGCAAAAACATTAAATGAAAATAATTCTACAATTTTCATTGAAAATAATTATCGACTGTACTTACTTTAATTTTGATTAAATAAAAACAATGCTTATTCCTTGTCCCTTATCAGACAAACTAACTTTGCAAACAAACATTTCACGTTCTTCTTTACTGACAATCACGTCAGCTGTTCCGTGACACCAACGTAAAACCAGTGATATTCAAATGTTACTAAAAAAGTTACTAAATCTGACAATGAATCTAGGATTCTACAATCCGAGAATTAATCTCTGACTATTAGTACGGTTGTAAATTATGAATTAAATACAAGTTTTATTTTTAATTATGATTTCCCTTTAAATATGAGCTACGAACAGATGAATTTCCATTCTTATTTTTATTTTTACAAAATGAAATTAAAAGATGTTTTAATGATCTTATCATAGCGTTATTTTTTTAAATGGAATATGTTCACTTTTCAAAAATAAAAATAGCAATTCTGGGCAAAACGTATTTATAATTAATACATTCCATGGACTATGTGAATTTAAAGTGTTGTTAACTTTAATAAATAATTAGAATACTACATCATTTACATTTAAATTATGTTTGACAATTAAAATGTCAGTTCAATTTATTTGGCACATGTAAGAATCGACTTACGTATTTGATTGCAACGCCACCCAGGACTACAATAATTGTTGGACACCCGTTATTATACTGGGGTTTTTAGGAAGTGATAACACATGGAAGTTGAAAGGATTATTGGAAAAAATTTAAGATAAGTATTGAAGGCGTTTTTGGATGGGATAACTAAGGTAGTACCAAAGAGGAGCTAGTTAGAAGGATTAAGAGGATGACAGAGTTTTGTTACTGTACAAAGGGATGCTCGCTCGCTAATTTCAATATTGCGGGTTGTTGGACTGCCGAGATTAAGATATAGGGCACAACCATAGTCAAGTAATGGGCAACATATAATTTTATATATTTTTACTGCTGTTCTGGTAGAAATACCATTATTTTTATATGTTTGATTTCTAAAGTATTTTGCCCTTGAAGTTATTTTACTTATTTATTTATTTATTTATTTATTATTTGCTTTGTTTCTCTTCATAAGTTAACAAAAATACATACCATTATAAATAATATAAATAATATAACTAAAATTTTAATTGAAGAGACCCGGGCGGAGTTCATTTCTTCAAAATGTTCTTCCACTCTGACCCATTTAGCCTATTCTCATGAAGAATCTTCGTTGGGGTTCTTCCGGCGGCCATTATTGAGCTTCTAAGCTCATTTATTCTTTTTATAAATTACTATTTCCATTAAATTAATTGATATTTCAATATGTAAAAATAATGTATATATTCTGTCAACATGACATATAATTATAATTATAGCAGTGTTTTTTTTTTGATCTATGGATACACTCAAGTATAGAAACTCCAATATTTTAAAATGTATTCATTTTCTAACCTTTACATATGCAAAAGTGAAATTATTCCATTTTTAAAAATTACTAGTAGTATACTGTTTTAATCCTAGAATAAATACTAACTATTTTTTTTTTTTATTCTCTTATATCAAGCACTCTAAGAGGAAAGTTTTAAATTAATTAAAAACATTTTGTAGTTATAATTTTTATTCTTTAATATATTTCTTACTCATAAACCCATTTATACTATTATAATTTACTGAATGTTATTAATTGTATTTGTAATTGCAGCTGGTTCCAGGAGGGGAAATGCCAGAATAATAAATATTCTTAAATAATTACTTAATTAGGTTTATTGAAATATTTTGTACTCCCAAAATAAAATTATTTAGTTTAATAAGGATACTTTGTTTGAAACTTTCACAAAACACAATGTAACTATAAATATATAATATATACATATATATTATTCTAAGTAAAAATAAAAAATGTTCAGACTTCGTTTCAGCAACAATGATTTTTTTATTGGTGTGTATGTTACAGAAATTGTTAGCACTATGATTTTGTTAATAAAAGTAAGAAAACAGTAGCTATAAATGTTGACATTTGCAAACATATTTGCCACTAATCTTAAAATACAGGCATATTTTTTATTGCATGAGATCTCTTTTATTGATGATTATTAATTTTAAAATAAAATAAATATTGACATTGCTATTCAATGTTAATATTTCTTACGAATATTGGTTTAAAAATATTATTTACTTAATTTTATATATTGAGTATTAAAATTCTTATTTAACAGAATAATCATATATATATTTTCATTTTGTATTTTTGTCTGCTGATAATTGTATTTTGTTACAATATGCATAACATTTTTCTCAAGAAAATTAAATATATATTTGTAAATAAAAACTTTTTTATGTAATACTATTGCCTGAAAAGTTTATATTTAAAACAATAATTCGGTATACATCTTGAAAATATAAATAAAACACTCCCTTTAAACACTTTAAGTTTGAAAATGAGCAAAACTCGAGCCACTTCTAAAAATATAGTGTGATATCAACAAAGAAAGTGTTTTATTTAAATAGTATTTAAAATATATCTCTGTTTACTTCAAACATTTTTGTTTGACATTTTACATTCTTGTAACTAATTTTACCATCCTATTACATAAACCTTTTTAAAACTATTTTGTAAGAGTGTTAAATAAGTAATTAGTAGACATAACCCTATTCTAATAATGTATTATACTATAAGTATAGAAGTTATGTTACTAAACTATAAATAAATACTATAAATATGTATTAAAAGTACTGATTAATAAAAATTATTTTAAAAAATGGCAATACTCGGTTTAATGGTACGTTATAGGAAAAAAATTGTTTCTAAACTATAATGTACAAAAATTGAGTATAAAGTAATATTAGAATACACTATTTTGTTCTTGATCTTAGTTATCAATCATTTACTATTAATTGATGCCACTAAGTAAAATATATAACTAATTTTCTGTTGGAGATTTTTATGTACTATAATTTTAAAAATATGAAAAACTGATATAAAAAAATAAATCATTTTAAAAATTATTTGCTTGAAACGAAGCCTTAGTATTAACTAAGAAATGCCAGGACATGATAATATTTCTACTTCCATGATATCTTACAAACCTCCACCTTTCCAACAACTTAAATACTCCGAACTACAAGTACACTAAAAAATTAAAGTCGGCCTTAAAGGTGGTGGTACTTTTACTTTAGCAGCTAAGTCGTAACAAAAATGCATATATCTATACTTTCAAATATACATAACAAGATCCATCGCATCGCAATAAACTCGTCCTAAATACAAATAAATATGACTATACTCCTTAAAACCTAATGACTTCCAAAGAACACAATTGGTCACTACTCAGCTAATATTATCTTTGTTCGACACTCAATTCAGTCTTATCACACGTATCACGCTTCCTAGAATCTAACTTATTCTTTGTGGTGTGCACTTGCCGCAGGTGAACACTCACCTCGCTTGTGCTAGAAAACGCTTCGTCGCACTTATTGCACGCGTACAACATAACGGTCCCGTGGGTCTCCATGTGGTTCATTAGTAAACCACCCGTGAGGAAGATGGCGTCGCACGTATGACAAATGTACTTCTTCTGTTCGTGCGTCCGTATGTGCGAAGAGTAGTACTTTCTCCCGGTGCACTCTACATTACAAATTGTACACATGTAACTGGCGTGTTCTTCCTTGTGATGCCGGGACAGCAGGCTGACCTTTGGGAATGATTTACCACAGGAGTTACAGCGCTGGGCCTTGTGAATTACTTCATGGGTTTCCAGTGAGTCATAATTTGTTGTTTTAAAATCGCATTTGGAGCACTCGTACTGCTCCAGATGAGAAAGGTCTTCACCGTCGTCATCTTCATCGTTGCACATCCTCTCGTTTTTCACTTGCTGTAAAAATACTGTTTCCTGAAATTTCAAGTGAAAGTACAAATTTAACAATATAGCCCTGTATTAGCTTATATTGTGTTTGTGTGTGTATCAATATATGTAGTTTTCCGAAGGAAAGCTTCAAATGATTGTAAATTTTAGATTGAAGAATTTATTCATTTTTCTATTATTTCCTGTCAACAACAGGTTTCAATCTATTTTGGACCTCATCAGCATAGACCAATTTAAACTCTTCATGTATCCTTAAAGTAACAATTGAGGATTGCTGGTGGTTATTTACTCAACTAGGGAAACATAGTGCAACTCTTTATTCATTTTTATCATTTAATAATATAATGCATTCAAAAGTACAAAAGAGAAATTTTAATGATGTATTGAATTTAAATGTATGTATTTTTTTGATAAATCATTAAAACCACACACTGCACCTTCTCCATACATCTTTTAATTTAAACAAAAAATTCAAATTGCAATTAAATTAAGGTATATATATATATTTAAATGTATAACAATATAAGTTGTAGTCAAGTGAGTAATAGTTTTTTCTATTTTTGAAGTTAATTAGGATACTATGTTAAAAATGTGCAATATAAAATTATATTGTATCTTAATATTTCACCACCCTAATTATAAATTTGTGAATGCTGAGATGTCATTCCAGGTGAAAAAATCGTTGATGAAGTAAGGAATTTTATTTCGTTAATCATAATATAGAACACTTCACATTACCTAACCCGAAATTTAGTAGTTAACAGTTGTTAACAATTGTCTTGTACTCTATTCTATCTTCATGATGATACTACATAATAATGTGGAAAGTTGCCTTTCTGTGCCCAAGTCAATTTAATTATTTCCCACATTTCATCAACTTTTTTTAAACATCATTCATGGCATACATTTTTCCAGTCAGACGATATTTGTTGTTTGATTTTCTGTTTGATAATAACTATGAATTATATATTATAATGTGTATTTCATTTTAACAGTTTTTAATTATGTGTTCTTTCTCTTTTTGTCTTTCACAGTAAGAAAGTAATCAATTTAGAATATGTGATAAAGTAATTCTAATTTACTGGATTGAGGAAGCTTTGACTTGCTGAAATTCCATTATACCATATGTCTCAGATCAGAATGTATCATAGGGAATTTGCATGTAAAATTTGTATTGTTAATTTTTATCTCAAACATTGCGTTAATGTAATCGGAATTAAGTTAGAGTTTTTTTTAAATATCGAGATAAAAGAAATTTCACTCTGTTTAAATGTAATATTTTTTTGATATAATTTCTTTCAAATGTCATCTTTCTTTTACCATACTCTGAATCAATAAATGCAAACATACTATTTTTACCTGTTATCTACCAAATTACAAATTAAATACAAATATTTTAATGACTTTTTCTATAGATCTATAAAATAATATCCTATTGATATTACAAGAAAAGCATTTTAATACTTACAGAATTAAGTAAGTCACTGTCTGTCGAAAGAAGAACAAACGTTTCAGTTTGATCGAGCACCAGATCCCTGCATGGTAGTTTTGTGGTATCCACCGATCCAATTTCGTACTCTGTATGTTCTTGAGATTCCAGCTCCTCTTCTGATGGCACGTAATGTGTAGGTTCATTGCTTAGATCTTCAGGTAAGTAAATAATTTCAGTGACGGTGTCAGGAAATACTTCAACAGTAACTTCCTGTTGATCGTCATTTGGATCCTCCATGTTTTACCTGCAGCAGTGCATTTTAATATTAGCTAATGGTCAAATTTGAATTTAAACAAAAGAAATCTGAACAAAAATAAAACAAGAGAAATTACAGTACCAAAATAACTAAAAAAAAAAAATTAAGTAGGTTGGGCAGAAAGGACACGGGTTTATAGCCCAGATGGACTAACACTACAATTTATATTTACATCTAAGTACTATTTTTATGAATATATTTGTATGTGAATAAATGTTAATTTTATATAAAAAAAAGTTGATGGTTACAGTTAAAATGAAACTAGTGATATATTTTCACTACCACTGGTTTCACTTTAACTGTATGGGTTAAACATCATTGGTCTGGGTCTGTATTCAAAATGGTGACCAGTACCCATCGCTATACAACAATATAAAATTACATTTTTTTACAAAAAAAGTAGACATTAATAAAAGTATTATTTACAAATCAGTTAATAATTACCATTCTGTATTACTATTGAATGATTTTCATATAAATTAAGATAAAGTTAAAAATATATTGAAATATTTATTTATATTTAACAATGCTTATTTATAAGCTACTTAATAATTGCCATTATATGTCATAATAAATCATTTTCATTTGAATTAAGATAATGTTAAAAATTTGTAATATAATAATATTGATTTTTGTTAAACAAATAAAAACTTATTTTATCATGGAAACTAGGGTTGATATATACAATTATTTTAATAACAATGCTATATAATGTTTGGTAAATGCTAAGGAGGTTCTTCCAACGTGCACTTACTTGTTTTCGTCAATCAATCTGTGTGAAAATAAAAAATGATAATAAAGTTAATGCTTGCGCTACATTCTTCATGGAAACAGATATTAATATTAGGGGGAGAGTAACACTTGTTTTGTTCTAAAATGTTTTTATTTTCAGTTGCCTGACATGTGTTTTGGTCTTCGCAGAAAATAAAAACATTATGGAAAAAAACAATTGTTACTCTCCACCTAATAAAAAATGATGAGTTTATAAAAATAAATAGGCAATAACACATAATATTTATATAGTGGCAAAAAAAGTTATCGAGTTTAATTAGACATTATATTACCCTGTAACATTTACTACAATCTGATTTGGATAGTATTGCTGAACGGTGTGTTCATAACAATTTACAGTTTATTATAAATATGTGTTACCCTATTTTATTCTGTTATAGCAATGGTATAAAATTTTCCTAAACTATTAATAATGAATCATTAACATCAACCACAGGAATAAAAGATGTGGATGTGTTGTTGACATCGAAACTTGACTTTAATGAACATGTCGACAACATATGCAATGTTTTGTTAAACATGTTGGGATTTGTGAATGGGTTTAAATCTGGATTTTGTATCACTACCATCAAAATTTTATACCTTGCCATTGAAAGACATACGCTTTGCAAAATCGTTTCAAACTAATAATAATTTCAAATCATTTTCAGTCTACCTGTTTAAATCTAGTTTCCACAATATTTACATATGAGAAGTTGATAAATAATTAATTTTCTCCCATTTTTAACATAAATCATATTGTTATAATTTTATTAGCTAGCATTGTTGAGCTATTTTTATTGTAGTTTTATTTGTATTTGAATTGTAACTAGTTATATTTTAATGAAAATAGGATAATACTTTAAATAAAGAATTAAAATCAGACATATTAAAAATTAGCTCATTATGTACAAAACTGTTATTTAAATAAAAATTATCTCAACCATAGTTTAATATCAGAGTAATTCTTTTCTTTTTTATTGCCTAGAAATAATAACAAAATATCTAGAAACCAGATGATAACAATATTTCAGTTTAGTTAATGTTTTTAAAAATACAGAGTGCTTCCTCTACAATACTCTAATAAAGTTAAAATGCTGATAAGTGCCACTATAATATAATAATCCGACAAAATAAATACAAAATTAGACAATTTAAGAAACAAATACAAAATCGATACAAATATGAAATCAGCTAATTAAATGACAATCTATATAAGCAAGCATTTTCTGTATTATGGTGGATAGTTTACATCAATTTCACAAACATACGATTGTTCTAAATAAAAAAGTGTGTTGTCTTTTAAACGTAATTTAAAAAAAAAAAGTGTCATTAATTAATTGTTTTAAACAAGTGTGTTGGTAAATGAGCGGTTAAATTGATCGGAAAACGAACACTATAAATAAATATGATTAAAAAAACGTACAGGCAACAAATTCTTCTCCTGAAGTCATATATGTTAGAATATGTAAGCGTTGATTGAAATATTGTAATCAACGATGTAAGCTTAAATTTTATTTAGAAATCCTAACTAAATAATAATTTTAAATTTTCTATTGTAATCCATAGATAAAATTACCTTTTTGTCTATATTATTTCTGTGATAATGTAAACTAAAAAGCAATAATTCTTACTAACGTCAATTCCTTCGCCTTTCAACACTGATACAAAGAACACATTGAGCATTAAATCAAGTCTTTAAAGTTTTTTGTTAAATCTATTCATTCAAGTTGTAAAACTTCACTGTTAATCAACAAACAGTACTAATCACTTGCATTTAAATATTCTAATTGGGAAAATTCAAGGCAAATACTACATAATTTACATGCAAAATGTCGAACAATGTGTAAATGTGAATTGTGCTATTTTAGTGTCATTTAGAGATAATATTTTCATTTAAAATACCATATATGTTTGAATGTAATAACAATCAATCAAACTTTAACTCTAGGTAATGCATATTTTTATAATAATGAATGGAGTCAATACACTAGGAAGTTATTTTGGGCAGCAATCTATAAATGGTTGCAGGCAAGGTTAACTATTTGTACAGTATGTAAGGAAATTGCAAATAATGTGTTTTATGTGTTTTTAGCAGAAAACTTACATAAATATTTACAAATAGAAGATAAACCTGGTTACTGTCAATTCATCATACTGCCAACATCAATATAAAAATGTTCCTATTTTTATATCAACTAGCGTAACTTATTAAATTCTTGGCAGTATTAGATCTGTTTATAGTGTATATGTATATGAATATGTTTGCGTATTAATTTGTACCCAGGAATGGCTTATTCTTAAATTATTTTTATTATCATATACATTTTAGGATGGATAGTGGCTCCATCTTGAACAATCCGTCCGTTATAGTTGTAGGTTTTTAATACACGTTGTACAGATATCTGTAATTCAAGAATTCTGTATTTTGGATCAATATAAATAATTGCATAATAAAATGTATTAAAATCCTTTAGTTCGTTGTAGAAAATTAAATAATAAATTTAAAAATACGAAAACATTTCGTGAATCTACAACAATGAGTCTTACTAAGACTACAAAACAAATTAATTTGAAACAACTACTTCTCTAGCTAGAGAAGTAGTTGTTTCAAATTAATTTGTTTTGTAGTCTTAGTAAGACTCATTGTTGTAGATTCACGAAATGTTTTCGTATTTTTAAATTTATTATAAATAATTGCATTGATTATTAATATTTCTTTAAATATTTCATTTTTTTTTTAATTTATGCTTATGTTTAATTAACACTAAATTATCTTGTAATAGGTTTATATTTTGAAGTAATGATAATGAAATGTGATTGTTATGAAAATTGCAAAATAATTATTTATTTATTATCAATAAATAGTGTTATTATTTAAATTTCAGGTATCTACCAATTCAAAAGTATTTACTTTGGAGATTGACTACTTGTTACAAAACTTAAAACTATAGATAAATAATTAACTTTTTTTTTACCTTAGTTTTGATTACACAGTATGCATTTAAAGTATAAATGATAATGTATATATTTGTGCCAGATTATCATACAATTATTTTGAAAAAGTATTTTTATTTACATTTTAAGTATTTTGGATGTTTAGTTTAAATTGCAAGAGTTTTAATTTTTTAAATAAGTTTTCTTTTGCTTATTCTAACAGTTTCTTGCTCAAATCAATAAATATAAGCTCAACTTGAATTTTACACTGAAAATTTCAAGCTATCGATAGTGGGTGCATAGGAGCCGAAATGTAGATCTGGTGAAATAAAAATTAATTATGATATGAAGAAGGTGTTACTGTTTTAATCCAGTATTAATCATATCTTCAAGTAATTCAAAAACAAATTTCTATATTTACACTAATTAATCACAGTCAATTTATTTTAATTTGAATAATTTTTCCTAGCAAGCTTTTTGAAGTTGAATTTAAATGTTTAGTTCTATAATACATGTTTTTTATCTGGAACATATAATTCCATTTAATAGGTAATATCTCATTCTCTCTATTCTCCTACAGATATATTTTTGTTGTACCTGGAATTAAAATCCACAGAATCTTTTCAATACTTGTTAATGATCTAATGGAGACAGCAACAGGAATCTCTTCTAAATCATCAGAGTACTTTTTTAAAGATTTCAGGTGTGAAAGATTGTACCTACATCCAATTAGCATATTACTTTTTGGTGGCTGGCAGTATTATCTTCTCGAAGTAGTCCTTAAAAATTTCGAGGGAAGATTACTCACACTTTGTTCATATACAGTACCTACAGAAGGATGTAAGGTTCATTGGCACTTTTTTTAAACAATAATTATTGTCCTTAACTAACCAGGCATTCTGACTTTCAGTATCTAAAATAAAGGCTTTGCAGCCCCCTTTCAATTTTTACTGCTGTCGAAATAAATGGGATTTTGAAACATGCACTTTTTTTTAATACATTTTTTGTGATACATAAAACTTACTATATTCTTATGGTAAGAACATAGCAAGGTTTTTAGTTTAGTGACTGTCTATCAGAAAAAATTTTGTAATCTATATCTAAATAATACAGTTAATTTTTACTAAATGACTACAATTTATTATGTTAGCCAGAACTGTTGTAATATAAACGAGTTTGGTGATTAATGAACTCCACTTAATATAAATTATGTTTGTATTAAACAAGTTCATAAAAGTCCATAATTCGCTTGTGGTTTTAAGTTTTTTAGATTATTGCAAAAATTCTATTTCACTTTGGTCTGCAAACAATGTATCATATTAGTCGCATATATTCCTTCTTAAGTTAATTGATATTTTATAATATATCATTTTATGCATATGATAATGAACATTTATTATAGCTGAAATAAATAAAAGTGCTAATTCAGATAATATTAATTATTTAATACTTTTTCAATCCAAATCAAGTTTACACACTCAATTGCTTTTTAGTCATTTTGGTGATATCTGTCGCTTTAAGGGCAATGATTCTAATTAGAAGAATAAGGCTATTATTATGCTTTTTAGGGTTTCTTTCTTTAAATAAAAATCTCTCTATATTTAAAATTGGTGTTACCAATTTTTATGAATTTTTTGGAATTAGAAATGATTACAATATTGGGATGGTAAATGAGTGGTCAGCAATAAAATATAAATTTCATTTAATAAATGAATATATATTTTCTTTAATATTGGTAAATATAAGTAGTATTTAAGTAATTCAAAGTATCCGATAAAACAATCTGGTATCGAGATTAATCCCAATCCCAAAAATAATTATTTGCGTAAATCCTTACATTCCAACAACAAAAATAACTTGTTTACCATATACATTCATCATTACCGTTTTGGACAATTTGATAGTCCCCGTGTGGACATTTACATAAAATGCTTACCTAATGAATGTCTCTTTACTATTCAATGATTGATTATTCGAGCAGATGTTATTATAATACACATTTTAAATCACAGTTAGAAGTACTATTTGTTTTCCTTTTCTTTACATGCTAACATACAATTAGAATCAACAAGGATTTTTATATTTTATTCTTCTTACATTATAAATGGATGTGTAATACGTACAAATAATTTGTTTGCAAAATGTAAAAGTAAGGCGTTAATCTAGAGAAATTGCTACTGATTATACCATGCTGACAAGGCCTAATAAGCTAGGAACTGATTAACAGTTTCCAGACTTTAGGAGGTGTAAATATTTATTTATTGCATGTTGAATTAAAATCAGTCCAAATAAAATTCTAATTATAATGATAAATAATTTATTGTGTGTTTGTTAGGCATAAATAATATAAATATGTAATTGTAAATGTAAAAAGGCCACAATGGTTAATACATTAAAATTGAAATTGTTTCTTTTTATTATTAATATTTCTATTTAAAAATAATATTCCCTTTATTATTATAAATATATATCCATACTATTTATATTATTTTTACTAAAACAAACATTACTTTTAACTGTTTTCTTTAATCATTTCACAAAATTAAAATTAATCCATTATTGAGTCTAAAACGAATTAAAATGTTTACCAAAGAAATTAGTTATTCTTTTACAAATAAATAATAAAATTTATTTTTTTGATTGGTTGTTTAAAATTAATTTAATTCTATTTGAACTGATTAAATTATAATAAACTTCAATACATACATTTTTTTCTATGTTACAAAACGAATCTGTAAACTTAAATAACATTTTTCACATATTAAGATAAAACCACAATAAATAATTATACTATATGTATATTAATAATAACTGTTATATGTTTTCATTAAATAAAATTCCAACGTACGAATAAAACTAAATGTGTATATTATTAAAAACGTAAGGCATCTACCTATAAATAACAATACTAAAAATTCAAAATACATGATTATTAATCGCTAAAAACTATAGAAGGCAACTAAGTTAATATCAGCTGACTTATTTTTAAAGAATAGTGAGCCAATATAATCACAGTCTTCTAAATATTCTATGAAGATAAAAGGGGGTTTAAAATATTAAGATTAATATATAAGAAATATATATGTTAAATGGTGAGTATTCATTCAATTAATTTCCTTTTAAGTTAAGTAGTTCACGTTACCAACAAATACCCTGTAAAAACTAAATTTTCCGATGAAGATGAATTCCCTCTCGGCCATGAGCACCAAAAATTTGATTTATAAAATCAATAGTTGGCGAAGGAAACCGCGGTCTGGTCTACAGCTACTGGTCTTTTAATTTGTATTTTATTTTAATACTGCTTCTCATATCTCTAGATCTAATTTTCACATTCATTTATGTACTACATAAATTTGTTTCTAGTTAGGAGTTGTAAAATCGTGGGGTGGTTTGTTTATCCTGGAAGTGGGGCTTCCGCGTAGAAATCTGGCTCGTCGTCGTCGACATCCGGTTGGTCGCCGTCAAGCTGAAACAATAAATAACTTGAATCGAAATCTGGCAGGTCATGGAACCTGGACAATTTTTTTTTGGATGGGGCATAGTATCACGCGAGGAAGTGCCTAATTGGGACAATTAAGATTGCATAACGGGATCAGGATCCACATTATGAAAGCATGACCTTACACGCTGTATTAAATATTTATGCGCGTCGCGTTTTATACGTGTGTGATTCTAAAACTTGAGACATGTGATCACGTTTAACATTATTTTCCGATTATATGCCTGCAATATATTTTTATACACGTATCTATGGCACTAATACAAATAACAAATTGAATTTAATGTAATATAGTGACTAGTTTAAATAATAAATTCTTCTATCTTAAAAATAACAGCTACATAATTAAATAAATACATATAAATAATTTATGACAGGTTTCTATACTACAATTACTTGTACTAGATTTGGTTTTCAATAATAATTATATCTTGTATTCAATTTACGTGCGTAACATTCAATTATGACCACGTAAGTTATTAATCATTCTGTAATAGTAATAGTAGTAAAGTAAGTTTAGTAGAGTACAAGTGATAAGTATTTCTCACTTCAAGACACTGCAAACAAATGTAAACTAAAACTTTACATTCATATGTAACATATTTAGGTAAAAAATATTTATTGTACTCTGGAGTGTACTAAACTAACTAAAAGTAAAATTATAAATAATTTAAAACAGGCCTAATTTATTTAAAATGTGAATTTGTCATTGTTTCCAATGAAATCAAAATAAGTTTTCTAAAACGAATCAAAACAAATGATTATAATTATATCATTATAACCTCTAATCTACCGTCATAATTGAAAATTAGACTTATATATGTATAATTTATACTTCATTACTTTTTTGTTCTCAAGTTCTTAGATTTTCGTTTGAAATTTTTTGTCGTTTATTTGGTTAAAAATTCTTTAAACTTTTACATTGTTTAAAGTACAGGAAATTATTGTTGATGTTATTCTTAAAAACTTAAAATTTTATTCTTTGCTAGAAATTTAAGAATTTTCCAACTTTTAATTTATTTAAACTCGACTTTTTAGTTGTTGATTTTCAACTGTAAAAAATCAATTATTCTAAAGGTTAGGAATGAAAAGAATATGTCCTCTATCATCTGTCAATTATTGTATAAGTAAAGATTACATGATTACAGATATTATCTTTTTAAGTACGTTATTTTAGAACAATTGACAGATGATTGTTGATAAAAATTATTTTATTTCAAAACAGTTAGAATGACAGAAATATTATTTATTTATGACAGATAATAGTTGACATTTGATATTTGACACATTTTTAATGATAGTAATTATTTTTTACTTTAGAATACTTAACATAATGACAGTCGATGGATAATTGTTACAATAGATAAATAGTGATAGAAAAATAATTAAAACTATTTTATAACTGATGATAAATGATAGTTGTCAATTGACAAAATTATTTTTGTAGTGACAAACAGTAATTGAAAGCTTTGATTGATTAATTGCAATCAGCAGAGTTGATTAATTGTCATTTGATGAAATTAATTAAGATTTTTTGATAAATTATAGATTAAAAAACAAATTATAATAAATGAAACAGTTAAACACTTTTATTTGACAATTGACAGTTGATAAATGACAAAAAATCTAATGTTTTTTCTAATTCAAAACAAATGGCAGTTATGTTATATTCTTATTATTGTTCAATTATTATTTTAAATTAGATATTGTTTACTGTCAATTCTTAACCATGAATTGCGATTTGTCATTTGTTATACTATAATTTGCAATTGAAAAATTTTACTAAGGATTATTATCTATCAACTGTTTACTGTTTCAACTAGCAATTGTCATTTGTTATTTATTGTGTAATCAACTGCTCGTTTAATTTTACAATTGATAACTCTCAATTGCCAACTATTATTTCTTACCTGTCAATTGTCAAATCTCAATTATTAACTGTCAATTGTCAATTTTCAATTGTTACCTACGATATGTCAATTGTCAATTCTTGACTATGATTTGTTTTCCGTCAACTGTTTTTTTTAACTGATAATTCGCAAATATAATATGTCAAATTTCAACTGTTAATGATTAACTGTCAATTGTAAACGGTCAATTGTCATCTGTTAACTTGTTAATGTTAACTATAAATGTCACCTGTCAATTGTGAACTAGCAAACGTCAACTGTCAGTTGTTAATGTGTCAATTCTTATTTTCAACTTGTTACATTTGAAAATTGTCGAATTTTGACTGCTAATTGTTAACTATCAATTGTCATATAATACCGGTCAATTGTTAACTAATAACTGTAAATTGTCAATTATAAACTAACAACTATTTGTTGTCAAATATCAATGGTCAAGTCACAACTGTGTACAGTTTTCACTTGTAGATTGTAAACAGTCAATTATTACCTGTCAAATATTGCTAGACTGCTAATTGTCTACTATCAATTGTCAACCATGACTTTTTGTTTGTCAACTGAAATTTTGAATGGACAATTTAGAGTTGTCAATTGACAGGTGACAATTTATAGGTGATAATTAACGAGCAACAGTAGACACTTAATAATTGATAAATTTGGCAGTTGCTACTTGGCAAATTTTGACCTGTCAATTATCAACTAATGAATCTCAATTGTTTACTAATAATTGCCAACTGTTAATTATAAACTGTCAACTATTAGTTGTTAATTATAAATAGTCAATATCAATTGTCAACATTTGTCACTTGCAGATTGCCAGTAACAAATTATTACCTGTCAATTATATAGTGTCAATTGTCTACCATCAATTATCAACTGTATGTTGTCAATTGTCACATTTTGTTTGTCAAATGTAATTTTTAACTTGTAATTGCAAACACCAACTATCAAATTAAATTATTAATTAATAACTATCAACTGTCATCAATAAATTGTTAACTGGAAATTGGCAACTGTCACCTGTCAATTGGCAACTATCAATTATCAACCACCAATTATTAACTGTCACCACTCACCAATAAATTGTTAACTGTCAATTAGCAATTGGAAACTGTCACCTGTCAATTGACAACTATCAATTTAACCAACTGTCACTTGTTAATTATCGCCTATAAATTGTTAATTGTCATTTGACAACTATCAACTGTTAATTGTTAACACCAAATTTTTATTCAATGTCAATTCTCAATATGTCAATTATTTTTTTAACTAGCTGCAATTAAAATTGTTAATGTTAACCGCTAATTATTAACCGTCAATTGTCAATTAATCACTGTCAATTGTTAACTAATAACTGTAAATTGTCAATTATTAACTAACAACTATTAGTTGTAAATTGTCAACTCTTAACTGTCAACATTTATCACTTGTAGATTGTCAACAGAAAACTATTACCTGTCAATTAGTTACTGCTAATTGTCTACTCTTCAAAGCAGTTAAAAGATGACAGAATTTATGATAGTTAACAATTGACACATGACAGTTGGCCAATAAATATTTTATTATGTGATGTAAACATTGACAGTTAATTCAGAGCAACTGATAGATGATAATTGACAGTTGTTGTTTTTATTTATTATATTTTCCTTTATAAATTCAAATATAAAAATTAAAGATTAAAAATGATGTAACAACTTTAATTGATATAAAATTTTCATACACTTCTTTATTTTCAAGAAAAAAAAAACTTTATCAGGAACAATTATAGAGAATCAAAAAAGAGTATTCTATAATAAAATTTAAGTAAAAACGTTTACGATATTACCAAAGTAAACGTTTTTGCTTAAATTTTGGCCCTTGAAACTTGTTCAGGCCAAATGATTCAAAGCTAAATCTTTTCGTAAAACACATCATATTCTTGAATCACTTCCAGTTTTGAATGTCGATTAATAAACATTAGGATCTTCAGCAACATTTTCACTAACAAAAATAATATGTTCTTGTGAAAGATAACTTTTAACTTACACTGGACCATTTAATTAAATTCTTCAACAATGAAGGTAATAGTGCATTCACATAGGTAGACATAAATATTTTATTTCACAAAACAATGACTTTTCATAAGTTACCAAATTGATTACGCTGGTGTATTGTGTATGTGTACAAATGTCATTTTTTTAGTTTTATTTATTTTATTAATTTATGAATTTACGTTTGAGGTTAATTGAATAGTAGTATGTTATGGCCGCAAACATTTATCTAAATTGAATTTTAAGATTTTTAATTCCAGTGTAAAAATATAGTAATGATAATATGATAATAATTGTGTTTAAATATTGTATGTTAATTCGGTGCTCTTATAATAAAACTATTTTAAATCAGAAAGTGTTGTTTGTATTCCAAGGAAGCAGTCGCCTAACAATTTATCAGAGAAACTATGAATCATCTTAAAATCTTAGAAATACCACTTAAGCTGTCGGTACCATTCATCTCGGAGATATATTTAATGGCGTTTAGAATGACGTGAGGCGATATTCTATATAACAAATTCAAATGTGACTGATTGATCTCGTAATCAAAGGCTAGTATCATAATGAATAATAATAAAATATGTAAACGGAAATAATCTAAAAATATGCATAAATTGTTTATGTATATTTTCAGTAAACATCTTGATTTTAGTATATAAATTATAAATTTTTGAGATAGTTATGATGTATAAATAATAATGGTATCAGGGTAATTTATTAAAACATATAACAGCAGATAAGGTCTAAAATCTTTAAACTCTTTGAAAGAGCAGTTAAATGAAATGAAGTGTAGATTTACGAGACGAATAAAATTCCACTTTCAAAGTTTTCAAAAAAGTCAAGGGTAACTAGATATTTTGAAAAAAGTCAAAAGTGTCAATTTTTTCAAATCAATATATCTCGGTTATTATAACAGACAGAAAAAAAACTGTACAGGACAAAGTTTTAGATAATTTTATGTAGATTAATAAAACATAATCAGAAAATGTTTATCGCCATTATTTTGCGAGATATGACGCAAACTTACATTTTTTTAATGGAAACCATAGTTGGCTGTGACCTCATTGAAAAGGTAATTTTTTTCTCTTTAATCCAATATGGCATACGACATAGTTATTTCTAAAAATGAGTGAGTTATAGTCATTTTAAATTTTATTATAAATAAAAAATGGGTAGCCATGAAAAAGATGAAAGTAAAACAATTGCAGCTGTTTATAATATTAGCAATATTGTAATTATTAGTTTTACAGAGATAAACCAAAATAAAACAACTGCATAAAGTAATTCTGTAATTATCAATATATCAATGGGAGAAAAATTTTAATATTAAAAAAATATGGTCAAAGAGTCCACTATTAATACTATTATGACATAAATTATATCTTTTTAAAATTGAATTTATGGCTTTTTGACTATTCTCATGTAAATTGAATTAAATGTTTCAATAACAACTAGACTATGATCCTCCACTGATTGATATGATTTTTCATATACTTTGTTTTTTACATAACCCCACAGAAAAAAATCTAAAATGCGCAGATCGGGAGATCTAGGTGGCCCTGGGATTGGTTTATTTCTTCCCACTTATGAGTTAGGAAAAGCATCATTTAAATAATTTGTAAAACCAACATGTTATGAGGTGAAGCACCGTCATATTGAAACCATTTTAATCTTGCTTGTAATGATAAATTTAAACAATCGAGCGTATCTTCAAATGTTTTCTGAAGAAAATGAAAGTAATCAGTTTCACTTAGTGAGCTTTCAAAAATATATGGACCGAGAATTATTAATTCAAACACACCATGGATTAAACCCAAATTTAATTTGTAGTTTTCTCTGTGAACCATCTCGTGGATTCTCTTAAGTTCATCTATGTTCATTGTGACGATTAAAAATACCACAATTAGTGAATCGCGATTCATCTGTTCATAATATTTTTGTAAGAAACGTATTATCCTCTTGACAAATGGGTTTATACCACATACAGAAGGCCATTTGATAATTACAAAATTATTATTCTTATGCTGGTTTTTCATTTTTATTTAACTTTGTAGAACTAATATTTACAATATTGCCACTATTATAAACAACTGCAATTGTTTTACTTTCATCTTTTTCATGGCTACCTATTTTTTATTTATAATAAAATTTAAAATGACTATAACTCACTTATTTTTAGAAATAACTATGTCGTATGCCATATTGGATTAAAGAGAAAAAAATTACCTTTTGAATGAGGCCATAGCCAACTATGGTTTCCATTTAAAAAAATGTAAGTTTGCATCATATCTCGGAAAATAATGGTGATAAAAAATTTCTGATTATTTTTTATTAATCTACGTAAAATTATCTAAAACTTTGTCCTTTACAGTTTTTGTCTATCTGTTATAATAACCGAGATATATTGATTTGAAAAAATTGACACTTTTTACTTTTTTCAAAATATCTAACTAGACTTTTTTGAAAACTTTAAAAGTGGAATTTTATTCGTCTCGTAAATCTACACTTCTTTCCCCATTTAACCGTTTCTCTATCTCTTATAGTTTCCGAGATCCCCATAGAGAACATCGAACAAAACTCACCCTGTATTTACCACTAAAATTTAGGGATTGTGAAAATCTGTAAAGGCGCGCATTTCTTTGTACGTGCTTGCCATTAGTTAACAACTATCAAAATATATTTCATTTATTTAGAATGAGCTTCAAAAAATGTGCTTTTTAAATATATTTATATTAAATTTTAATATTAAAAACAAATATTAATTTAGCAATACAAAAACATGAAGCAAGTGCTTTTTGTCACCATTGTCTGAATTGAATTGTTTACCATTCAAAGAGTTTTACAATGATCGAAACAAAAAGTAGTTGAACGGCGCAAGGTCTGGCAAGTATGGTGGATGATCCATCAAATCCCATCCAAGTTTCAGCAACTTCTGGTAAGTCACTAAACTTATGTGTGATCCCGTGTTGTCATGGTGGAACACAACACCCCTACGATTTGCCAATTCTGGCCGCTTTTCGTCGATGCCTTTATTCGCTTTGTATTCCCACTAAATTGAGAGTATAACCTTCTTTTGATAGATATTTGCTTTCGAAGCGATTGTACCTTGTTTGCACCATGATCGTTTTAACACGACGTTGTCGTATACTATCCATTTTTCAACGCCAGTGACCATACGTTTGAAAAATGGAACCCAAATATTGAGTTTACTTACATATCCCAGTTAATGCCTTAGATTAGATTAGATGTTATATAAGTGGCAACAGCGCCTGTTCCACTGTGACCTTTTCAGATCTATATTGGATCCCTGTTTATTTCAGATGACCAGCTCTAGCTTTGCCTCTTAGTCCTAATAGCCCTGTCAGAGGGGCTTGGGTATAGATCTCCGCGCTCGAGTTTGTAGTACTCAGCTTTTGATATCTTATCCTTGCTAGGCCCTCGCAGTGGCATAGTAGGATATGGAACAAGTCTTCTTCCTCTAAGCAGAATCTGCATGGTGCTTCTTCCACCAGGCCTATTTTGCTCATATGTTTCTTGAGCTTGAAGCTTGAAGTGTCCTGTCATCAGACCTACTATTGTTTTGACCATTTTTCTGCCTTGGTTCAGAAGTTCGGTCGTGAATTTTGGCAATTGTTTCTTAAGGAACTGTTTCGTCTGCCTCTGTCCTGGTGAGTTCGTCCACCAGGCATAGGCCTGTGTCTCCACCCATTTTTTTATGGATCCTTTGACTGCGGTTTTGGAGATTCCGCAGGAGGGTTTGGCCAGTTCGTCTGCTGTCATTCCCCGGATGTCCTCCATGTCCTGGGACCCATGTGATTGTTACTTTTTTGTGGCAGCCAAGTTCATTAAGAGTACGTGTACAGTCCCACACTAGCTTAGGTTCGACCTGTGTGGAGTTTAGTGTTCTTAGCAGCGCCTGGCTGTCGGAGAATATAGCAATTGACCTGCTTTTGGTGTCTTGTCTTGCTATTTCTCCTGTGCAGTGGTGAAGAGCTATTGCCTCTGCTTGGAACACCGTGGTGTCCTTGGTGAGACTGACAGAAGTCTTTGTCTCGGGTTTTGTACCGTATATACCTGCTTCTACCCCTTTATCGGTCTTTGAGCCGTCCGTAAACCAGTATGATTCTGCTTTGGTATGTCTTCTCTTTGCGGAATCAGTACCTTGTATTTCCTTTCGAAATTGTATTTTTTCACCATGGCATCACTTGGCATCGCTGTGATCGCGTTAGCCTTTAGCTCGTCTTCTAGCCGTTGGTGTGTTTTTCCGTGTGATCGGATTATGGGCGTGTGTCCTTGTATCACTCTATATGATACGGACCTGGCTTCTCCTTGAATAAAGATGTGTAAGTGGTATATTCAAGATGGCTTCTAGGGCTGCTGTTGGGGTGGTGCTTAGGGCTCCTGTTGTACTGAGACATGTTAGTCTTTGTGTACTGCTCAGGAGTCATATCGCCCCCTTTTGTTCTGTCTTAGTCCACCACATCACTGCTCCATAGGCTATCATAGGTCTTATCATCCTGATGTAAAGATAGAATCAGTTTTGGGGTTTAGCCCCCAATTTTTTCCGCACATTCTACGACACCTACCCAATGCTATTGATTCTTTTTTGGTGGTGTTTGTGATGTGGTCTTCACGTCATTTTGGCGTCGAAGGTTACTCCCAGGTACTTTGCCTCCCCTACGAAGGGGAAGGTCTTGCAGTGCTCATCTTTTTGTGAAGATGACAATTTGTGTTTTTTGGGGATTGATTGCCAGTCGCTTCTGTTTGCACCAATTGTCTGTGTTTAGGGCTCTTTGTGCTCGCTCCGAGACAACTCCCGCGAACCCGTCCCTGATGACAATGGCTAGGTCATCCGCGTACCTTAGGCAGTGGATCAGTGGATATCCTCTTTGGTCAGTTATCCTAGAAGGTCATCTACTAGTGTTGCCCATAGCAGTGGAGACAGCACTTGTGGGCAGTCTCCCCCAGCCTTAGCCTTAATGGTATGGCCCTCCAAAGTGGATATGATTGTTCTTTTCTCTAGGCTGGCCTTGATCCATTGGCAAAGGCTTGGCGGGACTCCTTTCCTTGCTTGTGCTTCCACGAGAAGGTTGTTGTGACGTTTTTAAACGCCCCTTCTATATCTAGAAATGTGGTCATGGCTATATCTTTGTCTTCCATTGACTTTATGATGAGCCTGTTTGGGTCGTCCAGCGCCGAGTCCGTTGACTTACCCGGCTGGTATGCACATTGCCTGTTTTTGAGGGGATCTTTCCCCAGTATCTCGTCCCTTATGTGCCTATCTATCATTCTTTCCAGGCAGGCTTTGAAGATTTTTGACAGGTGCGACACCAGTTCCTCTATGCCCATTTGTAACAGAATGGGATAAATCCCATCCGGTCCGGCGGACTTGTACGGTTGGAACCTGCTGATGGCCCATTTAATTTTAATGGGTCTTGTGACCTCCGCGGCTAATCTCCAGTCCTTTTAGTCCGGTCTTTTAGGTTTTTGGCTGGGATTGTCTGGCTTGTTATGTTCTGCCAGAATTGTTGAGGCTGGTTAATGCCTTTGTTTTATAGTCTTCTGCTTTAAGTGGCCCTCCTGATAGTGGCGTATCTTTGATATTAAAAATTACCGGAACGGAATTTGACAAACCAATTGTGATACTGGCGTTCTGTTAAGCAATCTTTATTGTTCATAGCATATAACTTTTTAGAGGCTTGCGTTGCGTCTTTCCTTTTTCTGAAGTGAAACAGTTAAACAGCGATATTTCTCAGCTTTCCAGTGACTGCTTTATGACGACTATTAAGGTTCTAGGCATATCATTAGATTCAATACTTAATTCGGAGGAACATAACATAAACCAAATAAGCAGCATGTTATGTAAAAACATATTTCTATTACGCAAAATATCGGAAAATGTTAATAAAAATATAGTTCGCATGTCATATTTTGCTTATGTACATATAATCAATCGCGACATCATACTACGGGGAGGTACCCGTACTGCCAACTAAATATTCATATTGCAAAAGAAGTATCAGAATCCTAGCGGGAATAACCACAAGCTGTAGGGGTTATTTAAAAAAATTAAACTTAGTAACTAGCTAAACTTTATAGCCAAACTTGCTTACATGAGGACATACACAATAATAATACAAGATAGAAATCTGACATGTTTTCCAGCACATAATCTAAATAAAACCAATAAAAGCTTTGCAGCAAAAGCCGGAAAATTTTATAATTATTTGCCAAATAATGTAAGAAATAAGTCCAGAGCAAAATTTAAATAAATAGTTACAGCACTTAATCAATGCAGAACCATATAACATCCTCGATTATCTCGAAATTGACATGCATGTCTATAATAATTAAGGTTTTATTATTTTTAATTTATTTTATTTGTATAACGCACCAATTTTATAATGTCTGTTGTATTGTAAGTTACTATAAATATTTTTAAATGTGGTATCTGTATGTATATTTATTTTTAAATGTTTCTCATATTAAATATTGTTCCCCATCAACAACAGCCACGGACCGGTTTCGATCTTCTTAGATCTCAGCGTAGCGCAGTTGGAGACAGGGAATCGAGATCAACTTAGGAACTCTCCGGATTAACCATCAATACGATAAAACCTTTGCTAGGCATAAGATTAGATCGTAAAGATTGTAAAGATTGCACCTTTGTGGTTTTATTGTATCGATGGTTTCTCGTATTGTTAGTTATTATATCTATTTTAAAATGTTATTTATATATTTATATATTTTTATTATATTTGTTGCATGTATAACTTTATTTATAGTAATTGTAACCATGGTTTCTAATCAAATAAGCAATTCGTGAACTTTTTGACTTTCAGAAAAACCTATTGTTACTAATTTCTTTAGATCAATAAACTATCTATCTATATATCTAGTGAATCGATTCACTTACTTTTTTAAATAACAATTAAAGTGTCTCCTGTCAAATGGTATTTAGGTTAGATGATTAGACAGAAGATATGGTAGTTGGTTTAAAAATAAGTATAGACATCTATTTCTCGGAACCAAAATTAAAAATTTACCAAACTGAAGAAAATTTGTAGTTTAAGTAAGTAGTTATTTATGTGGCAACTAAATATTACATATTTCAGTATACATAGGTATAAAGTCAAATATATAAATAATTATATATACACATATACAAACTAAAAGGAAACGTAATTTGTAGAGAAGATTATAGATTTTTCCCTCTGTCTTCACCTCGAAAATCTGGATATCTGGTCCATCTCGGGCTCGAGAGATGTATTCTTCTTCTTTTGGTTCTTAGCATACTATATTTTGTTATTTTGCATTATATGTTTAATTTATACTTTGTATGTAGGGTATTTAAGTGGCCGAATTTCTTCCTTTAAGTGGTTAAATTGTTGTATAAATTTATTCTTAGTATTATATATTTAATTTTCTTCTTGTTTTATATGTATATATTTCTTTTTTGTACAAGGTCTGTTATAAAAGTAACAAGTATGATTTTATTGTGACCCGCCCATCCATCGCAGCGGGATAAAATGGGTTGGAAAATGTGATGAAGGGTCTGCCCTTCCAATGCATCTAAGACTAGCCTGAGTGGGAAGACGGACCTCCGCTTGATGTGTGTTTTTCGACTTGAACAGCGATACTCAATCAAGTTTTGTGTGCGGCTTGAAAAGAATGCAACCGAAACATTCCTGATGCTTCAAGAGGCCTTCAAGGAAGACTGTATCTCAAGATCACAGTTCTGGACGCACAACAACAGCCAATACCGACGAAAACGTGAATCGCGTGCGCGAAGTTTTGCGTTTGGCCGTCGATTGAGTATCCACAAATCGTTGACACCCTATGTTCATATTTGCGCTACATGGGATAGTAACCGAGGATCTGCAAATGAGATCTGCTGAAGCTGGTGAAGAGTTTTGCGATTCAAGAATTATTGGATTTGATTCAAAATGAACCGGACTTTCTTAACTCCTTCGTAACTGGAGGCGAATCCTGGATGTTCGAGTACGATATAGAATCGAATAAAACCATGTTCCCGCTCCAGGAAAGCGCGAATGAACAAGTCTCGCATCATACCGATGCTTATTGTTTTTTATACTGGGGGGAGAAACTCTTAACTCAGTCTTTTACCTGCAGGTGCTCATGAGATTGAAACGACAGTTCGCGCGCGCTAGTACTGTCATCAAAGGCTCCACCATGACAATGCCTTCAGCCAGATGGTCTATAATTCTGGCCCGATGCAACACCCTGGTGGTCCCCAGCCCTCTTACTTGATTTGGCTCCTTGCGACTTTTTTTTTTGTTTTCCCGACTGAAGGGAGAGCTGAAAGGTAAGGAGCCGTCGAAAACATCCATGCATGTTCAATGTTTCTTAAAGATATTCCCGTCGAGGAGTTTCAGGGTGCTTTCCAGGCTTGCTAGACACGTTTCCGCAAGTGCATTGATGCTGGCGAATAGTATTTTAAAGAATTTTAAGCATTTGTACCGGTAAGATTAATAAATATATTTTTCCAAAAACTATTTTTGACATGGACCCTGTATGATGTTGGCCTCTATAATTTTATATTTTTATATTGGTAAGTTATTTAGCGTTATAAGGTTTTGAAAGGTTTTAAAGAAAACAAATATATTTCATAATAATATTGTAGGTACATGTTATATACATCTGCTTTTTTAAATGTTGCATGAATTGTTTTGTACTTAGTAGAAATGCTTGTTTAGTATGTTATACTCACAAGTGTAATTATAAGTTTTATAAATATCGAGGGAAATTAACTGGTTCAGTTTTGGAAATTCTTTTTATTTGCAGGAATTGGTTTAACCAAAGTAATACGTTTTTCCAATAATGTGATGCCATTGTTTTGCTTCTTTCAGCACCGGTAAATATTTCAATTTCAATAGGTATTTATATACCATTATCTTGAACTCGTTATCCATAGCTAAAACACCATTCAATTTCTCAAGAAAGAAAGAAAAGAAAGTGTCTTATTGCAAGTTTATCAAATGCTTATAGTTTATACAGCAACAATTATGATTAAATATATTTAAAAAGGCAATTATTTTTTAAATGGTTATAAATAAGAAACGCTGCATTTTGATAAGTTTATGATAAAATAATACTTTACTATTCCATTAGAGATAATGGAGACGAGTTTCTGTTTTATTTACTTTACCTAAAATAAAACAATATGAAACATTATGGTAAAATAGTCCGCATTGATTTTAGCATTCTTCAACTGGACACAATCACTATTTTCCGGTCGTTGAGTGGTGATAAAACTTAACGGACGGAAGTGGAAAAAATGCAGTAATGACCCCAACTAGTTGTACGAGGGAACGCTTCTAATAGGAAAGTAGTACCATTGCGGACAGTAGATTACGGTCGGTTGTTCTAAACACACGACACACAACACACGTACTTCCTCGATATCCGATATACGGACACCATATCGGATTGCTTTCCTTATCCACGGTGCACGTGCTCTCGAAAAAGAATCGTGCAAATCGCGGTCGTTGATCATGGCCACTGTAAATCAATGATCCCTGACGTGCAATTTGCCAGGAATTCCTTCTAACGGAAACTTTTATTATCATCCGCGTTTGGATTAGAGACATTTATTGCTGGCATTGTATTAAGATGATGAATTAATTATTCTCATCATTGAATTGCATGAGCTCTAAGGATAATTAAATCGCACAATAAGGCGAGTCGTAAAAAATTAATTAAGATTAACTGTTTAATAAACACCTTTATAATTTGGAAGCTTTCAACTGTGATAATGAGTGAATTAATATAGAAGGCGAAAAGTTTTTTATTAACACCTTTTGCGTTTGGGGCGTTCATGAAACTAATTTGATCTGGATTGGAGTTTAATAAAAGTGAATAATCGTTAGCCGACCTTACAAAATGTAATTGAAATTGACAGTACATAGTTAAGTTAAGTTAAGTACATAGTTAAGTTAAACCCTTTTAAATCGATGATTTCACATATTAGATTAGATTAGATTAGATATACCCTATGCAAAATCTACGCCTATTATATATTTAATATAATAATTTAATATTTTAAGGCTCATCTAGAAAGCATATACAATTATACAAAATATTTTTAAAATATACAAAAATATATCACAGAACAACTGAAATAGGTATTTCAAATATAGTATAAAACGCCGAGTTACTTTATTTAGTAAATTTAACATTCTTTCCTCTAGTAAGGTCGCTTGTATTAAAGTGTATTTCACACGTTTTGAAGCGCAGATAATATTTAATATTTGATTAATGGTGGAGGCGTTAACTTCGTGATACATCTTGGAAATTTAAACAAAAACGTTTACTTTGTTGATAATTTGTAATTAACGACCAGGTATACCTAGTCCTAGGCTTACTTATTTCACTCTGTATAAATATGTGTTTCATTGTAAAATGTAGGATGAAATAAAACATAGAAAATCGTGTTTTATTTCATCCTACATTTGAAAATGAAATACCACATAGTAACGGTCACCACCACCCTGTTTCTGTTTCATTACAGTTTAATTCACTTTAAGATTGAGAATGATCAGTTAATAAACTCTAGTCACTTAAAAAATAAAGTTTGATACCGCACTTTATTTTTAAGTGACTAGAGTTTATTAACTGATCATTTTCAAACTTAAAGTGAATTAAAAAAAAATTAAGTAAACATTTTTGTTTAAATATTTAATATTTGTTAAAAATATAAGCATCTGGGCTGTCTATAGCGTTTTAACATAGTACTCCAGATTTGTAATTGTAGTTTGTCATTATTTTTGTATCCATTTGTCAATATAGATGTTTTAACATACAACTAAAAAAACTAATAATAGAACTCAATGACGGGTAGGGTGAACTGGTAAAGGGAGAGGTGATTGTTCTCTGCCCCTAAATACTATGACACACATTATTCCCGAACCAACGATTCAATAGAAAGGATTTATAGCTAACATTAAAAAACGGCGCCATAAAAATATTTTCTTCTTTCTGAATTAAAGTGAACCATTGTGTAAACTATCAAACTTGAAATAGATATACTAGTTTCCGGTTCTCCAGGTTATAGATAAGCCTTTTCAAATGATGATCGTGCAGGAGGTTCTCCATTTATAAAATGAATCAGCATAGTATTTTATTTGTTTCTTTTAAAACATTTTTAATACAGTGTATTAATATCATTGTGATCTTATAATAAATTTCACACTCAAACCCTAATAAAAACAGCGAAAAGAGAAGAATATTACGATTGATATTCATGTTATCATCGTATCACCTATAGTTTACTTTTTACCTCACCATTTATCAAACTTCTTAGAAGTTTTTACTGTGCTGCTTAATAGCAGAAATTTTAAATACATTTCACTATTTTCTGAAATTATTTGCCAATAATAGGACTTTGCTATATAAATAACAAGTTTATTCCAAGTTGCACTTATGTACTGTTTAAAACAATAATAAACTCAATTCATGTGTTGTTATAAAATTAAACCAATTTGAAACATTCCTGAGACACCAATCCAATACTTTAGATGTCATAGTTTAACTGAACATTGGCTTGTTTTTTATGAATTGAACCACTTTTTCCTTCATAACTTCACCATCGCATCAGGTTTTTTTTAGAAATAGACCATAATGAGATACTATGATTTTATTACGCCAGGACTTACCATTCAAAGTAATCGACTTATCAATTGAAAACCGATATGAACTAAGTACGTTTGAAATACCACCTATGCAACTAAGTGTATTGTGTGTATACAGAGTTCCAAATTCAGACTTTAAAGAATTTTTACACCCTATCTCAAAAGGTGTTAGACTAGTAGTAGTAGTATTTGACCACGTGGTCCTTCGGCCGTGTAATTTGTGTATTTGTGTGTGTGTGTAAATGAGCTTGTTACTTTAAAGGATCGCCATCATCACTCTAAAGAACCATTAATTGTATCCCAATGGTGAATGGTACCGGTCACCCATCCAACTGCTGACACGAACCAACGTTGCTGCACGTTAGTTCGGGGCCGCAACCGAATGCGCCATTATTGGCGTGTGGTGTTAGACTATTAAATTTCACTTTTAAATATAACAGTTCCTCTTAGCAGTATCATCAGCGTCTTCAAATCCGCGAGTTGAAGACATATTATGACATTTGCATAAAATATTTAAATCTTGATTTTTTATAGTATTCTATTTGTTGATATTTCATCCATTGTTATGAGCTTGAGTTTCTTAGTTATCATGCAACATTTCGGCATCGTGTTAAAATCTTGAAAGTTGCAACGGTAAAATTTGATATAACAATATTGGTTTATAAAACTATAAAACTAAAACAATGAAAAATCTAAAGAACTATATATATTTACTTATATTTATATTTAATGCTTTGTTTCTCTTAAATAAAACAAAATTATTACAGCATTATGGGAGATTTTAATATAATTAAATAATATAGTCTGCAGAGTAATATACATACAGATTCCATAATAGCTTTAAATACTTTTTTGGAATTTCACAAATTGAGGCAATGCAATACAATTCCGAACAATCTCAACAGATTATTAGATCTGTCTATTGTATCCAGTCAACTAAATTGTGAAATGCAAAGAGACCTATAGTCTCTTGTAACTGACGATCTATACCACCCGACACTGCATTTAGGCCTCTCTTTAGGGATTAGATGTGGTAGATGATGCTTGTGATTTTTTATACTTTAAACTATACACTGCTTTTGATGCGAGTGTCCCTAAATTCAAAATGCGTAATCTCAAAAAAACCACTTGGTTTGATTTTGAATTGGTTTGTGACATCAGCCAGAAAGAGAACCATCGATCTAAATATTTACGGTCAATAATGAAAGAATATCAAGACTCACGTAGACTTGTTAAACGCAATTTAAAATTGAAACGTGACCATTATATACGCTCTGTTGAGAGTAAAACTGAACCAACCAAATTTTTAAATTGCATCCACGCTATGAAAAATACCACCCGCATCCCTGTCACTTTTGCAGCTGTCATCTTTTGAAATTTGACAAGTACAAACTATGTCATTAGTAAAAATGTAACGATACACGCTTTAATAACGCATTGAAATTGTTAAAATTCACAACAGAATTGGTGAAAATTTTGCACACCCAGTTCGCCAAACTAAAGCACTTTTGGGTCATCGTGAAGCACCTTCTCGGCCAGCAATAGTAAAACTGTTTAAAAAGTTTGAGCTGTTGGGATGAGTCGAAACCGTGTGCGTCGCTTAAGAACAATTGAGATTATTGCTGCTGTAGCCAATAATATTAACGAAAACCCAGGTTTATCGATTCCTCGTCGATATTTGGAATTAGACACTCCAAAAACGCCAACACACCGTATTTTGCATAAAGACTTAGGCTTTTAACCCTTAGCCCATCTTTTCTTAAAAGTACTTTTTAATTATTTATATCTATTTATGTCTTCATTTCTATGGCATTTACTTTTTTTATTAAAAAATATGCATTTTTACATGGAAAAATCTTTTTATATATTTGACTGTAGTTTTTGCAAGAATATTTTTTGAAAGAGGCCCTTGTACTGTATTTATTTGATTGAAATATAGTATAAAATACACGATTACCTATAATTTCAAGTCTTCATTTAACTGAATAAGAGTTTTACAAATTTTAAAGAAAAAATGATTTTTAACAATTTTCTTAACTTATTTTCTCAATCCTCGAGGGAAAAGAATGAACTCTCTAGTATGGCTGATTTTTCTAGTCCATTCTAGTCCATAATGTACCAATTAACACTCTTGTACAGTTCTGTAGTCTTATATAGAGGAATTTTTAAATCATTTTTTCAAATTGGGGTCCTGGAAGACCCCATGTGCAGTTATGTTACAAAATTGATGCAGATAAGGGTTAAAGTTTAGTTAACACAAGAACTCAAAAGGGCATCACAATGATCCGCCATCGGGGCTCAAAAAATTCAAGAATGTTTATTGAATAGCCTCTCCATCCTCAACGTGTCACTGTTTGGTGCGGTTTTTGAACATTACTTTTTCGAAAATGAGGCTGATGCAAATGGATTGCGCTATCGAGCTATGATTAATGATTTTATATGGACGGAATTGGAATATATTGATGAGGACGACGTTTATTTTCAACAAGACAGCGCTACGTGCCACGCAAGCCACGAAACAATCGCAATTTTGCAAGAAAAGTTTCCTGGCCATGTTATTTCGCAAAGAGGTGATCACAATTGGCTTATTGACTTAACACCTTTAGACTGTTTTTCTTTGGGGCCACGTGAAAGATAAGGTATATGCCAATGCTCCACAATCGATTCAAGACCTTAAAGATGTAATTCGTGAAGTTATCGAGGACAAAAATCTATTTTCATATGTTATTTCTTTGTGAGTAATGACGTCATTAATTGTTTTAATTCATTTTGAGAGACTCTTTCATTGTCGAATTGACGGTATAAAAATGATACCACTTTACATTATATAATTTTCGAGTAAATGGCGATTTAAAGGGAAAAAGTGGTGATACTTTCCGCGTATTTTTCTCGAAAACTATGTATTTGGATTTTGTAAAGAAGTTATTTTGTGTAAATTGTTCATTTTAGTATTTTCTATAATTATTTGTTCTGCAACTTTCATGTGGATTCTACAATTTCTTAGTAATAAGCAAAAAAAAAATAAAAAATATATTTTTTTAATTTCCTTTCGAAAATCACGAAGTATTTAAAAAAAATGTTCCAAAAGAAGTTCTTCAATTTTTTATTGTCTTCATATATTACTTGAAAAAATTGATGGATTTTTAATATTTATAAAAAAAATTGAATAAACCAAAAAAAGGTTCAAGTAAACACCCAGTTCCGGTGGACGAATTCTTACCAAAAGCTTTTCAGTTCTTTCCATTAATGATAAAACCTTAAGTTTAAAGTTTCAGTTTGGAAGCTGTTGTGCTTTTTTAAATCACATCCACACATTCACATATTGAAACAACCACACACACACAGACACATTCAAAAAATGGTTGGAATCGTCTCAGAGGACCTCAAATCGTATAGTATATCTTTTAAAATTTCACGTTCGTTTATTTTTTGTGAAAACTATATTTACCGTTTCTTAACATTTAATTGTCATTTAGGTGTTCAATTTTTTTTAAGTGGCAACATTTTATACTGTCAATTCGTCAATGAAAGGGACTCAAAATTAATAAAAAAAATAGGGGGTTGCCATTTGAGAAAAAAGTTGATGACGTCATTACTCACAAATGACATACGAAAATAGATTTTTTCTCAAAAATGTTTTTGTAAACAAAATCGACCTGTTTGGGGAGTTTATTCAAAAAGTTTTTGTTTCGCCTTTACTTAATTTGTTTCATACTTTAAATCGTGTTTGATTCTTTGCTTTCTTGAGCAATTTTTCTAAAATATCTGAAAGCATATTGAAGAGACATATATTTTTCAAGGTTCAACAATCCGTTACCATTAAACGTCAGTCAAGTTGACATTTAATTCCCAAATTAGGGACAAAAATGCCTCAATATAAGGCAAATATTAACTTAATTATGGATCGATTATTCATTATGGTGCGTTCCTGTTCGGCAGTAGCGTTGGCAGAAGAATGTATTCCTTCAGGGTATCAGTGGAAGATCATCTAGGATGAACTATGCCCAATTCTTGTGCAGTCTAAATTATTGTGAATATTATTTATATTGTTTTTGTATGTATTCGGTTATTTGTTAGCACTGAATTAAAACACATAAATACAAATACAAACAACATGGTTTTATGACAGGCCGTTCTACAGCAACGAACCTAATGAAATATACACAGATCATCTTCGAAAATTTGGATAAGCAGTGCCAAACTGATGTAATTTATACTGATTTAAGTAAGGCATTTGACAATATGCCGCATGACGGTAATATAATTCACGTCATTGACTCTTACTTGAGGAACCGTTTACAGATCGTGGAATATGGGGGCGCCCAATCTTGCTGTGGCACCGCAACTGCGGTTTATTCTATTCGTTAATAATGTGTGTAGTTGCATCTGTAGTAAAGTAGTTTTACTTTATGTGGACAATATTAAACTTTACAGGAAAATCGCCATCATATCTGACTATTTCAAGAGGATTTAAATAAATTGCAAGCTTGATGTAGACGGAACGGATTTAAAATGAACATTAAAAAGTGTTGTGCGCTTAATTACTCTAGGAAAGTTAATACCATCCTGTTATGATTGTATTGATCAGTTAATTATTATATTAACCAATTTTGAGCAGTCACATTCCGACGTTCATCCCGGTGACAACCAACATAGTATTTAGGGAATAAAATGTAATTTTAATGTGGCGAAATAATTATAGTGAGTTAAATAAAAGTTTAAAAATCAGCCACTTATTATTATAGTATATTATTATATATAATATGAATTTTCAACTAAGTGCTTCGTCAGTCAGTTCAAAAATGAAGAATGTTTAAAGTAAACGTCGCATATAAATAACAAATACAAATACATAAAATATGCATTGTGAACTGAAAAAATATATGAATTAAAAAGAAAATATGGAAACTTGTACTCTCTTAAAAAAATTAAATACATAATTAACTATTTTTCATATATTTTATAAGTTTGGAGGAGATCATTTTCAGGCTTATTGTTCTGCAATTTTATAAGCTTCTTGCAATTTAATAATAACAGTGTTAGACCAATTTTTATATATGATATGTTTGAATTTATATAATTCTTTATATGATATAACTACTTCAGATTACAGAAATACAGCTTAATATTGAAGATTTGATGTTATTCATAGTTTTAATATTTACTTTATAGTGCAAAGCTCAAACAATTGATGACATTTTAATAGTATTATTTTACTTTACGAATACCTGGAGACTTTAAAACTCCGTTTCTCTGATATCAATTGCGTTATGGTGATGTGATTTAAAATAGATCAAAATCGGCCCGTGACTGTTATTGTTATTACTTTATCCTATTCCATCTATATTTCAGAATTTAATATTCTTCCTTTTTTATCCCTCTTCTGGTAATTATCGTGATGTCTTTATCTATATATTTCTTATGATCATTTTTCTCTGCTTTTACTTACATTGGTGTGCTGGTATTTTCATTTAATGGTATGTTAATTTTAGTGTTCCATTGGACTTTATTATGCCACTCTTTCATTTCTGATTGGACCTGTTATTATTTGATTGAAACGCAGCATCAATATTATCATTTAACTCGTGTAAGTTGTTGTCTTTATTTGTTGTCTCTTTCTAAATGATCTTTGTTATTCTTTGAGTACACTCTCTAATTAAATGACAAATTAGTATTTTCATGTAGCATATAGACTATCTATGTTTAAGTACCTCTGTAATGTAAGTTGTATTCTGTTTGGCTCACTAAGTTTATTTTATTGAAAATGATGATGAATTGAAAAATGTTGCAATTTTTTTTATTTCTCCCGAGGAATTTTATACTATTAAACAGAGTTTTATGTGATTTGATAGAAAAATGCAGTTACGGCCTTTTGCAGTGTATGGTAATATCAAATAAAGCCATATACGAAAAAGGTGTTGTGTTTCACCATGACAATGCGAGACCTCACACAAATTTAGTGATCCGCCAAAAATAGCTAGAGTTTGGATGGGATTTGATGAACCATCAACAATGTATTTCAATTTTTGCAAAACTCTTTGAATGGTAAACAAATTAATTCAGACAATGGTGTCAAACAGCACTTGCTTCATTCCTTTGCTGAGGAAGACCAGATGTTCTTTGAGCGTGGCATCATGGTGAAATATGGTAAAAGGACAATAGATAACAGAATAAAATTATTACTTTCTAAAAAAATTGCCTTTGATTATTATAGTAAAAAAACCGAAATGACTTAAGACTTAACAAATATATGAATTGTAATCCTTCACTGACAAAAATTCAATAAAAAATCATGCTGTTTTTGTGAAAAAAGTTTTGGATAAATCATAAATTTCTTTTGAATTTTCATTTTTTTGATAAAAGAACCTATCAAAGAAATAAATATCAAAAAGCTAAAGATTGTTGATATCAATAATGTACTTGATCTACCGAACATCATGCTTGAACTGTGCAATAATGCGCATAATACAAAGACATACCTATATACATATCTAGTCGTAAATATATACTTGTAAATATTTACGCCAATTTATGACAATCTTGGATTTCTTAAATATCCTCATTATCGCACAACGCACAAATCCGAAAAAAAAACTCTAATATTATTGTCCTTTGCTGTTAATAAAGGAATTCTTTTAATCTTCGGGAATGTATTTTTATATTAAACTAGTTAATTTAGTCATATATTTTTCCATATAGATAACCACTTTAAAAGTCAATCAATTTACTTGTATGGTCTATCTTTACAGCTTTACAATTTGAAAATATTTTTTATATACATAATTCATAATTTGGTAGCAATAAGAAAAAAAAAATTATCAAATTTAATTTAATATTACCCATTTCTAGCATTTAATAAATACATGCTTCCAAAATTGCCGTTTAATATTTAATTTATCTAGGTGATATCAATTAATAAAGCTACTACAAAAACTGTTGCATTTTGTGAAGTATACTAAAGTATTTTAGAATTCAGACCTCTGTTCATGGTTAATAATCAAGAATATCATGTTTGTATTATTAATTGATTATTTTTGATTATTTTAGGTCAAATTAATAATCATTGTTACGCTACTACATCAAGTGAAAATCAAACCGCATTTTGATTATTTAGAGCTTTTTTGGATGTGAGACCATTCCGCAGAAATATTCCCCATTACACTGCTTGGACGAGCATTCATAAATATAAAGTTTGGTATTTATTGTATAAGAATCGGATCATCTGATATTAGGTATGCTTAAATAACACATACAATTGAAAATTTAAATTATAGAAAGGAAAGTTTACATTCTTCTTTAAATAAATAGATCAGCTACTTATTAGAAGCTGATCGGTTTATACAAGGTATATTTTAGTATTTTGGATGCCACTTCATAGTATACCTTCAATCAAAAATGTATTATGGCTGCAAAAAAAAGATAAACAAAACTACGTAATAAATTAAGTAATGCAAAATCAACCATCTAGGGTTTGATTAGCTACGAAAAAAAACTTTAAAAGCTACTTGCATAAGTTTCTAATAGACAAAAACTATTATAATTTAGACGAAAATTTGGATTGTATTTAAATTTATATTATAATGCATCATTTGTTGTTCGATTGATTATGTAAATTCCATAACTTATAAATATATTTTTACTTAATATCCTGTAAACAATTTACTAATAATTAATATGTTCTCTTAGTTTTGTTTTCAAGTTTACCTTTAAAAAATAAATCATTTTATGGGTCTTAAAAATTATAAAACACAGATTAACAATAAGCGAGTGTAATCTACTACTCCATTATACACAGATTTAATCTTATATATATTGACATAAGATACAATTGTATTCTTTTGTGATACACTTATGAAGGGCAATATTGGTGGAGCCAAAGCTGACTCATGATGTCAGAGGCCAGGTGCAAGAAGCCGCTGCAAGATGGACACGTGCGCGGCATTTGGCCGCACCTATAATAAAAACGAGCATTCGTTTTATCCAATTGTACGAATTGCCGCTAATTAAGAGCCAGCCGGACATCGCATCGACACAACCTTTTGTGTTAATTTAATGGTGGCAAAAATACGATAAATCATATTCGGGTTTTATACAAATCAAATAAATTTTATTAGGAGATCAACTGTTATAAACAACTAATTTCTCATCTTCAGTAATGAATTAATAAAGTTTAATAAAGAACTCATGAAAGCATTTGAATCATTTTAAAGAAAATAATTACTGTATAATTATTGAAAACCTAATGTGCTGTTAAAATGATTGAGTGTTCTATATAAATTAACCTACAAATATTGATAATCATTTAACTGTAGAGAACTTTAGGTCTGCTATAAAGTAATCTTTAGGAGTATTGTAAATGTTGGAATTAAGAAATTATTATAATTAAAACATCAAACTTCTTCTAAATTATTGAACTGTCATTTTAAAATGGATTTAATTGCATTAAAAAGAATTTAAAAAAGTCAAACAGTTGATCCATAGAGTATAATTTAAAAATTACTAAAATTTTTTAGAATCCTTTAAGAAAATTCTCGCAATCTAAACGAGAAATTTACTTAAAACCTCGAAAACAGGAATACAATAGAAAATAAATTAGTATAAAATAAATAGAAAATGTTGGAAAATCTGGAAGAAATACTAAAAAAAGGCTTGGAAGAAAAATTTCTTAAATCACAAAATTACATTTTAAAGAAATTCTAGAAATTTAGAGGAAATATTACTGGAAATGTCTAGTAATCTGAAAAATTCTAGGACTCTTAAAGAAAATTATTAAAATGTGAAAGAGAAATTTCAATTTACATAAAGGAACAAATGTTGAAAATTTATGAAATGTGAAAGAGAAAATGCTCTATAATAAAAAAAAAACTAAAGCTGGAAGAATTCAAATCAAAAGCTTAAAAATAAAGGAAAATTTGTAGAAATATTCTTAATAGGAACAGAAATATTCACATAAAAAAAAAATTAATTAATGGAATATTGTGCAGGTGAAAATTTCGGAAACTCTTGACAATTCGCATAATCTGAAAGAGAATAAGAATAAGATTCAACAAAAAATTGAAGTTGCTTATAAAATTAAATATGTACTGAAAAATTCAAGAAATCTGAAGAAAGAAAACACGCTCAAAAATTTGAAAAAAATCTAAAACTTTCAAAGAAAATTTGACAATTTGGAAAAGAAATTTCTAGAATATAAACAAAAAATGGAAGAAAAGCTCCGAAAAAAGAGAAAAAAAGTCTAGAAACCTAGTTGCATAAATGTCGGAAAATCTGGAAAAAGTCTAAAATCTTCGAATTGGAAAAAGCAGTTCCTGTAAATAACAAATGTTCTAAGGTACTTGAATACTTTTCAAGATTGTTCTTCATTTTCCTATCTCTTGTTTTCATAGATTTTTAGGTTAAATAACTTATATATTAAGTAATTAATTCAACAGGCAACATCAAATAAAGATACAAATTCCTTCCATAAATAATTTTTAAATATACGCGTCCACTTAAAGTGCACAGAAAATAATCCAAGGGCGAATTTTCACTTTCGTAGATGTATTCTTAAGACACTATAGCTTTGATTTAAAAACAATATTTCGCAAATTTCTTAAAGATACAAAGCGTTTAGGTATTGTATTTATTTTCTAAGTAACTTTTATTTAAATTATTGACTTGATGTAATTTTGTTTTACCAGACACTATAAAATATAATTTCGGGGCTTTCTAAAACTACTTTTTATGTTTCTTTTGTTATCTAATGCATGTTTTATATTCAAAATATCCACCTTGGAATAAATTAAACATTTTCAAAGTGCTCTTGTGCCAAACAAATCAAAACTCTAATTAGATCGTTTCAGATCTATTGTGGATCCCTACTTATCTCAGATGACCAGCTCTAGCTTTGCCTCTTTGATTAGTCTTATTAGCCCTGCCAAACTCTAATTATTTTAGACATGTTTGATTCAAACAACAGATAGCAGAGCCGTTATATCCTTAAAATTGGAGACTGAAGTTTATATTAAAGTATTACATTAAATGCATATGTTGAAACTGTTTCCAACTCTGTTTCCTTGCATTTTATAATAATGTGATGATTGCCTTCTTTTCTGTATATATGCATAATTTTACTTTTCTCTTCGATGATTTCCATTTTTAGTTCTTCTATCTGTTCCATCCATATATTAACTAATTTTTACATTTAAGCTGTGAATCAGCTATCAATACTAAATTGACCGCATACATTAGTGCTTTAATTTGTACTATTTTTATTAGTTTTCGAGGCAACTTCGATTTCTTCAAGTATTTCCAGATTATATCCCTCTCAATTGAGTCAAATGCAGCCTTAAGGTCAATTCTAATATAAGTTGTTCATTACAGTCAATGTATCTTTCTTCCTTATTATATTCCTAATTATGCATTATTTTATATTTATTATCATTCTTTGTCTTCCTAGTCTGAAAGTTGCTTGTTCTTCTTCTTATTAGTCGGAGTCTTTTCTCTATTATTTTAATGTACATTTTGAAGCACACTTTATCATATCGCTCTATAATTTTTGCAGTTCACCTTTTTGTATATTGGCATAATTAAATTATTTTGCCAATCATTTGTGATTCCCTTACTTTCCTATGTCTCTCTATAAATTTCCCATAACTGGTTTGTACCTTCTTCTTCCATGTACTTTACCATTTCCGAGTCCGAGGAATCTTTTCCGCCTGCCTTACCAGTTTTTATGTTTGCTATTCCTTCCAATACTTCTTCTCTACTTATTTGCTCTACATGTATAATTTCCGTTTCTTAGTTTCATTATTATTCTCTTTTTTCCTGGTAGTACTCTTTCCATACTTTCGCTATTTGTTTTGGTTTCGTTTGGATTTGGCCTTCTTTATTGATGTAATATCTTTTCACCTCCCTCTCCTTATATTCCTTATTTTTGTCCAGAATACTTTGTTATTTGTTACATCATTTTCCTGCAGTTCCTTTCCAAACTCTTCCTGTGTCTTTCTCTTTTCATTTCTTATTTTATATTTTATTATTCACCTTTGTCTATTGTACTCTTCTGTATCTTCTTCTTCTCCTGTTTGGATGTATTTCTTCCATGCTACTTTCTTATATACATCTGTTTTCACTTCATTTCACCATCTTGTCCTTTTTTCTTTTCCATCACAGTTTTTGATATTTATGTTGTTGTGCTTTTTATTATGTCTTTAAATGTGTTACACCTTTCTTCTAGTAACCATTCGTCCTTCTGGTTTTCCTGTCCTGTTTCCTGTGCTCTTCAAATTTGGAGTTTGTTGACTTTTATTTTTTTGTTTCGCTGTAATCTTTACTGCGTTAATAATTCCGACGCTTTTTCTGTTTTAACATTTCTCTCCTCCACTAGAAATGTGTATTTATCTTCAACTTTCTGTTCATAAAATGTGTTTCTCATTAACAGGTCATTTATTTGGCAGAATTCTAGCATTTTGACGCCATTTCTATTTATTAAATCTTCTCCGTGCTGTCCTATACATCCCAGTTTTCTATTTACATATTTCTTACTGTTAAATTCCAATCTCCAGAATGTATGCATGTATGTGACTTCAGAAACATAGCTTCAAATTAGTGTAAAAATTAAAAACAAAATATCAGGGCAAAAATAAGATTGTAAATGTTATTACATATGTGCAGCAATAAATTTAAAAAAGTAATTACTCTGAAGACACAAGGCAACTCTTCTTAATCTCTAAATATTTACCAGTGTTTTAGAATTTTTTTATCACACTAGAATTTATTGCTTGAAGTCTATAGATTTGACTGTATTTGTTTATCAAAGAAAATCAGATTACATCAACGACTTAACTATAAGAAATATTTTTAGACAGTTTTAGAATTTTTGACTATTAATACCCTGTAAAATTACAAGTTTTGAGCCACTCTATCTGTAACTTTGTTGATATTCAAGACAAGCGGAAGGATCACTTTCTTTACATTGGCATAATTTATAATTATTATAACTATAAACAATTCAAAATTTATTTGAAGTTACAGGACTAGAGATTAATTTTAAAATATTGGATTATTCCTTCCATTTAAAATTTGAAAGTTACAGATATACCATTAATATACAATATAAAATTATTATATTTCAAACAGCAAAATTTAAAATGGTTTAGTGAATATCATAATTTACTTCCAAAAACTCTACTTTTTACTAAAAGAGAATGTTCTTTGAAACTCGCTTAATTTATTATTCTTTAAAATTGTCTTATTATAAATTCAGTGTTTAAATACATTGTTTTAGGACAATTTCTTAAAAATTAAGTAGTTTAAAAATAATAGTTTTAATAAAAGTTATCCTTTTTTATTATATTTACTTTATGTAGGTATAAAACGATCAGTGTTTCTAGCTTGAGGATTTTAACAATATTACTCACGTCTGTAAATGGGGTATCGACCTGTTGGCCTTTCTGCCCATATAATATATTTATGTGCTCGCCTCGTAAACCTTTACAAGCGAAGCGAACAGGGATGGAGAGAGATCTTAACGTATCTCATTAATAACTTCGTATGCTACAATATTTGCTCTTCTAGCCACGATTCCGCTTGAAGCACTTTCTTACCGTGGCCCGCTATAAAATATTACTCAATTGGTTAATTGCAAAATTTGAGGTACGTTTAATGTTACTAAGTTATCAATAGAGGACCATTAACAATGCCAATAAATAATTAATATAATAACAGGACGAAACGTATCGATAAATAAAAAATATTAACTAAACATGAAATTTGAAATAACTCGTGTTCGATTTTTTTAAATCAAAACTATCAAATTGATTTTCTTAAAACACGCATGTGCTTATAGTTGGATCGCATTTCCCTGCTTTATGGTTAATTCATCACTAATCTTAAAATATTTAATAATCCGTCCATCTTCATTGATAGCAGAATAAAATATTACTGCGTTTCCGTTATCAACCGATTCAAAATTAACTTATATAAAAACTCGATCTCCAAGTACTTATTTTATTTCTTACTAAATTATTTGATTAATGGTTGAGGCGTGATATTAACAAAGTAAACGTTTTTGTTTAATTTACTAAATTATTGTGATATGTACTGCTATGCGAACAAAAAAGTTTCAAATTCAGGTGATTAATTTCTGGAAAACGATCGGACTCATTAAGTACTGTGCATATATTTATTTTACACTATATATTTTCGTTAAAAACAAATATAGAAACAAGGTCAACTTTTTTGAATTGTACATACCTTATATAATTGTATTTTCGGTTTTAAATATTCCAGATATTTTCTGTTTATATTGTTTTATACCTAATATATAATTGTATTAATATTAGTATTGTAAATAGGTGTAATATTCATTTAGAAAAACAACAACAATAAACAATAATTGCTTTATAATAAATGTTTTATGTTTTATCTGTTTAATGCATGTTTCACATAAAGTTTGGATTTCAAATACATCAATTATTAAAAACAACACAGTCGATTAAAAATTAGAAATAAAACTATGAAAAACCACTTGAAAAATAATTGAAAATAAAAAAAATTAAAATAAAAGAATATATAAACATTATCAAAGTAAATAAATTTATTAATGATAATACATTTGAAAATCTTAGAGCTGACCCAACAAGATTATACAAAAAAATTAAAATCAATATCGATACTTGTCCCTCTACTCTGACAGCAACTCAATTTACTAATTTATATGGCCTTCTTAAAATTCAAAGATCTGAAGCACCAATTAAGCCCTACTTCCATAAATTCATTCAAATTTCTTTACACAAGAAATTAATAAATAAATCTCACAAATTTTAAATCAAAATTTTCTATCGTATTAAGAATTCATTCGGAACTAATCGGCAAAATTTCCATAACAGCTTATTGGCATCCTTTGATGTGACCAATTTGCTTACAAGCGTACAGCCACAGGGGGTAATTGGCATCATAAGTGAGTTGTTTGCAACAATCCTATAGTTTCGGCAGAAACCTCTTAGATATATGATATATGAAACAAAATTACCTACAGTTAAATAATTTCTTCTAGAGAGAATATGTCCGGTTCACAAGAAAGGTGACAAGTCAGTTTTAGCCCACTACCGGGGTATTTCTATTCTATCCAACTTTGGAAAAGTGTTTGAGCAAGTGATATATCTAGACATTTATTCTAACAAATGCCCTTACATATCAACTTACCAACATGGGTTTATGCCAGGAAGATCCACAGTTACCAATCTCGCGCATTTGATACGCTCAATCATAAGATGCTGCTGAAAAAACTTGACGTTATAGGTTTGTGCTCCTCTGGTATCAAGCTTATGGAGCCTTTGTTATGTCTCATACAATGGCTACAGATCATATGAGTATGTTGCTTCTTCCGGGCTACCGCAGGGTTCGAACCTTGGTCCACTAATGTTTGTTATCTTCAAAAATGATCTACTTTCTACGCTTAATTGCCCTGTTCTTGGCTATGCAAATGATATTAAGATATTCATGCAAGTGAATACACATCAAGATATGGAAGCTTTACAGAATAACTTAAATTTACTTTCTCATTGGTGTGACACAAATGGACTTTGTTGACAAGTATTATTCAATGACCTTTTATGGAGGTAAATCCCCATTATTGTACACATAATAATCAACAGCTTCTACACAAAACTACTATTAAAGATCTTGGTATAACTTTTGATTCACATTTGATTTGTCATATGTCACTTAGAAATGATTATTGCGGCTGCTTATCGATCTCTGGGCTTTATTATGCGGATATCAAAATATTTTAATGATGTGGAGCTATTAAAAACTTTGTTCTATTCAATGGTGATTAGTAAGCTTGAATATGCCATAATTGTATGGTTTCCATTTTATGTTTGTCAACAAATGTTATTAGATAAAATACACCGTAAGTTTCTAAAATTTCTTAGTTACAAACTGGATGGTGTACATCCCGTAGTAGGCTTTAATCACAGCGAATTATTACTTCGCCACAACTCCACGTCACTGTCTTTGAGGCGTGACATTTTAAGCGCCAAGTTCTTATGAAAATTAGTACACTACAAAATTTATTATTTATTATCTAAGCCTAATTTCCGGGTACCGAGGATAGCTTCAAAACGCGGCTGCACATTCCAGAGACCAACAGTAAGAACAAACATAATGCAGAGGGCCCCCATCGCGACAATGTGCAACAACGCAGGGAAGCTTCTAGAAGATTTATAATAATAATAATTAATAATAATTTCAATTAATGTTCTTGTATTGTACTTTTAATCTGATAGTTGTAGGTTTCTTCTTCCCTCGTTTTTAGTAGTTTTTTATTTTTTGTTTTCCTTCTTATTTGTATCATTGTTCGTGTTCTTACACATTTATTATGCTTATATTGTTAATTTTTGTCCTGTAAATTGTTATCCCGTTGGACAATAAAGTCTATTATTATTATTATTGTTATTATTATCATTGGGAATTAAATAGAATATTAAAATCGCTGATAATAATGCTTTTCCTAAAATTTTAATAATAAATATTTTAAATAAAAAACAAAAACAGAAAACAACCAATTTAATTTTCTCTTGAAATAATAACAAAAAACGAGAATATAATTATTGTTCCTTAACATATGTATTATATCGGTTTCTCCTCAGTAGTAATCAAAAACGTATTAAAATCAAACAATATTTCCGTAGCCTTTAAAACTAAAAACTAACTAAAAGAAGAAGTTTTTAACAAATTATAAATTGTATTTTTTGTGTTAACATTCCAACTGTTTTAATCGAATTTTTAAATTACTTTTAAACTGTTAAAAACAAATTTTTAATAGTATTTTCGAATACATGTTTTATTGTTTTGCTATAACTCCAACTAATTTAAAACAAATATATACTTTTTTATTTTTGTTTTAAATTAAATTTTCAGTTATTTTTGGTTAAATAAAAAAAACTGAGGCTGTAATACCGCTGGTCAATTGATTGTTGAGAGAATTTGTCTCAATAAATGATTGTAGTCTTGTGTCGTCTCTTAAAATATTAATTTAGACAAATTTTATTAGTCTTTTCGCTCTTTAAAAATTTTACGAAGCTCCTTTTAGACAAGACTTTTAGTAAATTTTCTAGTTTTTTTAAAGCAAATTTTCTATTTTTTAAACCAGTTTCTAATACACTTTTCATTTGTTTCCTATATGATTTTTTTTTTTAATTTCTAACTAATTACATAAAATTCTCTGCTAATTTTAAGAGCAACTCAACAGTGGAAAGTTTTCAGATATTTAAAATTTTTTTCTTTTATTTTAATAAAATAAAGCAAATATTATTTTTTCTGTTTTTACACTAAAATTTTGTTTTTGGTAAAATGAAATAAGGGTTTTGTTAATCAAACACTTTTTAATAGATTATTTTGCTATACTTCCATTGATCTTGAGCATTTTTTAAAATTCTCAAACAATTTTCATTGCTACATTTCTAACAATTTTTATATTTTATAGTTATTAATTATATTTTTACTAAAATTTTCGTAAAATAAAATAAGTTTTAAATTGTATTTTTAAGTAAGTTTTTAATTGACAATTTAAAACGTTCTAAAGAATTTAAGTGTGTCTTTTTCTTTGTTTTTTATAATAATAAGATTATTTACAATAATATTTTTCTTTATTTAAAGTTTTCAACTGTTAATCTTTTTAACAGTTCAGCAAACTCAGATTTTTCAACTTCATTTTCAATCTGTTTTTTAATGACATTTTCATTATTAACTGTAGTTTTAACTAATTAAAACATAATAATAGTTATTTAAGATACGGGTTAGGAGCGCAATAAAGAAACTTTTTATACGTGCCTTGCAAAATTTTATTTTCGATCGAGCGGCAATTTTCAAAGAAGTTGTTCATATGAGTAATATTTTGTAATTTTAATTGCTGCTAATTACTCAATAATTCTAATTAAAAATATTTTGTCTAGTGATTTGACAAAAATGTTATATTTAGGACTTTTACTCTTTATATTATATGCAAATGACTTTTCCTATACGTTCGCTAATTATTACATGAAAATAACACAATTTGCAGATGGTAATACGATTACAATCAACATATCAATGAATCTTGAAAGAAAATAGGTCTCGTGTGGAAGCTAAAAACTGGTTTGCTTCAATTAATATGAGAATTAATGACAAGATAACGGTTAGAATGATATTTTCCATTAGAGAACATGATCATTTATTAGAGCAACATACAAAATATCTTGGGGTTTATATAGAAACTTTAGATGGGATATACATGTGGAACAGGTAGCAAATAAACTTAATAAAAACATTTATTTGTTGCGCAACCTGGCATAATGTCTCTCACGTGATGTAATTAAAACAGCATTATCATTGTTCATATGGTGTTTTAGTATGGGGAAACTCTGCAGACACAAGTAGAATATTTGCCTTGTAAAGACGAGCCGTCAGAATTGTCTTTAACTTGGGCTATACTGAGGACTGCAGACCGACTTTCTGTAGGTTTTGCATTCTTACCCTTCCCAGTCAAAACATTCTTGAATGTTTGTTATGGGCAAAGAAAAAACAACATCAGTATTTGACAAGTAATTTATTGCACGTATATAATATGTGAAAAAATCATCTGATCAGACCCGAGTACAACAAACTCTCAAGGTCGCAAAATTGACCTAGGTGCGTAATACCTAATTTCTTTAATCTGTTACCTTATCTTATCAAAATACTTGACATTTTAGTATTCGAGCGTGCAATGAAAGAATTTTTAATAAACCAATGTTTTTATAACATGACAGATCATACATTTTAATATGTTTTATATTATTATACTATTTTCGTGTCTGTCTAGTTATTTCTATAAGAAGATACTAGGTAGATACTAGGGTATCTTGAATTTTGGAGGCGTTAACTTCGTAGTACATTTTTAATGAATAACAGAAAAACTTTTAACTTTTTTATACTACTTTTTTTTATACTACATTTTGTGAATAGTTTCGAATTACACAGTAGGTAATCATTATCAAACTAACTTAGTTTCGAAACTAGTCACAAAGTGTTGTATAAAAATAAAAAATAGTATAAAAAAGTTAAACGTTTTTCTGTTATTCTATTTTAGGTTTTTTTTTTTAATTTTTAAGACTTTTGAAAATGCATTTTAATTTTAATATGAAAAATCTTTTTATTTTTTATTTTTAATACTTTTGAAAATTTTAATTTTAATATGAAAAATCTTAACATTATTTTAACATTAATTAAGCACTATGTTTAGATTGATCCTAAGAATGACCTTAAAAAATAATTAATTGTATTGTATAGAAAGAATAAATTTAATTCAAATTGACATTTATGTGCAATAAAAAGTTTAAAAAAAAAAACACTAATGTTCTAAAGAAGACATTTTTGCTCGAAAATTGATTCCAAGCGCTACTAGTTTCTATAAATTGTAAATAAAAATAATCTTTTACATCTTTTTTTAAAATATTTCTTTTGATGAAGTATTTCTTAAAGCAAAATTTCAATGTTTTTTTAAAGTCATTTTTTTACTATATTACAAACAAGTTTTCCACTGTTTTTACTATGTATTTACTAAAATAGCTTTTTAAAGAAAAACAAATAAATACTTTATAAAATTTTGAATTGCTATTTATTGCAAGTTTTCAACTACTTTTTTTAAAATACATTTTCAATTATTTTGTTTTAAAATGTTGAAACTTGTTTATTTTTCAAGAAATGTTAACTGCTTTCGTAAAATATTTTTAATTTTCTATTCATAAATTTTATAAATGTGTTTTACTTATTTTTGGCTAAATCAAAACCTATTTAGACAAATTTTAAGATGCTTTTTTATTCTGTTCACTAATAAAATGTGTGTTTTTTAGTTTTAGTCAGCAAATTTTTTTTTTTTTTTTCTGGTACAAACTAGTTTTGAGAAATCATTTTTAATCAAAGTTTAAATAAAATATATATGAAAATTTTATTTGAATAAAAGTTGCTCAGTTTCGTATAATCTACAACTCATTTTTATTGAAAATTCGGAAAAAACAAAAACCGCATGGAGTAAACAACCTAATTATCAATTGTTTTTATAATAACTTAAGTATTTTAATAAAAAGAGATACACATCTTTATTGAAGGTAGTATTACAATAATAATATGACATAACAATTATTATGCTGCTTCTCTTCTTCTTCATTAGCTTTCGACCGGTGGTCTTTCAGTCCCCCTATTTTAATATTTTTATTTTAACTGATAAAAGTTTTGTATGTAACTTATTTTTTTCTCTGTAATTTTAATTAATTTAAAACATAATAAAAGTATTTAATTGTTTTTTTAAGCAAAATTTTAAATTCCTTCTATTGATAATAAAAAGTTTAAAGCCAATGTTCATCTATTGATTTATGTTTGCTTTTTGTAATTATTTTAGACTTTTTTTAATTTTTCTTACTAAAATTTTAATTATTTTTTGTACAATAACAAAATTATGTTTTAATGAAATTTTTAATTGACATTTATAGAAACTAGTTTTTCAACTAGTTTTTTTTTTAAATAAACTTTTAATTGTTTTATTTAAAAAACATTAAAATGGTTTTCATTTTTTTAATGTTTTTAATTCTTTCTTGTAATAATGTAATTATTTAAAACATGATTGTTTATTCAAGTTATTGGCTGTTAAATATGTTAAACTTTGTAACTGATTTAAGCAAATATTCAATCGTTCTTTTATGTTTAAATAATTTGAAAGATATTAAAAAAAGATATTATTATAAAGGTACTATCTATTTTCTAAGCATTACAATAGAACCCTGTTTGAAAGGATAATCACCGACGAATCCGTGGTTTCTATTGGCCGGGAACAATAATTAGAAAATAAAAACATTTTTTCTAATATTGAAGGAGACACGATGACTTTGTTTTACCACTTTATTTAAAATTAAAAGAGGTAAAACAAAGTTATCATGTCTCCTTCTTTATTATATTCAAGATGTAGAACAAAGCAAATGCCTCCATAATTGAATATTTTCGAATTATTAAATTTTTTTTATTTTAATCTCAAAGTTGTCAAAATTTCAGATTATTAAGTAATTTTTTTTAATGCACATGGTTAATAAAGATATTATTATTATTTAAGTTTAAGACTGTATTTACTAAAATATTAATTCTTTTTGTACAATTACAGAACAACTGTTTTGCGCAAATTTCGATTTGCTATTTATAGTTTTAAATTAGTTTTTTTAAATAAATTTTCAATTTTTTTATTTCAAAAAGTTAAAACCGTTTTCTTTACAAGAATATTTTAAATGTCTTCTTCAAATATTTTTAACCACTCATTAATGAAATTCCAGCTACTTTTTAGCAATGTTTAATTCAACCTTTAAAAAAATAACCACTACAAAGAACTGACAGTTGTCATACAATGACAGGTACTACTTTAGCGACATTTTTCTCGAAAATTTCATTATCATCTGCAATTATTTCTTATATTATTGCATCTATATAATTTTAGATAAAATAAAAAATATATACTTCCATAAAAATAGCAACACCTAGAATTTGTTCAACGAAACGCTTCGCTCGCTCTTGCACCAAGATTCGTGCAGAAAGGCGTAGCATTTCCATACTTGTACAAATATCTATTACAGTACGCCATACTTTTATATCAAAAATGGTTTTGTCGAAAATTTTGTTCGCTTCGCATCTTCGGTGCAAATCGAACTTTCAAAAATCATCAAAGGACTAAATATTCTTAGAATATCCTAGGGAATAACCTCTTGAATTTTTGCCATATGTTTAATAAACACCCGGTATATATCACAGGAAATTGTCCTCATTACAAAATTATGTCCTTATACTGTAATCAATAGAATGGATTATTATCTATGATAGTTTATTGTTCAATAAATAAGTTTATATGAATTAATATTGGCAATCAATGCAAACACATGTACGGACAAATAAATAACCTTCGGCTATAGAGTTAAACGAAAGTATTTAGCACATCATCGATTATTCTTAATTGGTACACGAGAAAATACTTACAGCGCGCAGCTCAATTGGAGTAAACAAATACTTGAGTTGTGCTCGGAGGGGCACCATGAGCAACAGGAAAAACGGGAAAGCTAACGACGCTTTCGTCGACTTGACGACCCAGAGCACCACCAGACACATGAGTTGGATGAATGTGAAGAGGTGCATTTTTGCTGTTTTTACCTGAAAAAAACATTAATTTTAATCATTTTTAAAATAAATATACATATTTATTGCTTCAAGAAGATTTTTTAATTACCCAAACAGTTAAAGATTAATTGAAATTACTATTTCTATCATTAAATAAAGTTAATAGTTTTAGGGTATAGAATAATTTTAATTTCTGCGTCGACATAGTTTTAAAAATCAAAGCTCGAGAATATGTCATAGTTTCTGTTTTTGAGCTTCTAATAACCTAGATTCTTTATTGTAACATCCAATTTCGGTCACCCAAAAAAGTTTTGTTCATTTGCGACCATGCGTATTTTTGATACCTTTTTGATTAAATCTTAAAATCTTTCAAAGCTATAATATGATTACGTTAGTACTGTTATAAATTAAATTAACTTTCAAAGAGAGAGAATATAATCTAAAATAAAAATTCCAGAAGCATAATTTACACGTTCACCATCATAAGAGAAAAGTTTCGCAAATTAAGCAAATTGCGAACGTGACTGCCGCCAGCTTCAAAATTAAAAATATCCCAATTTCTCCCTCCAGCACACTCTCAGTTCTCATGGGGAACGTGCTCGCAATTACTCTACGTGATCCCTTGGGAATAATTAAAAACGCTCCCTTTTGTAATTTCCAACACCGCTAATCATTCTGTATTGTACATTTTTTTAATCGGAACAGACACTTTTCCGCTTTAATATTACTGACCGCTAGAGTTTATCACCTTGTTGATTAGATAAGGCTAATGACTCTTAGTGACGTTGTTTATGCGTTTTGCGGCGTGCAATAATTACTAGGAATGTACGTGCAATTTTGAATTGTTGCCATCGTCAACCGCGTGTTCTTTTATTCAAAACGTGCGTGATTTTATTATTGATTCTCAATGCAACGAGGAGCTGAAAGCCGGGCAGTAATGTCGGCCGACGTTGCCAAGTCCTTACTCCCAACTCGGAATCATCTATCATTGTAAATGCTTTGAAACTTATATTGATTCCTCTGGAACTATATTAGTTTATGGTTATTATGCAATTCTTACAAAACATGTGTCAAATAAATAGTTAATCATTTCATAATTTCCGTATAATTATTTTTTAAATAATTAAATAATTGTATAATTTAAAAACATTTTATTCCATTATTTAATGAATAAAAGAACACATTTTATATCGACAAAGTAATTAAAGAAAAAAGAAACTGCGTAGGAAGGAAATTTACATGTGCGTGCTGCAAACGATAATTTCCATCCAAGAATTTTTAACAACATGCATGAGGGTAGCGACCAACCAACACCATAATTGGCCAGATACAATCCTATAGAAAAGTATTTGATAAAGAGGTTCAGTTTACTTTGATTTATAAACCTCTGAAATTACACGAAAAAAATATCATTAATATCAAAATTGGGTTTATAACAATTAAAGAATATAAAGTGATCAATAAAATGTTCATTTGTTCAAAACGTTCCACAAAAGTAATAATAATAATTTATTTTACAGAAAATGTCCTTTTTATAATTTTATAAAATTATAACATATAAACTTTGAGGTAACTGCAGAATATTTAGAACTATAGAATTATCTAAACTTTTACCAATGCAGTATCTTTGTATACATGTACAAAAACATTAGCAATGTAGACTAAAATTTAAAATTGTAAATTAAGCAGTTTAAGGAAGCTATGGAAATAACTAAGAGCAGTGCTATTTATTAGGTGTACATGTGAAAAATCCAAATTATTTTAAGCAGCCAAGAAATAAATTTGAAAGTTTATCTTCCCGTTCTTTTGCAATTATATAATTTTGGCATATAGTGAATAAAACTGATAATTGGTATGCTGCAAAACCTAATATAACCTTTAAAAGTATTCAGTTCAATACAGTCAAATATGGCACAGATAAGGTGCATATCATATACTGCATTCTTTACGAATTCAATTCAAGGAAAATTCGGCATAAACGCAGAAAAAACTTAGCTAGGAGTAACCCACCAATTGATTTCCAAACGACTACATGAGATGGGAGAGATTCAGAAAGAAGGAAAATAGATTCTAACACAAATCAACGAGTGTCAGAATGTCTTTCTCTGCACAATAAAACGCGTCGAAAGGCTTTCTTGTGGGAATTCGTTACGGGTGATGAAAAATGGATACTCTGTAACAATTATAAATACAGAAAGTCTTGGATGAATCCCGCCAATCATCACAATTGGTCGCAAAACACAGTTGCTTCAAAAAAAAAATAAGGAGGTCCAGTAAAAATGTTACACCAGGCCTCACATTGCTACCAATACAAAAGACATCATAAAGAGTATTATCTAGGACATCTTCTAGCACCCGGCACATTCAGCAGACATTAATTTATCCGACTAGCACATATTCAGGCAAAGCAAAACTCCCTGACTGATATGAATTTCTAATCAGTAGATGATACCCAAAAATGGCTTGATGACTTTATCGTGTTCAAAGTCGTAATTTATTAGTTGTCCGAAAAATGTCTTAAAGTTATATGTAAAACTCTGTAAAAAAAGTCTAGTTTTTTAAGGTAATAATAGATTCTAGAAATTTAAAAATCAATATTATATACAGGGTGACTGACGAAAAACCTTTGGTGCTGTATCTCGCTTATTTTTTATCCAATTTTAATAAATAAAACAAAATTAAACCATTTTTAAAAGACTTTAATAGGATCTGAACTGTTATTTTTTCTCGCACCCAGTTTTTGACAAAATACGATCAACATTTTTTTTTAAATTGCACTGTATATAAATTTTTATTGATTCGCAAGGAGATTTTTTTTCTGAATATAAAATTGTAGACAAATTTATCCATACATCAAACTGAAGTCGAGAAATTGAGGAATAAAAAAATAAATAAAAAGTCAAGTATCCATTGTAAACAATATACAGACCCTATTTTAAATGTCAAAAGTGACAGTGAGAGCCATTGATACAATACTGCAACGATTTTTAATTATTTCATAATTAAAATGTTGCAATATTTCAAACACTGTACTAGAAAATATGGTTCCATCAAGAAAGTAGCGCAACAAGTATTGAGTATAGAATTTTGTGCTTCTACAGAAATCGTTTTTCAGTTTTTGAAATCTTGCAACATTTTTATTATGAAATTATTAAAAATCATTGCAGCATTGTACCAATGACTGTCATTGTCACTTTTGACATTTGGAATAGGCTCTGTATATTGTTTACTATGGGTATTTGTTTTTTTATTTTTTTTAATCCTCAATTTCTCGACTTTGGTTTGATGAATGGATAAAATCGTTTACAAATTTAGATTCAGAAAAAAATCTCCTTGCGGATCAGTACAAAATATATATACAGTGCAATTTGAAAAAAGTAGATCGTCTTTTGTCAAAAACTGGATGCAAGAAAAAATATCAGTACAGTTCATATTAAAGTCTTTTAAAAATCATTTAATTTGATGTTTTATTTATTCAAATCGGATCAAAAATAAGCGAGATACAGCACCAAAGGTTTTTCGTCAGTCACCCTGTATAGTTGATTTCGCAGCATTACCAACATTTGGTAATTATAAAGAACTACGAGCTTTTCATAACATTAGAATCTCTAAGTTTTTCAATAATCTTCTTTTATTATTTAAAATGTACAATTTTTTTATAGTGTTGGAATGGAATTTAATGTTGCTTAAGTTCCTAAAATTGTAGAATTGACAAATTTCTGAAAAGGATTTAGTTTTAAAAGTTTTCAACTCTAGAATTATAGTTAACTCTTAAACTGTATTGAATTGATCATATAAGACTCCAATTTCTGAAAATGTATAGATTTTTATGGTTTTTAAGTTTCTCTACATTCCTAAAATTCTGAAACTCACAAAATTCTGTAAAAGGTTTAGTTTTAAAATGTCTAGAAACTTTATAATTATAGTTAACTCTTAAAATATATTAATTAATCAGCCTTATATACCATGGAGGAAATACAAGAAATGGGCCTTACACATCCTCCACCTAATGAATGAAAGATACGGCTCTCCTGTAAATGTAAACAAGGAATACAATGAATTCTCAAAATGTTAACTTCAAACTTTTTCCACTAGAATTTTAGAAGTTCTCCGACTTTTAGATGCATACAGGAGTAGCAATTGGCAACCTACACGTATCTTTAGAAAATAGAAAATGTTAACCAATATTTAGAGATTCCTTAAGCCTCATTTGAAAGCCATTATCCAATATATCCTATTCCCACTTATGTCTTTTTAAGCTGAGAATGAAATTCGCATGAATACATCTGAGTAAATTTTGATGTCTTTGAGGACTGCTGCACAGACCCTTTTGTACTATACTTGTAAGAATCGTGAAAATATGTTATGTGTTATAAGAGACCATGACTTTTATGGCAACTATCTTCAATAATCCTAGTACTGATCCTCCTAAAAAGGATCTGACTTTTTACATGATCGGTTCATTAGACGACGTACTGCTCAAAGAGAAAATATACTGGGACCAACTAGATCAGATTTTCCTTAAATATATACTCACAGAATTTGGAAGCCCACGTAGACACATGAGAGCTAGATCATGTTGGGTTTTGCATTATTTCATAGAAGTAATTCTTCAGATAATAAGTCATATCAATGGAGGCTTAGAGATTAACTGTTACTGCTTTACTACAAGCTAAGGAATTACGGGTGACAGTTGATACTGCCACAGCTCTTATGCATTTCTGCATAACACCAGTATGTGTTTTTACACAATTGCTGTCAAAATTTGTCAACATTTAGCTATTATTTTCAGTTAGGTTTTATACATTCGTGAAAGATCTGATGAAAATGCTAAAGCTGCAATGGACTTATTGAACACAATTGAAACTTTATTAACTGTCATGGAACAACAACCTGAAATAATGCGTGTTTTGGAATTTACTGTTTTACAAATGATTTGTCATGTTCTTCAGCATGAAGTATTAGAAAAGCACTCTCTCATTTATGATTCTACTATTAAGTATAAAAATACATGGAATGTTATTAAATTGCTATATTAAGTATTCATGAGGAAAGGTCTAATATGATGCAATTACTTTGTTGAATTTGATTCTCGTTTATCACTGCTTGAAGTTGTTTTATTACAATATAGAGGGCGTATTAATATTGCAGACCCTTTTGCTTGTGGAACTAGCTGCTTCTAAATTGTTAAGTGTTTGCAAGTTTTGATAGAAGCAATATATTATAGTTTAGTTTTTTAGTTTACAAATTACACAAACAATAATTATTCACTTTGAAATTTGGAGCAAAGATCTTGAAGACGGAGTTCACAGTTTTTCGTGTTCTTTCACTCGACCCTTTACACCTATTAGCTGCTGATTATGCTTATAAGGCGATTGTAGCCACTGAGGCAATATTTTGGCCATTTACCCAATAGAGGTCTTCGAAAATTAGACCTAAATATGCCAGTTAGGTCTAAGACCTCTATTATTTTACAGGCTTGTGTCAGGTTATTATTACTATAATCTTCACATAACTCAAAAACACATACATATTGTGTCAGGGTGACATTTATTTATTTTCCACCATTTTCGTTCCCAAAACTACCAGATTTTACATCACATTTTATCAAGCAATGATTGCACGACACAGACTGCTTTTTAGGAGTTGATAATCACAAATTATTCGTTCTTGGACTTTGCACCCTTATTATCATGCGTAACTGACCGAAAGTACTCCAATAATTGGCCCATAATGTAATGCTCTCTGGTACTGCAGTTTGATGGACTCAAATGTGCTTATGCAGTTAGTACCCAATAGATGAAGAGGAAGAAATTGAGAAGGAAGATGGTGATATTGAAGAAGTGGTATCTTCAAATGAGGATGAATCCGATTAACGATGGCAAGACTATTTAGAGAATTTAAGTAGAGAATATTTGAAAGCAGGCGTAATTGAAGGATTCCAAATATCTGAAAACATAGCGTGATGATGATGATGATGATGATGATGACAATACTGATTTCGGAAACTATCAATATTTGCTAAACATAAATAGCTTCTATTAGCTCTTCATAACTTAAAGTCTCTGAATTTTATGATACAAGAGTTTTAGAGATTTAATGTTATTATGTTTTTTTTATATCTTTCAAGTAGAATTTAATGTAGCTTTAGTTTGTCAAAATTCCTAAAATTATAAAAATGGCAACATTCTCTAAAAGGTCTAGTATGCAAAAGTAATAATAGATTTTAGAAACTTAGAAATCAATATTTTACAACTCTAGAAATAGAATTCACTCTTAAACCACATTGATTTTCGATCATTTCTATGAGCTCTTCATAACCTTGAGTCTTTAAATTTTCGATCATTAAGATAAAAGACAAACTTGTTCGTACAACTTTTCTTTACATACAGACGACATCCCTTTCTAGTATGTTTGAAACGTCAGAAATTTAAAATTCTGATTTTTAACATTCTAGACTTGCAAACTGAACATTTTCAAGTTGTATAGTTATATTGAAACTACTCCAATTTTAAAATTATTGTTTACTTTTTATACTACACCAATATTCAATCTTGAAACAATAAAGCTACTTGAAATTGTATAATTTTAAGATTATAGTAATTTGTACTTGAGCATATTGCGTGGTAAGAAACATGTGGTATGTTAATAACAAATTGCAATTTTGAATTAATTCGTTAACTAATTTGTAAAATATCGACAAGAAGAAATAACGTCCATTTTATTATAGTAGTTTTAAAAACAATTGAAGATCTATTAATAAAACCTAAAATTCTAAAATATTTGTTGCATAGAAGAAAAATATGCTTGTTAAATATAAGCTTCAATGTAAGATCACTCTTAAGTCTTTTACTTATATGTTACACAGCAATGTGTGATGTTTAATGTTATAGTTAAGGCTAGGTGTGTAAAACTTGTAGTTACTAGCACTAATAAACATTATTATTACGCCTAGAATCTTTACTGAACAAAATATGCTGATATTTATTTAAGTTTAATTTAAGATCATTTCCTGGCACCATAATACAATGCTAAAGTGCCAACTGATATTGATTTAATATGATTTTATCTACGATCGTACAGAAAGTAGACGCTTTTTGCATCATTTTTCATTGTAAAAGTGGCTTTTTAAAGCACTAGTGCTTTTTTATGTTTTTATTGCACGGTAATGTCAAACTGTTTTTATTGCACAGAATTGTCAAATTTGACAGATGAATATATTTCGACGAAAAACTTAATTTTTTATTAATTGATACAAATAACTAATAAACTATAAATAAAATATATAATACAAACGAAATGGCAGATTTAAGAACTCTGAAGATTTCATTCAATGCAAGTCGAAGCGATTACAATGAAGCGAACATTTTTTCCATAAATAATAATGGCGGCGGCCGACATTTGTGCAACTTGTTTACTGGTTGCTAAGTAACGCTTTCATTAGTCCACTGCGGGTAAAATATGTTTTCATTATTTGAATTATTGAAATGACATTAAAATATTACTCATAAGAATATATTCTTTGAAATCCTTTACGATCGAAGATAAAATTTTGTAAGGCACACGTGTAAAAAGTTTCTTTATTGCACTCCTGGCTTTAAAAAAACTCGCTCGTTCCTCGCTCGTGTTTTTAAATGCCAGTTCGTGCAATAAAGCATCACTTTTTACACTTGTACCTTAAATAACTATTATATTGTAGTATAAAGATAAATCATAAGCATATAGAAGGAATTTATTTTGTAAATTTAATCTGATATTATTTATAAAAAGCAAGACAATAAGTATCCTGTAATATCTCCGATGGTATTTTAAATGTAATGTGATAAATATTTCCACACACGTTGAGTATTGAGTTATTTGGTTATTTAGTAGTTACAAAGCCAACTCAGTACTTGGATGGAAAAGCCAATGAATTTCAGTTTGTAGAGAAGAATACCCATCTATTATCAAAAATTCAAATTCATTAATTGATAACTCCAAGTTTCTAACATCTTAAATCCCAATAGGGGAAGTATATTTCTAAACATAAATTGATTTCCTTGCCAAATCTTTCTAATTTGCTTTGATTCTTTGAATATACATATTTTGTTAATTTGTAAATTTTTATGTAAAATGGAGATTTCCGTAAGATAAATAAATAAATAAATAAGTACGTTTTTAAGTTCGCGGAATGGAATCGAAGGAGATGAAATAATATTACAAAGTTATTTTCTGTTTCACAATATTCACCTGCAACCCAGACACATTTCTCAAATCTATGAATTAAATTGTGAAAAACTTTCTAAGAAAATGATTTATCCTTCTCTGAAACTGCATCCTTCACTTCTTTATGCATTGTCGTGCAAGAGCAGGACACTTTGGGTTAATTTTCCTCTTCTTTTCTTTCTGATAACCTCTTTGAACTCCTCTAAAATCGAAGCGTAGTATTCTCCGGTTATATAAACATCATTTTCCTTATAATCAATCAACAAAATTCCTTCTGTGTTCCAGAAAACTGTTGCCATGAGCTTATCCGTCGACTGCGACACCTTGACTTTCTTAGGCGGTGGTGTACCCTTTTTATGCTACTGCTTGAAATCTTACTTAGACTCAGGTTCATAGTGTTTAACCCAAGTTTCATCCCCTGTAACAACACTCCAAAAAACTCTCCTGGTCTTCATTACACTGGTCCAAAAACACATGCAAACACTCGATGCGCTCCTGTTTTTGTGGCGGTGTGAGCAATCTTGCACTGATGATTGTGGAGGACCATTAAAATGGTTTGTTGCGTTGTTTTTTTTTTTTCATCCTCCAATATTAATTTTTCGATTTTATCGATGAGATCTTAACAGACCGCCCAGATCATTTGACTCCCTGTTTTGCTACTTGTATACCATGGTTTTTCCTGGACAAGAGTTCCCGTAAACAGATAAAATCTCTTGTAATATGGTTTGAACACTTTTTCCTTCCTTGGCATGGAACTTTAAAATGGCACAAACTCAATTTTCTGCATACTTCACAATTTATTCCTGATTGAGTTGCTTGATTGACGATAGTTCAAATACTGCTGACCTCGTTATGATAATACGCGATATATATATATACTAATTGAACGCGTTAGGTCTTGCGCGAGCGTCCCCACCACCCTTAATCTCCGCCATTACGCGAACATAAAAACGCACCCTCGTATTTTTAGAAATTGTATTTTAAAGCAAGAAATTAGTTTCTACAAAAGATAAAAAACACAATTTATAATTGCAAAACATCTTTACATAGAAGAAATAAAGTAATAATTCTATTCTATTTCATCTTCTCTCTAAACGACGAAGATCTTTATCTTTTTATCTTTATACAGTTTGAATTGAAAAAAAACTAAACGTCACTTTTTCAGCAATTAAATGGGCGACCCGTACTATTCGCTATTGGGATATAATTATTGGCGCTTTAGAGTGACGAGGGTGATCCATTGAAGTACCAAGCTCATTTACACAAATGAAATTCTAGACATGAAATTTATAATAAATTTTAAGTAATTTTAACAAGATATAGTGAACACATTCATTAAATTAATAGAATAGGATGTGCACTAAAAGATTATTAGAATTAGCCAATCTACGGAAACTATCATTATAAATTCTCCGACGACTCACACTTTCAATTACGTCAGTACGTAAGTACATATAGAACAGCGAAATAAAATGCTTACGCACACCTATAGCGGTCCAAATTTTTACCCATACATACAAAGTCCAGCTTCGAATGACTTTAAAATAGGTAAGTTGATATTTGCAATGTAATAATAAAACACCTATTGTTTATGCGGAATTAATTAGAAAAAAGAAACTTGAAATATTACAGTAAACTTGAAATAGGGACATAATTAAATATAACAAAAATATATTCCTCATTTTAATGTTTGTTTGTTTTTCTAATAGAAACAAACAATAACAGTAACATAGTGACATTTTTTAAATAAATTATTATGTATAATTATAATTCTTATTTTTCAATATTGTTTCACATATTTTTATATCGTACAATGTCAACATGGATTAATTTAATCAAGGCAAAGCAGTTTAGAAGAGAACAATATTGAATATCATTTTTATAAATTACATTAGACATAGGAACAACCAACAAAAACCTGAATAATTTAATCTACATTTGCAGAGCTAATTTTAAATATTTATAACAGTGAAAATTTTAAATATATTTATTATTAGCGTAGTTAATAATAAAAAATAAAATAGTTCTTCATTTAATCATGATAATGGATAATGGGGTAACTAATAAAAATAGAATATTATGAACTTGGTAGAAAATCCATATTAAATATACATAATTAATAATAAGTGATTGATATTCAAATTTTTATTAATTACATATCAGAATATTAAGTGTTTTTATAGTATTTATATTCTTAATGTCTTTAACATATATACAAATTCTGTATAAAATAAACTTTAATGACCATTTTAATTAATTATTATTCACACATTAACAATATTTGATGTTTAATGTTATTCCACAACACCTTCCTGAATATCATTCAATAAATTTATTGAAACTTTTAAAAAACATCAACAAGCGTAATACTGATGAATAATACTCTTGCACCCTCTTACCCCTTGTTGGATGTGTATAATATCCATTATTTTTGTAACGCTCACACCCCACTTATTCAGTACGACAGCATGTATGACAGTGCGATAGAACGAAAATACAGTCCCTTTGTGCAGCTGGAGTGCAAATTGCTGGCCGATTTTCAATATTAGACTATGACTACTAATAATGTTCAAGTTATGAAAAAACCTAACATGTAACAATTCTTATTATAAAAATAAATATGTATTAAAATAGGATAGGTATTTTAAAAATGTATATTTCTTTTACTAACATATATATATATATATATATATATATATATATATATATATATATATATATATATACATCATATCATACACAGGTAAAAATGGTGATGGGCGTGCAAACAGTTAAAGCCGAACTAGGGAGCTAACGATAGTGCAGCATCGTTAGATCGGGTCAGTAATTAGATACAAGACAAGTACCATTCGCTATTGGTATATAATTAGTAACGATTTAAAGCGAGGGGACCATCCTTTAAAGTAACAAGCACATTTACAAACACATAACACAGCGGAAGGACTACGTGTACAGAAAAAAGTAAACAATATTTTTTAAATTTTTATATTGCCCTCTGGTTATACCTAAACAAAACCTGAAGATCGCAAGAACATTAAAACCATTTAGAATAAAAAAAAATAAAAATAACACACAGTTTATTCCTTACTTCACTTGTTTATTAATTGTTAAATGTACATTTCGTTCACAAGGTGAACTTTATCAATAACAGTTTGTTATTGATAACAAATTTTATTTATTATTTTTATTTTTTTATTTACAAAACACTTCACGTAAACTCGAACCAACAATATTGAAAACCATTTAGATTTTTAGATTCCCCAATAATATAATATCTAACGTTTGAGGAACATCTTATTTTAACAGTGCGCTATATTCATATTTTACGATTTCACAACACACAGCAATGGCTAAATTTACTGTCTCTAAATTTTTTGTTGCAACCTTCTTGTAGTCAAAATTTAGATCTAAAAAATTTGCTTCAAGGCGGATACTGCTAAACTAGCAAAATGTGGAATCGCCATTTTGATGCAATTGTTTGCAATGCTTAATCGCTTCTAGCAAGAAAGAAACATGTCTGATTTGCCCGTTCCTTATTTCCTTTGTTATCGATAATCATGGATCTGTATAAACAAGTTTTAACCTTTGACGAGTTCTTAAACAGAATTACCAACACGCAATTAAGATTTTATCGAAATATTTTATCTAGCAGTTTTAAAATTGAATGAGCAATCCACCACAATGATAATGGAAAGAAAACAAACGTTTTAAATAAACATAATTAATAAACACATTCTCCAAAACTAGTAATTATGAAAATATACAAGGTAGCACAAGGCTAGAAGGAATCTTATAATTTATCTAATTGTATATGTATGAAAAAAGTTCGAATAAGGTTTAAAAATATAATTTATTCAATTATTGTATCAACGAAACTTTGCGTACAACCGAACTTGGTTATGAGAATATTATCATGAGGTTAATTGTGACTCAAAAATACGCTAAAACTAACTAATTTAGTCATGTCGATACAGTAGAATAATAAGATTTTTTTTGATAATTGACCAAAAGGCGAAATGTATTCGATATTCAGAGCAAAATCTGGCCATGTTTGAGCAACATAAAAATTAGTTATTGTATAGATTTGTGACAATGAATAAAACACCAGAGTCCAATCGGCAGTCAGTGGAGCGGTTATTGTCTGGTGAAAAGCCGTCCGAAGCGTCCGAAGACATAATAATCAGCCAGGAAGGTTTTGTTCAGTATTTTTTTGGGACATTCATTAATTGTTTTGAATGTAATAAAACTATCAATTAAAAATATTACAACGCATCACTTGATCGATTGGATGATGAGGTCAAAGTCACACGAATACATTTGGCAAAGAAAGAGATTTTATTTCACCAAGACAATGCTCCAACTCACTCGGCTCACAGCACGAACCATAGTAAAGATAAATTAAATAAATTACGCTATGAATTGGTTCTTCAGACCTCTTCTTTTTCACCGAATGAAGCAGTGGCTCGTTGATAAGAGATTTTACTCGAATGAGGATGTCAACTTGAAATCAAATACCTATTTTGAGGAACTTGACTGGTACACTAAGTGCATTTCTATAAACGAATATTATGTTGAGAAATAAAATACTCGTTTTCATTGTCAAGCCAAAGGATATTCAGCTGATGTAGTAAATCACTCTGTGACACACTTTAATGTGCCCATCAATTTATATTAGAAACAAATAGAAAAAGTTATAGATTCGTTTGACCTGTTTATTTTATTTGCTGTTGTTAACGAAAAAGTATTGTCTATTGCATCGGCAGCACAGCAGAAATAATAATAATATATTAATTATTATGCATCAATCTTATATAACACATGACTCAATAAGTCCCTGATTGTTGACGGACCCGAGCGATTTCCGGGTAATACTCACCTTTAAACAGTAAGTGTCAAAATTTCATGGCATTCTGACCGTTAGTTTAGATGTTACAATCGTTTTAATGACCACAGTTTTGTATTTTTTTAAGTCAATTGATAGAAAGGCATTTCGTGTATTGATTAATGTTTTTTGATGGGGAAAATACTGTTGGAGCCAAACAGTGGCTTGATAAGCATTATGAGGACTCAGCATAAGGGAAATTAACTAATTTTGATTGGTACAAGCACCGAAGTTGCTGAATGCTCTGGTTAAGTCGACAATTGTTCCGGAAAACAAAAAATATCCATAAAATACTGTAAAATGAAGTTATATGAGATGGCTGATACCACCTTGAATATATCAGAAGGTAGTTATATGAAAATTTGGGCATGCGCAAGTTACTTTCGAAATGGGTGCCGCGTTTCCTTTACCAGAATCAACTCCTCGATGATTCAGAGCGTTGTTTGGAGCTCTTCAAGCAAAATAAAAAAGAGTACTTGTATCGGTATGAAATAATGGATGAAATATGAATCCACCACTACACGGCTGAATCATAAAGATCGTTGGCTCAGTGGACAGCAGAAAGTTAAAGTCGTCCAAAGCGACCAAAAACTCAAAAGTCGGCTGGCAAGATTATGATATATTTTTTATCGACTATCTAATGAAAGGCTAAACTATCAATAGTGAATATTGCATGGCATTATTGGATCGATAGAGTATAGAAATAAAGAAAAATCGGCCCCACATGCAAAGAAAAAAAGTGCTGTTTCGCCAAGACAATGTCCCGTGTTACAAGTCGATAAAAACAATGGTTAAATTGGATGAATTAAGCTTTGAATTGCTTCATCACCCATTATACTCTCTAGATTTGGCCCTTAGCGACTACTTGCTTTTGTAGACATGAAAAAGATGCCCCAGGGAAAGAAATTTTGCTCAAATGAAGAAGCGATGGCCGAAACTGAGACCTTTTTCGTGAGCAAAGACAAATCGTTTTAATTCTTGGATCTTAACGGCGTTCACTTTGTGGTACATTTCAATATTAAGAATAAAGAAAACACTTTTACTTTTTTATACCACTTTAAATTTTATTTTCAGTGACTTGTTTCCACTACACGGTAATCATTATCAAATCACACCAAGTCAAACACTTAGTTTGATAATGATTACCGTGTAGTCGAAACTAGTCACTGAAAATAAAATTTAAAGTGGTATAAAAAAGTAAAAGTGTTTTCTTTATTCTTCAAATCGTTTTACTCAAAGGGTAAGGAAGTTAAGAAGCGTTGGAATTAAAATATCACTCTTGAATAAAGTGGAGTTTCTAAAAAAAGTGTTTTTCTTAGTTAGACCGGAAACTCATTGAGTGATCTGTTATAACTATAACCATTTATGTAAATTAGTAAATATGTGAGCAGCAAGAATTGTTTTTTTTTAATTTATTTCATCTCGCCAGTGTAGTAGACATTGCAGTGCAGTACGATTAACCAAAATCGACCATTTGAGACTGGCTTAATTTAATGTTGTATTACTTAAATATTTAGATAGGTAAAATATGAATAGTAAAGATTATAGAGTAGTTTCAAAATATTTATCATGTCAGAATATATGCAATATCGACTTTCTGACAGTAGTTTCACTTTAATGTAAATAAAAATTATTAAACAAGTCCCTCCATTGTATTTACGAACAATTTAGTTTATTAAAATATGTATCCAATAAGAATTTTAAACTGTATACAATTATTTCATCTCACTGCTGCAGAATATTTGATTAGAATCGACATTTTGTGACTTGCTTAATGTGGTATCACTTAATAGTCAGGAACGTTACATATTAGGAAACGGGGGCACAAAGAAAAACAATGGAGGTTTAAAATTTCGACTTATGACAGCAAAGACCGATTCTCAAATACCAGATCAATTGTCAATCCAAGTTTAACGAATTAAGGCCATGCTGGACTCCTTCGAATTGTTTACCGCAGAAACAGAACTTTGGGCTTAGAATCATGTTGGCCACATCTTGTATTACTATTAACGGCTAAATACTGATCACAACGTTTGAAGTGGTTGAGATTGCACAAGTACCTATAGTCGCGAAGGGTGGTGTTTAGTGATGAATTCCTATTTTGTTTAGGGATGCACGATGGTTATATGAGGGTCAGACGAAGACGTGGGGAACGTAGCAACATGGGATTTTCTGTTGAGAGGCCTATGCATCAAACTGTAGAGATTTTGGTATGCTATTACTTATGAAAATTGGTCTCGTTTTGTATTCATACGAGGCAATACGAATTCCTAACAATATGTGGATGTGATAATAGAACCCTATATTCTTTCGTTTCTCCAACAGTTGAGACTCATTTTCCAGCAAGTCTATGCCCGTCTCCATATTGCAAGAGTTTCTGTGGGCCTATTAGCGGAAGATACTGTCATTATCTTGCCATGACCATCCAGATCTGATATTTCGCCCATTGGGCATGTATGGAACATTATGGAGCATCCTACAAGCTGCAGATTGCTTGGAATACAATACCTCAAGAAATTATCATCTTTTAGACCCGATAGCACGAAGAGTATAATCATAGTGGCAGAACAACCAATTTTTATTAAAATTTGATCATCTTTGTTCTTTTTCTTTCAAATTCCAATGTAATGGTTAACCTTTTCTGACAAAATCCTATCCCTTCTTTGTGTTACGATGTTCACGTCTTAGTATATTTGTTAGAATATGATTGAACTTCTGTAATCGTCTACTTTTTGACACTAGTTTCGCTTTAATGAAAATGATAATAATATCCCCTATTACGGTTTCCAATAATTATGAATGGGGTCTCACTTCCATTCTAACCATGAAGAAAAGTGAACTTGAATAACTATAAATATTCTTAAACTACTATTTTTAGTATTCAGAATGTTCCGCTATTTTTTTGCTTTGTTTGTTAATAATTCCTAGATATGTCTGTATTTCTCCTTGTATAATATGTCATTATAATAAATAATAAAGATTATAATAATTAAGAAAAAAATTTATCTTGTCACAACATAGTTAATTAAATTGATAAAAATACACAATAACATACATTGTTCTAATATTTTTGATCACATTATAATAACCTTTAATATTTGACCATATTTTATTAATAGATTATTATAACTGTATAATATATAATTTAATATATTTAATTAGGAATACAACTGTTGGATAATAAATTTATTTATTTATTTATTGTTTAATGAAAGGGCTACTTTTATGTCAATAATAATAAATTATCACTGTAATAAAGTATTATAAATTAATTAGTGTCAATTTTCGATGTCCTTAGTGTACTCAATTCAGTCTAGCGATTGAAAGGTTTCATTAGAAATTCGTGATTAATTTCGACATCCTTTTGTTTCGCGAATACTGTGATACAGAATACATGAATTATTAGACTGTTCTCACGAGGTGAATGGTGTTGAAAGCAGGATCCAAATGATTGGTTATTATTATTTTATTAACCTAAATTGTTTCTCTTTAATTATTAATATATTTTACATTCTAATACGTTTAGAAATATTATTATAGCGTTTTGATAAATAAAAAAAAACTGGGGCGATTCTTTAAAGTAATACGCTCATTTACAAACTCAGAAATACAAATAAAAAACACGACAGAAGGACCACGTGGTCGATAGGCAAACGCTACTACTACTAAAATCAGTTTGTATTTCAATACCCCTTACGACTAATATGACATCGATTTTTTCGAATATGTTAATTAACAAGTTTTTCAGTAAGTTTAATTACCGCCCTTTTTTCTCTGTATGGAGGATCTAGAATTTCTGATTTAAGCTGTGGAGAGCAGGTGAATTGTATAGGTTGAGATGTTACCATGTACTTTTATGTTCTACAATCGTTTTTTTTCAAACGCATCCTTTGTCCGATGTATACTTTTGAACATGAATTGCTTATATACTCACAAAATAAATAAAAATTTAACGTTTGATTCTTTTCATATTAATAAATGGTTACGTTTAATAACAATTGAGACAATGTACTGTCTAATTATTACACCTCATCGATTGAGTGTAAATATTACTGGTTAAAACATATATAATTGGTTGGTTTGTTATAAAAATTATTGGATTTTTAATGCAAAAAGTACAATTAAACAATGTCGATAATGACAAACTCGTTCCTGTAGACTTTCGTTTCACTAACACACTGTAATCATTGTTAATGATGACTATTTTTGTTTATTACAATAATAAATTATTTATTACGTCGCTATCAAATGGCAAAACTGTAAAGATAAAGATAACCAAGTAAACGACCAGAGTAATCTTAATGATTCGTAAAAAATCACAGTCATGTTTAACATAGTGATATGATTTTCTGTGAGGTTTATGCACACAGATTTCTAATAAATTTAAAACACAAGTGTCAAAAAATCAACACCAATCGTCAGGAGAAAATTATAATTGCAAATAAATGACGATCTTTATCAAAGTTATCGAATTATAGATAATAAAAGTGAAATAATCATATAAAAAATAAACAGAAATTTAAATCGTATTTGTTTTAGATTATCATATAAAAATAGTCACCTGGCCAATTAAATTCACTAAACGACAGCGATGAAAATTAGGTCGTGCAACAAGTTTTTATGTACCCTTTCATATTATTATCGAATGAAAAGACTTATAAAATTTATTTCGTATAAATAATTATTTACAATTTTAAATAAAGGCAGGAAGTAACAAAAGCCGATACAACATTATTTCGAATAATAACTTTGTTGTAAATGAAAATCTTTATCAGTTTGCGGAATTCATGATAGAATGATTTGCGAAATGTCTAAAATATTTATCTTAATTAATTGAAGAGCGTATATAAAATATAATCAATCGTAATATCCGAATATAAAGCGAAAGGAAGAGACGTGACAACGCCGCAGCCGGTACCACAGCAGGAGCAGCACGATGTAGCTGGTCGATTGTAACCCCACCACGGCCTCCCGTTCGTACCCCTTGCATCGGAACACCCGCGTAGCCCCGTAAGTTGACAAGGGAACAGGAGGGGAGCAGCGACCATCGTCATCTGGGATAACAAACTCGGCCAGTGAATATGGATCTTGCGTAGAGCGAGTTTTATACAAAACGACGCGTTTTTATTACGTTAATCTCGTGGATGTTTAAGTTGGCGGTTGCACGAGTAATTGAGTCGGTCGGATTTCGGTGTCGGTGTGGGAAAGCCGCCGTTTCCATGAAGAGACGCCACGGGCGTGGCTGACCAGTTCAACATTACTCATCAATGACTGTTAGTAAAAACTTGTTGTGTATAGTAAACAAATGTTGATGCGATGATAGATAAAACTGCCTTCTAAAATAAACGCTAGTGAAAAGATAAGTGCTATCCGGGATTTCGTGTAATTTTTCAAAAAAGACGCCGGGTGTGGCTGACCAATTAAATATTGCTCATTCATTTCGGAAAAATCAAGTTTCACCCATGGTAGTGTGATTCAACAGGGATTAATAATGAGCGGCAATAATGCGAATGTCACCGTGCCCACAACACAAACTACAGCAACAATAAAGTCAAGACCGAACATAATGCCCAGTAGTTATATGTATACGTCCAGTAGTGGTCTGCTTAATCGTAATGCAGAAAATAAACCAGCTCCTCCACCGACTTTACCAAAGTATACTTCAAGTTTCAATGCGGGCAGTGGTTTAAATAGAGACCGTGATAAAGACAGTATTGGAGGCTCATATAGGTTAAGCAGTTTAGACAGGTTAGCCATGAGACAGAAATTTATGGAGCAGAACTCTAACAACAGTGTAAATGGAACGGTTACACAAACTAATGGAAGCACAACAGAAACAGCCACTACGACATCTGTGCAAAGTAAACGCGAAATGTTCTTCACATCGACTGATTCAGCAACCCCGAAACAAGACTCGAACCGCATAAACAAAGTTCCTTCAACTGAAAAACCACCCGAGCTGCCAAAATCCAGCCCACCGGAAACGACCAAAGATGAAGGCAAAGAAACAGTTCCTGAGGTTGTAGTTAAAGAACGACCCAAACCCCGTGAACTTGACGGATATGTAGGTTTTGCAAATCTACCCAATCAAGTGTATAGAAAGGCTGTTAAAAAGGGTTTCGAATTTACCCTAATGGTGGTCGGTGAGTCCGGTTTGGGTAAATCAACCCTAATTAATTCCATGTTCTTGACTGATGTTTATAATTCTACTGATTACCCAGGACCAACCCAGCGGCTTAAAAAAACTGTAGCTGTGGAAACAACACGGTTACTTCTTAAAGAAAACGGGGTCAACCTTCTATTAACAATGGTTGATACACCTGGATTCGGTGATGCTGTGGACAACAGTAACTGTTGGGTACCTATTATCGAATATATTGAGAGTAAATACGAAGATTTTCTTAATTCCGAAGCTCGTGTAACACGCAAACAAACCCCGGATCAACGTGTGCACTGCTGTTTGTACTTCATACAACCATCCGGACATGGACTGAAATCCCTCGACATTGAATTTATGAAGCGCTTATGTGATAAAGTAAACATTATTCCAATCATAGCGAAAGCTGACACATTAACTTCTGATGAATGTTCTTTATTCAAAAAGCAAATTTTAAACGAAATTGCTCAACACAAGATCAAAATCTATGAATTCCCTGATGCACCAGAAGAAGATGAAGAGCACAAGTTAAATAAATCACTTAAGGAAAGGGTACCATTTGCTGTTGTTGGCTCAAATGCAGTAATTGAAATCGAGGGGAAGAAATTGAGGGGTCGAAAATATCCATGGGGTATTGCTGAAGTCGAAAATCTAGAACATTGTGATTTCATTGCACTCCGCAACATGGTAATTCGTACTCACTTACAAGACTTAAAGGATGTTACGAATAATGTTCATTATGAAAACTATAGATGCCGGAAATTAGCTGGATTAGGTGTTGACGGGAAACCCACGAGGATTTCAAACAAAAATCCTCTTGCACAGATGGATGAAGAGAAACGTGAACACGATTTAAAAATGAAAAAAATGGAGGCTGAAATGGAACAAGTTTTCGAGATGAAGGTGCGTGAGAAGAAGCAGAAATTAAAAGACAGTGAAGCTGAATTAACCCGGAGGCATGAGTCGACTAAAAAGCAGTTGGAACAACAGGCTAAAGAACTGGAGGAGAAACGGAAACAATTTGAGCTGGAGAAAGAGCAGTGGGAAAAAGAGAATCAGGTGACGCTTGAAGAGTTGCGTAGGCGATCATTGGAGGGCAGCCGGGAGGCGGTCGATGGAAAGAAAGAAAAAAAGAAGAAAGGCTTATTCTAAGTATTCTAACATTAATACATAAGGCTACAGTTAAAAAAATTGGCTACCTATAAATGGATAATTTCATTTAAAAAAAAAAACGGCTTACGTACATACATATAACATTTTATATTTATTGACCCATCAATTTTTTTAACAATTAGCCTTAATTAGTTTTGAAAAATAGTGAGACACATAATTTAGTAAAAATTCCGGATTAGTCTGATACTCCGAATTTTAGCCTAAATTATTATAATTCAACTGCCATTCAAGAAAAAAAAAAAGTAAAAATATTAATAGTTTTTAAAAATGAAGGATGTTTTACGCATTTGTTATATTCCATATATATATAGAGTTATATCGCGCCCCCTTCCCTCCCCCACAGACCCTGTTTATTGATGCGGATTCTTTAAAGGATGGAATGTATAATATCGGTATTATTTATATATAAAAAAAGAATTTTATCTTAGTCATGTGTCCATACAATTAATTGACATTATGCGCATGAGTGCATTGTGCCATTTTTATTCTATATATTATTTTATATTATGTATGTCAGATTTGTGCAAATAAATTTTATTTCATACGTATTTTTTATGTGCGATTATTTTTATTTACCATAACAAACACTTTTTTTTATCTTATCACTAACTTTATTTAACCTCAATACGATATTCGAATATAATTAAGTGTATAAACAAAGAATAAGTATTAAGAAGAATATAAAAATCAATCGATCGTTGCTTGGTTCAAAATTCTACATTTTGATTGAATTCGTAATTGGTAATTCAATTCAAACATTATTGAGCTTAAGAAGGTAGGTTACAAATTAATAATATAAAGAAAATAAATTAATTGCGTACGAGAGAGTAATATTGTAAATATTTTTACAGCTGATTATTTTTTATATTATAGTTATTACACATTAAAAATACTTTATAGAAACTGCTACATCATATTTGAATTATATTAAACTATAACAAATTTTTTACTCTGTTGCCCTGAATCTAAGCTATTTACTAATTTAAATTAGTTGCAGAATAAAATATATATGTTTTCTTAAATATAATAATATATTGAATTAATAAATAAATTAACCAATATAAAGCAAAATATAATTGATTCCGGATGTGGAAGATGATGCCAGCTTCTTTCATGATTGTACAAGAAGGGTTTGAGTGAAATGAACGCATTTTAATATGAATTGTGCTCGTGCTTCTTTCGTCCAAAATTTTATATGTATGTTTTTTGTAATTTATTTGTTTTTAATAATAAATAAACATAAACAATAAAGCAATTTTGACAAAAAGGATACCAAAAATATACAAATCCTAGATAATTGTACTTGACTTTTCATTTTATTTAAGTAATAATCAACGTATAGAGTATAAAGGTGTCTGATAATAGTCTAAAATATAAATAAGAGTTTTAATTAAAAAAATATTGCTTTTGTTAAACGAATAATTAAAGAAAGATATTCTTTGTATTTTCCAACAAAACCACAAGGAAATTACTAAACCTGCACCTACTTTAAACATTACTTATATAAAAAACATTGTATTTGAAATGAAAACATATTTAAATAAACCATGATTATTCACGAATATTAATTTTTCAAAAAAAGCACTAAAAACTGTTCTTCACACTTTTATTTAGATCCAGATATATTTTGGACATACATTGACCATTATTAATGGTTTAATATTGATAATGGTCAATTTGTGTATATATCTGCTTTCAAATCGTAATCTAGTGAATTGGTTTGATAAGAATAAATTAATATAATTCAGAAAAAAACTAAATGCACCTTATTTAAAACAAATCAACATGTCAAAACGCCAACTACAATTAAACTAACAATAAACTTGTTAATAAGAAGCTTCTACTTCGTTATACTTGTTTGAATAATTAATAAAACACTTTAAATTTGTATAAACTGTATTTTTTATTATGTTGATTAGTTTCAGCAACTCCACGTGCCATTATCGAAACATAAATGTTTTGATAATGGCAAGTGGAGAAACTAGTCAACATAATAAAAAATACAGTGTTATACAAACAAAGTTAAAATGTTTTATTATTTAAATATAAACTATTATTTTACATCTTCTATATTTCTTGGAATCTGGTCTTAAAGAAACATTAAACACATTGAAAACCTTTTAAAAATACTAAGTAATGCTTGTTACAGTTTAAGAGTTAACATAAATTGACAAGATGTATTTTACTATTTGAACTTTTTCTCGAATTCAAATATAGAATTATATTCTATGGCAAAGCATGTATGCTAAATTAAAATTTTTGATTTGAAAACAAATGATTAGGACAATGAACCAGATGAAAAATAACCATAGCCGAAGAGGATTATTCGGATGCGAAAATATAGCAACAGATATAGGTGTTTACCTTCATGAAAATGTGGAAAATCTTGCGGAAACAATATTTTTTTTCAAAACAGACATTATACACGAAAAATATTTAAGATATAAAATATCTTAATGTTTTTAAGCATATATAAAACTAAAAAAATTAAGTATTCTACATTTTCAATAAATTATCCTAAAGAGGAAATTTCAAATATGCTTAAAAGAGGGAAATTATAGTATGAATAGGTATTTATGATCAGAAATGTAAAATGATTTCTTGGGAATAAAATCAATGGAATTATTTTATTTAAATAAACAAAGAACTTATCAACAATTTATAGCCTTCTCAATTGTATTGAACATAGAATAACTGAAAAATATTTTCATACACATACTTAAAGTTAACTGATTTGTTATGAATTACTTTATCATTACCCAAAGTTGTGCTATGATCTTTCTTCATGTGAATTCACAATAAGAAATCAAAAAGCGTACATAATGAGAAATATCTTATAATAAATGGAATAGTTTCTAAGAACTGCATTTTGTTTTATTGTGTTGTATACTAAATTCATCTACACATTTGTAATACGAATAGAATTAGGACTACCAGAGTTTGTTTTCTGGAACTTGCTGAGATTTCTACCAGAAATTTTGCTTATAAGTTCCTTTTAAATAACTACACTACCTTTCTATTTACTTGGTTATGAAAATAATCTAGCTATACCAATATCCACACCACATATATAACGGGTGTCCAACAATTATTGCAGTCCCGGGTGGCGTTGGAATAAAAAACGTAGGTCGATTCTTACATGTTGCAAATAAATGAACTGACATTTTTAATGCACATTTAGGTTATGTTTGACAATTAACATGTCAGTTCATTTATTTGGCACATGTAAGAATCGACCTACGTTTTTTATTCCAACGCCACCCGGGACTGCAATAATTGTTGGACACCCGTTAGTTACACCTAAAGCCCATATTAGTTGAATGAAGTCAACTAGTGAAAGACCTTAACATTCAATTTAAAAGGAAATTTTTTAAACCTTTTGGAACTATCTTAAATTATAAAAAGACATATTAAGACTCAGTAGTGACAGAATACAAAAAGGAATGATTTTGAGTCTTTGATCCATAGGGTACCTTTGAATAGTTCTAACAAATGTAAATTCTAAAATCACAAATTATCACTAATTACCAAACAGATGATGAATTAACCTCATCTGGTTTAAGGTGTCAAAAGGCTCTACACCAGCCTATATTTTCTATTTTAGAATTGTCAAAAAGGTCATAAAGACAATCAAATCTTCTCAGGGTTGGTATTGTTTGTTTGATATGTTTTTTCTAGTCCCCGCTAAATTACCTAAACTAAGTCCGGTTAAAAATTTGCTGCTTATAACAGAGCTCCATATAGATATGGCTTTAATGTTAAACACCAACTTCGACATCAGTTTTTTGAAGAACGGTTTTTGAAATATTATATTATTGCACAGTTTATTATAATAATAACAATTTCTCTTTATTTCATACAAATAGAAAACATAACAGTTTTTATAGTGTACAAAGTAGCGTCCAAATAACATATTACCTTATATTCTATTCCTTGATTGTATAAGGTTCAATAGCCCTAAGAAGTTCATAAACCTTATGTTTATAAACTTTAAAGTTTTGTTCTGCTTTGATAGTATTTAGACATATATTGTTACCCTGCCAACAGCAACGAATAAATTATGACCTATTTGGTCTTTATCAAAAAAGTTCTGTTATTACAATGTCTGGAATAGACATAGACTTTACTTATTTAGTGTATTCATTGATGAGTCATTTGTTGAAAATTCATTTTTCACTTTGGAAACATTAAAATAAAATCACATACAAATTTTCACTGTGGCTTATTCAAGCAAAGAAATGGCATCAGTTTGAGTTTTTGAGTAAATTAAATAGTAATTAGGGTAGTGGGTAGTGGTTTAATTTTTAAAATGTTTGGTTATCTAGTACTAAGTTGATGCCTTTCCTTTTATTTATTAACAGATTTCTTCTAAGAAATTTAATTTTTGTTCTTTACTTCTAGGTGTAAAATTTTGAAATGCTCATTAAAAGAATGCTCTTTGTCTAGTAGGTGGTTAACATAGTAGACATACTTTTGTTATTGCTGTAGCAGGTAGGATCAAAGTGAAGTCTAGTAATAAAAGTGTTTTGAAGATTGTCAACGTATTTTTACCTTACTTATCTACATAAGGACTTCTATTAGAACGTCAATGTCTATTCAAATCTCGAATCTTGACTTGACGGTTAATTTAATCTAATTTAAAATACCACGACCATATGAATTCCATGATTTTGCATCCCCAAGTTACACAGAGGACTGTGGGTAAAAAGTTAACCAATTCTAAATACATACCACCAAACGTACATTAAAGTTCTCTGTACTTATTTCTGAGCACATACTCTCAAGCCTTTCCTTCACAGGCATAATTATTTATCCTACTGTATTGTTTATAAAATATCATCCTCTAAGCAATACCAATATAAATCACCCTAGCAATAAGGAATTACTGTTTTTAATTCAAATCTGGAAGTACGAATCAGCGTATAAATGTTACGATTAATTAAATGTTCGTTTAATATTTTACTATCATTTTAGATTTAAAATTGATGTATTTAAAATATATGCAACCAAACATACTTTTGCACACTTCAAGCACTGTTCTAACTCATAATAGTACATTCAAACTCAAGGATTTTCTTTATCAAAAAATTATTCACCTTATGTTTATAAAACATCAATTTCTTAGCAATATCGACATGAATCACCCTCATGACTATAATACTTCGGAAGGGATATCCCCACTAGAAACATGTTCCCACCTGTGATTTTGATGAGCGTAACCAGTTATATTCCAACGTCTTGGACAGTCCATTTCATCTGTTTAAGTGCTAATTGCAAAAACTCAACCATAGTAAAACATAGTGAGGAAGTAATACACAACATAATTATTTACGTTCACCGACGACCAGCAAATAGTCAATATGAAGAAAACTAGCCAGCAAGAAATAAACGCTCCATCTACTTCAATTAACCAATCGGATCTGACCCTTACAAAGAAAATTTTGTATCAATTAAATCAAGAGGACGCCAATTCCAGCCTGGATGTGTCTATTACAACTGATCAACGTGAAGATTTATGTTATTTAATTGACTACCAAGAATTGAACATTGCGACGTCCGCTAAACATGATTCGGATACTGCAACTTTAGAAGAAATCTCACCGGATTTGCAAGAATCGAAACAACCCAAAAAAGTATCCTTAACAGAATCACAATGTGAGTTTTCTTTAGAAGCAATTGATGAAAAAGCAGAACTGAAAACTGAACCTGAAACAAAAGAGATTCGAGGACATGTTGGTTTTACGAATATTTTAAAACAAGCCTTTAAGAAGGTGGTTAAAAAGGGATTCGAGTTTAACATAATGGTCGTTGGAGAATCCGGTTTAGGTAAATCTACCCTAATCAATTCCATGTTCTTGGCTGATATTTATAATGTTACTGATAATGCAGGAACAACGCAGAAAATTAATAAAACCGTCACCGTTGAAGCCACAAGTGTACTTTTGAAGGAAGATGGTGTTAACTTGGTATTAACAGTGATAGATACGCCCGGATTTGGGGACGCTATTGATAACAGCCAGAGCTGGGAACCAATAAGCAAATATATTGATGATAAATACGGTGAATTTTTGAAGTCAGAAAATTTACCGTTTCGCAAACAAAGCCGCGATGAAAGAGTGCACTGCTGCTTGTATTTCATTCAACCGTCCGGGCATGGATTAAAACCACTTGATATTGAATTTATGAAGAGATTATGTAACAAAGTGAATCTTATTCCGGTTATCGGGAAAGCAGACTCATTAACTTCGGATGAGTGTGCTTCATTTAAGAAACAGATTATGCTGGACATTTCTGAACACGGGATAAAAATATATGATTTCCCTGATTCTCCAGAAGAATGTAATTCAAATCAGTCAATGAAGGAAAAAATTCCATTCGCCGTGATGGGTTCAAATACGCTTATCGAAATTAATGGAAGAAATGTAAGAGGGAGGAAATATCCATGGGGTGTGGCGGAGATTGAAAATTTGGAACACTGCGATTTCGTCGCGTTACGTACATTGATGATCCGCACGCATTTAGAAGACTTAAAGGACGTTACCAACAACACTTATTATGAGAATTACAGACTTATTAAGTTGGCCAATTGTGAGCCGAATGTAAAACCACTTCGAAAAAGTAAATTAGCAAAGGATGAGAAAGATTTAAAGCATAAAATAGAAAACGAGATGCGGGAAAAGGAACAGCAGCTTATGAGTAGTGTGGAAGAGGCAAATAAAAGGCTTGATATAGCAAGGAAACAAATCGAGGAGCAGGCGAAGGAGTTGGAGGAGAGGAAGAAGAAGTTTGAGTTGGAGAAGGACATCTGGGAGAGGGAAAGTCGTGGGACGATGGACGGTTTAAGCAGAAGGGCTGTGGAAGCCGGCCGGGAATTTGATGATGCGAAGAAAGAAAAAATGAAGAAGAAAAAGCGTTTTTTCAAAATGTAAAATCTTATAATAAAGAGAAAGGTTGCAACTGTTACTACGTTAATCCATTCAGTGCAAAATATAATATTTATTTTGGTATGTTTTATTTATATATTTATAATGTATTTTTAAATGTAGAATGGTATAAATGTATTAATTACATTATATTTACATAAAAGTGTTTGAATATTAAATATAAACTTTATTTATTTTATATGTTTATTTAAAAGCTTCATATTGATCTCTCTTTTATCTTATCGTGTGTTCATGAATCGTTTATTTTGCCTGACATTGTATTGAATTTTGCTAGTAATAAATCATTATTGTAATATGTGTTTTAATGTATTCATTTTATATTATGATATTAGTCCTATGTGTAATATTAGAAATCGGAATGACTAATAATTGATATCCTTTGCATTCTATTTATTAACATTTTATTTATTTTGATACCAAATTACACAAAAGTTATTTTTCTATTAGTCACTATTTTATTCCTTATCTATACCTGATGCCTAGGAGACTAAGTAATTATATCAACTAAATATTTTTATTATTTATATGGTTATTAATATTTCATGCAGAATATCGAAAATTAATATATTCGCTTTTGGTTTTAAAGTTAAACGGTTAGATAATCTCTACAATTTGCTGTTGCTGGATTAATAGTATTTTTTTCTTGGTTTCTTTTTCGTAGAACATTAATTATTTATCCCTAGTTTCAATCTGATGTAAATTTTTTTGTGTGTTGCCGTTAAATTAACTGCTCGCAAGTGAAACAATTTCTTTCAACGTCTCTCGGTTTCAGTTCATAAGGCAGCCTTACTTTTGAACCATTCATATGGATTTCAATTGCACGGAAATTGCTTTTGAGTAACTTATAATGGTTTCGCTTTTATTTGACACTGATTTTAAATTCGTTGGCTTCGATTTTATTTTTCCCTGTCTATAGCGAGGTTTGTCGTCTTCAACGCTGCTTGAAACCTTTGCCTCTATCAGTTGGAGGAATGTCACCATAAACTTCCACAAGCACATGGGATAAGTGTGGCCGAAGCGTATTTGATATTTGATTATTTATAAACCGAAAAATATGCTGGCGAGTTGAGTTACAACTTTAAAAAGTTACCAGAGGAAATTACGGTCATAAAAATCTCATTAATACAATGAAAGTATTTTTGTTATGTGTTCTTAAATACAACATTCTACACTGATATGCATTTAATTTTATATATAAACTAAAAATAAGTATTTTATTATTTTATATTAAGGAAATACGCGATTGAAAATTATTTTTGTATATGGCAGTAACATTTTTAGAATGTAAATAATGACTCGTGCGTTTATAAAAATAAAATGGTTTAAAAATAAACTACCTGTTAAAATACACACGTTCGAAAAGCTACACGGATGAATCAATGTTTACATACCTTCTCCGGTTGATAAGATTTGAGAAATTCCCAGAAAATTATATTATTACATTTCCTGTGCAAACCCACTATATTTGAATACAATTCAATATTTACAAATTATTTATTGCTTAAATTATTATTTATTAAATTCAAACTCGCAATACACAATTGATATTCATTGCACATGTTGAACATTTCGTATTATACATGTCCATTTTCATTATTCGAGTTATTCAATATGTACATATAAAATGTTACAATCATGCAATCGTACAAACATGTTGATTTATAAGAAGTGAATTATTGTATTTTATGTAAGTTTTAAATCTTTTAACTGTGATTTATAAAAAATGCTGAATAATATGGGAAGATCAGCAAAGAATACAAAAAATATATTTTTTCACAATGAATTTTGTATTACAGATAAATCCCTTCATTTATCATTAAATTTAACATTAATAATATAGTGGTAAAACAAAATTATCATGTTTAATTCCTTCATATTTAAGAGGTACCACAAAGTAAACGCCTTCGCAATAAAATTAACTCTTAAAAAAAATAGATACTGTCTTATATTACTGTTTTTTCCTTAATATGAATTACCACATAGTGATAGTCACTAATACCGTCTTTATTGCTTCCAATCATAATAAAACTATCTTAATTGTTTAAAATACAAGAAGAAAAATAATGACGTACAAAATAATACAACACAAATAAAATGAATTCTTGAGTTATGTGAAGATTATATTAATAATAAAAAACGCGGTTAAATTATTTTCTTCACTGTTTTTATTTAAGCACTAATAAAATATTTAATAGCAATAGTTTCAAAATATTTGTTTACTTTACTTAACAAAATTATTTTAAAAGGCACAGTAAAACTATTTTTGAAATCTGTATCAATTAAAAAAGTATATAACTTTTAATAGACCAATACCTACAATTTCAACCATATCAACATTAAATATTAAATTTGTATTTATGATATTATTAATTTGATTGATTTTTCAATTTAGTCAAATATCCAAGAATATCGAACGGTTATATTTAACCTTAATAAACATATGGTTCATGTTTATTCTAGTGAAATGTACGTGTTAATTTCAAGATGTGCGATTAAATTTAAGTGCTTGTAAATGAAGGGTACACCACATTTGGCTTTGTTTATTTATTTATTATCTATTTTTATCTAAGTTAAATATTTTAACATGCACTAGATGCATGATATTTAAACAGGATATAACTAGAAACTGCACTTTTCTACAATTACGCGAATTTAGCATTTGTTTTTGACACACTTTTTAAAAATATAACTTATCCGCTAAAAGTTTTGAATAAATAAAGACATTATATTAGAAGTTCCATGAGAACTTTTATTGTAAACTTATTTTTAAAATTAAATTTACGTTTGCTTTTATTTTTGCAATGGTGCTGTAAAATAGAACTCAAAATGTTAATGTACTTAAGCACCTCCAGGCATTGAATTACATAACCAATAGCTGCCGGCACGTGACTTAAATCATTGTGTTTACAAAGTAACGTTTTTTGTTACTATTTGTGTGATCATCAAGTAGAATTATATTGTATTATTTTTATTACTAACAATTTCGAAAATTATTTCCTACTTCATTCTAAACAACTTATAGAACATTTTACCGCTATTTAATATCCACTTCCAATAATAATGCAACATTTTAAAAATCCGCAGCATTTCAATAAACTATACATAATATGCATAATTAAAGTAATCAAATGCATAAAAATCCGCATAACTAGCCAAAATCTTAAAGTTATAAAACAATTGCCAGTTAACAATGTTTTAAAACATTTCCATTATATATTTGTCATAATTGGCAGTATTTTTTTTATTGTCTAAATCCAAGCCGCAAACCCTTTAGTTTACTACTGTTCATTAAGATTTTGGCGATAATAAATTTAATATTTTATAAAGATTTGGCATAAAATTCAAATGACTCACACATTTAAAGTGATAAACTCAAAGGGATTTGATTATACTTTATGAAAATAAATATTTCAGCCAAATTCAATTTAATTCGTCATATTTAACCAACTCAACTCAAAAGTTTGGAGTTTATTAAAAATCTGTTATTTTATATATCGGTATAATTAGTTTTCCAAAATCCGAATCAAAATCAACTCTTCTAAATACTAGATCTTCATTCCCTTCTACACACCCATTCTTGCATTTCCAAAAATCTGAATTCAAATATTACATTTGATTCGAAACTATCCTTCAATTCTCAAACCCTTATCATAAGAGCCAAGACTAATTTTTGCCATTTTGGTTCCTTAAATATACATAAACTAAGAAATATAGACATAAACTGCAATAAACATGTACATGCTGGTCCTTGCACTATTATCTATATTAGATTCAATGCTGTCTTTTAGTGTCCACCATTTCCTAGTAGCTGAAATATTCAAAATTTATACTCTAACCAAATTGGGACAACATCAACCATTTAAATGAATTTCTATATGAAGCGATTTAAGTCACACCTATTGTTACGACTTTAAAACCAACGCAACCCAACTCTATTTATCATAATCCCTAAAACGGACCGTTTTATGCAGAGGTTCCCTTTTTGTTCCTTTGAAATAGGTAAATTGTGCGCGATGAAAACTGAAATTTTCGCATCTCTTAACCCCTGATGAAAAAACAGGGTCGGACGAGAACGAGAAGTCATTTTAAAACTTATTTTGTAAATTTCTGTAAATATATATTATTTAAACTAGATAAATTAGCGTTGGAAAGAATTGATAAACTTAAGCCCAAGAACATATTACCAAAGCACAAAACTCGTACTAAAGGGTTGTTGAGACTGTAATTTGTTATAGATGAATGAGACATACAAGTGGGTGTCTCTCTTGTTCTTCTGTTGGATACAGGAACTACTAGAGATATCCGGGATAGAAGTTCAGGAAAGTTGATATTACCTTCAATTAATTGTAATCAGTGTAAATTCTCCTCGTTTTAAGTGGAGTTAAATTAATCGTGAGCATAAAAGTATCTAAAACCCAATAATTCCTGTCAATCCCCATTCTGCATGCACACACCCGAGCGAATTTGTTTTGTACATTCTCAAGTTTATTACTATAGTTTGTTCGTTGGATCTTCCGTCGTACGTCACAAACTATCGCTTCGAGAAACGACACAAAAACATTCAGTCTGATAAAGTAAACCAAATGCGTTAGAAAAAGAACGCACTGTAAAACTTTCGTCGTTTTTTGAAACGATAGTTTGTGACGTACGACGGAAGATCCAACGAACAGACTATATGTGAATTCTTTTGAGGGCTCCAGAAAATAGATGCATATTAAAGAATTGATCTAACCGAAGAGAAATAAAGTAACTTCAAAGTAATTAATGAGAACTCTTTACCAATCCTTAGAATAAATCCTAAAGCTTTATTAGCCCTGTTTGCAATACAAACAATATGAGCTCTACAATTAACCAAGATCCTTAATTTGATCAACCCGATCCAAGTCAATTTCAATTAATGTGTAGTAATTTTTGTGAATTATTTTTTTCTTGATGAAAGTAATAACGTGGCACTTATTCAAATTTAAAGCTAGATTATTTTTGTCACACCAAAGCATTATATTATTAAGGTAATCTTGTACCAACTTATGATCAAACCTATGTAATATTGCACGATATAATTTAATGTTGTCTGCGCACTCTACAAGATTTGATTGATTTTAATACATCATTAACAAAAATCAAGAAAATAATTGGGGTGCAATAGGTACCTTGAGGCACACCAGAATGGACCAAAAATTCATTAGATAGAAAGTTTTTTACTCTAACTAACTGAACCCTGTTTTTTGAATATGAAGCAAGCTATTCCACTATTTTTTCAATAAACCCGATAATTTGGCAAATAAAATAGTCATTCTATTTTATTTGCCTTGTCGAATGCCTTTGAAAAATCGGTATATATTGAGTCAACTTGATTTTCCTTTTTAAAGGCATCGACGTATATACACGTAAATTAGTGTTTTTCATCAACTAGTACTTAAAGTGATTATAAATGAATTTAGATATAATCTTGTCCAATACTTGTTAATGGCTGACTGAATACAGACGTTCCTGTAGTTTTCAAATAAATCATTGCGCCCTGATTTATAAATTGAAGCGACAAAACTTTTTTTCCAAACATTTGGCACGTATCCATTTTTTAATGAACTTAAAAACAGTAGACATAGTAAAAATACAATTTTTAAGAAAACTGTTTGGAATATTATCTAGGCCACAAGAATAATTAGACTTAAGTTCATAAATGCCTATAAATAACAACCATAAAATCATAAAAATTATTATAGGCAAATGTTGTAGAATTTGACGAGGTATCCTTTGAATACACAGACGCGAAACATTTTGAAAGTTTCTCAACAATCTCGTGAACATTTCCCCAAGCTATATTGTTGAAAGTCATATATTTTAGAATATGTTCAATCTTTGTCAAAGAATTAGCAAATTTCAAAAAAGATTTGAACGTATGTTAATAATATTCTCACATTTGGTTATGAAATATTGAAAATTTTAAATTAAAAAACAATAAATCCCAATCAACAGACGCAATAATATTATTGATGGAAAGATAATCTGCCTGATCATACAAATAGAGATCTTCAGAAGTTTCTAGAATCCCATGTTTTTGTACTGCATTTATAGATATGGACATAACCAGAATGATGCTGCGAATTGACAGTAAGCACGTCGATGGCCGGCACGACATTAACGTCCACATCCGAAGTAAAAACTAAGTCAAGAAATAAAAAACTTTTTAAGTCAGTGTTTTACAAACAAAGTTTAAAAGTTTTTTATTTTTATTTGTGAAGAATAATGTATAACGAAGTAGAAGCCTCCACCGTTAGCAGTTTAAGTCAAGAAATGTTCCTCTTGAATTTGGAGAATTGATAAATTTGATAAAGATTCATAAATCCAAAACTGCACAACTTCACTGCTGAAGTTGTGAGAAGACACCCCTAGACGTCCGTTGTAAAATTGTGCTTCTGGTAAGTTGTACTCCCCACACACTAAGTATTTTCCAGTCGGGTAGCGTTCCGTGATGCGTTCTAAAAAACATACTACCAATAATATAGTCTAATGAGACCAAATACACAAAACATTGCTCAAGTTCAGGACATTCAATATCGATGTGTGAAAAAGAAACATCTTTATTTATTATTTGTTACATAGTATTATAACAACTGTATTTGATTTTCTTCCGGGTTATCGACCCATGGTCTTTCTGCCAGTCTTTATTAGATATTATGTTAGGTGTCCGTTGATGATTATGTTGATGAAGATGTAGATGAATCATGAAAATATGTTATGAATTCGAAAATGGTTGTGGAAGGATGTTTGGTTTTATGGGGGGTGTAAAGGGTTGCGGGGTAAACATAGGTGCTTGAGGATGTCTTAGTTATTAGGGTTAGTGGAAAATTTCGTAGCAAAGTGTTCCAGTCGGCTTTTAATGGGAATTACTTGGGTTTTTTGATACAGTAGTGTGTTGGAAGGATTGTGTAGAGGGTTATTGGGATGCCTTAGTTTAGTTAAAATTCGCAGGGCCGATCGTTTACACACCTGCAAGTTTCTCAGAACAGGTGGGCGAGGATTTAGGAAAATGATTACTGCATAGTCTAACAGAGGTCGTCATATCATTTTGTAAATATTTACTGCTTTTTCTGTGGAAATTTCTTGATTCATAAACGTAAGGTGTCTGAAATGTCGAGCTCTGTTTCTAATTTTCGTTTTAAGAGTTTGTGAATGGTGTTTGAAGGACAGTTTAGAATCAAAGGTAATTCCAAGATACTTGCAGGTTGCGGATGGTGTAATATATGAATTATGTATGTTAATACAAAGTGGAGATGTGGATGCACGATGGAAGGGGATGAAAAGATGGGAATTATTGGGATTGATGGTTGTTCTCCATTTGGCAAACCAGTGTTGTAGAGTGTCGATCAACCCTTGCAGTGTACTGAGGGCTTTAGGGATTGTATTGCTATGTGCAATAAGTGCTGTATCATCAGCAAACAGAAGACAATATGCAGACGGATTAAAGTAATTGGGATTAGGGTTGTATATGTCACGCATAAAGATGTTATAAAGGAGTGGGGATAGGGGGGACCCTGGTGGAACACCTTGCTGTGGTATGAATGAACAGGAGAGGGAACTACCTATTTTGACACTGAGGGATCTGTTATTAAGGAAGTTGTCGATTATAAGTAGAAGATATAGTGGGATGGACAAGGAGTTGCATTTAAACAGCAAACCTCTATGCCAAACAGAGTCGAAGGCTTTCTGAATGTCGATGAAAGCTATTGCAGTTTTGCGGCCTTCGAGGTTTGCTGTTTGAAATATCGATGAAATATGCAGTTATTTCTTTTTTAATTGCAATAAGGACTCCGCCACCTCGCAATTTATTACTTGAATTCTTATTTCTATCTGACCGAAAAGTATTAAACTTTTAGTTAATTTTTAATTAATTAATAGTTAATGCGTAGATGAATATCGTGAAGGTCGTTTATAGTCGATTGTTGATCCAGAAAACATTGATGCTGTGCGTGAACTAAAATTGCAAGATCATCACGGTTAGATTCAGACATCATTGGGCAATAATGGAACTAGCCGCATTAAATGTTGCGTGAACATTCTTTCAAGATAAGTCAAATCCAATAAAAGTTGTCAGGCACGAAGCTCTTTGAAGCAAATGATATAATTTGTGCAATTCTCAATGTTCTCCATAAGGACAATGGGAGCTCTCATACATCGGCTCAAATAAGAGACTTTTTGATTGATGGGTCATCCGCAATTTAGTACCCAATGATTAGGTTGTATTCCCGCAAATCGAAAATAAATTACGAGTCCATGTTTTTCGACAGCTGTTGTTGCGTTCCGAATGCATGTTTTGGAGGAACTTTAATCGAGTGAAAAAAATGCCTCGAAAATCGGTTTAAAAAAAAACATAAACCAATGCGTGAAAACGAATTTCTTTTTTTGTTCTCAATTCCCGAAATATAAAAGTGACCTCGTATTATTTTATCAACTATACAATAAGATAGTATTTTGTTGCAATAACTTAATAATTTATGAATAATTAAAGCAAATGAGCTTAATGCACTTAATGTCGTAATTATTTTTAGAGTAACTTTATTATTCATTTTATATCTTTGGAATCTATCTAGAAGCACGATAATGCACAATAAAGTGAACACAGTTTACGAAGAAGTTGAAGAAGTTTATTTTGGACAACTAGAGATAAATTTAGGGAAAATATTATCAATAAAGCAGCTGTATCAGCTTATGTTAACTGACTTTGAATTCTAGAACTGTCCCGAAGATCTTAAACCGAACAGTATTCAGTGATAAAATACCGGGTGTTTTTAAATCAAACGCTTTGTAGTACTTATTGAGACGCTAGTGGCAAAAATGGCGACTAATGAACAGAAAACATGTGAACACTCATAATGTGCGCCTTTGGGGCTCAGATAATTGTAACGAGACTCCCCTAAATTGATTTTTTTTGTGCCATATCTTAGTAGAAAGTTTATGACCTTTTTTTTTGGAGAAGCAACTATAACTGGTATTTCTTGCCTTATTGCTCTACAACCCCGATATTCATTTAGAAACACCCGGAATAATAATTAGATGAACTTAGTTAAAGAGTTCAAGTTTAATCAAGTCAAGATACATTTCTGCCTCAAGTCTCACTTATAAGTGAGCTAATCAGTATGTTTAACAGCTATCTATATTGTAAAGGGTTTTCCAATAAGAGGTTTCATTTTGAATAGCCCGCTATCTGGGCAGCTGTCACTTTTGCAATTGTCATTTTTTGACATTTGACAAGTAAAAATTACGCCATTAGTAAAAATGCAACGATACATGCTTAAACAACGCATTGAAATTGTTAAAATTCATTACAGAAATAGTGAAAATTTTGCAGTCACAGTTCGCCAAACTAAAACACTTTTGGTTAACTGGTTAAAAAATTTGAGCTTTTGGGACAACTTAGTGATGTGAAGAATCGAAACCGTGTGCGTCGCTCAAGAACAATTGAGCATATTGCTGCTCTAGTCAATAGTGTTAGCGAAAACTCAGGTTTGTCGATTCCTTGTAGATCTTTGGAATTATACATTCCAAAAACGATATTACGCAGTATTTGGCATAAAGACGTTTGAAGGGTTTTAAATTTCAGTTAACACAAGAACTCAAGCCGGTTGATCACCAGCAAACGTCGTAACTTTGCTGATTGGGTCCTTGAAATGCATCAAAATAATCCGGATTTTCATCGAAAAAACATAGTGATGAGGCCCATTTTCACCTCGGAGGCTTCGCGAATAAGCAGAATTGTCGCATTTGGAGCTCGAAAAATCCAAGAATGCTTATTGAAAAGGCTCTCCATTCTCTACGTGTCACTGTTTGGTGTTGTTTTTGGGTTACAGTGAATGGATTGCTCTATGATTAATTATTTTTTATGGCCGGAATTGGAGGATATTGACGTGGACGACGTTTATTTTCAACAAGACGGCGCTACGTGCCACACAAGCAACGAAATCTTGTGACTTAACACCTTTAGACTTTTTTCATTGGGGCTACGTGAAAGGTAAGGTCTGTCTATACCAATGCTCCACAATCGATTAAAGACCTTAAAGATGGAACTCGTGAAGTTATCGAGGACATACAGTCGCAAATGCAAATGTAATTTTCACTACAAACAAGGTACTAAAAGGTATATAGAATGCATCCATTTGAATCAATAACTTAAAAGATGTCAAATATTCTAAATTTTTGGGAATACACGTGGGTAAATACTTGGATTGGTTAAATAACGCATGTGAACACTAAAGTGTTGGTATCCCCAAAATGAAACCCTTTATATATTCTAGAATCGTAATGTTAGTTTACAAATCGTACTTGTACTTCTGTTCACTAATGAGATGCGGAATATTGAGGTGATTTCAAAGATATTGCTAGAGTTTTAGATTTAGAATATATTCTAAAGAAATTGTGTGCAATATCTTATTAATTTCCACTTGCTGTAGATAAATAACACTTTAAATATTTACCGGCCTCCTAAAAAGTTCTCACGTTGTTGACTAGAAATTTAAGATAATTTTAACACTTGTTTGTTTCACATATTTAATATCAGTTTTGTAACACATATAATAACTTTCGTCATGTTTACCCATTTACGTCTAAACCGCCAAAATAATATATATTTATTTAATTTGAATATAATTATTATTAGTTTCTCTATAAGCAAAATCATTATTTATTAAACCACCCACTATGTGCGGAAAACTAAAAGGTCAACGTTTAGGTAGGATTAACAAATGGTCGTACTGTGGGATCTATCTTTTTAGGTAATCTCATCCAAAGTTGGTATTCTATGTTACATCCATATCAATGATTAACTCAATTTAAGAAATGGATACACATATTTTAAACTTAATTAACATGTGTTACACAAACTTTTACATAAACGGTACATTTTCGTCTTGTTATGTCATGTAAATGCTGATTTAAATTAATTAAGAATTCAGTTTAAAAAATAAATATACTTACATATTTACAAAGTAAAAGTGAAACTTTATGACTCATTCGACCTGTAATCTTTTCAAGATCAATGATCTCGAGAAAGAAAAAAATATATTGCGATTAGATTAATTGCTTATAAATATTCATAAAGCTGTTATGACTCAATTATTAATGTAATAAATACTTATTTATGAGCAAGTTTATGATCACTATTTGTAGGTCAGTGTCGACTATATAGTACAAATTATATTACTCATTTATTTGTTTTGAATCTCCAATATAAAACCTTTTGGGATATTTTTTTCATTGTCAATAAGATAATTTTATACGAATTTTAATTATGAATATTTTGATTATTAAGTGCCAGAATGTACTGATTTATTATTATTTTTTTTAAATAAAAATCACAAACTATACAAATATATATTTTCCTCCTATTAGATTTACATCTCATTGTAATTAATTAAATAATTATGTAATAATTAATGATAAAAACATAAATTCATTTACGAAAAGTTCCCAAAATGATTAAAATCATAAATATGTTTAAAAACTATTAAATATCTACTACAGTAAAATAATGTGTCAATCCTCGTAACTTAAAACCGGTATTTAACAAATTTGTCTAATTATGTTAATCGCCTAACGTAAATTACGGTTGTATGAGTATGTAAATCCTGATGTATATTTATAAATTTATAAAACCTGTGCGTTCGAATGCGCGAGGGGGCAACATGTAAATGCAATCAAATAAGTGGGGCAATTCCTGTCCTCAAACGTGTAAATCATGTAAGATGTCTGCAGCCCACTGAGTGCAACATTATCCACTTACAAGGGGGGAAATAGGTCACTAAGATAATGCACTTTCTGCCTAGTAGTTGTTGGATAAGATTGTCTCTCGTCATTATTTAAGCAGGAAATACACATATTTTACTGCTTAGTGTCCCATAAAAGGAAAGGGCAGAAGAGAGGTTGTTTTCGAACGATTTGTCAGATTTACTTGAATGAATAAGTATTACAATATTATGTTAATCAAACGAAATAATGATGACGCGATATATGTAATTATTTAGTATTTTAATTGTTAAAATTTAAATTTTATTGATTTATAAAATTTGTTATTTTACGCTCAAGGTTGAATACATGATCTGAAAATAATGAACGTTGCTAGGGGTAGCCCAACATCAAAAATGAGATACGTTTCAATGATTTACACCGTAATTTATAATGTAGTTATTGTAAAATTTATAATATATTATTGACAATATTTACAAAGGTCGAAACTGTAGTAGAGAAAATATTGTCAGTATTACGTTACAAACACTATATATTTGCATTACACAATAAATAGGGTTATACAAATATTAAGGTGTATTTGACTTGTCTTCTATTTTATATTATGAGTAATTAATTATAAAACTATTATTGTTGTAATTTAAATTTGAATATTTTTAAATCTAAAATATAATTAAATAATAATACAGTGTAATTTATTATGGCAAAATATCAAACATTATTAAAGACATTATTTTTAGAATTTTATAAGATGCATCAATGGCAAACATATTTTAGTTTTTATGTTAAGGTAATACTGTTATACTTAAAAGTATGTGAAAATGAGGTTACGGATTAGTTGGCAAGTTTGGGTTAGGAACAACGAACGACCGCGGTGACTGTTTAATATTATTCTGCCAAGAAAAGAATTTAATTATAACAAACCCCTGGTTTAACTTGTCGGCAAGGAGATTATATACATGAAAGTCACCACAGGATAAACTGGAACTCATAACTAGAAACCAAATAGACTTTATCATACGCACCCAGAAGCTGACAAAATCCGATCACGCAGCTCAATTAAGAGCTCGAAAGATGTAACTGTAACTAAGAAAGGACACAATCGAATAGTTAGCCAATATAAGAGACGCCATAAGCATAGAGAAAAAAAAGAAGTTGGTTATACTAAAAAGGAGAAAAAGAAAGACTGGATGACAGAAAAATAATGGATGAAAGAACAAAAAGTAAGAGCGACAAAGAAATAGATAGGTAGGCAGTCATCAAAAAGAAGATCAAAGAGGCAAAAAAGATGGATTAACGAAGTGCCAAGAATGCACGACAGCCACAACATGCAAAAAAAAGATCAAGGATCTAACTCATAAATACAAAAAAAAATTGTCATATTAGTAGATAGGAACAACAAACTAATTAACATGAATATAAAAATAACAGTAGACTTAAAACAGCCAGCAATATAGAAAATTGAATTAATAAAAGTCATGGAACAAAGTAAATATGGAAACGATGACGAACCTTCAGCTGAATTTCTGAAAACTATCAACGATGATAAGTTAATGCTAAATCTTTTTAAAAACACATTCCACACATTCCAAGAGATTTACTCAAATCTACTTTAATAACGCTTCTTAAAAAAGTAAATGCCAAAAGTGCAATGAATACAGACTAATAAGCTTAATAAGCCACACTCTGAAAGTATTTCTAAGAATAATTCATTCTAGAATAAGAACTAAGTTACAAACAAATCTAAATAAAATGATTGGATCAGCAAAAAATGTCTACGTTTTGTTTATTTTTTACAGTTTATTTCCATGAATTCTAAGACATATAAGACATACAGTTTTTCATCTTATTTCTATGTGTAGGATTCGTTCTTGTTCAAATTTGCGTTTTTCTTCTATAATATTATGCCACAAATATTTTCGGGCAGTCATTGCAGATCGATTTTGTTGTTTGAGTTCTATTTTGTCTTTATTGTTTTTGACTATTTATGCTCAATTTTGAAATGTTTTGAATGTGTAAATTTATATTTTTTATAAGAATTTTATTTGTTACGTGACTTTCCTGTTTTGTTTAACTTCATAATACATTTTGATTTCTTTTTAATTAAATGTATGGTTGTATTATATATAAACATTATTGTGTGTTTCACACTTTTTTTTTAGTTTAAAATGTCATTTGTTAAGTAAATTGGATAGCTATTATTTTTTAAATTTATTTTATTGAAAATATATGTTGACATACAGGGTCTATTATGAAAGTAATGTGCATGATTGTCTTGTGACGCGGCTGTTCATTGCAGCGGATTAAAACGGATCAAGAAATATGATGAAGGATCTGCCCTTCCAAAGGAGCCGATCGCTAGTTTGTATCGAGCAGTCTGAGTGCAAAGTCGTGCCTCCGCGTGAGTAACAGGGACCGATGGTGCATTCGCTTAAACAGCGATACGAAATCAGTTTTGTGTGCGACTTGGAAATAATGCAACCGAAACATTTCAGATGCTTCAAGAGGCCTTTAAAGATGACTGCATTTTAAGATCACAGTCCGAGAGATAGCACAAGGTATTTAAGGAGGGCCGGGAGAAGATTGTCGACGAACTCCCAACGTTGGAGGATCATTCATTTTTAGTTTTTACGCAAGGAGAAACTATCAACTCAGCCTTTTTTACCTGTTGGTCCTCAAGAAATTAAAACGGCGGGCCGCGTTACTAAGGTCTGACATCAAAGACACGGTCAGGCTCCACCTTGACAATGCCCCCAGCCACACGACCTTCATAGTTACCAATATCCTGACTCGGAGCGACACACCGATTGTGCCGAGCTAACTTCGTGCCACTTTTTTTATTTTTCCGACTAAAGAAGAGAGTTGATTCGGGGCCGTGGAAACATCCAAAAGCATGTCACATCGAGACATTCCCCTCAAGGAATTTTAGGGTGCCTTCTAGGCATGACAGACACGTTTCCGTAAGTATATTTAATTTCTTTTTATTTGCTTGTTTTATTATATTACATGTCAACTTGACTTAGTATTTTAAAGAATCTTAAGCATTGGTATCGGTACCATCAATAAATATATTTTTCCCAGATAATGGCCATTACTTTTATAATGGACCCTGTATATATCTGGCTGTTATATATTTAGACTTCGTTTCGTAAGAAATCACTTTCTTATCAAACAATGACTCACTCATTGAAGATAAATTTCTGCATTGATTATTCATTCATTTATCTATAAATACCAAGAACATCGCGTGTTTCTGTTATTCAGGATTAAGTAAACAAGTGATAATTTCATACTATTGTTGATTCTAAGTAATCATTGGTGTTAGATAAAAATGTATATTTAAAATTATAAATTAATATTATTGATAAATGATAATTAGAAATTATAAAATATATATTTATAGTATAATTAGTAATTTAAAAAATTATGTAACTATTTTTTTAAATAAATTTATTTTATATTTGGTAATAATTTTAATTTTGTAAGTTAAGCTGTAGTATTTTTATTAATATGACAAATATAAAATCGTATTTTATTTTTATATTAGAGGCAAAAAATAATAACAATTTCATTGTACAGACTACCTTGTTGTTTTATTTCAAAAACAATTTAAGGCTTAAAATATTACTATGATAAATGGAACTTAAAGAAAATACGAATATTTAATTCGATATTGGCAAATTTTAAATTTTAATAAATTAATAACAAATAATTTATTTAGCAAAGTTGAGTTATAATATATATATAGTTATAACTGTATATAAAAAAATAATTACCGTGTATTTATCACAGATATTTAATATTATATATATGACATATTTACTATACAGGGTGTCCCGTTAATGCGGGGAAATGGCTGGACCATAGATTCCTGGGGTCAAAATATGACGATTTAACGCAACTTATCTATATCCAAAAATTTACGGTTAAGCCGGAATTTGGCTTCAAAGTTTCAATTTTTTTTATTTCTTTTGTTTATAACAATTGAACGCTTTATTTGATTTGAATTAAATTTATTATTAATAAATACCATAATATTATACATCATTTCAGTTATTGTGAACATTAGTGATTGACAGGAAGTATAAAAAAAACAGTAGTACCACCACTTAAAAACTAAAATATTTTTTTATTGGTGCATCCAATAAAATCCAAAAAAATCTATTTGAAAGGGCATTAGATTTAAAAACTTTTTTAACTCTTACTAGTTTTTGATATCTTATACGGTTTTTGTACAAAAAAATAAAATATGAATATAGTATACTCATTATGCACTCATTAATAAGTAAATAAACTTACTCAATTGAATAAAAATTAAATAATATCAATTAATAAAATAAATCAAAACAACATCTAACACTTTTCAAACAATTTTCTTTGCAAAATCCTAATACAAGCAAGAAATCTGTTTGTTCCAAATATGAATATTTATACATAATTTACATTTTTTAAACAAAGACGGCCACGAAAAACATTTATTTTCGATTCGATGAAAAACTAGATTGTGTTTTTACTAGATAAAAAATATATTTTATTTTTTTGTGAGAAAACCGCAAAAGATATCAAATATTATTAAGAGATGAAAAAGTTTTTAAATTAAATGGTCTTTCAAGCAGTATTTTTTTTAGTTTTTATTAGATTCACCAATAAAACAATATTTTAGTTTTTAAGTGGTGGTACTACTGTTTCTTATACTTCTTGTTAACCAATAATAATCATAATAACTGAAATGGTGTATTATATTATGGTAGTTATTAAAAATAAATTTAATTCAAATCAAATAAAGCGTTCAATTGTTATAAACAAAATAAATAGAAACATTTTAAACTTTGAAGCCAAATTCCGGCTTAACCGTAAATTTTTGTATATAGATAAGTTGCGTTAAATCGTCATATTTTGACCTCAGGAATCTATGGTCCAGCCATTTCCCCGCATTAACGGGACACCCTGTATATTTCATTTACAATATAGTTTTAGACCAAACCAAAACAACATATTACTATAGAGCCAAAATTTCTTGAATTATGGTTTGATTTTCCACCTCTAATTTTTATTTAAAATATACACCACCCATTATTTGTTTTCAATTTGTATAATTGTAATAATAACAAAAGAATACAACGTTATTCAGAAAAAGAAATTCAACTAAATACAGAATCAATCCATCATAAATAATTCAAAAACTAATATAAATAATTGAAATTAAAATTATTTTTATGGTTTAAAATTAATGCACATAATCATTATTCCAAGAAATATTCAATTGTTTTATTAGACTTATAATCAGCTGTTTTCAACTATCCGCATAACCCCCTATAAACCATATCTTAACCTGCATTAATGCAAAATCTATTGAGGCATGACAAGAGTATTCTAGGTAAATTTCCAACTTATTCTGACCGACCTGAAAGATGTTTATTAAGTTAAGGTAGACCATGGCGTATTTAGTCAATATAAAGTTTATTATGTTAAGATTAGTTACAACTAGTTTTAAAGTTTTTAGAATGTTCTTCATAGCTTCACTGTAAATTCATTTCATTTTTAATTTTCTCATACCAAATAACTGTGTATTGTCTCTATTAATATCTGGAAAGCTTTAGTCAAAATATACTTATTTGCGGAAACCAAGACTTAATACGTCCATAATACAGCTCACCATTTCAATCTCTTAATTATTTTCTTACATACTCATCATTATTTTTTAATTTAATCATAACAATTCAATAATACACGTATTTATTTTAATGACTAGACTTAGGAAGTACAGTTCCTAATGTTATTGTAAAGTTATTTAAATTTTTTAATTGCTCCTTATGGTTTATTTTTTAAAACAATAGTGAATTAATTATTGTTTGCCACTTTGAATGCAAATTTTACTAACAAATGTGCAATCTTGTGACTTTCATCGTCAATTGAAGAATGTGTATAGAGAAAATATTATGGGTGAGACGAACTTTCAACCATCTACCCCGGTGTTTCAGCAATTTGATTGTTAAGGGGGGCAATTCGAAAATGAACTCGACACGAGTTTAACCCTTTTGCTCCGGGCCATTTAAATCCAATGCTAGATTTCTCTTTTTACTGCTCATACTTCAACTCATAATCGTATTCTTGATGCTACTTATCAAATTTCTTTATTCCTAGCTAAATCTGGAAAAAATCATATTATAGGAGAGAATTTAATAAAACCGTCAATATCAGCATTTTTTAAAACGGTTCTTGAAAAAGATGACAAAGATGTAAAAGCTGTGCCACTCAGTAATAATACTGTTAGCAGAAGAATAGACGAAATGAGGGAAGATATTGAAAAACAACTTGTTGAAAAGCTAAAAAGAAGAAAATTCTCAGTGCTCATCCATTTGCACTGAGATCCACTTTGAGAGACAATAAGAAGAAATGTTGTTCTGTAAAAGATTAGAAACATATGAAAATAATAAGCTAAAAACTACTTAGATGTCAATAATATACCAATGAAAAATATAACATCTTGTGCTGCAGATGATTCTCCTAACATGATGTGCAAGAAAAATGGCTGCTTAAAATTGATGAAAGATGAGGATCCATAAAAGATTCTTGTGCATTGTGTTATTCATAAGGTAAACTTGGTAGTTAAAATCATCTCGCCTGTTCCAAATGAAGTACTGCATTCAGTAATAAAGTGTATCAATACTATTAAAGCTAATGCCAAATGCAAGCGTCTCTTGAAGCTATTTTGTGAAGAACAAAATGCAGACTATGTGAGACTTTTACTTCACACTGAAGTAATATGGCTCTATAAAGGGAACTGCCTGAAAAGATTTACGGAACTGTTTCAAAAGCGAAAATATTTGGTTTCATTACCCTTATTATGTTATGTCAAAAATATATTAACAAAAACTTTGAACAGTTTCATTTCATTTACTTGTTATTCTCGATTACCTGAAAATTCTATGGGCTGTTTTAAAAGAAAGATTTTCTGATTTAAAACCAATTGATTTTCCAATATAGATGATGCAGCCAATGTTGGATTTGTCTGATATATCAAATATGCAGTATAAGAAGAACTCGCAGAAATGCAAAATGATGAGTCAGTTAAAACTCTATTTAATATAAAAGGAGCGATGGCATGGCTTTGTGAGGAAACAGAAATAAAATATCCAAATTCAACCAACTGTACAAGAAAACTATTGTTACCGTTTCTATCTTAATATTTAGCTGAATGTGAATTTAGTGTTGTAATTGTTTTACTGATAAAAACAGAAATCGTCTGGATATAACACAACGGGAAGACTTGAGACTGAAGGTAACCAAATTGCAACCTAACATAAAATCTTTGTGCAGCAAGCATTGATCGCAAGGATCTCACTAAATTAAAATAATAAATTAATATAAAAAAATCTTTATTAAAACAATTTTAATTTGCATTTTTTGTTTATATGTTTTGAAAATGTGTTTCGATAACAATTTCCTAGTGATTTGTTCCTAAAACCTATCATTTAAGTTTCTTAAGTGAACAATTCAATTTTTTTAAATTAAAAATTATGTTACATAGGGGGCATAAGAATTTTAGAAAAGCTTAGGTGGGACATGGCACAAAAAATGTTGGGAAACACTGATCTACCCTATAGTCCAGATTTAGATCCTTTAGATTGCCATCTGTTTACAAAACTCGAGGACTTTTTGGTAGGAAAGACATTTTTAAAGAGATGAAGAACTGAAAGAACATGTTTTTACGTATCTCAATACATTGGCGGCGGAGTAATAAGAATCTGGGATATAAAAATTCGTAAAATCTGCACATTTCTTTTTCTTAAGGGTAATTTTAATAATACCAATTATTTGAACTTCTAGGTGCAATGATTTAAAATAAATAAAAACTGAGAAACTTTGAAATCGTACATCTGCAGTATTCTCAATTTTGCAATAACATAAAGTTGTTTTATGCAATAAGTATGCACTCTGCGTTCTTCGCATTTTTTATAGCTTTCCTTATTTAAAAATTATTAAAAGGAAAATAAGGAAAAATAAATTCCTAATTTCTTAAAACTATTTTATCTACGATCGTACAGAAAGTAGACGCTTTTTGCATCATTTTTCATTGTAAAAGTGGCTTTTTAAAGCACTAGTGCTTTTTTACGTTTTTATTGCACGGTAATGTCAAACTGTTTTTATTGCACAGAATTGTCAAATTTGACAGATGAATATATTTCGACGAAAAACTTAATTTTTTATTAATTGATACAAATAACTAATAAACTATAAATAAATTATATAATACAAACCAAATGGCATATTTAAGAACTCTGAAGATTTCATTTAATGCAAGTCGAAGGGATTACAATAAAGTGAACATTTTTTCCATGAATAATAATGTCGGCCGACATTTGTGCAACTTGTTTACTGGTTGCTAGGTAACGCTTTCATTAGTGCACTGCGGGTAATAGTTATTTAAGGTACAAGTGTAAAAAGTGATGCTTTATTGCACGAACTGGCGTTTAAAAACACGAGCGAGGAACGAGCGAGTTTTTTTAAAGCCAGGAGTGCAATAAAGAAACTTTTTACACGTGTGCCTTACAAAATTTTATCTTCGATCGTAAAGGATTTCAAAGATTATATTCTTATGGGTAATATTTTAATGTCATTTCAATAATTCAATTAATGAAAACATATTTTACCCGCAGTGCACTAATGAAAGCGTTACTTAGCAACCAGTAAACAAGTTGCACAAATGTCGGCCGCCATTATTATTTATGGAAAAAATGTTCGCTTTATTGTAATCGCTTCGACTTGCATTAAATGAAATCTTTAGAGTTCTTAAATCTGCCATTTCATTTTTATTATATATTTTATTTATAGTTTATTAGTTATTTGTATCAATTACTAAAAAATTAAGTTTTTCGTCGAAAATTTGTGCTAATATATTGATCTGTCAAATTTGACATTTCTGTGCAGTAAAAACAGTTTGACATTAGCGTGCAATAAAAACGTAAAAAAGCACTAGTGCTCCTCGCTCGTGTTTTAAACGCCAGTTCGTGCAATAAAGCATCACTTTTTACACTTGTAAATATAAAATATAACTTTCATACGTTGTTTTGTTGTTAGAAAGTTACAGTTTACATCACGCAAAATGGTTGCTATGGAGATTTAGTTTCGCCCACTCTTGTGTCACTTTCGCCCACTCTTATGTCACTTTCGCTCACGCTTTTATAAATACACATTATTATTATTATTATTATTATTATTACTTACTTGCTTATACACTTATAAATACAAATTGTCACTTCGAAATAGAATATTGCACAAAGTTATTAAAAAGGCCATTAAAATAGGCAATTAAAACTTCATCCGTAATGATATTTAAATTGTGAATCTTAAGCCATTCTTCTTCGCTCATTGTAATAGTATATTACACTACAAGTGGAGAAAGTACGTGTTTTGCTCACGCGTGTACCAATTTGCTCACGAGGCGACAGCCGAGTGTGCGAAGATACACAAGTGAGCGAATTCGTAACTCCACGAGTGGTGTATTACGTTTTGTTCAATCCTGCCGAAAATTCATTTTAAAACGTAGGTTCAAATAAAAGAAATGTATTGCGGCTTTGCGCGATGTGCCGTGCCCGGCCCGCTTTAAAATCTAGTGTACGGCGGTCGGCGTTGCTCGATGCGCCGTGCACGGCCCGCACTAAAATAATCTAGTGTCCCGCTGGGAGCGACGACAAAAAAAGACAAGCGGCAATATAACACGATCGTCTACGTCATATAAACACAATCGGCGACGCTAAGTAACTTGTACCACTTTTGTCTGTAATAATAGTTGATATTCAATAATGTATATGTATAAAGTTTCGGCGAACATCCGTAACAAAATATAATATTATTTTACAATGAGCGAAGAAGAATGGCTTAAGATTCACAATTTAAATATCATTACGGATGAAGTTTTAATTGCCTATTTTAATGGCCTTTTTAATAACTTTGTGCAATATTCTATTTCGAAGTGACAATTTTTATTTATAAGTGTATAAGCAAGTAAGTAATAATAATAATAATGTGTATTTATAAAAGCGTGAGCGAAAGTGACATAAGAGTGGGCGAAAGTGACACAAGAGTGGGCGAAACTAAATCTCCATAGCAACCATTTTGCGTGATGTAAACTGTAACTTTCTAACAACAAAACAACGTATGAAAGTTCTATTTTCTACTGCAGGATTGAACAAAATATATTTTTGATTATTAATTATGAATTATTGAATTTTAAATAGTGCGTTTATAAATATCAACAAAACACTCACCCTTCTAACATATGAAGCTTGTGGATGATGTTTGACGGGCATGAAGAACAATTTGATTCGATCAAAGAACTGGATACCGTCCGTCGAAGAGACGCCCATGTAAAGGAATACACCGAACAGTACAGACATGGGCACCAGCCTTAACAATGGAGCCATTAGCACTGACAGCCCAACCAGGATGGAGACGGTCAAGGCCGAATCCCTCTGCTCCTTGACTTCAATGATATGGGGTTTCTCGCCGGGTGCGTGGGTCCTTGACATGACCGTCACCGCTGATATATGTGCCACAGATCGTACCGTGGCGGCACAGATCCACGGTGTTCCCAAGAAACCACATCCCACATTTATTAGACAAACTAGTACAATGTCCAAATGGAATCCGCTGCCCTTCTTCAGTTTACGCTCTTTTTTGTCCATAATTAGCCTAGAAATAATATAATGTTTTATATTTATACATAATAACTTATAACAATTGAAGTAAAAGATAATGTAAGTAAATATTAACCAAATCGCATTAGTAAAGTTAAAGTTTAAGCTCTACCTGTAGTTAGGTTTTCAATGTATTTAATAATTGATTAATTGAGATTAAACTTACTCGCAAATGTGGGTTTCCATGAATAACAAAATGTAGACCAACATCGCCGGTACACAAGACGCACCAACCACCCATAGAGGAAACGGTTCCAGAGAACCACTAGGATCTATCAACCAGCCTCTGACATCCGTGTTTGACGGCGAAAGACCTTCAGGAACACTTAGCTTCTCGGTATAAGTTTCAGGAACCATGTAATCCATAAACACCATTATTACAATGGCTATAGGCACACCAAAATCTCCTAAAGCACGTCTCGCCTAGAAGAAGGATGATATTAATAATACACAACATAATCTTACAAAAACTTACGCTCCTTCCTAAAAATTGGCTGTTTCGGAATAACCTCAGATAATAAGCTATGGCGAATGTACCCAATGCCAATATTGTACAAAACAACGCCGTGTTTGGTTGATTTATTGGTTTTCCACTAATATCGCTAGGAGGTAGAATCGTGGTTGCTATCGATGTTTCATTTATCTCCTCCTCTTCCATCCAAGAGTTAGTAAAGTTATTGTATTCCAACTCGGTGTTATTTTCGAAAACGTTTATGAAAGAAAATCCGCAGTATTGACCCATCAATGGATGTTTTCCGAAAACGAATATCAATTTCATAACACTTTCAACAATGTAAAGTAAGGATATTAGCGCTGAAAATATTTCCTCAGTGAATCTAGTGAATAATTTTACGAAAACACTGCCTTCAAGAGATGCCACAAATAGGGCTATTATTCCCAGCCATATTCCGATGTAAACCCTTGTAGTTAAGTATTCAATTCCGTTAGTTTTACAGAACTGATACAAGCTTTCATCGAACAGAAGGAGAGGGCCAGTACTGCCAACTATTACTAAGGGTTGACCTGAGAATAAAGCAAACACAACGCCAGCTGCGGCTGTTGCAACCAAAGTTTCCGATATGCCTATGTAGTTTTCAGTTTTGTCGCTCATCAATCCGCCAAATGTAATAGCTCCTGATAAGGCGGCGAAGTACATAAATATTGCAGCCGCTGCACATTGAGCATTTAGGCCATCGAGCATATCGCTTTTGTAGCTAGGAAATCGTCGCCTTATATCATTTATCAAACCACCAAAAGGTTTCTTCGTTCGTTCCAATGGATTAGGGAATGGTGGTTTCTTTCCATCGCCATCTGCTATTAGCAAAGGTTTAGTTTCAACTCCTTGTGATTTTTTTAATGCGTTCTCTTTACGTTTCCGTATCGCCTGACTTTTCGCTTTGATTTCCTCGATGGGGAGTAATGCTTGCCTCTCCCAGTCGCCAGGAGGCAGGACTATGCTGTCATCTAAGAATTCATTAATAGCAGACAACAAGGCTTTCCGGTTGTCCGCGCTATATGCTATGTTATGGAACTGTTGGTTCGCCATTAAAGTAGCAATCGATCTGCCCACTTCATGGTAATCAAGTTTAGCATCTTTAGGGCCGAGCAATAGGAAAATAAAGCGCACGGGAATGTTTACTTCGATGAGGGACGGTATGACAACACCCTCGGCTAATCGGATGAAGGCGATGGCTGGCTGTTCTAGAAAATCTACTGCTCCTACTAAAACACTTGAACCCTGTGCTCCTTCAGGTATACGTTTAAGAATCGTATCGTTTTGGCTCTTCTTCAGATCTTCGTTGCTAGCTGTGTATATCTCTTCTTTCATATCTAGGATAGTGTGATTATCTAGGAGTTTACCATCACCATCAATGGCATGTCCGTTCTTAACGCCATTACCCACGTCACTTATCTTTCTTCTCTCGGAGTCGTGGAGATTCTGTTGAAGTTAAACACGGTTAATTTTTGTAGTAGCTAAAGAATTTCATTTCTTGAAGTAGAAATGAAATTCTGAGCTTTGTTAAACAAACAAAACCAAAACTAAAACATATTAAGAATGATGGGCAGATGGAATAACTCAAACTCAAATTCGTACAGCATCCATAATGATTATGCTTAATGCCGAGTTAATATAGTATATATTACAATTTTTAAATTTCAAAAAATGCCTTGTTACGGTTTTATGGAGTATGTTATATGAGGGCATGTCTAATGTTAAAACTATGCCACGAGTTAATAGATACAATCTATAACCTTTTCTTGTTTAATATTGAATTATTAAGTGGCATTACATTGGAAATATTTTGATGGTTAATACATTTTACATTTTATAATTTGTATTAAATTAACTTTACCAGATCTCATTATCTAAATAATATAGGTAAAGCAAGTATAATGACATTGTTAATGTGATTTTAATTAATTTTAATAAGGACTACAATTTGGGTGTCAGAATTCTAACGGGTTTCCAACAATTATTGCAGTCCCGGGTGGCGTTGGAATAAAAAACGTAGTTCGATTCTTATATGTTGCAAATAAATGAACTGACATTTTTAATGCACATTTAAGTTATGTTTGACAATTAAAATGTCAGTTCATTTATTTGGCACATGAAAGAATTGACCTACGTTTTTGATTCCAACGCCATCCAGGACTGCAATAATTGTTGGACACCCGTTATAAAGATAATTTTATATTTGCAAATTATTATATTAAAACGGCATTTGATATGAAACATATCCTGGATGATAATTGGTATGAGAAGTAATTTATCATAATTTTAATACCAAATGTAAGATGTAAATGGTAATTTAAGACTACACATGCTAGAATGATTTCTTTGCAGTGTACTCTAAATTTTTGCGCTTGATTTTGGTGAATAATTTATGAGACTGATCGAATAAAATAAAAAACCAATACAAAAACACGACTACACGACTAAAACAACAAGCAGTGGCTAAATTGATATTACGTAATAGGAGATGATTGAGCCACGCGGCAACATGTGCGGTGGACACAGAGAACCCTGTGCAGAGCACACCGAGCAACGTGCCATCATCATAGCGTCGTACCCGGCACCTTCTTCTAACCACAGTGACTGTAACCCCCACCAACATAATTTTACACAAAGAAAAGTAAAACACATCATCAATAACACATAGAAGAATTGATATCCAAATAAAAAATGACTACTTAATATCAAACGAAATGTGCAGTATATAAAGTGTGACAACTACCCTAAAATTAAGAGTTCGTTTTATTATGTACACACTCTTTGCATAATTTTAAAATTAAAATTGAAAACATCTATATAAATAATAAGCAGGTAAGCATAAAAACTATTCAAACGAACTGTAACTGCACATATCTATCAGTGTCTTCAAACCAAAAATACATTATATTTTTTTTCTATTCATAAAAATATCAAGAATATCCTTTTTTTCCTAGACATAAATTTTTTGTCAATCAAGACAAATTTTGTTTAGTGAACAATTTTTATTAACTACTTATATCAATCCTGATTATGCATTAATATTCTTACCTGTAGTGACGTATAACTCTGCTTCTTATGAAACCTAAATGGGCGGTCATGATGCTCGTTCACGTGTCTGTGCCTCAGCAGCAGAATCCTCATGATCTTCGCCTTATCCTCCTCCCTGATGAATTCTTCTTTGTATAGATCCTCGCTTATCCTATAGGCGATCGCGGGCAGATCCCTTTCTTCCAAGTCAAGGCATACCAAGCCCTCCTCTAAACATTTTCTAAGATTCAGTAGTGAGTGGAAGCTGAGGGAAGCTACGTGGGGTTTACCCCATCTGTCGACACCCTCTTCCACATCCTCCTCGTATTTGATCCAACGGGCCGTCTCCTTCCATTCTCTCTCCTCTTGTTTATCGAAGATTTCATCAAGTTCGACGAAAATCTAAAGTGAAAATATAATTATACGACAATCAAGATTTTTAAATAGAATTTGTTTTTATAAATAATTCTTTCCTTCTAAATAACCGTTAATGTGTACAGTACATAACTTTATTTTTACATGATATTAGTTGTGTTCTTTTGCTACAAGCATTTAAACAAAGACCATTTCAATGATTTAAAAAAATTGAAGTGGTAATGCCTTGGAAAGATTTTAATGGGCCAGATTAAATTTGTAAAAAAACTGCCGTCGATATTGGTTTTGAATGAATGAAGATTTTTTTATCTACCCCTTTCAGTCGTGCCAGATTGTTCACTATTTATTAACTTTTGCATAATGAAAATTTACAAACCATATTGTAATCAATATCTAGATATTTTGAAACGATTTGATTTGATAAAAAAATTAAATTTTATTAGAAAAATCAGTATGAATAGGAATTACCTACATGATTAATTTAGCAAATATGAAAAGGGAAATGCTTATCTTCTTCTTTTTTTGCATTTACAGCCCTTTGTGGGTTTGGCCACTTCAAAGAGATTCGATATTGTATTCGTTTCTATAATTTTCAACTCCTCTTTTGAATTTTATAAGGACACTGAAAATTTATTGCTAACTGCAGGTCTTGATCGGGGCTATACTCGAAATATTTTGATGCACCAGGTAGAAAAATTAGTGAAAACGTTAGAAGAGAAGCTAACAACAAGTGACAGAAATATTCCACGCGAATTAGGGCTATCACATTCGGTTATTCAATTCATAATTAGTGAAGGGTATCATCTTTTCCACTAAGCTTGAACTTCGTGTCAACTATACAACGGTTGCAAAAGGTGCATTTACATTTCGTATATTATAGACCGAATTGGTCATTTCAGAAAACGGTTATTTTAACCAAATTACTATGCACCATGAAATCCACATTTAACTTTTAGTACTATCATAACATTGATTCAGTGTAAATATGTAAGCGGGGATCATAGGAGGTACTAAAAACTGGTCTGAATCATAGTTTAATTCCTCCAAATGTATGCACGTCTTTTAGAGTTGATACCCACCATATTATGACATCATTAATTTGACACGTTTTCTACGATTTTAATAATATTAAACGTTAAAAGTTAAATATTGAAATTCATTAAAATTATAGGGAAAAATACTTAATGTTACTGTAAAATAAATTACGCACCAGAAATTAAATATAAAATATTAACTATTCTTTAACAATTCTTTATTTTTATACTCTAGAAACGTTTCTTTAATAAATTTCAAGAAACTGTTATAGATTTTACGTTAAATTGATGCAGCAAATCGTTTCGTTTTATTTAGCTTTTTAGTACCTATAAAAATGTACTTGAAATTGTTTTATGACAAAAAAATAAAGTATAAAGTTTTAGTTTAAAACCATCTCTATTTTTTGAGTTACAGTGCCCACACATTCAGATATATCTATATGAATTTATTTATATGTGTTAAAATGGTTGCATATAATACTCTCTATATTAAAGTTCCTAAAAATAGGAAACTATATACACATAATCGCTAAATAATAGTTATTTAAGGTACAAGTGTAAAAAGTGATGCTTTATTGCACGAACTGGCGAATAAAAACACGAGCGAGGAACGAGTGTGCCTTACAAAATTTTATCTTCGATCGTAAAGGATTTCAAAGAATATATTCTTATGAGTAATATTTTAATGTCATTTCAATAATTCAATTAATGAAAACATATTTTACCCGCAGTGCACTAATGAAAGCGTTACTTAGCAACCAGTAAACAAGTTGCACAAATGTCGGCCGCCATTATTATTTATGGAAAAAATGTTCGCTTTATTGTAATCGCTTCGACTTGCATTAAATGAAATCTTCAGAGTTCTTAAATCTGCCATTTGGTTTGTATTATATATTTTATTAGTTATTTGTATCAATTAATAAAAAATTAAGTTTTTCGTCGAAATATATTCATCTGTCAAATTTGACAATTCTGTGCAATAAAAACAGTTTGACATTACCGTGCAATAAAAACGTAAAAAAGCACTAGTGCTTTAAAAAGCCACTTTTACAATGAAAATGATGCAAAAAGCGTCTACTTTCTGTACGATCGTAGATAAATTATATGTTTATAAACTATTTAGTAATATTTTCAATGATTTAACTTTATTGTGTATACAAAAATATAATCAAATGTATTATTTATTATCTATTCTTCTGTATTAGAACTATGCAACCATATATACATAAATTTGAATCAATACTATTTGGCAACACATTTATTTCGACTAGAAAAGACTAGGAGGAGTGATCATAGTCGGAATGAGTCCCACACTAATCTATTGTAAGGGAGTCCATGACGGATTTCCTCGGCTCATAAAAATGCAATTATAAACGACAAAACTATAATTTATGTAATCCATTACTAATATTTTAAATGATTTAAACATTAAATAAAATCACTATCTATCTATGGCGTTTGTCATTAATTTTATTCATAGATTATTTATTATTTATATATTTGTTTTCTCATCAAAAAATCGAAGTGCAAAATAATTTATAGAAGGGATGTATTTTATAGTAATAGGAATTACTAACAATTTTTATGAAGAAAATTTATTATTTTAATCATCTCTGTTAGATGTTTAAACTCCAGTAAATGCATATGTGTATGTTAGGTTGCATACACTTGTCTTAATTTAATCTGCTGACTATATTCAATCTATGCTAATTTTTTTAATTGAAAAACCTTAAAGTAACATCTATGCATTTTATATATTATAAAATCTAAAAAATATAATTTAATTTTTTACAAAAAGTCTCAGGTATATTAGGTAAATAATTAAAGAAACAAACAAAACTAATTGTGGTAATCATAGTTTTCGTAGCATGAGCAGAAGGGACTCTATAGTAAGGATTTAACATTTTAACACTGAAATATTAAATAAAAATGTTTATTCTTTAAAGCAATTTAAAGTTAGATTATAATTAGGGAACAAGGTGATCACTAAAAAGAAGTATTACATATATTGTAATTATATACAGTTAGCTTTGGAATTTGTTGTTATTTTTGTCGAGTATGTTATTGAGTAATTATAAGATGAAATAAAGGTGATAAAAATAAGGCAATTTCGAATTATCTTTAGATTTTTCCATGGGAAGAGTCCTTTCTGCTCATACCATGCAATCTAATAAAAAAGTATGTGTAGACAAAAACCATAGAGCCCGAAAAATAAAGTATCTATTTCGCATATTTCTAAATCAAGGTAAAGTAACTAAAAAAAATCACGAACTTTATCTATATAAATTTGGGAATTATAAGCTTTAATACTGACAGATTCAAAGAGTATGTGAATCACTTCATTTGTGGTGTTAAGCAAACAAGAATTATCGAAAGCTTTACTAATGACACAAAAACTTCAATGATCCGAAGTTATTATTTGGGTCTAAAAATTATCCATAATAATTTTGATTAGAAGTGATATGACATGCAAGTCTTTAATTTATTTGTTAAGTATTAAAGTAAAATCACTTTTTAATTTTCAAAAACTTTTATTTGTTGGAATTACACGCAACAATTGTTTCGCCACACTGTGGCTTCTTCAGGCGAAGAAATGGAATTGTTGAGTGTAATTCCAACAAATAAAAGTTTTTGAAAATTAAAAAAGTGATTTTACTTTAATACTTAATAAGTGAATGTGAATTTTCAACAAATAACGGCCTCATCAATTATTATCTTTAATTTATGCCACAATAACTTATAATACTCAAATGCTACGATTAGGAAGTAAAGATGCATGTTTTTAGTATATTGGGGTGTCACTTTACACACTAGAAGGGATATAATATAATGAGAGGATTATTAGCTATATTATTCATATTATATACGAGAGGAAGTAAGAAAGTAGTACTCGTTTGCATCGTGTGGAGCACTGGCTAATGAAATGTCACATTGACATATCAAATTAAATATAGTCCATAAAAATGGGATCTAAATACGCCAGAAATGGCTAAAATATTGCTTGGTGAATATCATTAAAAGTTGCCAACTATGATGGGCCGTGTGGAAGAACATGATAAGTCGTGAACTCCACTTTCAAGTTCTATGCTTCACATTTTTAAGTTAGTTTTATTTATTAATGTATTTTGTATATTTCTTTTAATCGAACTTGTAAAGTATTTAAAATAAATAAAAATAAATAAACAGCCGCCGGATGTGTGCTAACATGTTTAGTTGCATTTTAGCCAGTTGTCTGCAAAGTTACGTCTTGTTGGTATTGACTACGGTTTATGTTAGTGTTTATAATGTTCGAGAAATCGCCAGTTGTGAAGGTTGTGATTAGATTTCTCAACACAAATGCGACCTTGCGATAGTCATCGTTAATTGAAGGATGTGTGCGCTTATGTCATAATTTCAACTTGGAAGAGAGAACACCCATGATGAGCGTTTAGGGCGGCCGTCAGTCATTACGGACGAACTTTCATCTATCCATCCTATAGTCCAGACTTAGCTCCTTCAGATAACCATTGGTTTAGAAAACTCAAGAACTTTTTGACAGGATAGAAATATCTCGATGGCAGAGAAATATGAAGCTGGGATACTAAAACTTGTTACAACTTACTACAAATGTCTAAATTTGCGAGGACACTATGTAGAGAAATAGTTAGATGTGTTCTTTACAAATAATAATTAATATTTACTAAGCCCCAAACTGGTACTACTTTTCGGAAGGCACTGATATATTATTATTTCAAATAAGTAGAACTATTTTTTAAATTATATCCATCATACAGTTTTCAAATAATACAAAATTAGAACTTGATTATGGTGGCTTTACTTAAGTGATACAGATTAAAATAAAACAAATATTTCACTAATTAACGAGCAGACCAAACTAATATATTTGCCCACTCTTTAATGCTATTGAAAATAGTATAAATTGACAGTGACAAGTTAAATTTGTCGAAACTGTTAAATAAAATCGTGGTATTAACAAAGCTACTTGTAATATTTGGATACATAATACATTTATTCCTCATTACTGTGGCTCAAGGTTTGATTCATTGGTCATTCAAGATTTGATGCATATACATTATCTGCATCAAGTATAATTATTGAAGAGGCGTTTACTTCGTGGTACATCTTGAATGATTTGTAAATGAGACACAATAACTTTTTTATACCACTATATTTTAAACAATTACAGTGACTATAGTTTCGACTATAAGCCAGTCATTATCAAACTGAAACTATTATAATTATTGATGGTCTAAATTATTTATTAAGGATATAATTTCAAGTTTTGTGAATTCATATCACTATTACATCAGGTAAAGTCAAAATTTGATGTAAGCAAGTTATTAATTATTCAAGCTTTTAAAAATCTGTATACTTACAGCGTGTGGGCTGTGATCATACATCTTCTTGAAGAAACCCGCGTGTAGTTGTTCACCTCTTCCGATGTGCACCATCGAAGCGTTCGACGGTCTTGAGGTACGATGTCTTCGCAGACCTCGTGGATCATCCGATCTGTGGCTGTCCAATTGGTCCCTGTCTGCTTTCCTGAGCGGCAAATCTTCAGGCTGCGTGGAAACTCTGCGGTTTTTGTTAAAGCCCTGCGGGCCGTGGTGCCCATGGTGGTGTCTTTTCCTTTGAGGGTCATCGGGGAGGGAGTACTTCCGAAATTTCGAATGGTGCACATGATGATAACGGCTAAAAGATTTTACTTATTAGTACAGACATAATTAATCTTATTTAACTTGAAGAAAAATCAATACCGTAGTTATAATAATAATAATAATACATTAATAATTAATAAGAGAGTATGTATTTCTCACTAAAATATGATTAGATAATATTGTTCATTGGTAAAAATAAAAATGAAAAGAATAATTCGCGTATAATTATAATTTTACTTAAGATTATTTCCATGTTGAAAAGGGTTTAGTTGTGTTCTAGACTTGTCAAATATGTAATATAAATATAAATAGTTTGATTTGGATTGAAAAACATTGGAATTAAAAGATAAGTAAGTGAGACTTTCATACTTTCTTATATTAACTAAATTTAAATATGCGAGATATTTAATAAAGCGTTTGTATAGGACATTAAAAACATTTCATTTTCAATGGTTAATGATAAACATAAAATATGCCAGAAAGCCGTAGAAACATTAATGCATGATATAAGAATTAAGAAATGGAGATTGTTTTAGCACATTTATAAAAATATATAGTTAATAACAAACATATTTTTTGATTAAAGCATTTGAATCGGTATCTTCCTGTGTGGCTTCTTTAAATTTTAAAATTTATGATTTAATAATAAACTTTTCGTACATAATGAGGTGTAATCCAATACAAAAGAATTTCAGAATTATATGTGGTTTTTGGGGATATTGTAGAGGTATAATATGAAAAGTTAAGGGATTTTTTTGAATATTGGATTAGACGCGTCTTTTTATAGCTGTAACTAAGTTATTCTACGACGTTACTTTATTCTTATTTTATAAAATTCAGTTATTGATCTATAGTTATACCTATGTATTTAATGAGAAGGAGTGTTAAATAAAAACTTAATGAGAATAATAGGGAATTAAAAGTTTTGATTTATGGGGCTTCATTTTAATGCACCATTCGTAAACTATGTTGAAACAAGTCAATGAGCTCAGAAGAAATCGAAACGCTTTTAATAACAAGTAAGTACACATCGTAAAAAATTACTAGAAAATAAAAGGAATTAATAATATAAAAGCATTAAAAACTTCTTATTTTATAAACAACGAGTGTTACTCTTATTGACGCAATTTACAATGTCTCATGCCATACTTAGTAACAATTAATCAAAATAAATGATTGATTTATCTATAATTAACTGACAGTAGAACGATTTTTTAAAGATTCTAATTATTACGCACATTCTAGTTTAAAATTTTCCCACAGATATTAATTAGGCTAAAATAACATAAGTAATTATTACACAAACCGCATATAGAATTTTAAAATTGTTCTTTGAGAATAAAATTCACAAAAAATTAATGTCTAAGGAAGACATAGGCAGTATTCTTGGGCAAAATTTTAAACAAATCAATTTAATACTATAAGACGTGGAAAAGTTACTTCAGTTGGTTGTGTGTTTAATTATTTGTTGTTTAGTATTTTACATTAGTAAACATAGCATCATTAGGTGTTTAGTATATTTTATTTGAATAATTTTCAAAAATATAGAACATATTCTCAGTGACATGAAAATCGCAATGCCAAAAAGGGTTACGAACCTAAGAGATCTTCGAATTCAAAACGCGTGCGTGGTGAATTGTTATAGTAGTAGTGTTTGGCTATCGACCACCTGGTCCTTCCGCCGTGTGATTTGTGTTTGTGTGTGTGTGTGTGTGTGTGTGTAAATGAGCTTGTTACTTTAGAAGATCGCCCCGTCACTATAAAGCACCATTAATTGTATCCCAATAGTGAATGATACCGGTCACCCATCCAACTACTGACCCGAACCAACGTTGCTGTAGGTCAGTTCGGGGCCATAAGCAGTTTTCGTATCAATGCCTACAACGACCTGCCTGTTTTTGTTGCAAGTAGAATATGTCTTTGGATCCGATTTAATCCAATTAAAATTAATTAGATACATTGTCTTGTCAGACGACCAGTCAAATGAAATTCCTGGAAAGGGGTAAACAGAAAAACTAATATTTAATAGATATTAATAGAGGGTAACCTTTACCACCAAAAAGAGCTAATAAACTCTGTAGTAGATCTTGCATCTTAAGTAGCGAAGAAACAGAAGGAAGAGACGTGCGATGGAAGCGAATAATACAGGATCTTTCAAATGCACCGCGGACATCGACCAATTGCTGCCTCTAGAAAACTAAAAGCATTGACGAGTGTGATCAACCCTTACAAAAGGACCCCTCCAAAGAAGATCAAGAAGAAGGTTAGTTTGGATGGCGCAGTTATCAAATCTCAGGTAATCTTCAACATCAAAATTTATCTAAGAAAGGTGCCAACTAACACCTCTAAGTAGCAAATTTCGAAAGCCTAGACATCTTGGGAAAACTCATACAGAAGTTGGTATATTAAAAGAAACTCTCATCTCCGAATTGATGAAATCTCTAATGTAAGGAGTCTATCTCATCATTGATCAATCATCCAAGGAGATCCTGATTAAATACGCTGATAAATCATTGGCTGTCTAAGATGGTTTAAAAACTAGTTCCGCTTTGAGAGGCAGTACAATTAATATTTACTAGATTTAACGCCTCCAGATGCTAACCAAGGCTACTTTATGGTAACACGACCACCCTCTATCAAAAGATCAGACAATAAAACTTATAGCTAGTCAAAACAGGAAATTGATAACACAGGCCTACATTTTTTTTCATGAAAAAGTTTTTTAAGTTTAATTGGTGTCGTATAGTAAATGGAGTATGCTGATCCCGAATCTGTGCTGTTCTTTTCCAGCACGTCAGGTTTTTGAAATTTTTCATACAAATTGCCAAAAATATTGAGAAACTATTTATTGAAACTACAACAACTGACTTGTTCATTAAAAAAATGCAGTATAATCTACGTTAGACAATCGTTATTTTTTTTAAATAAAATCGTTCTCTTTTTCCCTCAAAACTGCGTTTTGTAGTTTTCTTTTTGAGGATTTTTGTGAGCGAGTCGCTCTTCAAGGTCCAACAGTAATCAGCCATCATTCTAATATCCCATCTTCCTTGGTAACGTCTCTCCATCTCCTTTGTGTCTTGATGGAACATCTCTCCCTTTTTTCGGGAAAATAGTCAACGTTGAAATTCACAAAATGAAGTTTGATGCTCATATTGCATCCCAGTTTTTTTTATAATTTTTTGACCATGTTGGCTACAATTTCTTTGTAGTTTGGAGACTTGTTGTTTCCAAGGACACCGTCTATGACTTCTACGAAAGAACTCTATGCTTCAGATTCATCCTGGGTCATTCTGGAACAATCTGTCCGATTTTAAAGTTCGAATTTCAGTGCCTACAAAAATCCCTTCTTTAAGTTTAGCTTCAGAAAGTGCAGGAAATTTGTCGCACAGGTATTTGAAGCAGTCACCTTGTTTATTTTAAGCTTTGACAAACAGCTTCATCAATCCTAATTTTATGTGAAGGAGAGGTCAACTAATGCATCACGGGCACATTTTTTTGTCCCGGTACAAGTCTTTCTCTGAGTGGCCATTCTTTCATAACGTAATGTAAATAAATTTCGTGTTCGATTGTTCCACTCGTACAACAAACATGGATACTTTGTGAATCCAGACTGCTGTCCCAAAAACATTGATATTATTGAGGTCTTCACAGAAAATTTCATTGAAATTTCACTAAAATATTTTCTATCGATGTATCAAGTATTAAAAAAAAATAATTTTAATGCAATTTAGGAAATATGATAAAGGTACTTCTAAATACCCGTTACGGGTTATTTCAAAGTAATCTGTTTTAAGGGAAAACATCATATGAAGATTTTTCTGATGTCTACATACCTCTAATTCGATGCAGCTCATCCTGTATTCACCAATAAGCTGGTAGCAGTGATCAGGCTTTATGAAAACAATATCAGTCTTGTAGGTTGCGATGAAAACGTCAACTATGTAGTATGTTATGAGTCAGTACTAACATCTAAATACGCCAGAAATAGTAACAATATTTTTCTCAGTAGTTCTACTGGAAAAACGCGAGAAGTCGTAAAGTACGCCTTCAACATCTATGCTCAGAATTTTAAATAGATTTAGTTTTTATGTATGCATTTGTTTAATAGATCTCGTAAAGTAAATAAACTAAACTATATCGGGCACCAAAATTCACTAAGAATCAGATGATGAAGGAGGCAAGGTGATCTTTAACAAATCGCAATACTCCAAAGAAGAAACTGACTGAAACTTCTACTTAAAGCTTCATCAGCTGTATAAAATTAAGGCCAGGCAAATGCAAAGAGAATTATATCTCTTGTAAATAAATAAAATCTAGAAGGTTGAAAAGTATACTCTCGAAAGACGTATCAGGCTGGAATAATGAAAGTAGTGGGTTGCAGCTGAACTGTCAAACTCAAGGAATCAATGGAAGAGAAAAACTAATTTCCTGAAAAAAAGCAGAAGTCCTGGATGTAAAACATACCAACATCCATATTCCTTCTAAAGGAGGCTTACATCCAACATCAAGCGTTGTGTCAGAATTAAAGACAAGTCTTTAAAGTCTCTAGGAATTGATGGAGTCTTACTAGTCCTACTTATTAGATGCTAAATATTATTCTCCAACATCTTGTCTGTTTAGAATATCCATAGGTTTACCCTTTGGTCCTATGAACTGGAGGATATGTGATGTTCGTGCAAAAACCAGTCAAGTAAGGAGAAGCTTGGTGAATACTACATTTAAGACTAGAACCCCATCATCCAAATCAAAATGCGTATATTTTAGGATGTAAAACTGATTCAGCACTTTATTGTAAGTTGCCCAATATTGAAGAGACGCGATAGGTACAATGTTGACATTGGGCATACTTGTCGATACAGAAAAAAAAAACTAGCAAAATGCTAAACTGTGAAATGTAAGATAGGTGGAGAGCTAGTGCTTTCAATACTTCTGGAGAGGTATAATAGACCCAAGTGTGCGGACTAAATACGGTGACATTATCACCCTCGTTTAACATCTATATCTATGATTTTTGGTTTTTGTACACTTAATTAGATGTACATGCTTTATACAAAGTGAATTATTCAACAGTGTATAGCAGTAAAAAAAATAAAATAAGTTTTTCTAATCAAGGCATAATTTACATTGAATAATACTGTAGCCTAGCTCCTTTTATGTGAACTTTATTAAAGTCTGTTGTATTTTAATTTATTATGATAATTAACCAACAAATTTTAATTAAATTCAAAGTAATAATATTTAGGGTTACCCTTTCAAACCTTAATATAAAAACTCCTTTATCCGTCCTTAATAAAGATGAGTGGCTTATAATCTGATTGGATTTAACGAATTTACGGTGGATAGATTCATTTGTTTCAATGTAGCGGGTAAAGGTAATTGAATCCATTGTACATTTGATCGAATTTGACTCTCCCTAGGGTACTTCAAACAGAAGGTACCTAGTCACTGATATGAGATAATTACAATTCGAAATGGATTTGCTTTAACTACAATGTTGAGAGGAATTTCATGTCCATCTATACACTACTATAAAAATACAGTATACACAGGTATTTTATAATAAATTATAGTAGACTGTAAATTATATAAAATGTATCGTATTAAATGGACGCATTAAGAGTAATCATTATATTCGTTAATAAGATTATATTAGATATTATTTATTTTATCTAAATTTATTAAATAAAAGTTAACATACACAAATGTATTATGTTAAAAATTTGTATTACTTTACAACGCTGGAAAAATTATCATTAACAATCACATAATAATATCAAACATGTTTTATATTAATAATAATTCATGTGGGCATTTTTCCTTCTATTTTACACTATAAATTATTTTAGATAATGTTTTTCTAATGCAGCATTACTATAGAAATTAGGGCGAATTACATATTTAAACTTTGTTGTAAGCAATTATTTGTAGATATATTCGTTTTGTAAAATTAGTTTTAACTTGCAATTAAAAATAATTGCATATGTATATAAGAGTAAATATTTAAAAAAAAATGTGTGAAAATATAATACACCCAATCACATGCTAGGAAGTTAATTTTAACACAACAAAGGAATACCGATTTATTAAAAAATATCCATACCGCCGTTTTGCATCCGCAGCACTTTCATAGGTAATAGGCATATCCCAAAATACAATTTCATAACACAAGAATTTTCCCTCAGTCAAACACTAATGGACATTCACCGATAACTACAGTAGCGCAACGTAACTATGGGAAGTGGAAATTTTTGGCAGACATTAACAGCTCATTGTGCCAGCTAATAATTAAAAATAAAGCATTAATTCAACCGCTCCAGAACACCTTGCGATCATTAAACTTGAACTTGGTGCGCGGGAAATAGTACATTCTTTTTTTTATTTATATACAAAACAGTCACGATTATGAAAATTTGAAGTACAGCCAAGCCAGTTATGTAATTGTCTGAACTATTACGTGGTTTTTACTAAAAACGTGCTTCAGTATCCCCGTAAAAATAGATCCATTTTGGCAAAGATTTGAGAATGTATTTAATGCCCGATGTTTTAGGTGGAGCGCCTGCCCCAGACTTGAGGTATACGAAAAATTCACCCTTGTTGTCGGTGCCAACATTTATTTTTATGTGTGATATTGATAAATAGTCCCTGATAATTATTAAATTAAACAATTTCACTTTTGTCAATTTTCTGGCACGTGTTTGGATTTATTCCAATCGTGGGCAGATAAACTTACGCAATTTTGTGATCTATAACCGTAGTCTTTTTATACTTAACGAGATTGAAATATCTTTTCAAATAAATTAGATTTATATTGCAGTAACTGTATGTCAATTACTTTGCAATACGTCCGTAATCCGTTAATTTTCATGTTTTTTTATAACAGAGTTATTTGTTTAATTTAAAATTATTTTGTTTTTTTTTCATTTCATAGAGATAAAGCTACGCAGAGCTTTACTATTAGTTTGTTCTTATATCAAATTGAGCATTTAATTTAAGTAGTAAAACTTCTTTCTGAAAACGACAGTCTTTCTTCTAGATATTTTAAAAATCTGTTCTAGAAAAGTATTGCATATACTTCGGCATCATCTTCATTTCAGGTACAAAGGGTTTAGCTTGGGATCATTTTTAAGTCCAGTATATTTTCTCGTTAATCCTTCATAAAATATACCACTTTGCATAAATGGTCATTTGCAATTTTAGATAGATACTTTGAAGTCGTTATGTATTAAATAATATACCATATCTCCATTTTGATAACCGCTAGCTATAATCGCAAGAGTTTGTCCGGTTATTTCATGTACTACTAACTGGTAGGAATATAGGAACAGATAAAGACATGCCATAACCTTGACTTCTGGTTTGGTAATAGGTATGCATAGACCAATTTATTTAAACAATTAATTACTACAATTAAGTAGTTTTTGTTTGCTAAGACTCGAGGAATAGTATAGCATTATAGGTAGAATCTCTCTCGTAATTTGTTCAAGGTCTTCAATATGTCCAAATATCCATCGGAATATTCATTGTGAATTTCCATTAGCTCTCATATATTGCTCATAGGAATAAACATTTGGATTGATGAGGCTTGTTAAAACTACATATTACTTAATAAAATACTGACATAGTATATGGTTCCAAAAATTTTTTTATTATTCCACAATATTTCACTACACAGTCGCTTCGTCAAGTAGATAAAAAATTAAAAGAAAATAAAAATTTGCCTCCTTTCTTCACAATGTAATTTAAATTATGGAAACTACTTTGATATTTATTTACATGTTAGCTTGTATTTTTTTCTTCATTTATTTAATTACAGTAGTAAAGTGTTATCACTATTCTGATCATTCTGGATTAAATTTTTATAAAATATCGACTTGACTACTTAATTATTACTTGCCATACAGCAATTCGGCTCTAGTTTCAACAGTTCTTAGTTAACTGTTATTGTGGTAAGTGCATTCCTATGTTTTTGGAATGTCTCCTGATATTCTTCGTTCTATTAAAGCCCTTATTTTCCTTCAGTAAAGCGAGTTAACGGTTTAGATTGGAAACTAAGTAAAGTACTATTGATATCAATGTCATTAAATTTTCATTTCAGTTATGGATTTTGTGTTGCTCATTTTACGTGTATTGTATTTTAGTTTTTTTTTTTTTAAATTTCAATCTGTAATTCGACTTGTTCCGTTGGTTGAGTAAATAAATTAATAAATATCACCAAATAAAGGGAAAATAGGCATATAAATGGTAAATATACCTAACTGAGACTCGTATTTTATGAACAGTGAAGGAAAAGATATAGGTTTGAGTGAAAGATCATCTACAAGTGTAAACTACACCCCCAGCATGGTGTTAAAAATATATGTAGAGGTACCATGGGCAAAACTAATTGCGGGGCAAAATCGATTACCCCATTTTCAACCAAGACTACGGGTCCGAATAACGCGTCATCTATTATGTAAAGTAATCATGTCAAGCAAACGTCACACAGAAAATTTGAGCTGCCAGCGCCGTCATTTGCAAAAGTCACAATATTGAATGTGTTTTTGTATCAGTCGCTTTCTTGTTTTGCTCTGTGTTGGTCGTGCTATAACTTGGTTAATAATTGAGAAAAATGGAACCCGTAAGTGTATTCCGAAGTGAAATTTCGTACTGAACAGTATTGTGTTCGTTTTGCGAAATTCAATCGACAAAGAACAATTGGAAAAGGCAAAAAAGCGGTCACAAATGGCCATTCATTGCAAAGTGCAGCTCGTGAGTTTAGTTTGACGTATTCAACATTGCGGAATCGAAGCGCGTTGGTGATCAAGAGTCTTGATTTAAAACTTGTTGATAGCAGCATTGAATCTAGTAAGTTTGAGCTACGAAACACCTTTTTGGACCATTTAAGAAGGCTATTACAGTGTCATACGATGATTGGAACCGTCGCTATGCTATGAACACATCCATCCACAATTTGGCGGAAATTGTTAAAGAGCCATTCATCTGAGTATTTTCTCATTTGAATATTGAAGAAAACTTTCGTCTACCTGTCAAGTTCGAACATTTTCATGGAAAGTGATTTCGCACCAACCACTGTTACCGATCATACTCTAATGCTAAGCGCAACTGAGATGGATGTTGAAGCAGAGAATGTAGTCGAAGGAACAAACTCTCCAACGATAATAAACACTTTGCGCTAGCTTATCAAATCGGTTTATATTGGGACAAAACCGATTAATTAAGCATCGGTTCTGCCCCATGTTAGTCATCTGTTTTTTCTTCCAATATTGTGAATGTCTCATTAATTTATTTGTATATATTGTAAATGTGTTTGATAAACTTTAAATAAATAAAGATAATAGGAGCATAATCTAAGAAAACATAAGAGTTTATATAAATTGTTGTGAACTGGCCCTTCTGTTACCGTTGTTTGTTTTTGTATATGGACGGCAACATCCTTTTTTACGGATAGATATTTCTTGATTAGCTGATATTTTTTCGAATGAATTTCAATGCTCTGGTTTCATTAAAAATATCGAAATGTACTATTGATAAAAACCAGACAATTTCGGACCTGATGTAAGTTATTGAACACTGGCCATTCATTACTGTTGAATCGACGTCTACACCTTAACTCGATGATATATACTGCGTATTCTTCTTGATAATGTGATATTTTTGAACTTGAAGTTCACTCTGGAATCTCTTAAATTCCAGAACACACTTAAGTTCTTCATATTGTTATTGAGCTTTTCCATCACGATTATATAGAAGAGGTCTTTCAGGATAGACTTTTTAGTATTGTCTTAATTAGTCTCTTGGATGTTGCTGGAGCATTACTCGAATCAAATGGCATGGCATTTTATTGCCATAATCCTGCTGTTCTTAGAAACAATGACGTCTTTTCGCAGTACTCAGGAGTTTATTACTTAATCATATTAGCTTTTAAGATAATGCATTGAGATGTGTCTAAAGTAGTGATGATTCAGCCTAACGTATAATTGTTAATTTGCAGTCACATTAGTAAGTTGAGGGTAATCAACATAAAGTCGATCCTTTCCATTCTTTGACCAACATTTTAAATAGGGCCCTTAAACTTTTGGACGACTCCATAATACCCTTACCTTCTATTTCCTGTACAACCTTATTAGTTTTATGGAGTATTTACACTCTCTTTTTAATTAATTAAACATTTTGGGTATTGGAACTGATTAAATACTTTTTATATATATTACACTTTTATTCTTATTCGTGACTATAATTTCGACAGATTTTCTGTGTGATATATAAAAAAGGTATTTACAATCATTTATAATAATGTATCACAAAGTAGAGGCCTCCACAATTACCTATGTTGGGTATTAGTTTTGTATTGATCGATTTTTGTGCTTGCATTTGCTCAGTGTCAAATACAGTTATTTTTGCAGTTACTTAAAACTAACATATTCAATTTAGAACAATAATACTTTCTTCGCAATCGATATATTTCTCGCGTTGAGGGTTATTACTGACGTAAACAAAATAGGGCATCCATATAGTACTGCCCCCTGGGTTGTGGCGCCAGTTCCAAATGAGATGCACCAATAGCGATTGGTTTCCCAACATTCTCTCATTTGATAGACATATATTTTGAGTAGTATAGTTATGAATAGCTTGTAATAAAATGTATCAATAGTTTTATTCTTAATTTCATACGATCTTATCGGTATGAACAAAAGTTCTACTAATTGCTATTCGTCGTCCTTTATTATCATCATTTTAGCGTTCTTCTAAAGATTAGTACTATTTTGATTCGATATTTGCTTCAAATTACAATTATTAAACATTATAATTCTCTCTACTAGAGATATTCCGAAGGAAGAATTACTTAGACCAACATTTTGCCTTTAAAGTACGACTTCTTCTATATTAACGTTCAATATTCAATTCTTAAGACAAGTCAAGCTGAAGCCCTTTAATATTCACGAGGTCCATTTCCATTATTTTCTATATCAGCTACAATAATTTGGTGTTGAAATGTTGTATTGTTTAAGGTAATCGAAGATATTATTTCGCCGTAAATAGTAGCATGTTCTAGAGTTGCAGTTCAAATTCTCTTAATCGTTAAGTAAATATTTTTTAAAATATTGTATTGCTGAGGGTGTTACTTAGCGAAACTCCATTAAGCATTAGAATTAATAAAACATGGGTGTTTTAAGAGTTATGCTTTATTATGTAGAGACACTGTTGGTACTTACTTCTACGGACGTGAATCTGTTCAAATTTTTCAGGTTTTCAGTACTCTATTATTCTTTTATGTTAAATCGTCATTTTCGCTTCTTAAATTCAACACAATTTTTGCTTTGTATAACTGAATTTTTATTTTTGGTGATATAGTTTCAATACATTAGCGTATCATTTTCAAACCGTAAGTAAGTAAAGGGGGAGGGGGTACAATAAACGAGGTGTAGTGGCGTTAAAGAAGGCGGTGTATTTTAGGTCTAGCTTACAATTGATTACTGGAATTCCCGGGTTAGCCCGACCTTTAGAATTTCTAGAGACTCAAGAGACTCAAGTGCATTCTCCCCAAAAAATCTCTATTCTAAATAGCGAGAATTTTTTTTCGAAATCTATAACAAATGAGTCTTATTAAGACTACAAGAACAAATCACTTTTGAAACAACTACTTGTTGTTGTAGTCTTAATAAGACTCATTTGTTGTAGATTTTACGAAAATATTTTCGTGTTTTTTCTATTTATTAGTGAATTTTCTACAACGTAAAGGACTTATATATTTTTATTATTCGTATTTATAAATTATTAATTTTTTAGAGGTTTATAGATATTTATAGTAATTTTTCTTCTAGATTCCCAGAATTTACCAACTGTTTCTCTTTCAGATTTTAAGTATTTTCCAGTAGTTTCTGTTAGAATTACTTTATTTTATACAAAATTTACAACAATTCCTCTTCCGAATTCGAGATATTCTTCGGGGTCATAGAATTATCCTCATTTCCTTTTTTTGCTATTCCTTGGGTTATCTTATCGAATTTTCATTACCGTTATCAAATCAACCTGTATTTGGATCGTAGCTTTCCTCTTGCTGGCCTAAATCTCTAATTTTAAAAGACTTCTTACAAAGTTTCAAGACTGGTATGAGTATACAAAAATTTTTAAATACTGCTGCCATTGTTCATAAGCTATTTTGTAGTCTTTTCTGTTAAGGGACCTTTCAAAGCTGTTTGCACCGCTGGGATTGTGTTGGATCGCTTTCTTTTCAGGTCATTTTTATCGGTGAACAAAGGATTGTGTGTTGAATTTAGTCAAAATTACGGCAGCGGTGAGCGACGTGTGAGAGGACGCATTGTCGTGGCGAACAACCTAATTATCTTGATGCCCGAACGGATGCGATGGACTTGATCCTTCAAATGGAGGAGCACTTCAGTCTAAAACAGTCTTGAAACTTTGTGAATAAACCCTGTATACTTACTGAGCTATAGAAATTCGCAAAATATCAGACTTATATATCAACAATAAATTATATATTTCGAGAAAGAAGCTTCCATTGTGAATTTCTCAGACAGCAAACATTTTTTAAGCTATTTCGAACTATAAAAACTATATGATACTATAGAATTGTACTTAAAAAGTTCTTTCAAGAATAACATAAAATGCGCATTTATATGAATTATATAGAAAAAGATGTGTACACTGCCCTAATCACACATGCTCCCACACTACCAAAAGCCCTTCAATTCCTTCAAGAGCTTATTGACTCCCTTCAAAGATGGTTTGCAAAATCAATCCCCACAAATCACTTTAGTTATTCCTATTCTAGAACGCCTTCGATACCTATCAGAAAAATTCTCCAAAAATCCTTTCAACTTTCATATACTATCCCAATATTGTCTTCCTAGAAACCCTAGTATAAACCCTAAATTTAAAAAACCCAATTCAACCATATTCGATTTAATTTCATCCTTTACGCATTAACGACTGACGCCATATAACTGGACAAAACAAGGCAGAAAGACCTCTGGCCGATAGCCTTTTGACAAATTAATACATTAACACCTCATTCATTATTCATCATTTTAATGTAAATATGTACAAAATTTGACAATAAATATATGTTACTACTAAGATGTGTTGCTGCCATAAAAACGTTCTGATTATATTTTAAAGAATGACTTGTTTTGGACCACTCATCTTCACACCTCAGTTATAAAAAACTATTGTGAAGTTTAACTCTAAAACTAACCATCTTGTCTTACAATATTTTTCAGAGGTAACACGCTTAAAGAATTCATTACCAATGTTTTGATTATACTAATTTAAAGAAATTAATGAAGACATTTGTTGCGATAGTTACTACGTTCTAACTGAAAAATGTGAATTTATCAATTCAGTATAAATTTAAATTTAATGTGCTTGTAACTTGTTTTGATGTTGGATTTCGAATAATTTGGTTTAGACTAGAGTGGAAATGAAAAATTAGACAACAAAATCATTTCTTTTTACCAGTGGTTCTCTAGTGAAAAAAAAAAACATAAATTTGAACCATATTGAATATTTATTACCTAGAAGGTTTTCTTTAATCTAAATGATAAAAAGGCAGAGATGAAACATTTGTTCAGTTAGTTAATAAAAGGTTATTATGGATATAACCTCTAAAATACTATCTTTCTTTGTGTTACTTCTCATTTTCACATACAGATTTTGAATTCCCAAACTAGTTAAATTCTCGACTAAAATTTGTTTTGTTTTACTCAACTAAAAAAACGTTTAGCGGAATTAAACTTTATTCGTTGCTAAAAAGTTGAATTTCAATTCAATACATTTATACGTATTTTACTACTAACCCGTTATTATATATATTATTGTTCTTTAAATGCATTTGTAATGAATTAGAAAAAAAAATTAATCAGTGCTAGTACATTTGTTCTTGATTCTACCTTATATGTGACTTTGTAAAAGATGTAGTGTCAGAAGTATTTTTTCTTTCCTTAATTAAATTTTAGAAATAGTAATGTAGTTTGATATAAAATTTAAAAATATATAATAAAGTTTATTTATTTAAATTATATTCAAGATTGTACGCTTCTGTATCCCGCATAGAAACCATGGATCGAATTTTCCAATACGTGTATAACATGCTTTAGAGTTGGTTTTGATCCAAAAATTTTGATCATGTATAATATTAATTTATTTTCTACTTTTCAATATGATGGATATATTTGATATATAAAATATACGGTAATAATTACAAAAATTTCAAAACATTCGGTCACATGAATTGGGAGTGGAGTTTACTATGAAGAACACATAGTAACACACTTAAACCCCTTCTTCTGCTACAAATGATGAAATTTTTTCTCTTGTTAGCAAAGTATTTTTACCAATCAGGCTAATTTTGGCCATTACTGGCATACTCATGTCCTTTTACATGGAGCTATTTGAATGTCATTTATTTACATGTAATCCCTTGATATTCTGGAGATGGTCGATTTTGTAACTAAGATACTTTCATGTATGTTACTAACGGGTGTCCAACAATTATTGCAGTCCCGGGTGGCGTTGGAATAAAAAACGTAGGTCGATTCTTACATGTTGCAAATAAATGAACTGACATTTTTAATGCACATTTAAGTTATGTTTGACAATTAAAATGTCAGTTCATTTATTTGGCACATGAAACAATTGACCTACGTTCTTGATTCCAACGCCACCCGGGACTGCAATAATTGTTGGACACCCGTTATATTATAACTATATTTTCCATTTTTGCATTTAATTGTTTTGAATTTCAGAATATATTAAAAATATTTCTGTCGATAAGAGGGTTTGGCTTCATCAAGGAGGAACAATATTCAGCATTGACTGTAAGTCGCTCATAAAGGAAATTAACAATATAGCCTCAGTAATGCTTGCTCGCAGTCGGCGTGCATGACTCACGTTTTCAATTATTGTGCGGTCACTTAAATTTTTTATGCCATTCGTAGACTTTTCGAAAGCGTATTATCAGCGAACTATGCAGTTAACTGACAAAAAACTTCGGATGTTTTTACACCTTCCAGGGCCAAAAATTTAATGTGGTGCGTTGTTCAACAGATGTGTGTGTCTCGTGCTCAGACATGGTGCTACTGGTGGCAAAATAAGCATTAGTGAACCAAATCGGCGTCCTCTTTTCCCCTTGATAATCACCTTCAACACATTCAGCGGTACCGCGCACAACACTTTAATTCGCGATCAATAAATACAAATTCCGGTTTATATTTGATCCACCCTCGTAGTTTCAGTTAAAGCTAGCTGGCGCCATACTACGGGAATGTATAATGAATTTTCAAGACACGACCTTTATTTCATTGAACGTATAAATATATTAACAATGCTTATTAATTTATTTCAATAAAAAATTATTAAAAATAATAGAAAATTATTACATTAATTATAATGCAGTATAATCCTTGCACGTATTTTAAAAATAGAACGTACGATAAGTGTTGAGCTTCGTTATTTGGTTGATTCATTAATTGACATTTATTGCATTTATTTACACGTCCCTTTTTGTCCCTTATTTCTCAATCTTTGGTAAGAATTATTTTTTGATAACTGCTTGTTAACATAGCAAAATTATTTCTCAACCTGTGGTATTTCTGCTTTATGGCGAATAATTAAATAATATAATCTATCATGATATTGTTTAACAGATCATCTGAAATCGCTTAATATAATTACCCACGGTAGCTATATTTAAAAAGAAATAACTAAATATGTATCATGCATTTTATTTAAATGCCTTTGTATCAATGCGTTTTGATCCTATTTCCGTTTCCGCTCCATTAAAACTTTTAGCGCCTAATAAGGACAATATCGCCGCTGTTACTATTGTCTAGAAGGACATTAAAGCCACAGGTACAGAAAATAATCATTTGATAGTTTTTAAATAGCTTTTAGCTTTATTTCTAGAGATGGTAATCTTTAAATTGACTTTAATGAGATATTTTCAACTTTCACCAGGACCTGTTGAAGTTTACGATTTGTTTACTATGATCAACAAAGAGATAAAGTTTCAAGCATAGCCCATATAAAAGAAAAGTAGTGCTTTGAATAAATTAAGTCATAAAAAGTTTATTGCTTACATAAAAATTTTCCTTCACAAATACTTCTTTTGAAAATAAATCAAAAGTGTTGTTTAAATAAAAACCAGGATATTAAATAAAAATATAATGCCTTGAGTATTTTTTTAAATCTAATTGCACCACTCTAATAAGGTCTACTTAAACAACTACTTTTGTTGTTATACTTTACATATTGTGGACGTTCTACGAAAATTATACATTCTAATTAATATTAAAGTAACGACCCCTCACCTTGCTTAACGTATGATGAATGGTAGAACAGGTAGTATTGCGGTATTGTATTTTCTTGATGATAATATTTATGAATTTATTATGAAATGCTACTTGAATTATTTATTTTATTTTTTCATTATTTTTAAATGTATACAGTAACTTTAAATCAAAGACAAGTCTTTAATTATTATTCACTTTAAGCGCACTTATAAATAAGTTCTGAGTTCAATTTAACGCTTTGTAAGATGTGATTAAATTGAAAATGTTAAACAAAATCAGAACAACAACGGTGTACATTTAATTTACATGTAAATATGAAATAAGTTTAACTAAAATTTCATTACTTACTTTCAGGAATTATATTTTAAAACGAGAAGAGATTAATTTTTAAGTTAGTATCTTCTAAACTTTCGTATGTGAAATAATCTACTTTAAATTAATGCATTTCTACATTGGTATAAAATAGATGCATATAAGGTGCAGTAAAAAGGAAACCATTATTTTTGCATAAAATTGAATGCTTAAATTACCATAGTTGGAATGATCCGATTTAAGACAAATATGCCTCGTTTTATTCCATAACTTGTTGCCATTTTGAAGGTAATTTCATTATCATTCTCTCATAGAAGCCCTCGTCCATATAAGGAAAAATATGAGAATTTTCACAAGCCTCTCTTGAAGCGAATTTTTCACCTGCAAAATTGTTTGCCATGGACAGGAACAGATGGTAATCACTTGATGCCAGGTTCGGACTATAAGGTGGAGGCATAAAAACCTCTAAACCAAGCTCCCGAAGTTTCTGGCAAGTCATTATAGATATGTGTTGCCTGGCGTTGTCCTGATGGAACAAAATTTCTCTCCTATTGGCCAAAGCTTCTGACCGCTTCTGGGCGATTGCTTTCTTCAGACGGTCCAATTGTTGATAGAACAGATCCGAGTTAAGAATGTTGTCGTAGGGGAGCAGTTTATAGTAGATACTTCCTTCCTAATCCCATAAAACATACAGCAAAATTTTTCTAGCCGTCAATCCTGGCTTGGCCACCGTTTCAGCTTACTCGTCAAAAGTGATCCACTTTTCATCACCAGTCACCAACTGCATCAGAAATGGGTCAATTTGTTTGCGATTCAGCAACGATTCGCAGATGGAAATTCGGTCCATGAAGTTTTCTTGCGTTAACTCGTGTAAATAGAAATGTCAAGATGACATAAATCACATATTTGTGTAAAATCCTTTTGAGGATATAATATGCCGCATTTGGCCAAAACAAAGAGAAAATATTCTAAGATGAGCTTCAAGAAGGAAGTCTCTCATGGAAGAAAGATTTGGTACGAGTGGAAGAACGCTATATTGTGAACTCTGCCCTTTCCATATGTGATTGAAATTTTTGTTTATATTAATGGATTTTATATACAATTTTGGAATATTATGTAAGCATATTGGAATAAATAAATAATACTAATACTAATACTAATACTAACACCCAGACATCAAGCTTCTTTTTGTATCCAGTCTTATTCAAATGGTTCCAAACGGTTTTTTGTACAATCTCTTAGCTCTTGGACAATCGAAACAGTGCTTACATGACGGTCGGACTCGACAATGTCCATGATTTTATCAATATTTTTGGCAATTGGCTTTCTAGTGCGTGGTGCATTGTTGACATCGAAATTACCGGAACGGAATCGCCAAAACCAAAATTGCGCGTGATTAGCTATATTTTCTCTTTGCTGGTCACTGAGTCAACTAATCACAAAACTGTCAGAAAAGTTTTTTAGTAGGAAACCTCATCTTTCTAATGGCATCTAGTGGATACAGATAACTAAAGCCATCTATTGGAAAAATAATGGATTATTTTTTACTATACCTTATGTATAAATGCGTTTTTCCTGGGAAAGGATTCACTTGTTGTAAGAAATTACAAATATATTTTATATAACACTTATACAGGGTGACTGACGAAAAACCTTTGGTGCTGTATCTCGCTTATTTTTGATCCGATTTGAATAAATAAAACATCAAATTAAATGATTTTTAAAAGACTTTAACATGAACTGTTCTGATATTTTTTCTTGCATCCAGTTTTTGACAAAAGACGATCAACTTTTTTTTTCAAATTGCACTGTATATATATTTTGTACTGATCCGCAAGGAGATTTTTTTCTGAATCTAAATTTGTAAACGATTTTATCCATTCATCAAACCAAAGTCGAGAAATTGAGGATTAAAAAAAATTAAAAATCAAATACCCATAGTAAACAATATACAGAGCCTATTCCAAATGTCAAAAGTGACAGTGTCGGTCATTGGTACAATACTGCAATGATTTTTAATAATTTCATAATAAAAATGTTGCAAGATTTCAAAAACTGAAAAACGATTTCTGTAGAAGCACAAAATTCTAGTACAGTGTTTGAAATATTGCAACATTTTAATTATGAAATAATTAAAAATCGTTGCAGTATTGTATCAATGGCTGTCACTGTCACTTTTGACATTTAAAATAGGGTCTGTATATTGTTTACAATGGATACTTGACTTTTTATTTATTTTTTTAATCCTCAGTTTCTCGACTTAAGTTTGATGTATGGATAAATTTGTCTACAATTTTATATTCACAAAAAAAATCTCCTTGCGAATCAATAAAAATATATATACAGTGCAATTTAAAAAAAAATGTTGATCGTATTTTGTCAAATACTGGGTGCGATAAAAACTAAAAGTTCAGATCCTATTAAAGTCTTTTAAAAATGGTTTAATTTGATGTTTTATTTATTAAAATCGGATAAAAAATAAGCGAGATACAGCACCAAAGGTTTTTCGTCAGTCACCCTGTATATAAAATTTTAGAAGTCTAGAATTGAATTACTTACATAAATTAGTTATAATTTTCTTTACCCTTATAGTCTTTCATTTTTTTTAATACTTAATTATCGGTAGAGACAAGATGAAATTCTTTAACTTCATCTTATATTCATGCCCGTTGGTTTTTGTATTGCAATAGTTTTGCCTGAATGTATCTAAATGATGAAAATTGTTAAGTATGATTAGATGCAAAAATTAAAATATAAATATGAAAAGATTTCTAAAGCATCAAAATATTTTTAAATAAAACAAAATTTATTTATGCCACCTAAGCATTTATGCAACAAAATAATATTTTGAAGAGATATTTGATCTTATGTAGACTACAACAATCAAATATTTGATTCAAGCAATTATCTTTGTGTGATAATGATAAGCTGGACAAAACAATAAAAAGCCCAATAATATTGACAGTTTTATGAAGCCTTCTTTAGCTTTTTTTAAGTAGTATAAATAAACGTCACTCAAAAAAGCTAGGTTTAAATCACACCAATTCTTACCACGACATAGGATCCAGTAAGTCGCTGAAAATAATTCAATACGAGTTTGTTATAATTGGAGATAATTGTGGACCAAATCATATAATAAAATGCAATCGTATAAACAGAATTTAATTATAATTCATAAATTAGCTTTTTGATGCGGAAGTTTGCACACAGATTTTAAATTATATTCTTAATTTTAGTTGGTTATCTATTAGAACTAACCACTTTGTGTAGAGTTGACCAATGTAGTCAAATAATTCCGAAACAATTTTAGGACGAAATTATCATATGAAATGAAATTTATTTAAATGATCTCTAAAACAAAATTTTGTTATTATTCTATGTGCGGCAATAATTTGAAGATTATATCTAAGGTTAATATTTTTTCTTAATGCTTCGTAAGTAGAACCCATAAAATAAACAATAACAATGATTTATTTAAATTTGGAATTACAGCCTCAAAGTTTTGCATCATCACTTTTATTTTAAATCTTTATGTGGGATTAACTTCCTTCCCAACAAACCTTATTAAAAGAAATAACTAGAGTACTAGAAAATACTGAATTTAGAAATATATAATTCATAAATAATTAACTTACGATGGAATCTGGTGGCTGTAAGATATTAGTTCAAAAGATCCAGATCTAATTACAGTAAATTAAGTATTGCTTTTGATAAAGAGTATCACACAGAATATGACAAATGCTTGTAAAAAGAGCTCGTCCACTAGCTTGCTTACATTTACCATATCTGCTCAATAGTCAGTGAAGAAAAAAATAATTATTTATTTAGATTCAAACGAAATGCATAATTGTAAAATATAGTTTTTTAAGAAATGTTTTATACATATAAAAAGAAGATAGCATATAAAATTTAAATTATATATTATTTACTCTATTTCCGATATAATTCCTATATTTTTCTAGGTATTTTATTAATTACTTTTTATATCATCTTTTATTTTTAAGATTTTGATATATTTAGCCTTTACTTAATGGTAAATTTTCGTAAATGAAATACGATAATACTTTAAAATATTTGTTTTGCTGTTCGCGACAATTGTTTCGACACACTGTGTCTTCTTCAGGCGAAGAAATTAATCGAAATTTAATTACCTGCGTTTAGGTTTCTTCTCCTTCTTTTCTTCCCCGTCCCCTTCAACATTTCCGTCTTCTGGTATATCCTGGATCTTTCCCGAAAAAAACTGCACCTTCCTCTCGGGCGACAACTCGTGCGATCTGTATCCAGATGGATCGGATAGAATTCCTTCCGATTCCGACTCACTCTCGTCGTCGACCAACGTCACTGAGCTAATAGCTCCAGTTTCCGAATCGGTAATTTGCAGTATTGGAGATGGATAAGTGTTCGGCGTTGCGGTGGCAAAAGAGGATGGAGGATCGGTGGTGGAGGATGGCGTAGCCGGGCCGGGAGACGTCGCCCCCGACGGTGTAGTGGTTGATGCGTAGGATGCTCGGCGCTTGATCTTCGGAACCTTCAGGGGCATGTGCATATGAGGGTAGCTTTTCTTCCGATGCACTGAAACATATTATAAATAACTGATAATTAAAAAATACGGCATTTTTCATAAATCTCTTAAAACTAAACAACTTATAAATAGTATATTTATTAAAGCAACATTACCTTTACATTTCTTACACATTTTTTTCGTCTAAAGAAGCCAAGCCGTGGCGAAACAATTGTAGTGTCAATTAAACCATTTGAAAGTATTATTTACGTGATCAAGAACATGAACTTTCAACAACTATCGACGTCTTGGTTTTATGATAAAACCCAATTAACACATTGCTTTGTTGCATACAAAATGCAAGCGCTGCGCAAAATTTAATGATGCATCAAAATATAACCCTAAATTTTTTATTGAATTGACCCTTTCAAGAAAAATATTTCTAATCAAATATCGATATATTCTGCCAAGTATTATTATAATATATTATTAAGATAATCCAGAAGTTTTTGGCAGTCTTGAATGAAATTAACTTAAATTACTATTATTAAGTATAAAAAAATAGTGACTACTAGACGTTATGTCTATACAATCAGACCTGAAATATCCTTTTTGAACGCATTGCTGCCTTGAAGTTAAGTATGAATGAAACCAATTCACAACACTATCGTTAAAATCATTCATTCATTTTAGAAAATAATGTTGAGGCCAAAGCCTAGTAAAAGTCACATCAAGTTAACACATAGAATGGATGAATAGAATTCTAGCTGACCATTGGTTTGTCCATTCTTACCAATCCACTGGTTGGGAAAAATACCCCCACGTCTCGCGAAAAATGAGTAGGTGCTCCGTCTTGTTGAAACCACAACCTGTTAGTTGAGGTATATTAGCTAACATTCTGGGTAATACATTTTGCAAGAAGTGCAAATGCATAGGCTCATTGAGATGGCCCTCGAAGAAATGTGGACCTACCACATGGTTTCCAACAATTCCGCCCCAGACATTCAAAGATCATCGATGCTTTTGATCAACTTGTCTCATTACATGCGGATTTTCAGTTCAATAATAATGAAAATTGTGCCTATTGACAGATCCGCTGTTATGGAATGTGAATAAAACATATTAGAAAAATGCAGGATCCTTTTGTCAGTCTTGCCCAGATACAAAATTCGGAACGAAATAAAAAATCAGTATTACTCAGTTCTTGATGTAACTGATTATAATATGCATGATATCGATTTTTCTTCAGAATGCGTTGTACTGACCTCTCGCTTATACCGGTTGCTTCACTGATGCCTTTTGGGCTCATGTTGCGATGCTCAGTTGCTGTTAATAACACTGAATGTTAGTTTTCCTCGTTGATGATAGGTTTTCTTCTTTCTTGTTTCTTATAATTCACACTTCCCGGTTCAATGAATCTATTGAGTAGGTTCTAAAACTATTCTCCTCCGGATGTCTTGTGTTATAGCGGGATAACATGTGGCGTAAATTCTAGCTACCAATAAACAATTTCTAGCAACCTCCCCTTATACAATAATCATATCGACTAGTTCGTCTTTTTCGAAATCCATGATGATAAATAATTTGCTGTCTACTTTTACCACAAAACGGAGATAATCACTTCGCAGCAAAAATTGTTAATAATTGTTTAATTGATAGATGCATTTTTTTCAGTCATGGTAGATAGCCAGTTCAAAAACATATTCGTATTCAAGAATCGTTTGAGATATAAATTCTTTTATATCTTGAAAAATAACATTTTTAGGTAGTCTTAATATTTTTTGTAGGAAAATAGATGCAGAATAATATAAAATTAAAAAAAAATATGATTTCATTAAAAAAAAAGAGACAATTTGAAATTTTAGAAAATGGCGTGTCTGATACAAAGACGCGGTACCTTAAAAGTGAAAATTTTACACTGATATACAGGGTGACTGACGAAAAACCTTTGGTGCTATATCTCGCTAATTTTTTATCCGATTTTAATAAATAAAATATCAAATTAAATCATTTTTAAAAGACTTTAATATGAAGATGAGGATATGAGGATTTTTGGAAAAAAAATTAAAAATCGAGTACCCATAGTAAACAATATACAGAGCCTATTCCAAATGTCAAAAGTGACAGTGTCATTTATTGGTACAATGCTGCAATGATTTTTAATAATAGCACCAATAAAATAAATAAAGAAGTATTCTATTAGTATTTATAATAGAGATTTTTCTTTCGAATACGTGATCATAAAGAACAACAAAAAATGTATTTTAAAAGGAAGGAAGTAACCAACAATAAATATTAAAAACATCTAAATATATGTGGTGTATCACCATCCTGATGCAACCAGATTGTATTCAACATTTATATTGGCAATTTATCCAGAAAATTATTTATTACGTTTGTTATGTAACAATAACATTTTTTATTAAGATTGCCTTTCGTAAAAAGCACTACTCGTTAACACTAAATAGGTTTTGGAAAAATAATTCCACAACAACAATCTTTACGCACCAGTCTTCCAAATTTGTCGGCACATGGAATTACTCTATCAGAAAAAATGATTTCTGTAGAGGCACCAAATTCTAGTACAGTAGTAGTACTGCGTTTGAAATCTTGCAACATTTTAATTATGAAATTATTAAAAATCGTTTTGTATTGTATCAATGTCTGACACTGTCACTTTTGATATTTAAAATAGGCTCTGTATATTGTTTACTTGATTTTAATTTTTTTTCAAAAATCATCATTTTCTCGACTTTAGTTTGATGTATAGAAAAAATTGTTTACAATTTTATATTCAGGAAAAAATCTCCTTGCGGATCAATAAAAAATATATATACAGTGCAATTTGAAAAAAAAAAGTTGATCGTCTTTTGTCAAAAACTGGATGCAAGATCAGTTCAGTTCATATAAAAGTCTTTTAAAAATTATTTAATTTGATGTTTTATTTATTAAAATCGGATAAAAAATAAGGAGATACAGCACCAAAGAAAGGTTTTTCGTCAGTCACCCTGTATAACCAGTACTTATGACCAACTATAAAAAAAATCTTAAATTTTAAATACATCAGAATATTTTTTTGTGAACCTCTGCTTTTTACATTTTTTTCAGAAAAATATCACTAACTTAGAAATATCAAAATGAAAAATCAAAAAAATATTCAAGTTATAAAATATTGTCCAAATGAGAAAATGAAAAAATATACATGGTGTTCCATTAAATTTTGTTTTGCTTTTGTTATACCGCAAAATTGGGACACCCTGTATATTTGAAAACAATTTTACGACATAGAGATTTAGATTCTAAAACATTATGTTTCTTAAGAGTAGGTAATAAATCGTAAATATTATAATTGATGTCGGTTGGATTCGGATAAAGTAAAGATTTGCCTAAAAGCGTTTATGCTGATTGTTTAGAAAAAGTCCCCCTTCGCTAATGGCACGCTTAATTTCTAATCGTTCTAGGAGATTAAGCCTTCTTCCCTTTTTGCAAATCTTGATAGGTTAGATCTGCCCCATGTGGTGTCATAAAAACACTGAAGACCACATGGGGCAGGCAATCAGCACGAATTAATCCAGGCCACAACATCATAATCGCAGCAATTTCCCGCAATTAAAGCCAGTATATATATATTACAAGTTTCATTAGCAATTTAGTATTGATAGTGAGCTGTCAAGTTCGAAACACGTTAATTGCAAATATAAACATGAAACATAACAAGTATTCTTCTTCACTAAATTTAAGAAATTTTAATCTGTGTCTAAACTATTTGTTTAAAATTACTAGGGATATTAAAGTAACGTCACTTCGCTTTTATATAGCTAAGAAAAACTAATTGATCTGATGACCAAAACATAAAACATGCAGAAAAAGTTATAATTTACTCCGATACCGATATTTTTTCGATTACCAGATAGACTATAGTACATAAATGATATTGTGCTTATACTGAAATCTACAGGGTTCATTATAAAAGTAAGGCGCATTTTTTAGAAAAAATATATTTACTGATTGTATCTTAAAATTCAGTCATCATTGAAAGCCGCTTGACCTATCTGGACTATTTCGGTTGCATTCTTTCCAAGTCGAACACAAATCTTGATTGCATATTGCTGTTTAAACTGGCAACCGGCAGCATTGGAAGGGCACCACATTTTCCTATTTGATTTACCCCGCTATGATGGATAGTTGCGTCACAATAAAAGCATACGATTACTTTCATAAAAGACCTTGTATGCAACTATAATTCCTATTTACAATTTGAAAGAATTGAAGATTTTCATATTGTCTACTATGCATGGTCATTTATAAGAACAAAATAAATAACATTTTTAATTTCCTGCAATATCGGTTAAAAACTGAAAACTATTATTATTGTTGCAAGCGTAAGCACGCCAAAAGATTTTATAATGATTATAAAATTTATGCGATAAAGAACAAACCAAGCTTGTTCTTTAAAAATAAGATAAATAATTTTTTTTGGCAGCACTCCTTATTTATTACTTGTTACTATAGTTGACAACTTTAGATGGTCATTATCAAACAGTTGTTGTCGAAATTATAGTAACAACTGTTATTAAAGTCAAAATATGACGATCAGTATTTCTTCTTATTATAGTGTAAATGACCCTAGTTCCTAGCTCACTTTAATCTGGGTACTAGGCCTCTTAAGCATAATAGGCAACGAACATGGCGATTACTTGCCAGGGAAGAACCTGTGACTACCATGATTGGGCCAAAAGCGCATAGGAAAGGCGTAGTCCAAGAGTGTCAAAAAAGAGCAAAACAGGGCACTGGAAAACACACTAGGTGACCTCTCGCCAAGCAGAGCTAAACAGCTCTTGCGCCTTACTAAAAGCAACATAAGATTGGTCACGGGTCTCCTTACAGGGCATTGCCCAATGAAGTACTAATATTTGTAGACTATGTAGATTACCATGGGAAACGGCCAAGCCTATGTGTGTAGCACTGGCTACCAGACTAGCCCTAACCGATGACGATAACGTCAGAATGGATCAGCGCACTGCCTCCTTGGAACTTAATTGACCTTACCAAAGAAATTGAATTCCTAGGAACATACTAGTAGAAGGGGATTAATACAAATATCTAACCAGGTCACAGTTCTGTAAGGCTGTCTATAGCCAAAAGAACTAATCTAAGATAGAAATAAGTGGCGGATCTTTTAAGGATGTTGCCGGCGTTCAGTTTACCTGAAAACCACCACAAAATGTGCAGGTGCCAGTGCAGAAATATAGAGCGGGCCCTTTTCGGCGAACGAGTATCATTACTTGTTCCAGGAATTTCGGTGCCTACGTGACCGTAACAATGCCGCGGTACAGATGATCACGGTATAAAGCCAAGCCCAGATTAACGCTCTTCACCAGTCGTCTGCCATCAGCCTGGTCGGCTTCGCCGAATTAAGCCTCTTGCCCTTCTGACTAACTTGTATATATCGTATATTTTCTGTGTCTTTCTTTTGTAATATATCTTCTTCTTCTTCTGGCCCCTTGTTTAATTTACACATTTTCCACTCTTTTATTTTGTTGCATGAACTCCGCTCAGCTTCATCCACCCAAAATTTTTGTACGTTTTGTTATACAGGGTGACTGACGAAAAACCTCTGGTGCTGTATCTCGCTTATTTTTGATCCGATTTGAATAAATAAAACATCAAATTAAATGATTTTTAAAAGACTTTAATATGAACTGTACTGATATTTTTTCTTGCATCCAGTTTTTGACAAAAGACGTTCAACTTTTTTTTTCAAATTGCACTGTATATATATTTTGTACTGATCCATCCGCAAGGAGATTTTTTTCTGAATCTAAATTTGTAAACGATTTTATCCATTCATCAAAAAGTCGAGAAATTGAGGATTAAAAAAAAATTAAAAATCAAATACCCATAGTAAACAATATACAGAGCCTATTCCAAATGTCAAAAGTGACAGTGTCAGTCATTGGTACAATACTGCAATGATTTTTAATAATTTCATAATAAAAATGTTGCAAGATTTCAAAAACTGAAAAACGATTTCTGTAGAAGCACAAAATTCTAGTACAGTGTTTGAAATATTGCAACATTTTAATTATGAAATAATTAAAAATCGTTGCAGTATTGTATCAATGGCTGTCACTGTCACTTTTGACATTTAAAATAGGGTCTGTATATTGTTTACAATGGATTCTTGACTTTTTATTTATTTTTTTAATCCTCAATTTCTCGACTTAAGTTTGATGTATGGATAAATTTGTCTACAATTTTATATTCAGAAAAAAATCTCCTTGCGAATCAATAAAAATATATATACAGTGCAATTTAAAAAAAAAATGTTGATCGTATTTTGTCAAAAACTGGATGCGAGAAAAAATAACAGTTCAGATCCTATTAAAGTCTTTTAAAAATGGTTTAATTTGATGTTTTATTTATTAAAATCGGATAAAAAATAAGCGAGATACAGCACCAAAGGTTTTTCGTCAGTCACCCTGTATATTTGTGTATATTCATATGTATTTTTTTTTTGAAAGGAAGCTAAAGACTAATAAACATAAACATAAACATAGCTAGCAGGGAAACTGTTTAATCGAAGCCTGCGGCTGTTAATCGATGACGAGCCTCGCCAGGGGCTCCTGTGCCGCCTCCAGTGTTTTACCCCACCGAATTTACATATCTCGTTCCATTAAGAGTGTAGCTCAACCAGTATCACATTTTTGGGAAATTTGATTACCTCTGTAGGTAGCAATAGCAAATTTCTGAAGATCCCAGGAGAGATCAAGAGTTATTTAAATGAAGGACAAAAGCTGATACTGTCTTAAATAAATATACAATAGAAAAGTTAATTGAGATTAGAATCATACATTAGTTAAAGGTCGAAAAACAAAAGATATTCCCTTCAAAATTATGTTTGTACTTTCTACTAATCTCTCTTTTTATAGGTGTACAGGACGGACCATAAGAAGAGCTAGTAAGAACATATGAGGGAACTAGTGCTAATGCTAGTTAACCTTGAAAGCTTTGAAGGTGTATGATAAAGTGGAGGTACTACTTAAAATTAATAATTACCAAGTGGTAATAAGGATGCCTTGTTAAGTGCAGAAAAGTGATGTCGATGAGATTCTTTTTCTCTCCCTTGCCAGGAGAGTTGTTAGAGGAGATGAAGGAGTAACAACATCAATATCTGAAAGAGGTGGCATACATAGTAAATACAACCAAGAATAGAAAAATAATATGCATTGATGGATTAAGACAAGAGAGGAGTCTTATTGGAATAACATTTTTTCGAAAATCTGTACAAGATAAAATATATAATTAATAATGAGTGTATGAATGTGATCATTGCAATACCTATGATAGAAGATTACATTATGAATACTCAGAAACATAAATTAAGAGGCGGTTACAATTGGAGTCACTTTTAAGAGATAGTGCTGAACTAAGAAGGTGAATATGAAATTATAAGATTAAATTGGTTTGGTTTCTCTAAAAATAGTGAAACAAAAACAAACGTTTTAATTAATCTTCTAATTAAATAAACATGTTTTACTACGGTTTAAGTGAGAATTTAATTCAGTGAATAAGAAATTGAGAATTTGAAATTTTTCACCAAAAATAGCTGATAATATAAAAAATAAAGCTTTTGAAGTACAGTCTGTGATTACCATCGACATTAATGAGGTAAAAAGAAGTTTGAAAGGTACGAAGGCGCCCTAAAATGTTTGAGTCAGCAAGAGATGGCGCACGATGATTGAACTGGATTCATTGGTCGGCAAGAGCAACCCTTTTTATAGAAACTGTCAAAATTTCATACGTTTACTGTCAATTGTTGTTGTTTAAGGACGTGTTTTGTACAGCAAGTCAGGCCGTTTCACAAAAATGGATAAAATCGAAATTCGTGCAGTGTTAAAAAAACTTCTGGATGGAAGTGAAAACGGCCACGAAAATTTGAAATACTTTGCTAGAGGTTCATAGCGGATCTACTCCATCATTTTTGACCATCAGCTTCTGGATGAGAGAGTTCAAATATGGTCACAAGCACGCCCAAAAACCGCTATCAACGATTAAATGGTCGACAAAATTCATGATGTGTTAGCCGATCGCTGATTGAAGCTGAAAGAGATAGCAGAGATAACAGGCATCTCAGAAGAATGCGTTGGCCATATCCTACACGAAATTTTGGGATGGGTACCGCGTTTGCTCACACCGGAGCAAAAACAAAAGCGGGTGACTGTTTCGGAGGAGTGTCTGACCAAAATTCAACGCAATCCAAGGGATTTCTTTATGCGTTTCGTAACCGTAAATGAGACTTGAATCTACCACTACATTCCGGAGACCAAGGAATAGTAGAAGCAGTGGACTTTTCCGGGCGAAACAATTCCGAAGAAAGCAAGTTTCATGTTTCCAGCCGATGGATGGTCTTGACGACCATTTTTTGGGATTCCCAAGGTGAGGATCACACATATCTCTTGAAGAAAAGAACAATAACGGGGAAATACTACAGCGATTTATTGACCCGATTCAATGTAGTATTGAAGGAGAAATGGCCTCGTTAGCACCGGAAAAGATTTCGTTAATGAATCGGCTCATTCATCCGGTATCGTCGTATCCAAGTTGCGAAAAGCTAACATTGTTTAATATGTTTATTAGTCTCATAAATATCATTTTTAATTTAACTAGCTCTAGGCAAGTTTTATTCAGAAACATGAATGAATGAATTGAAATACACAAAAAGACTCTTTCTTAAAGCTTGAGGGTAACGATAAATTGAATACAAGAAAGTAAGGAAGGTAGAAAAAGGAAGTAAAAACAAAAAAAACGATAGAGAAAGTGAAAGAGATAAACAGTATAGAGATACCTAGTAAATAAAAGACACAGAATAACAGAAATATTTGAAAATTAGAAGGTCATTTTAGTAATGGACGTATTACAAACTATTGTTTCACCTGAATTGAACAAGTTTCCACACGTTTAAGAAACTTAGTTTCAACAGGATGGGGATTCATCAGACGTTACAAGACAATCAATGGAAGTAGTGCGAGAATTCTGCGTGTTATCTCAACATTTGGTAATATTTTTATTTTGCAAAGGTTAACTCTGAATATTATAATAGTAGCTTACGTGCGGCACACGATCAAAAGAGACAGTAGCATATTTGTTAACATTTAGTCTTAATGCATTAACATCACACCATCAAGAAATTAAATCGAGATTATCTTGGAACTTAAGTGAGTTAATCAGACTAGTGGCATAAGAGAAAATGTTCAAATCATCTGCATATGCCAAAATGGGACAGGATAATGAAGAAATAAGATCATTAATGAAAATAATCAATAAAAGTGGACCCAGATTAGAACCCTGTGGTACCACAGATGTGAAACTGAATTCATAAGATTTAAAACTATATACACTATAGTTTATTCGACAACAAAAATATGATTTTAAAAGTTAACAATATGACAACTAAGCCCAAAGGATGAAAGTTTGTTTAACAAAGTTGCATGATCAATAGAATCAAATGCACGAGAGAAGTGAGTGTAGATTACATCCAATTATGTACGATTATGTAAAGATTTACTTATATATTGTGTGATAAGGGAAAGATTGGTAATTGTAGACCGACCCACCATACAGCCATGTTGATGTGAAATTTGTGTTCTTATTTGTCCATATATGGACGGATATAGCACTTATTCGAACATTTTGGCAAAGTTTGATAAAATGATTATAGGCCGATAATTATTAATATTAGACCGGCCTGGGAATGTTTCAATTAGTTAAAATAGCTAAGTTAGAAAATTTTAGCAGAGGCTTAACAAATACGTATTTAGAGGAAAATTAAATGGGTTAGTATATTCAGACGATTCATTAAAAGTAGTATTTGATACTATGGAGTAAGCATCTGCAAACGAGTTAACAATATCAATGGGTGTATTAAACGTTATACCACCACTATTCACTTGAGAGAGAATTCTTATACTACATCTAGTATATACAAAATTCCAAAGTGTCTTAGTGTTGCATTTCATATGCTGTACAGTACAAATTATATGCAGCCTTGATAATAATCTTAATATTCGCTCTAAGTACATTGTACTCATTAAGATAAAAATATCTATTTGTCGATTTCCTTTTTCAGCGGTAATAATCTTTAAGGTTGGTGGTATTCTTAATGTCGCGCATAAACCACGCAGGAAAAGAGGACTTGCATCGGATCTGAAGGGAGACCGTGGAATCAAGTATACTATAAACCAATAAGTAGAATGCTTTTATTGCTTGATTTATATCAGTATACGTATCCAAAAAGACCAATCAACCGTAAGTAGTACTTTTTATAATTCTACATAATTTGCTTCGCAAAAATTATAAAATTGGTTGTTGTTTATAGAAAAGGTGTTGATTTTAGATTCTTATGTAAATTTGATTTCGCAAGTAAAGCTGGGTGATGTACATCTTCAGAACTTAACGTAGCATCTCTCCTTCTACAGTAATATCCTTAAGAACAATATCAATAAGGGATACAATATTAATCAATAGCTTCATAATAATCATTGTTATTATAGTTATTTTTGTTATATTTAATGGCGTGCAGAATATTAATTGTTTCAAGCATTTTACATTTCGGTCGTCATAGCAACAACAAGTTAACTCCAAGGAAACATAGTGGAATTTACTTTACAACACTAATTTTGCTAATTGCTTAGAAACATTTACTAATAGGTGTAAATTAAAATATTTTTTAAACGATTATATTAAGAATTCTTATTAATAATACTATTTATACCTTATATAAATATATCAATGTTTGCAAGAAATTAAACAAATACACATTATTATTAAAATTTTAAAATATTTATTTCTTTACTGTATTTATTTAAATTCTAAATGCATATTTCGAAACCAATATGTTTATTATCAATAGTTAAACTGACAGAAAAATACAAAAGTATCATGATATAAGTATAATTTTAATGTGTTAATTATTATAATTTATTTATTTTTCTGTGTTCATGTCATTTTTACTGATTTTAATAATGACTGTGTATTTGTTACCTATTTTAATACTAATTTTATCGATTTAATTTATTGTCACAATTTTATATGTATACGTGTTTTAATTTATTTTAATTTAATTTATTATACGGAATCTCCATTTACATACATTAAATATATATATATATATATATATATATATATACGAAATATATAAATCATAATTACAAAATATAATTATACAAAAATAGTTACAACAAATATGTTCGTACACACTACATGAAACTTAAAACTTAAAACCCAATTTTAATAGTAAATTATTTATATTTTGTATATCTCTACAATCACAGCATATTTCTAGTTTTACGTTTATTTATAACATGTATTTATTGTATTATATTATATATGTAACTTAGCTTTTAGTATTATTCACTGATTTTATTTATATATTGTTTTTATCTACTTCTATATACTCTATTAAAACACTGTGCTTATTGATTTTATTTACACATGGTTTTAATTATTCTATTTATATACTGATTAATTGATTTATTTATATATTGTCTTAATTAACTTTGTTGATTCATTGTTTTTATTAATTTTATTTAAACATCATTCTCATTAACTTACTTATATTGTATCTCCTTATATACATCTATATTTTTTTCCTATATGACATGTGTAAACTCTGTGGTACCACGAATAAAGAATTATTATTATTATTATTAATTTTTGACTATAGATAATGAACACATTCTGTACGAAATGTGCAATAAATAAAGTGAAGGAAACTTTTAATATTAATCGTACTCTTTACGTACTAGAACATTCTCACAGAATTACCATCATTATTTTTTAAATAACTTTAGTATTCTAATTGTAGATTTAATTATTTAAATGAGGTAAATATTTTGAGATCGTCTAAGAAATAAATATACCAGTTATGCAAAATATGTGTTTTTAAATCTTTAACGATTTTACCATTTCTCTCTTAGAGAAATAATAAATAATTATTATGAATTAATTATATTAATGTATTGGAGGTAAATTCTAGGACATGCTTCGACTACTAATTAGTTGTTACACTTAATTGAGAGGGGTTGCTAATTTTAGTTTCATTAACGTGCTTGAACAGCTTTGAACAGTCTCCAGGGTGTAATTAGATAAGTATTTGTTTAATGGATCTCAAAATCATATTACGTAATAATTATCTACGTCAAGTGACTTTATAGAACTATATCGGGAGCGGCGTTTATGCCAAGAGTTCGTATAATTGAGATATAAGTACAGCGTCTATACTTTCATGATTAACTGAAATAAAATTGAAATGTCAATGTTACTATAAATAATAAATCAGATTCGATAATATGTTACAATTATATTTATAAGTGATTTGAAGTAAATAAAACCAGAAAAAAAAACGATCTTACTTGTTTAATAGTAATTTTATAATAATAAAATTTAATCAGTAATATTTTTTTCTAAAATAATTTTTGGTTTTGCCGGATAATTTTGAACAAAATCTGTATAAATACCCCATTACTTCAAATATATTTAATTGGACAAGATACATGGATGACATTTCTTGTCAATTGGATTCATTCGTACAATTTACTAACTTTAAAAACACAAATATTCAATTTATAATAGAAACAATACTTTATTTTTTTAGACTTAACCATAACTAGAATAGATCCAAAACACATCATAGAATTAAATACTGTAATTTCCATTTCCCTAATCCATAGACTTATTCTTATTCCACTTTCTGGAAATAACTTTAAAGAAGAATTTACAGTTAAAAAATAATAGATAATTAAGTTAAAAAGAAAAAACTGAAACAATTATATAAATATTTCTACGCATCGACTATTTATTATTAGATAAACAAATGTTATAGATTCGTATTACTATGGTGTTACTACTTAGTAATATGGTTACTTTTAAGAAGAATATTTATTAAATGTTTATTGATGCTATTAGTGTCGATTACCTGTATGGTATATTTGGCTTATTTACTTATATGTTCCTCTAACATATTTTTATCTTACGAAATATAACATTTGTCTTACTAAAATCTTTATACTACTTTTCCAAATTAGTTATAATTTATAATTGATATATACTTTGTCGATTCTTTGAGATTAAAGTGATTAATCTTGTCAAAGAATTGATTAAATTTAATTTATAAGATCCTCGATAAATCTTAAAATTTAATTTCTTTTCAAAAATATGTTAAATCTTCTTTTGATGTTTTCTGACAAAAACTTTAATTTTTTAAAATTTCAATACATATTTAGTTTAGCACCAATATTATAGTTCGTGAGAAATGAACTAATTATATAGGCCGGGTGATTATTTCTTAATTTCTAAGTGGATAACCTCAACAACATGAACTTAATTTGAGATTATGAAGAATCAGCAAAAACTACTATATCGATGGTATAAGGAATTCATTCGTGGCTGTAGTTCGCTTAGTGATGATTTTCGTTAAAGTCGTGTTCTAGAAAAAAATGATACTGTGCGTGAAATGATATTGCAAGATCGTCATGTGACTAATCGTTAGATTGAGGCATTCTTGGGATTTAATGGGACCAGCATAATTCAATATTGCATGAATTGGCTATTAAAAATGTTCATGTTGGATAGCACATAATTTAACAATCGCTTGGTCGAAAGAAATGCTCAATGCGACTATGATGTTTCAAAACTCGTCTATAATATTGTAATAGGTGACAAATCATGGGTCTTTCAAAACGAGTCAAATCAACAAAAAAAAAATTTTCACGCACTATTTTTTTTCCTAAAAACCAGACATGTAGCAATTGTTCCCTTAGTGCAATGTCAGACGGTCAATTCCGAATTGTATGAAACCATTTTTTTGTTAGAAGCCTATGAAAAAATAAGGGAAACTAACCTGCAAAGTCTCATTATGCTTCACCAGGATACAACGAGCTTTGACACATTTCTTAAACAAGAGACTTTTTGACAACTGGAAAGGTCGATTTGATGAGCAATCCAATTTGGCACCTAATTTCTTTTATTTCCAAAAAACAGTCGATTTGTTCTAAATGCATGTTTACCTCCAAAACATGCATTTCAAATTTCCTCAGACGTGGTGGAAAAAGTACTTCGAAAGTCGGCTCAAGAGCATGAGGTGTATCCATATTCATGGAGAATATTGTGAGAAACAATATACCCATAACGGTGATAATTTTTTTTTTATTACTTCATCCCAAAATATAACTCATAATTACCATGAAGATAGTCCAAATATCATCTATATTTTTTAGTTTCGTAGTTATTTGACACCTCTGTTGATGTTTATTGCGGTACATTCTTGATCAAGCATAATATACAAATTTGTTACAGAAGAACACCAGTATGTTTCATGATTTTTCTCTACTGTAATCTTTGATAAAATTGAAACATCTGTTAGAAAACTGAAACTGAATCATGAAAGATCATAAGTATTTCTGTCCACTTCAAACTGAATATTTCGATAGTAACACATCAACAAATGCTATGTGGCCTAGTGTTATAGTAAAGTCAACAAATATGGACCTGACTGTGTTTTATTTTAATCTAATCAGTGTGTTGGATCAGCTGGCTCATACTTGGATACGGGATATTTAAATCCTCAATTAAATATTTGACAAATATCTGGAACGTATTTTTTTGTGGGAAAACCGTAAAAGATATTAGATATTATTTCAAGTATTATTTTTTTAGTTTTTATTACATGCACCAATAAAAATGTAATTTAGTTTTCGTCAGAGACCCTTCTAAAAAATACAATAATGTTATATACTCAGTGACACTGTTGGTTCCATGGTTACACACTCCCTTACTTTTCGTGGCATCGATTCTAGCAGGTGATCGATAATATGTTGAGGTATTGTATCCCAAGCAACTTGTAATTCGTGCTAAGGAGCCTGCAGCGTCTGCGGAGGAAGCTGTAATTTTTTTAGTCTTGTTAGCAAAATGGGTTTTCAACCACTGAAGAAATGTGAGGTTCTTCCACCTAATTCCACTGGGCGTTCATGTAGTCTTCGATTAACAATAAACGAGGCCTACTATCATAAGTTATAACAACCTATACCATTATCAGTATAGTTTGACATGTCTTATAACAGAAAATTCCATGTTGTTACATTCGATATGCCTTCTTATGACCCTCATATAACCATAATCCATCTTAAAATAGAATTGAAATTCAAGTGCATTTGCAACCTATACCACTCCAAGCGTTGTTGAGCCGATAGTTGTAACACAAGATGTGAAGGTTAAGATTGCAAGCCAAAAGTTCTGACTCTGCGGGAAAACAATCAAACAGTTGTTGCCATAAGTCGAGAAATTGCTAAATCGTTTTTCTTAAGGCGATTTCTCCAATCAAAAAACCAAATTAGCTTAATTGGTGGAAATTGTCACGTTGACACTCAAAACAAGCAATGAAAAACGAAAAATTAAATTCAAAATGTTAAGTTAGGGCCCAGGCACACGGAGCCGAGCCACTTCGTGGCACCACAGAAAAGCGCTATAGACGTACGTAGCAGCGCTACTAACGGACTATAGAAGCGTGTAGACTGACGTCAAAAGCAGCATATCTTGTATTTATTGGTCCATTCAACACACTCGTTTTGAAAGTTTGTATTACATTACAAGTATTAATGGATATTGAAGAATACTTTTGGCAATGAACCTAATCTGAAGAAAGCGTCCTCGACAAAAAAGAGAAAAAGGCGTATTTGATTCATTCTATACTTCTCGAGAGAGCTAGGGCTATTTCATACTCTCTATGAAGATTTATTACTACACGGAGATAAATAAAGTACTTTCGTATGTATTTGCAATTTCATTTTCTCCTTCCTTCCTTAAAAGTGGAGCGTAATGGTGCGACAGACGCAACCACTATTAACTTCCGAAGCGACCTCTAAAAAAACGCGCGTATGTGTGAAAGCATCCATTATACAACGATAGAAGATGAAGCTATACATTCTTTGATTGGTAGAAGCTAAGATAAATAAAGGATTTAAGAAAAGCATTTGTAGAATTGTTTGGTACTTTTTGGTACATAAAAAAAAGAAATGAGGAAGCGTAAAAATACAAAAAGAGATAAAGTAATAAGCAACTGAACAAAAAATGTAATTATTGCAAAAAGATGTTCACAAAGATAAGGAGAAACTGTTTATATAACACTTTTGTTACTAGCTGCAGGATAATACAATGATGTTTCCAAGAAAGCTTGGAAGAAGATAACATTGATTCACAAATGTTACTGGTTCTGAAATTAGCCTATTTCTAAATCGTTTTTCTTAAGAGGACGAATGTTCTATTTGATAATTCAAACAATTTAAATAGATATTATAAATCGATGTTCCTCTAGAACAGAGGTCTCTAAAATTTCTAGCCTTAGAGGCATACTATTTACTCCAGTAAGTTGTAAGGGCCATTTTCTGCCATTATCTATAATTTCGTAACACTTACGATCGTAACACTTGACGACATCTAGTGACAAAAGCGGAAATAGGTAGGTTATATCCTTTATCACTAACAGATAGCGCTAGTAGTAGTTTCGTGAATAACCTCATTGGTTCGAGAAGGTTCTGATGTATTCCACTCACTTTAAGATCGCAGTAATTGGAGTATAAAAAGGTAGTAGCGCAACCACGACGCAGTACCGGCCCAGTCAACTGGGCCCAGATTTTCGAAGACCTGCTCGCCAGGACTTCAAACCAATCTGATAGAGATATCATAAGCATTGCTTATGCTAAAGTAGTCGCCAAATCCTAGTAAGGTATACCTCTAGTATTTGTTCCCCGTAATTCACTGAGCTCCCGTAAATCCGCCCGGTGTCATCGCTCCTTCTGAGTTCTGAGGAGAATGACACCAAAGAAGACCGGATCCCCCTTTCAATCTTTGCGATCAATTCGCTGAGCCCCGACTAGAGAAGACCTGTTGGTCCTGGACTAGTCTTCAATCAGAGTCCGCGGAGGAGAGGTTTTAGTCGGTAGGAGTCCGACACTACCCTATTACAAGGGTGTCCATGCAGTATGTTTGATTTGCAATGAGACCATAGCCGTTCTCAAAGACTATAATATTAAACGTCAGTATGAAACAAAACATTTTCATACTCAAAACATACAGGAAATTTGCTTTGAAGCGCGTATTGAATTTGCAGCAATCTTTGTTTACGAAAGTCAATACTGAACAAGTGGCTGTAACTCATGCCAGCTTTTGTGTGGCCCTTGAAATCGGAAAACGTGGAAAATCATTCACCGATGGAGAAATGAACAAAGAATGCGTAATTGCAGTAACGGAAGAAATGTGCTACGAAGAGGTAAATTTATTTAAAACTGTCAGTTTGTCAGCAAACACCGTGGATTGCAGGGTATAAGACATCGCAGAAAATAATATCTCAACTGTCTGACAAAAATGAACATCTTGAGTGGTTTTCTCTGGCCATGGATATGTTAGATACGGCTCAGGTTGATTTTTATTAATTCATTACTGAATTACAATATAGTGAATGGTTGTGTAAGTTAGCATTCTATGTCGATTTGACAAAACATATGAACAAACTAAGTTTGAGATTGCAAAGGAAACGCAGCTCTCCCTGATCTATACACTAAAATCAAATCGTTCCGGCAGACAACAATATTGTTTCAATCACTATTACGTAAAAATTGTTTCACACATTTTAAAACATGTAAAATATTCAGCCGCATTACTGAAATTGAGTTTCCCGTCGATTTTGCAGTCGAAATTATGAGTGTTTTGAAGATAAATTTTGATACTCGTTTCTCAGATTTTGATGTTATTGCAAATGAAATTAAGATTTTTCGAAATCCATTTAATACTGACATTGAAACCCTAGATCCGGAACTTCAAATAGAAATGATTGATTCACAGTGCAGTGATATAATTCAGAACAAATATGAAAACTCATATTTGATGGAGTTTTATAAAAGTCTTTCACTGATACAATTTGATAATTTGCATAAATCTGCTCGTGAGCTGTTTTCTGTTTTTGGTACTAATTACTTGTGTGAAAAAACATTTTCCAAAATAAAGTACACAAAGAATGTTTACAGATCTAAGTTAACCGATTAGTATCTTAAATTCCCTTTAATAATTGGTACAAGTAAAATTGATCCATAACCACAAACTATTATCAGTGAAAAATCTCATTAGTATTTTTTTACAAGGGGTTACCCCGCGGTTTCATTCGCGTCATTTTAGCTTTTCCGTTCCTGAGGAATTTTCAGGATAAAAATCATATGTTTACATGATATACGATAGATACTGTTTACCCCAACATAACTACCGAGGATAACAATTACCATTCTTGCTATTTTTAGTCCAAAAATTACGACCCTCGCCTGAACCACACCTACCTAATAGCGATTTATGTTTTGATAGGCATTTTGCATGAAGCTAATAGATCGTTTGCAATGGTCGGTAAGTTGATACGGAATGTTACTAAAACGCATATTAAAACGATTAGGAATAAAATCAGAATTATTATCTGAGTTCTGGGGGTGATTACCTGACATTTTCTGTATTAGACGATATTTTTGCGATCATAAAAGCAGCTCTATATTTTTTCTTATAATTGAGTTACACTAAGGCTTAAAATTAGGATATTATATACTAGCTTCCCTTATTAATATTAATTAATTAATTATACTGATATAATAATCTTAAACATTTATTATATCAGTAAACAAAAAGTGGTAAAAAATAGTAAATATTTTAGTTTAGTGTTTATTATGAATTAACATGTAGTAACGGTCGCAACTATTCTTATGATTATATCAGTAAACCTTCCATTTATTAGGGTTAAGTGTAGAAACTCTTTCAAGAAAATAATCGCCTAAAAACATAGCCTAAATATTGTAAAAATGATTAAATTTAATACTAATTCTGTAATTAGTGTCAACGACAAAGTTCCAATCTGTATTGCTCAATCGCATTAACAGTTTGTGACAACCAGTTTGAATAATTGTTTTTTTTACAGTAATTTTTCAGATGCAAATATTATCTAAAATTAATATTACTGATAATTGTAAATCGTAATACACACCTTCACTCTATTTTTTACTTAATAATGAATTTCTAAGTAAAATCACATAAATTATATTTAAATTCTCTATAAATGATTAATGCACGAGATATTGTTCTTTTACGGACTGACTTCGATTACTTATAAGGATAATTTATGGCTATTCCATTTACTTAGAAATATAGCTTGAATGATCAGGTAGTAGATGTCGCTTAAATAGTTAATCGATTCTATTCTAACAGAGACCTAGATTTATATAACTCCGTAGTAACATCAACGAAGTTGCAGTAATTAGATATGAATAGATCGAAACCTATCCATTGCTTATAATAAGCCAATAATTGAATCTATGCCATTTGTCCAATGTGCATGTATGTAATTAATGCTGTGTATTTTGTTTCTTATTAAGGTATGAATATGAAGCTAAATTCAGGCATAATTTATTGCTGTGAAATGGGCACACATTCGTTAAATCTTCTGGGAACGTGATATATGTGCGTACTTTTTCATCACGTGCTGAGCATAAAATTTTCAGTATATGCCAGAGGAGAATTCAAATGTCTCTCTATAATTATTCGTTCACATTAATATTTTGGTTCTTTTCAATATGATACTTACTAAATCTTATTGATAGGATATTGTTTAGTGTATTTAATCTAAATCAGGTGCATATTTTATTCAATAAAATTTCTAACACATTTTCCACATACAATGATAAATTTCCTTTTTAGTTTAAGACATTTAATAACAAAATATTTTTTTATTTAACTTTAATTTACGAAAAGGACAAAATTGAATATATAGAAAGCCTACTAACGCCAATCCAACAATTCTTTTTTCTTCAAATCACCCTATGTCACACAAACTAGTAGCATATCACTCTTTGATACATTGGACTTTCTCCTTTCCTTAAACTACAAACAGAAGAGCCAGTGAATTAAGTAAAATAATTTGAATTGGTTTCAACCTCATTCAAAATTTAATAAATGAGAACGTCATCAAACCACAAGAGTGTAAATATATTCGTAACCTTTAAACCCTGGGAAATTGTCAAACAATTATTCAATACAAAAGATAAAATCGATCTTTTTAATTATTCTGGTATGTATGAGATCCGTTGTTCAGAATGCAATAGCTTGTATGTAGGTCAAACAGGACGAAGTGTAACGCGATTTTCAGAACATTTTCATGCATTTCGTCTGAATCAGGATTCCAGCTCATTTTCAAATTATTGTTTAAAAAGTAAACATAAATTTCTAGACATAAATAATCTCGCAATCTTGCACAACTGCGGTTAATCTTCTGAAGAGATTGAAAATTATAAAGCTGAAATGTAATCCGTCAGTAAATCTCCTTAACAAGCAAACCTAATTAACCTTTTCGTAACTTTTTAATATGGTACAAGTTCTCCGAGATAAACGACAAACAATTAGCAACAAGTATAAATTCAAAACTATAAATTAGATCACTTGATAATGAATTGATGAGGCGGATACATAATGAAACTCCACAACACATTGAAATTAAACTACACAGTTGAGAGGGTTTAACATGTATTATATTGCAACATGTTTCCCCATACAGTGGCTTCATCAGGCACATGTTGCAGTGTTTAACAATAAATGTGAAACTGTGTATTTTTATTTCAAGTTCACTTGATAATGGCAATATCTCGAGTCGTTCGAGTTCTTCATAAAATTTGTTTCTGCTGTATTGATCACTACGGCTTTGTGTAAAATTTACGATTATACAATTTTGTAGAATATTCGCGATTGGGATCTTTTCATTATTTGAACATTTTAGAATTCTAAACATTTTAAAGATTTACATATATTTTTAGTATAAACATTTCTTTTATAACTTTTTGAATATTTTAGATTTCAGTGCTTAGCAAAATGCAACTATATTATTTATAGTAGTAATATTTACTTACGTGAATACTCATTCTCTCCATAATTTCTAGGTTCTCCAGATATAGAAGCCTCGTGTAACCTATCAAGATCGAACTTGTCGTGGTTTTCCGAATCCATCGCAAACACTTTTGCACACTCCTCATCCAAGTAGACCTCGGTTTCATTCGAATCGCCGGTTCCATCATTCTGCAAAAAAGTAAGAATATTTTCAATAAGAGCACTCTAATAATTTAGGTTATAAATCATAAATTGGCAAGACGCACTTAAAAAGAAAACACCGCCATTCCATCGCCACAATCGTAAATTAATTACAAACATCAGGCGTTTTAATTGCATGTATAAACCAGAGTTACAAAACAATAGTAAGATGTTGGGCATGTCATTAAGGCCATTGTTTAAAACTGAATAATCGCACGTTATTAATGTGATTCGAAAATGGATATCTCATCAATATGTTGATGCTGTAGTTATGTAGATCGGTTAAGTAAACACGAATATTAACTTTTATTATTCATTAATTATCAACAATAATATAAAATTATAAGTTATGCGCTTGTATTACAGCTTTTATACGCGTTTTCAATAATCGTAGAAAGCAATTAATGGATTTAATAGCTATGTTTATTATTAAAATGGAATGTGCTGATTTCATTTATATAATACACTGGTTAGATTTATTTAATAGTATACCTGCAAATTACGAATTATTTAAGTATTTTTAACCAGATTAAAAGTTTTTATTCTGTTTAACTTTAATCCGTTTATAAGTCAACATTATAATACACGACACAGTTTGTTATCGCCATTAATTAGGTAGTATATATTGTTTTGGCAATATTTATATTTGCCTTAATGTAATGATAAAAAATAAGGATATAATTTAAATATGCGAGAGAATCCGTAATTTTCAAAATAAAAATAAAAGCATACTCAAACCTTAAGAGTTAGGAGTATAATATATCGGAAACATCCAATTTAAGTTATTATTTCATTTCACTAACATATTTTGGAAAACCTGGTGAACAAATAGTTTTCGAAAAAAGAATCATCAAGTAGCTTTTAAGCTGCATGGAAAATAATGAAACATATTATTCAATTCAAAAAATTAAATTAATCCCCTTAAAAATATAAAGAGTTTGGTTTAGTTTTAGACCGCTATAAATAAAATTATTGGATTTATTTAACAAATAATAGAAATTAATTAGAAAAATCATAAATAATCAGTGAAAATAGTATATAATTATGATATTTTTTGTCACATTAACATGTGAAAATGATTTAGACAATATATATAAGATTAGCTTATAGAAATTCGGTTTATTTCTTGAGAAAAAGCTTTTCCTGAAAAATAAATTCTTTACAGCGAATATTCTCTTCACTCAATCAATCATTAGATAATATAACTACAGAAGAGAGAAGTAAGCAAAATATGTTTTATTTCTAGACTCAGATATAAATATTTTTTAAGGAAAAAAATTAATCTAAAGCTAAAAGATAAAATACCTATGTATTTATGAAGTATACAAACACAAAAAATACATATTTTAAAACAGATGATGGAGAGAAAGTTTGTAATGATAAAACGAAAGACAAAACTATAACTGAGTTTGTTGGAAGCTTGAATCCATAACTTTGTGATACTTTGTCAATATATCAACAAAGTACAGTTTTAATTACGCAAGTATACACGGTTTTGGACCTGAGCAACTAAAAACCGTTTATAAGGTAAATTGGGGCGGCTGAATCCAAATCAGCAGCCCGTTTTTTAAATTGGTTCTACTTTTCGAAATATTCAACAAATTCATTGTTTAACTATTTTTGACAATAAAATGAAAAAGTATAAATCAGAAATAAATTGAGGTTGAACTGAGCATTTTATACTGCTTGGACTTAGAGTCCAAGTAGTCGCTCATCATGCCTTCGTCCCATAATCCTTGGTATCTCCTTTCGATTTTCACTATATCTTGGTGTAGTCGCTCCCCTTGCTCGTCGCTCGTGTCGCCCAAGTTTTGTGAGAAAAAATCAAGATGTGAATGCAGAAAATGTATCTTGAGAGACACAAGAGCTCCAATCTTGTGGTAATTTTGCAAAAAAATTGTCGATTACTTGCTTGTAATCCGGTGACTTGTGGTTATCGAGAAAGTTGTGAACAACACGTTGAAACGATGCCCATGCAGCTGCTTCATCAGGCGTTAAACATTTTGTAAACTTTGCATCGGCCATTAGTTTTCGAATATCAGGTAACGTTAAGAATCGTTCTCATCTGCTCAGCTAAATTTTCTTCGAATTGAAAATGTCATGGTGACTGGACACATTACAGTTAAGGGAGATCTAACAAATACTCAAAGATTGTACATTAAGGCTCTACAATCTCAACTTGCTATTAAATATATTCGCGGACATCCTCAGATAGTGTGTAAAAAACTAGATATCCCACAAGCCTCCTATATAGTTGAAAATACTGGTCATGATAACATTAAATGAACTAAAGAACTAAATTATATAATTTTTATTGTTCATGTTTAACCGAGGAGTTTGAGGTAATTATGTTAACTAAAACGCGGCTCCATTCCACAATTGCAGATACTGAATTAATCAACAACCGTTACATTGTTTATCGGACGGATCGCTCCGAAGTAAACAGTTCAAATCCATTGAAGGGGATGTATTAATTGCCGTTAGTAACAAGATACCATCATGTCTTATCTTAACTAACAACACACTAAAGTTAGTAATGGTAAAACTTAGTTTCAGCAATAAAACTATTATTATTTGCGGCTGTTATATTCCACCTGGTTGATGCATCGAGGTCTACGAAAATCACGTGTCAGCCATTGAGGATGTGGTGTCTAACCATCCAACTAGCGACTGTATTCTAGTAGGTGACTCCAATTTACTTCATATCAAATGGGTGTTGAAAGAGGAGAGTGCTGGACTTGTACCAACCAACTTAACTTCGGCTTCTGAAATTTTATTTTCTAATGGAATTGGGACTCTAGGCGTAAATCAATTTAACGCAATTACGAATTGCTCTGGTGTAATGTTTAACCTTTGCTATGCTAATCTAAATGCTCTATTGGTAGAATAATGTGAATCATTCCTTGTAATATGTGTCATCCCTCTTTTAGTGTTAAATTTGATACATGTAATTTTAATATCGTAAATAGTCCAAATTATCAATATGATTTTAACAATGCCGATTATAATAGAATCAATGGATTTCTTAATAGTATAGATTGGTCGGTCTTATATAATTGTAGTAATATTAACAATACTCTTTCTATTTTTTATGTGACTTATATGTACCAAAAAATGTTCGAAAGTCAGTTCCTTTCCACTATGGTTTTCCAAACGCGGAATTCAACTTATTAAATATAGAAATGTTGCACATAGGAAATGGAAAAGAACACACTACGCCCTGGATTATAACACGTTTACAGATCTATTAATCTATTTATAAATTATGGTGCAATAAATGCTTCAACAACTACTGATATTTCCAACCTATTTGCTACATATTTTTAATGGTCTATAAGCCAGCCACCATCAAGAATTTTCATTTAAAACCTAATGACTGTGAGTTTAAGTAATTTATGTATTACGCCAGAGAGTATGTGAACGTCGCTATCAAAGAAATATGGACGGATGTCGCCGCAAGCCCAAAATCCACACCAAACAGCGACTTTTTTCAAGATGCATTGCACGCTTTTGGATCTCGTGTGAATTTGTATCTCCCCAAATCCGACAATTTTAATTGTTGACGACCCATTCATCCAGAAATGGGCATCATCGCTGAAAATGATTTTTTGATGAAAATTAGGGTAAGTTTTTAACTGTTCTAGGGCCCATTCAGCGAACACACGTCATTGTTTATGGTCGTTTACCTTCAGCTTCTGAGTCACTTGAATTTTGAACGGGTGCAGGCCCAAGTCACGCCGCAAAATTCGCCAAGTTGTGGTCTGCGAAAGGCGAAAGTGCCTCGGATTCTTCTGCACACTCCCACGGATAGCAGCAATGTTTTCGATCTTGCGTTTTGTCGTCGTATAGGTGTTGGTTCATTGTTTACTGAACTAGTGGACTCAAATTTATCCACCACACTGCGAATAGCCTCACGGTAGGACGATTATGGCGACCATATGCTGGTCAAGCAGAACACCCATTTTGATGAATAATTTTATCCTTTGCACATATTATTGAAAGCTACATTCGTTCATGATGATCGGACAAAATAAACTGAATAAATGTCAGCCAATACAATAAATGTATTTATTGTTTCTCTTCTTAAATTAGTCTAAAATATGTTTTAATTAAATTAATCTAAAATACGTTTTTAAGTTCGCGGAAAGGCGGGGAATGTGGGTGGTGGGGGTCCTACCGTGTTCAATGACTAATCATTAGTATATATATATACCGTGTATTGTCATAACAAGGTCAATAGTCTTTAAACTATTGTCGACTAAGCAACTCAATCCGGAAGAAATTGTGAAGCATGTAGAAAATAAGAGTTCCGCGCCGTTATACAGTTCCTTTACCAAGCAAGGAAAAGGTGTTCAACCATATTGGTAGAGATGTTATCTGTTTGTTCAGGAAAAACCATGGTATACAAGTGGCATCACCTCTTTAAGCAAGGCTGGGAATCAATTGATGACGATTCCCGACCTGGGTGATTTGTTGAGGTCACTATTGCAGATCTAATCGAAAAATTAATATTAGAGGATGCACGTTTGAAGCAAAAATATTTCACGGAAATGGATGGAGTATCTGAAATAATCATTTTTAAGGTCCTCCATAATCATCTCAGCATGTCAAAAGTCAGTGCATGTATATTTGGAGAGAATTATTACTGAAACTTGGGTTCATCACTATGAACCTGAGACTAAGCAAGATTCCATGCAGTGGCATGAAAAGGATATACCACCGCCTAAAAAATTCAAGATGTCGCAGTCAGCGAGAAAGCTCATTGCGACAGTTTTCTGGGATATAAAAGGAATTTTGTTGATTTTTTATAAGGAAAATGATGTTTCTATAACCAAAGAATACTACGCTTTAATTTTAGAGCAGTTAAAAGAGGATGCCAGCGAGAAGAGAAGAGGAAAATTAACCAAAGGTATCTTGCTCTTGCACGACAATGCTTCTGTTCACAAGAGCCGCGTTGCGTTGGCTGCTTTGCATAAGTTAAACGTCGATATCATTGATCAACCACCTTATATCCTCGATTTGGCTCTCTTTCCAAATCTAAAAAAAGAGCTTCGAAGAAAGAAATTTTCTACCGATGAAGAAGTGGTGAGAGATACAGTCTCAGCGTATTTTTCAGAGAAGGATAAATCATTTTTTATAAAGGTATTCACAAGTTAATTCATAGATCTGAGAAAAGTGATTGAGTTGCACATTGAAAAAGAAAAATAATATTATAATATTATTTCCATTCCGCGAAATTATAAATGCACCCTTTAACATACAATTATGACTACCATTACTATAATTTCAATTGAAGGGATACGAGCAGAGTTCAACAACATGACCGTTATAAACTGCTAATGTTTCGAAGTCCATATTGGAATACTCTTTAGTATTAGATCTCTGCATACTGCATAAGTAAAAGAAAACCTTTGTCTTTCTAACCGAAAGCCTCAAGAGGAGTGCTTTTTGATGGAATTTTCTGTCAAGCATTTGCCATAATAGTAGCTATTGAATGAACGTCTCTGTTATGTTAGACCTCTAAAAATCATAAGTGTAGGGGCTACTTTTAAGAAGGTGGTCAGGAAATATAATTCCACTTAGTGGTGGTAAGCACTGAGTAAGTATAATGTAATATAAGAATATTTTGTCAGTATGAAGTTCACCAACGGAAAAATGGCGTGGCATTAAATTGGTTATTAAATGTAGTTCACGTGTTGGAGGTGGGATTATTCGATTATGGGAATAAAGCGAACAGACAATGCATGTTACCAGTCTATGCTGATTTGTCTTCATCAGCATAGACTGGTAAATAATCCAGAAACTGTTTGACGGTACTAAAATATTACGCCCGATTCTTGTAACTTGATCTGTAGATCATTTTATTAAGCCTATCACAATATTTCACATTAAATCGCTTTTCTGTAAAAAAGCATGAACCACTTTTGAAGAAAGTCTCAGTCATTTCTATTGGTGTTTGGATTATTCTGTTAGCATTATTTTATTCATTGATTCCGGAGCATCTTCTATTTGCTTTATGAAACCATCTCTCCTGGAGATCAATTAGCCATGAATTTTTTTTTACGAACTCATGCCAGAGACGAGTTGGACGTGTCTTTGCTTCGTCCTGTTGACACCATGTCCAATTTCAAATGAAAAAATAATATTTTTAACAATGTAAAGTATATTATTGCTTTATTAATTTAAAATATAATATGTTTATTAGATAGGGAAGACAGTTATATAGAGATGATAGAAGTTGTGTATCATCTCTATTGATGCCTGAAATGCAAAACTTTCCTAAAATAAAAGAAAATATTTTTAATTGAACTTACGTTATGAATTGTCTATAAAAAAATATACGTTTTATAATTTATAATGATAATAACGCATTTGTTTTGTTTAAATTACAAGGTTATGCATATTATTTGTTAGAAATTTTGTTCCTTGTAATTCTCCTGTTTGTGGTCCTTCCTTCATTACTCGCCTCATGGATTGGGCCCTATCTTGGATTAATGGTTTTAAAGAAACTTGTAAATTCTTCTGGTTTGGACTATTCAATTAGAGCATTTCGTTGTTAATTAATTTATGTCTGTTTAAATGGAATAAATTTTAATGTTTTATGTGTGAGGGTAGTTTGTTTTAGGTGACAACGCATACTGTCAAGTGTTGGGTATTTTTTTGGTTTTAAATTTGTCTCTTCGAAGGCAGTTGTGAATTTGTTTATTTGGCTTGATTATAATTCATGTTTTTATTAAATTATATTGTATTTTGTATAGTATTAGCAAACGGTCATATGATATTAGTTTTTTTATGTCTATTTCTTTTGTTATTTCATTTTAAGTATTTTATTTTGTTGTCGCTGGAATATTTGTATATATTTTTCTGTGGTGTTTCCCCATATTGTTGATAAGTAATTAATATTTGATGTAAACGATGCATAGTATACAGATCTTCTTTTATGTTTTAGGATTTATTTTCGTATTTTCCATAGTGCTCCTATCGTAGTCGAATTCTTCTTTGCTTATTGTATTTATGTTTCGCCCCACTTTAAATTCTTATTCATTTTAAGAGCTAAGAGCTAAGTATTCAATATCGTTGACTTGTCTTATTGTTTTTCCAATCATTATGATGTTTTATTTTTTGCGACATTGTATTGAATAGTAGGTATGTAGTTTTTTCATTATTTATTGTTAATAAATTGTTAAAGAACCATTTTTCAAGTTTTAATAGGTCTAGTTTGATCATTGTTTTCTTTTCTGTTTGGATATTTCCTGTTTAAACTAGGCAAGTATCGTTGTCCCATCATGTCGTTGTTTGCAGTCTGTTATTAAGGTATGTTTGTAAACGTTTCAATTCTTTGTCTCTTTTTTCCAATAGCATTTAGTTTTTCATTTAACATTGTTTTTAATATTGTATCCAAAGCCTTTTTCATATCCATGAAGATGGCTGTAACTATTTTTTTATTGTCTAGGTTGTTCTTTATGGCATCGATTAATTCATATCCTAGGATATATTCAAGGACAGTAAGGATATCGGTCTATAGTTTTGAGGTTTACTTCGATCTCCTTTTTTATATAGTGTGTAACAATGTGTTTTTCATATAGTCATTAATCGATTTAAATGTTTTCTAAGATAGATTATTAATTTTATTACAATTGTAGTATAGACGTTCTATAGATTTATAATTAACTACATTAAAACATTTAAAAATACAATCATGCGTTCTAAGACATTTGTACATTAGACAGAGTATTTTAAAACCTTATGAGGCTTATTTTATTTAAATGTTTATTGTGGAGGCGTTTACTTTGTGGTACATCTTGGATATAATGAAGAAGGAGACACGATTAGTTTGTGTTACCACTTTATTTAAACAGTTAATCATTATCAAACAAAAAGTTAAATATAGGTTAGATTTCGTAATTTTAACCCTTTCGTCCGGAACGGTACATATATGTACCAATAACTTTTTAAAATACCTAAATGTTCAACTTATCGTTTAATAGCAGTGAGAATTGTACCAGACCGTAGTTTTTGGTTTCAGGCATGGCGCCTTATGTGTTAAAATGTGAGGTTAGAGATGTTTGACTGCCCATACTTTCTTGGGCAGTCAAACATCTCTATTATTTTATATGACGAAGCAGATTTATCGGAAGCTACCACATCAGGAGTTACAAAAACTATCATAACTGAAAAAGAAACAGAGAGTTCTGAATCTGAATCAAGTTTATCAAGCAATTCTGAGGTAGAAAAAAGAAATCTTAGTCACAATAAAATAAATCGTATTCTCAATTGGTCCCCGACGATCAGTTTGAACACATAAAAAAACTTCAACCTGAGAGAGCTTGTGAGCTTACTGAAGATATTACCAAGAAGTTAAGTCCAATGCGACTGTTTCATAAAGTTTTTTCTTATTCGCTTTATATACAAATAGTCGACTGTACTAATCAGAGACTTGATATGTTGAATAAAGATAAAAAGCGTAAAGAAAAGATATAGGAGAAATTCAAAAATTATTAGGATGCATCTTTATTATGTCGTACAATCACCTACCTGGCCTGAAACATTATTGGAGTCAAAAAGAGTCCATGGGAAATCGTACAATCGAAAAGGTGATTTCTCGAGATCGATGCATGCTCTTAGCTTCAAAAATTTACTTTTCTTCGCCAGACAAACCACCGAATGTGTCAAAAACTTATTACATAGACGAATTGATATCATGTTTGAAATATACATACTCTAGATGCCGTTAAGATAGCCACTACCAAATTCAAAAGCCGCACAACGCTGAAGCAGTACATGCCCCTAAAGACAACTAAACGAGGAATAAAACTGTGGCTTCGTTGCGACGCAGATTCCGGTTATACTTACGATATCGAAGTGTACTCCGGTAAAGAATCTCCTATGAGTACTTCTAGTAAGGATGGATCCTTGACTCTTGGTGAACGGGTTGTCAAATCTCTTGCTTCAACAATCAAATCCAAAGATGTTGTTTTGTGCTTCGACAGATTTTATACAAGCGTAAATTTATTAGAGACGCGTATTATGCTGCGTTACGTACCTGCATGGCAAACCGGAAAAATCTACCCGCTATTGAAGGTAAACTTCAACGTGGATAGTCTGCATTCAGATGTACTTCTACAGGATTGCTATGTGTGAAATGGCAAGATACTAAGGAAGTATTGCTACTAAGTAATTGCCACAAGCCTAATTTGACCACAGTTACAAAAAGGACCAAAACTGGTGATCACGAGACAATTGAGTGTCCAGAAGCAATTGCATTCTATCGCAAGAAAATGGAGGAGTTGATCGAGCTGATCAATTCATTGGCATGTACGATCACGACAGGAAATCTGCTAAAAGGTGGAAAAAGGTGTTTTATACGTGCCTCAGTATGTCTGCAATAAATGCATGGATTATTTATAATGATTTGAGACGTAAAAATGAACAAATTCCTTATCTTTGTTTCATAGTAACTCTTGCCGAAGAACTAATCACTCAAGGCATGACAATTACCTCCATGCCTCCACCAAAAAGGGATCCTCCTTCTAAGAAAAGAAAACTTTACGGGGCAACACCTTTGCACCTTCCTGTAGAAGGACAAACAAGAAGAAGATGTGCAATATGCGCGGGAAAAAAACGACAAAAAAGAACAAAAACAATTTGCAAGGAATGTAATTTGCCTTTGTGCAAAGATTGTTTTATGTTGTATTATACAAAATAGTTTAGCATTTATATAAATTTGAATAAATAAATCATACAAAAATATGTCTGAGTTTGTAAATGCGCCATTTGAATCCTGCTGGTTCATCTTTGTACCAAACAAAAACCCTGTTGGTAAACAGTTGTACCATAACCCTCCGCTCAACCCCCCAACATATTTAATTTTTTTTCAGCTAAATAATATAAGTTGGTACTAAATTGTCCCAAATATTTATAATTTTTGTTTCAAAATGAATTTCTTAAATTCAGGGACGAAAGGGTTAAAACACTTTACATTTGATTTTGACTAGCTGTTATTTTAAATAAAGTGGTAAAACAAAGTAATTGTGTCTGCTTCATCATTTATTTAATTAAAATACCATATAGTAGATTTACTTGTGTTACATAATTTATATTGTATGCATCAATAAGGAGAATTTACTATATTTTTATTATGTTAACCACTTAGTAAGATTTCTAAAGTTTGCCAGTATATTTTTATTTTAATTGTGCGTAAAGTGTAAATCTTTATTTAAATATGATTTTACACAAAGTTATAAAAATATAACTTCTCTAAGAATTAGAATAGGAGATTTGAAAACTCGTATTTGACAATAGACTATGAAACTTAATCCTCAAATTGGATCCAACTAACAATAGTTAGAGAAACCGCAAGTAGATATCCATCTTAGTCCTCCCGAATATTGAATATCTTATTTATAACAAGAATGAAATAAATCTCCATGATAAACAAAAAAAAAACTCATTACTGTGTTCATTGAATTCTTAAATGGTATACATTTTTTAAATATTGATATGCATTTTTAACCGTTCATTCCATTTAGTCCCTTTGATCCACGATTTAATTAAATAATTAGATTTGGCATTGAAAGGTGGAGTCACGCGAAGGCAATAAAGGGGATGTCTGCTGATGGCATTATTAGCATTAGGTAAATGCGGAACTTTTAAATCGATCAGGGTTTGATGTAAAATGTATACATACGTACAAAATTCTGTAAAGCACTTTCGCCAGAACACTAACTGTCACTAAAAAGAACACGACCAATAAATGATACATTCGAATCGCCGATGATAGACTGCTACAACGTGCCGCATTGAGATTTTAATCCTATTACGTAGTAATCTACTTAAATTCCATGGAGCTTATTCGTCCACCGCTGGGAATCGTTAAAGGTCTTCTAGGTATTTTAGACAAGTGACAATGTCATGTATTTTACAATGAGATTGGGAGGGTTTAGCAGGGAGAGAAATATGTTATTTATTATTACAAGAACAAATCGATTACGTCATGCGCAAACGCTTTTATAATGTCATTTTGGTATAAAATGTTTTATTCAAACATGCATGTTCAATTATAAATGAATTAAATAAAATATATTAAAGGTAAGTTAAAATTAGAAAAACACGTAGATTTTCGTATTATTCTAATTATTAATTAATTTTTAATATGTTGCTGGATAATAAGCTACTATTATAGTAAAAGTTAATACCATATTTTACAACTAAGGAAGGGATTATTCTTTAAATATTAAATTCATTTTATTTAAATTTTTTATATCAAATTTGTAACGATCATTTTTTTATTTAGCTGGGTTTAGGTTATGTTTTAAGTTGATTAAATTTTGAGTGAAACATTATTTGGCATTAGAAATTTGTAATAAACCTTTTATATCCTATTGAAAAAGTCGTAGCAACAATACAATATTAAAGGAAACTAGGGCAAAAATAATAAATCTTGATTAAAAATTAAAAACGAAACTAGTCGGAGAAAAAATAATAAATATTCTGTGAAACAAACCAAGTGTTTTTAATTTTTAATCAAGATTTTTCAAATATGTTTCACCATGGGTTAATTGAGCAATTAATTAAATATATAAAAATAATAAATCTGATTCTAGATTGCAGCTACATAGTGTATGATATAAAATAGGCTGTAACGCATACTTAGCTAAACACCAAAGTTTACATTCGTGGGCTTCATATCTTTTATTGTTAATAATACTTATATTTAAAAAAGCATTTTTAAATAGGCCTACACAAACTTGCATAGTGGCCATACATAAAAAATCTAAATTGATGTTCCCTGTCAACAACAGTCACGGACTGGTTTCAATCTAATTTGGATCTCATCAGCGTAGCACAGTTGAAGACGGAAACGGAGTTTCACTTTTAACTCTCCGGATAAACCGCCAGATATTACCATAAAGGCAGCAAATATTGCCATATCGATTTGACGATGGTTATCCATCCGAACAGGGATCTAGTCAACGCTATGACAATAGATGGCACCTTTATGGTAATATCTTTAAAAAACAAAATATAAAAAAGCTATTCTAAGGAAACAATTAACATAAACTAAAAAAAATAGAAAAAGTATATATATTTTTTCCTTTCCCCTTGGTTTTTGCATTAACCGTTTTTATCAATAGGAATGTTTACTCATTTTATGACATTTTTGACATTCTTGTTTTTTTATTAATCTGTGATTTTTTCAAGTTCTTTTAAAACCTTTCCTTTTATTGATTCTTAGATTATATAAATTAAACGCATTGCACATATTTCATATTTGACTGAATTATTTTATTAGGATTTCTTCAAGGCTTTAACTAAGTAACATTTAATAATTTACTATTTTATTGTTACCTTAGATAATACCTATTGCTTTTAGTTGGTTTATGCAGTGCAGCGAAAGCATTGATGCTGAAATAAAAACGTTGAAGCGGTTAATGGAGAATAGGCACGATAGGCACGCGAAGAAAAATCTGGATGAAACCCTCCACAGTTTCATGCTAGCTGGCTAGAATATTTGGCGTGAAAACATCAGGTTTGAACAAGTGCAGTTACTTTCCGACGTTATATGTACTCGGGAAATGTAAACAGCAACTAATGGAATCGTTAAAAACAGTATTATATGTAATGATGATGGTTCCAACTGTAACTACATGGTAATCCATAATATATGCAAATAAAACACTTACTATGTTTTTTACTATAATTACTGTGGTAATTAAGTAAGTGTTACACACATTACCTATAAAGTAGTATGTGTGTGAATAAATTTAAAATAAATCGACACCACAGTGTAAAACAATCAAATTCCAAGGAAGCAATCACAATACAAATAACAGCATTCATTTCAGCATATCATGGGTTTTCTCAAGGATGTTTGGACACAAAGTAATAGGCTACATGAAGAGGACTTCACAGCTCAAAGTGAAACTGGCAAATTTTGAAATCATAACCAATTTTTCTACTACACTGCAGCCCTGAAGAAGTTTGAAAATAAATCACACGAAACGTCGGCCCAAGAGTTTTAACTTACATCTCCTTCCTGCGCCTGGCTATCTATTCTTTATTAAATTCCAAGGAAGCAATCAAAATACAAATAAATAAAATACTTTTAAAGAAATACTGACGAATAAAAAGATTCACCATGCGCAAACTAGAAAAATTAAATGGTATTTAATAAAATCTGCTATAGATTACATGAAACATTTTTAATAATATATGGTAGTTATGGATATAAAATAGATCACTTGTTATAAAACATATGCCTTGCATGAAAATGTAAAAAGACTTAGAAAGCTTCAAATATATCCCTATGATTCGTACTGATAAGGTTATTTTGTTACATCAAAACTATTTACATATCAGCTAGTTATAGCGAATATTAAAAAAAAGTGAAAGCGAGATGATACAAATATTTTCGAGTGGACACTATTTTTATTGAATTTGAAAATGTGTTTAGGAATTCAGAAAAGGTAACACAATCGTCATCAACAAAATGCTCCTTGATAGGAAATAATTTCGACAAGTTGGTATATTTGTTTTGGATATAAAAATATTGCACATGTATCTCAAACTAAACTGGTTCCGAGATGAGTAAGTTAGAAATATTAATGGCCTTTATTTCCGAATAAGATAATGCAGCTAAATCATACTATTAGTCCCCTTTGCCTTAATACTTCATCAATAATAATAATAATAATACGTTATTAAAGGTTATTAGGTATCACCCTTTTGCAGAAATAATATGAAAAATAAAATAGTTAGAAAATTGTAAAACTGAAACTAAAATACATTAAACACAATTGAATATTATTCAGCTTAATTCAGCTTAAAAGTAGTATACGATTATCTAAATAAGTCAAACCAAGAATCATTCCAATATTTATTAGCAAGATTTATTAAGTTTGCCTCTGTGGAATATGAACTGGTAACTGCTTCAAAAGATATCTAAAGGTCCATTCAGTAAACGATGTAAAAAGCATAAATCAGCTCTGATTTTACGTTTTTCCAAAGTTGACCTTGTACGTGTTGTATCCTTTTCTTATATTCTATAGAACGTATTTCTTTTGAGTTAATTCTAGCCGAGTGCAATTAGTAGATGACTATGAGATCCAAACAGAAGACGCATATTCTAGGTGACATCTGGCAAGGGAGCAATATAATATCTTCAAACATTCTACATTAAATTTTTCCTTATATGCCATACATAACCCTATCTCTGCCGAACCTTACTTGTAATATTTTCAATGTTAGTGGTACATGAATGTTTATAATCGAAAGTAATATCAAGATCCTTTATAGTTTCAACTTTAACCAAATTTGAAGAATTGATAGTATGTGTAAAGTTAATGCCATCTTGAAGTAACATTTGTTAACATTAAGATGTAATCGATTTTTAATACACCATTCATTTAGATTATTAATATCTTCTTGAATTGATACACAATCATCATAAGTGCGGATAACTTTGAATATTCTTAAGTCATATTTAAGAGTACTGAGGCAAAAGCCATAGGATCCTAACTTATGTAGTAACAAACAGTAATCAATAAAGAATTATTATTCGATATAAATTGCTTATATTCTAGCAAATTAGATGTAGTTGGACAGTTAGGCACAAATCCATGTTGGTTATTACACAGATGTTTTTCTGTTTCTATTTAACTGGTTTGCCATCAACTTTGGAATAAAGGATTGTATTACGGTTCCTTTGTAATTTAGAACTAGATGCCTAAGGCTCGATTTATAAATCGGAATAATGAAGGTCCTTTTCCATTCATTTGGCACTGTACCAAGTTACAAGGACAAAGAAAAATGTTTGTAAATTAGACGACACATTGAATATACACAGCTCTGCAGAAAGTAGCTTGATACTTGATCGAGTCCATGAGAGTAGCAGTAAATACCTCTTCAAGATCTTAGATGAATATCCAAAATACGATTTGAGCAAGAAAGTAATTCAGGTTAACCAGTTGATGAGGTATAAACTGACGAGAAAAACTTTAAAAATAAATTAACAACATCGGTTCTAGAGAGAGAACATATTTATTCAGCCATAAATTATACATTAGATTACATTTTTTTTAAATAGATATATACAATTAATTAATATATTTATGGGCTATGAATGGGCTATCGACCAAGGTCTTTCCGCCCCTTAAATTAGAATTTATATTAATTTACAATTTATATTGTTACAAATGAAAGATGGAATTGTATAGATGATACGTGAAAGTCGTGATTATGAAGAGAATCGGGCATGAGTGATGTTATTTTAGGTGATATTTTCTTCGCTGTCGGTGGTATGTTGCGTCAGAAGTTCTAGGAGGGTCTGATTGGGTGTTTTAACTCTGGGTGTGATATTTGGGTTTCGTTGGATACATAGTGGTTTTATTGACTTTAAATTATTATTTTTCTTACGGAATCGCATCGGCTCTATTAACAGCAATAACATTATTATAACTCATTATATCTAAATAACCATCTTTCTTTTTGAGTTGTTTAGCATACTTCCAAAAACCAATTTCGGGTCCACGTGAATCAATATTTGATATGTAATTATGATAACAAGTTTCACTTAACTGTTTACACTTATAGCGAAAATTTGAAAATGAACATATATCACTGTAATCCAGATAGTTTGTATTTTGCGTGAGCCTCTTTTTTCAGACAGATTAATTTTATTAACTCCCTACACATCCATTGAGGGTAAGAGAACTTATTGTTCCATACATATTTGTATGGAACAAATCGATCTATTGCTCCATGAATAATATTGTAAAACTTATCAACAACTAGATCAATATCCGAAGTTAATGAAATGGAAGCTGAAAATTAATATAGTTTAAATATATGTTTATTAGTTCGTAGTTTGTATGCTTAAACAGGTATATTTTTTCGGCTGTGGCAATTTTAGTTTCGCAATTTACTGGGATCTAAATGTCGTAAGCATAGTGGTGCGCATTGATGGGGAGGAGAGATTCATCAGCTAGTGATACAGTCACTTCAGTGACAGTAGAAAACATAGGTCCAAATAAATTTTACGTTAGTTAGAATTCCAAAATAGATTTCAAGACTTGAAATATTTTAAATCTTTGAAACTAACATAATTTAAAGTGAATTTCCATTTCCAAAATAATTATGACCCAAAAAAAACAAATTTCTAATTATTAAATAAAAAGACTGTTAATCAGCCTCATCAATCCAAAACAAATTTGATATAGGATTCCTGCAGGAGCCTTGGATCAATACCTCAAGACAATGTAGTCTGGTGTATAAGTTCTAATGCTAATGGAAGACATTAATTAGAAATTCATTCCAGGGTTCACCACAGGGGACTTAGCAACAGCCTTAGTAGTAGAAAGGCAAGAAGCAGATTGTCATGTCCTCCAGAAAAACAAAGCAAACTACCACCAGAGGAGGTAAGTAGACTCATGGAGTGTCGCAGATGACAATAAACCTCCTCCTGGGTTGTGATGCCAGCGCCCTCAGTATGGAATGGGGCACCACGGATTAATAGAGGCAAGGAACTTCTTTAATTAATTATCTCTAACAAGACGCAATGGAATGTAGAAATCCGAGGAATACAGACTGGAGACTGAATAGACAGTGCTTAAGTGTGGGAGCTGACGATCTCTACCTCAACATACATACAGAAGCATGGTAGGAATATGATTCCGCCTGTATGTTGAGATAGAGATTAATAGGCAAGGCTGGTAAACTCATTATAAATAAAAAATGAATAGGAAGTTGGTAGCTTTCCAATGGAATAGAAAGAGTCTAAAATTTTCCGACCAATTAGCCTTACCTCATTTCTCCTAAAAGTTATGGAGAAAATTATACTCAATGATTTAAGGAGATAGGTGTCTGAGGAAATTAAGTTGAATTTCAAAAGCTCCTAAAGTAAAAAGACAAGAAATTGCGCTGTCCAATCAGGTGAAATTTCTAGGTCTAACACTAGATAGGAAAATTAATTGGAATATGCACCTAGAAAAAACAATTTGCAAGCACTATGAATGTCCCGCAGGCTCTTTCTCACTGAACATTATGACAGAAAGACATATGGGTCACTAGTATGGTGGGTCAATACTAAACAAGTAACATCGCATCAAACCATTCCATTGCTCCTCCGTAGCAATGGAAACTTTGAAACTTTACTAGACCAACTACTAGCCCTGCACGAACAAATCAGAAAACTCTCTAAAATACTCTAATGAGTGTGATGAGACTAGACTAGCATGGTACAGAACATAGTATCGAGCAAAATTCCTAACCTGATTAAACCAAAATTCTTCTAAAGTGATTATTGACAATCGCTAAGCCTGAATAGAATTTAAAAAAACTAAAACATAACTGTGTAATCTGGTATATAGATGCATCAAAAACGAAAGCAGGCTCCAGCATGGGTGTATATGGGCCTAAACACAGGGAATCACTTTCTCTTGGACAAAGCCCATCACTCTTACAGACTGAAACAATTGTCTTCGAAAGATGTGCTCAGGTTTATATAAAAAGAGCTACAAAGGTGCATACATCTGTTTGATCTCAGGCAGCCATGTAATGTTTGACAGCACTATTTATACAACTTCGCCGATAAGAACCAAAGTTAAATCAAAATCTCTACTTTTACGATAATTCACGTTTGAGTTTGTAAGTTTCAATAAGATATGTAACAGACGTGGCAAAAGTTCTATATTCAAATCTCTACGTATAAATACAGCTACACTATTCACATTTTACCGATGTCTACAATACTAAAACTAAGGTAATAACGTGTGTATAACTTCTACAGAAAGAAAACAATACAAACATAAATGACAGAAAATCACATAATGAAGAGAATGGTTGCGACAATTACTATGTTGTAATCCATACTTAGACTGAATTTAAAGATTCGGTATGTTTTAACTACAAATAAGTATTGCCAAAAAAGTTATGGACACATTATATAAATCTAAACAACAAAATACATACTACTCGAGTTTCGACGTTCTATCGTTTTATCAATTTTAAATTGATGAAGGTTTAAATTGTCGTAAATTGTTTGTGGATTGCATCGGAAGATCTGTATCAAAAATGGCGAAAAGTTTAGTTCCGTTTGCTCGTTACGGAAACGTCTGAGTATGAAAATTTCTAATGATTCCAGGAGATTAAGCTTAGTGCATATGTTGCGGTTATGCAAGATTTTGAGATTAAATACATCCGGAAATTGATATTTGCTTTCTTCTTGCAACAAATTACTACACTGAATTGAAAATGACTCTGAAAGTGAGGATATTTCTCTATGCACATCGGTGATAGTCCTAATTTGTAGCGAGCCAGACCAACATCAAGCATTTCAAACTATTGTGGTTTCTTTTCTTTGGTAGAGATTAGATAGACATCTAGAAGAAGAATCCAGAGAATCCTTAATTATAATATCGACGGCCATAGCTATTATACATACATAAGTTTGAGAGTAGGAAGAAGGCTAGATATCATTTGTTCAAACTAATATTTTTGTAATTGTTTCTAGTCAATATAAATATATATATATATATATATATATATATATATATATATATATATATATATATATATTTATCAGGCTGCTTTAAATTAGCTTGAACTAAAGATATATCAAGGAAAATAAATAGCAATAAAAATGACTGTTGTATAAAATTAATAATACTTTAGACAGCAATTGTAATTTTTGATCGAAACATTAGAGGAACAGTTGAAAATTATAATGAATTATTGTAATTACTTCAAAGGTTGAATATAAATAAGAAAACAAATACTAGGGGCATTGGCTGGGGAACATCTAGACGCTTCTCGTGCGGATTGATTTTTTTTTTCCAAGAAAATATTAGGGAGATACTTCATAGAGTCAATAAATTATAACTACATCAAAGAAATTTTAATCAATTAATCCACTCTGCTTCATAATATCTACAGCTTTTAGCAAAATGTTTCGTTTCTTAAGATACGTTAATAATTAACAATAAAAGAGCCATGTGTATTAATATCAATCCTCTAGAATTTGGATTTGTTAACGTTTTGGAAAGAATAAATGATATTTCTTAAACCAATGAGAAATATCAACGTATCTTTTGTTATTTGTAACCTCAATATCATATAGAAAAGATATCTCGTTTTAATAAAAAAATTCCACTTTGGCAAACGTAAATTGTGTATTTTCTAGAAACCGTACGTCTCTCTCGTATATCTGAATCAAATTTTGGGCTTTGCCGACGGCGCGTCTCTCCTATATGTGCGGCTGGCGGAAGAATACATATCATTTCTGGAAAGTGCACATAACGCTCAGATATCCTTTTCACATGGATAATCCGAAGGGCTGAAATGCATTTGTGTTACATCACCTGGAACGACCTCAAACCCTTGCGGCTGCGTGGGGCCACGACTCTTAAAAAATTGATCGCATCCCGAGATTTCCTTTATAAATACATAACGCTCCACGCAGGGAATTGAATGTAAATAGAATGTTTTATTGACGTCAAAAATAAATATTACGGGAAATACGTTTTCAGGTCTTCTTATTATGCTACATAGATTGATGGTGGTTAAACTGTTACGTTGAATAAATAAAATATCAAAAGCCTTAATTCATTGCACATGTACTAAATAAATATTTAAAGTATAATATTTGTTAACTATAAAAAAATTAATGCTGGAAAAGAAAAATAAATAAGTCTAAAAATAATTGGATTATTGCAGAATGCAATATTAGAATATACTTTGTTGCATCTTGATTATAACTTGTAGGTATTAAAATTATTTCTAATTAAAACGAAATTTTTAATACTTTAATAGTATACAATACTTATTTTATAATATGAATTATTAAATAATATAACCATTAATAATATTAATAATCCGTGATAGGATAAGTTACATTAACTAAACATTTCAGTTTAATTTTCTAGTTTTATCCACATTTCTAATTAATATACGTTATTTTAGAATGTAGGAAATTATAATCTAAACTATTTTACAAAAAGTTCATAGTTTTTAAAGACTACTAGTGAATCAATCAATCGATCAATTAAATACCATCAGCATGCGCCAAACTGCTTAAATTTCCGGTTACCATGCGACAGGGGATGACGCACATATTTTCGGGAGAGACAAATTTCTCCCTTTATTGACAATTCGGTTAGGTGAATTCCTTAAATGTAATATTTATGAAAACACAAATTTCATACGCATTCACGACATTTTAATGTTAAACATTATTGATAGTTTAATTGACAATAATGATCCATTTCAAATCGATATTAAAATAGCCGACGGGTGTAAAACTCTAACATACAATTAATCGTCTAGTGAAAGGCGTTTTAATATTTGACATGGCAGGTTTCTGTAACACATTTGTGGCCGGAGTTCATAACGGCTTGATAATTTTCCAGGCGGACTAAAATCAATAGCCGGCCGTGTTCATTTAGCAATGAAACTTTCTTAAAGAATTATTTTTAGCTTGTTGTTAAAAAGAGCGTGGGCACTTAGTCTAAATTAAGCATTGAGGGTAAAGCAGTCTGCTGGAATTAAATGTTTTTAATGGATCTGAATTGAGGATTTAAAAGTATTCTTTCTATATCAGGAATGTTTTCAAATTTTATATAATTAATACTTTCTTAAAACATCAGAAAGTAAAGCTTGATGAATTAGTTATTGTAACACATTTATATTATTTGTTTTGAGGATTCTTAATATAAAACAAAGATTTTATTCATGTCAATAAAAAAATATATATAATTCATAATTTATCTATTTGTCTTAAGATTACTGCCTTTATAAAACAAATAAGTAACCAAACACTACAGTTACAGTAAAAGCAAGAAGAGCCAAATACCAGAATAACGCAACAGTTGCGACCAAAAACATTTACGATGCTTATCCGCGCGCATTAGGCGTTTGTAAATGTCAAAGATGATTTTCCAAGTTCCAATCCGGTAATTTTAATCTCTCTCACTAATATCGACCAAGAAGACCAACAACATTCTAAGGAAGTAAATCCATGTCAAACAATCGAGAAACTGTCAAACACCCTTAACCAACCTTGGTCGATCATCCAAGAGCATTTATAGCAGATTGGAAAAATAAGCAGAGCAGGTGTTTGGGTTTTCCTTAATCTGTTAGAAGAGAATAAAGCCAACGATCAATCACATGCAACGTGTTGCTTCAACGGTACCACACAGAACTGATTTTTGATCGTTTGATTACTGAAGACGAAAAATGGGTTCTATATGATAATCCAAAACGCAAAAGGCAGTAGCCATCTGAAAATAAATCACCACAAAGTACTCCGAAACCGGGGTTACATCCCAAAAAGGCGCTTCTATAGTGGATCATTCGCGGAATTGTTCATTTTGAATTGCTGAACGTGTACAAATTGTTAATACAGAACTATATTGTGAACAATTGGATCGAGTAAACCAATCTTTAATCGAAACATATCTGCCAATTGTCAACAGATGCACAACAGATAGCAAACTATTGTTGATAACGAGGGCTATTATATTATTGACAATTTATTCTTCTGAATTATGTAAGAAAGCAATATTATCTTCTGATCCCTCTAATACATTCTCAATAATAGTAAAGTAAATGGTGATTATATTCAAATAATTGAAATAATTTTACTTGTAGTGTCTTCAACATAATGTCATTTAGTAGAAGTGATAAGTTTTCATTAAAAATGGTACCTGATTCTTTGAAAGATAGACGTAGGGTCCGATATATTGCTTAAGTTATAGATTTTCTAGAAAATACAGCCGATAATGCAATTAAACGTTCTCACCAGGCTGATTTATTAACGACAGAAAAGATAATTTATCTTTATATGAATTGACAAGCCGAGCGTTGTTACATACGTACCCTTAGAGGTAGGGTATTTTTATTTTTGAAAACGTGAATTAAAAAATAAGTATATGAAAAAGAAATATTATTACGATATTAACATAAAGGTGCCATCTATTGTCTAAACGTTGCACTGGATACCTATAAGTGGATAACCACCGGCTATTAAATAGATAAAACATCTTTATTGAAGCTAGTATTTCATTGATACATTTTTTGACCACAAAACAATTGTAATCTCCTTCGTCCTTGTCTTCGCGGCTATCGACATTCATTCAGCCTTGGAAATTTCATCTTAATGAAAATGACTAAACCCACTCATAAAAATTTAATATATATAATGTTAACGTATAAAGAAGCCATACGAAATGTTTGTTGTTCATGGAGTGCTGTTTAGGAGTATGAGGTAAACATTGAAAGCGATAAAGAAATGAACCATGTTCTAGGAAACCAAATTGATAAAGAAGGATATGGTGCGAATTGTAATGTATTGGTTTATTTTTTAATTTACAAAATTTGGATGAAGGAAGTTTCAAAATGTTTAAAAAACTAATATTGTGTAAAGCAGGAGGCACCGAATGAGAAGATTATTTAATTGCGTAAAATATGGGAACCACCATGAAGCGGAGATTCTATTATCTAACAAATCTGCTTAATGACTGAGAACATGAAATAGAATAAGTTATTTTCAAGACCAAAAAAGTATATAATACTTTGAATCCTGCTTTTAGTTGAGAAATCAATTGCCAAAACTTAAATCAAATTATAGCGAAATGCAAAGAGTACCACAAATATAGATTTCAATATAAAACATGTTTGCGGAGAAATAACTTGAGCACCAATAACTCAATTTAAATGAGTTAATTGCATAGTAACGTTAGCAAGGCGTTTTGTTAAGAGAGTGTCCCTATATAAATTTCCTTGAAAGATAAAAGTGCACTACATTTAAAAAAATCAATTTATTCTCTCAAAGAGGATGGCCAACAATTTCTAACTAAATAGGTAACAATATCTGTTGATTGTCCAAAAGATAACGCCAGAAATAAAAAGAGAAACATTCTAATTCTAACGCAGGAAAAAATAAATGTGTCTCAGTGCCCAAAAATGTTTGAATTTTATTTGTTTAATTCATTTGTATTATCAAGTTATTTATATTTTATTTAATAATGTCTTTATTATTTTCAAACACGGAAACCAATGGTGAAATGCAACTGCAGTGTTTACATATCGTACTGTGAAACGCTGAAGAAATATCAACCTTCTACACAAGATGTTCTCATTCGAAGTTATGAAATCACCAGAAAGGATTTTGTACGTTATAGAGAAACAGAAGAAGATTCTCTTTATTGCAGGTGCCATTTTTAGAAATTTTTCTGCTTTGGAACTAATTCCGAGAATGACTTTTAAATAACTACGTACCAATAACTTACTAAGGGCTTTTGGAATTACTAGAAGAATATTTTGATATACAAAAAAAGCCAACACACTTTATTGGCTTAAATATAGCAGCTACAGACTTATTTAATAATATCGTTACTTACTCTTTTCATGCGTATACAGTCCTCGATTAGCTTTATAGTAACAAACACGACCTTATTGTATTATCAATAAATATTTCATGGTATAAGCTAATCATTTATTTATTTTCTTTTCCGAATCTATTAAAAAAATATATAAAAATACATACATAAACACTAAATCACTTTAAAATTTTGAACATAGGTCTTGAAGGCGGAGTTCATTCACGATTTTTGGTGTTCTTCCACTCGACCCATTACATTTCGCAGATGGTGATGACACTCAACAGACGAGTGTGGCCATTCAGTCAATATTATGCCATTTCTAGCGTATTTAGGTACAATTTTTTTAGACCTGTATTATTTTTTGGAACTAAATTTTGTTGCTAGAAAATATGCTTCAGCTCTATTAATGGTTAAAGTCGTTTCGTTTCATTCAAGTAGAAGGAAATTCTATATTGTTTACTTTGGGCTGGACAAAAAAATCCTTCATTACGCAGTGGAACATAGAGATCTCTCGAGATATAGAAAGGAAGGCCTCGAGTAATTTCATTTTAAGGCGTTAGAAATTCACAGAGCCAAAACTAGTCTGAACAACCCCATTATTAACGACCAAGTTGGCCTTGAATTCTCCTCCTTATTAAATATATTACTTTAAGTTTGAAAATGATCAACTCTAGATCGATACTCGAGTCACTGGTAAAAATATAATATGAGATCAACAAAGAAATTGTTTTATTTAATTCATGACGTATCACAAAGTGAACGCCTCAGCCATTAATCAATCAGATCATCAATGATTATTAATTTTATGCAAAAATTAATTGTTCTCATTTTTACATGTAATAGGTAAATAAGATAGATACTTAAAGGCAAATAACATGTATTTACTGGTAAATGACAGATTTTTATGCGTATTTCATATTTTATTATGTTTTTTTCTATTACGTTTTAATTATTTATAGATATAGCTGTATACAAATAGATTGTTCTAATTTTTACATACAAGTTATTATTATAGGAAAAGTTTATTTTAATTTTAAAGGTATATGAAATCATACAAATAATGATGATGATGGCAGATTACAACTAACAAATAAAATATAACAGATGGCAGATTACAGATGATAATAGATATACGTGGGATTGAAAATGATAGATGAGCGCGATGACAGATACCAGATTGCAAATAAAAATATTAATAATAATAATAATAATAAAGATTTATTTCTCAACAGATACAACATCCATTAACAGAGAAATATAAACAGAACTTAAACATAACATAGTACACAAAATGTTTAAAATGTTCAAACCTTATAAAATAATAAATTTATTAACGGAAAAAATTTTCATTTTACAGAAAGTACTTAAATTAACAATTTATAATTTTATGACCCAAAGTAAAACTAAAATTAATTTCCTTAAATATGCATATGTATATTTAAAAAAGCATTACAATTACAAATCAATGTTTCATTCAGACAAATTTATATTAACTTTTTAAGGTTACGTGTAAATGAATTTAGTTAGAATCAAAATAATTAAACGAAGTTCGTTATATTTATTACATAGGCCTATCATTCTATTAAGAGGATTGAAATTGGGAGCGAATTTTGACCGGTATGTGGAAAGCGTAAATACAGAAGTGTATCGAATGAAACGATTTATTGTAGCTAAGTGAAAATTGAGACACATTAATAACTGTCCACTGTCCAGATTTCCATTAATCAGACGATGTAACAAGAAAACATCAATAAAACCCATTCTAACCTTCAAACTATGCATATTTAGTACACTTTTAACGAATTCATAATTAACCTGAATATGAGGACAACCCATCTTGAACTCTATTGTTTTGTACATTTTGTATCTGCAGTCTTATACAGCCGCCAAATGGGAGAAGCAGACTCTAACTGACAACGTACAAGCGCACAGAATAAAATTTTGAGGCAATCTAGGTTTAAGTCCTTACCAATATGCCAGATCAAACCCCATTTCCTCAATAAAGTATTGAAAACATTTAACATATGAGGGTAAAAACTTAAATTCGAATCAAAAATAACATTTAAATCCCTAGCTTCCTCTTTGGACTGCAGATAACTGAAGTGTGTATGTATGTTGATGTAAATATTTGTTTCTACGGAAAGACAAAGAAAAACACTGGCTGATATTCAGTCGTTTGGTATAAATTACACCACAAAAGTATTGCTTCTAAATTTTCTTGTTTAAACACGCAATCATGAACGGACAGTTTTAAATATTTTGGTGATGAAATAGGTTCAAAATTATTTTCCCGAATAATTTGTGTACGTTGTGTAAGAAATGATATTAACCAGATAACAGTCAAAGCCAAGATATTGTAATTTTTTAGAAGTAATGTGTAGTTCACTCTATCAAGAGCTTTGCAAATGTCAAGGTAATTATAATTTACCTGCTTGTGATCACGCATAGCTAATTTAAGTTTAACTAAAAAATTTAGGGCCATTTGGAGAAAACTTAGGGAAGGAGGCATCAACGGAGCATTTCCCAAATAGCAGTAGTTCATGAAAAGTTTTTTTTGTGATATAAAGGGTGTCTTAAATTGATCTGACATTTTAAATTGCGCGCCATTTTTTGTGGGGAATATAGAGTACTAATCTTTGACAAGTGGCATCAGGAAGTATTGAGGTTTAGTCTTGAATAATTACACGATTAAGCAACGCTAAGAAATAGTAAAAATTCATTACAGAAATGGTGAAATTTTGCAGAGGCGGTTCGTAAATTCCGCACGTCTTTTGGTCATCGTAACGCACCATTTCGAAACACTGTGGTGCATTTAATTAAAAAAATTGAGGTTAGAGGTTCAATTCTAAACTCGAAAAGCAGTGGCCGTTCTCGTACCGGTCGGTACATTGAAAACATAGCCGCAATGAGTGCGAGTGTTGTCGAATGTCGTTCCATCTCGATTCCCCATTGTGCTCAGCAATTGGACGTCTCAAGAAGCTCTGTGCAGCGAATTTTGACTAAAGACCTGCATTTGCATGCCGACAAGATCCAATTGACACAAAACCTGCAACCAGAAGACCATGCGCAGTGCCGTACATTCGTCAATTGGATAGAGGAGCATCAACAAATCGATGGTGATTTTTCGAAGAAAATCATCTTCAGCAATGAGGCGCATTTTCAACTTACTGGCTACGTGAATAAATAAAACTGTCGAATTTGGGGGATCGAAAATCCTTAATTACCAACTTTTTATGGAATGAATTAAACGGCATGAAATATTAAGTTATCATTTTTTTTCTAAATGTTTAGAGTAGCATTTAACTCCATATTTGTTCCTTCTCTAAAATTTAAAAAATGCGAAAATCGCTCTAATTTATTGAATAAAATCTTTAAAACCTGATGATCCTACTCATTTCGAGGATGATATTCATAATGCCTTCTGATGAGAAAACACGCAACCGCTAGATTTTGTGATCTGATTTGCTTATGACGAAGCCTCGCATATAGCGTTTTTAATAAGGTTCTCAAATGGTAATTTAAAGGAGGTCTACCTTTATTTGACAAAATTTTTCTGTTTCATTGCAGAGGTCATAATTCACTCACACTGCACGTACAAAAAATAATATTTGTTCGTCGACTTTAATCTTTGAATTTGCAAGTTTTTAACACCGCAGGTATAAATATCAATTAACGTTTGATGGCGCATGTGTGGTATTTTGTAATTGGTTACATAAAGTAGATTTTCAAGTGGGGGTAGTTGGGCATCGTCGCGTTTATTGAGATTATCTGTATGTTTTTCAAATTCGATTGCCTTACGGATAATCCTCTTGGTAAAATGATCTACTACTGCGATGGAAGTCGTGCTGTCGAAGTTTTTTTTTTGTCTAGTTGACTTTGAGTGTTTAGTCAAAGATGAAGAGATAGATATTTTTCAACGGCTCTGATACCGTGCATTCAGCGTCTGTTTATTTGTCCGATATAAACTTTGCCACAGGGAATTTTTATAGTCCTTTATTTTCAAGAGGAATAATGTAGATATTTGGGGGAATTAAGGAATTATCCGATTTTACGCGAAGTGATTCTGTCTGTTGTACTCCATATGTACGGATCAAATGTTATATTTGAAAATTCTTGAGACGTATTAGATTTTTGTTTGAGTAAGTATCTTACTGTACCTGGAAGGAAACCGGTTTGGTCAAGAGCTGTATCAAAGGTAGTAAGTTCATCATTCAGGTCGGTTTTTTTCTGTTAGACGGAGGGAGCGAGTTCAAAGATTTTTGCCATAGAACGAAGTAAGGTAAGGTGATGGCGAGAAGTGGCATTTTAGTACTAGTTTGTATAAGTTGCTTTTCTAAATAAGGTTTAGCCTAGAGTCAGAGTTTTTATCAAATTGGGAGAAGTAAAACCTTTGTTATGTTCTCCTATTGGAACTATCTAAGCCACATTAGGCTAATAAAATGATTCAACATCATTAAATAGAACTTCTGTAGGCAGCAGTGTCATTGAAGCTATGCCAAGAAAGAGTGGAAGAGCCTTTAACTGAGAAATATGTTATTTTGACATTTACCTATTTTGGGTCCACTATTTTGCTAAATAAATAATAAATGTTGGAAATCTTCGTCATAATAATGCCTAATAAAAGAAGGAAACAAGGGTACGAGTGGAAGATCATTTTGCAGGTGAACTCTATCCTATTCAATTAAATCAATTTGGTATAATTTATAAGTACATTGAATGAAATGAAATATGAATATGAATATATTTCTTTATTATCACGAAACTGACACGTGTTTTGGTCCGTACGGATCATTGTCAAAGTTAGAACTAATTTGTTCATAACGGAGTTTTCCGTAAACCACAACACAGACCACGCCCACAACCACTGGACCAATAGTAGATATGATTTGCGGGTATCGTACTCGTACTGTGGCGGTTGCCTACATTCCAAACCATAGACTGCGCACTTGCGGTTCATAGACTGCAACGAGGTCAACGCGACCTCTTTTAACAATTTACTTAAAACATTTTGCGAATCGGGTTGCATACGTTTCCAAACAACAAAGTTAATATTTAAATATTGTTTTTCCCGCCTCGTTGACCAATTTAATTGAAAGATTTAAAAAAATGTATGACATTTCCGAATCGGGTTGCTTACGTTTTCCAAACTATAGACTAAGCACGCGCACAGGATGTCTGTTTAAAGGTAATTAAAAAATAAATAAATAATAAAAAATATTTATTTGTCGAAACAATTTAAGATTTCAGAAATGTAAGAATTTAGAAATGCTAAATCTAAATAACCTTTTAATCAATTTTTAAAATATGAAAGCAAAAACACATTTATGATTTTGTTAAAATGTAAACAAAAAATAAAATAATAGATGAAAACTTTTATTTATCACTTGAACCAAAACCACCTTCTCCTCTAAATGTTTTTTCTAATTCATTTACCTCAATACAATTGGGGTACTCAATTTTACAACATATTAATTGCGCAATTTTATCGTTATAATTTATTTTATAATCTAAATTGGAATGGTTAAACAAAATAATTTTTACTTCTCCGGTAAAATCTCTGTCAATTACACCACCAACATCAATTGAATATTTAGCTGCTAATCCTGACATTGAAGCTATTCTTCCATAACAACCCTCTGGAACCATAATTTTAAGGCCTGTTCCAACAAATGCTCTTCCCATTTTTGGAATAATAATTTCATCAATGCTGTTCAAATGTAATCCAGCAGATAAAGGTGTTGCTCTAGTTGGTATGTGAATATTTGGATGAATTTTTATAAATTTTAACATTCTGTAAAAAATCAATAGTTTTTTTAATATCTATTTTGATAGATTACTTAAAATGTTTTCAATTTTGTTTATAATTAATGGAATATCCTCTGATCCCTCAACTCTAATTATTTCCCATTTAAATTTATTAGCTATATGTTCAAAAACAAAATTTTGCACGATTACATAATTCTTTGAAAAAACATCTATTCCATTATTTCTTTTAACCATTCGGTCTACAACCTTTTCTAAATCCCCAGACGCTAGAAATACAAATACATTAAAATTCAGTTTTAAATGTTCATTTAATTCTTGACCAATAAATAAATAATCTAAATATTTTTGTATAAACATTCGACTATCTTTTTCAAAATCTAAATTTCTTTCATTTTTTAAAATATCAAAAATAATTGAGTAAAAAAGAGAAGAAAATGGAGTTTTTTGTTAAAAAATTTAACAATTTTTTCAAAATGTACATTAAATCAATTTCATGGTTATTCTTGCTATTTAAATAAATTTTATCTTTTTCTACATCTTCTTTATAATCGGAAAAATCTACTTTAAATCCTCTATGACTAAATATTTTTAAAACACTCGTTTTGAATAAACAAGCAACACATTCCAAAAACAAAATGTTCTTCCAAAACATCTAAAATAAACAATACTTGTATTCTTTATTTTGTTAAAAATTAACAACTTACCTTTTTTTATGTAATAATAAAAGAATTTATTAAAAGTATCACTTTTATATACAAATGAAATGATGCACGAGAAATCTCGTGTATGAGTTGTGAATGAGTAAAATTTGCCAACTAACCCGTTTATATACACAGGCTAACAGAACTGCAACAATGTTTCATGTTAATGTACATTCATAAAATACATACCAAGGATCGAGATGGGATAACACAAAGCCCACACCACGGAAAAATCACCAGTTGAAAACTACCAGAGATCCTAAAGATGGCGAATGGAATTTCACTGAAACGTCGAGACAACTTTCAAATAAACACGCAAGATGTATCCCGTGAAAATCCTATACCATATTGGTATATATGTATATGATAGAACATGGATTTTAATTTCAAAATAGATATAACTGTTATAATGATTGCATATATTGACACATCTAATAGAAGAGTTAATACATTGTAGTAGCTTGCATGTAAGGTGTTCTTGACTAATGACTTACAACCAAATCATAGTATTGTACAGGGATGAGTACTAGGTGTCAGAGGAGGGTGAAAGTTCCCGACCATGCCCAACTTTAGAATGGGATACAATATGCAGTTCGAGGTTTTGCTACTGGTTTATTCAGGGATATTTATTTATTTATTGCCGTTTATATGCCCTTCAATTTTCTCCCAGACTAAATAAATGTTATAAAACTACGGGTGCACAGTATATTTTGTAAGATATGCTATCAAAGCATTCATAACCAAATCAGTATAATTTAATTTGGATGATTGAGTTACACATTATCAATGGTTTAATAGAAACTATTGATAATGGACACTTTGTGTCCGAAATGTGAATCTGGATCAAAATAAAATATTGAAGAAAGGTTCTAAGTGTTTTAATAACGAAAATGCGCTTTTACTTTTAATACCGTGTTGAGGCATAGATTGTTGGCTGGATCTACTGAATAGATTATGATCTTGGTTAGTAGTTTATAGCAAAGGAATTGAGAAAGCCACGATGGTAAGCTAAAAGGCATAAATCTCTCTATGATGACAAGTTACTAATTACCCTTAATAGTAGACGAAGCCGTTTGCGAATGGGTCATATTAATTAACCCATATTTCTAGGACTTTATACAGAACATGTCCCTATAGTGGTAAATTACTTTAGAGAAAATGGTTCGGTACATTAAGGTATAGGGCTTAAACTCCTGAAAATCATGTCGTAATGTTTAAGTAGCCTTTAGTGGTCCTAGAATCTTAATGTATTTCCTTTGACATTGTTCTATACTTTTATTTATTTATGTATTACGGAAATCCCCTTCTTAACAATTGTCAAAATATATTTCATACACATATAAAAAGAAAGATACACAACTTATCAACTACTCTGAAGTTAAATTACAATTAATATGCATACTTAATTACAAACACCAAACAAAGGAATGAGCAATATATGACAAACGGCGCTTAAATATTATATATGAATTATAAATTAATAAATAGTTGAAATAATACAAGAGCATATTATAATATTTCATGATACCGACAATGAATTGTGCGCATCATAATTTATTTGATGAAAATTCAGCCTGAACAATGGTCTAAAACGTAAAGTCACCGACAATGAAAATTAAAATTTAATCTAGCTATTAAATTACTACAGTTAACAAAATCATTGATCAGCTTAAATCCATAGCATACATCAAATTAAGACATTCTAACATGTATGAGTAGCTATAATTTACCCTTGCTTACTCTAAACCTTTTCAACTAAATCAATACTATTATTGTAATAGATTATATATTATTTCTGTTGCTTCTTAATGTGATTTACTGGTCCCATTACTCCAACTTATTTTTCTTAAATATTCGTGTATCTACACGTAAATTAATTAATTAATTCGGCTAATTACCCTAGTAGTCGATGCAACTCAAAAAAAATTAATTTATTTTGATTTTGATACATTTATCTAGTTGGTTGTTCTATTGGGGCAAGTTAAATTATAAATAATTGTAAAGAATATAATATAAATTAATATTATTCGTAGAATGTACTGTAGCGGCTGTGTAATAGATATTTAGAGCCTTATTCCAAGAATTATTATATTTTAGAACATTTAATAAATTAGTTATTGCATTACTGGATGAAAAACATCCTTCTTTCCTCCTTCATGTTAAGTATTTTGTGGAATATAAACTTAATTTTCACCGTATGTGATCATCGTCTGTAATATAATTTAAAGAAAGGTTTAAAGAAAAAGATAATTCCCAGAAAATGCACAAAGTTAATTTTACTACTTTATATAAAACTATTGGTAAAATCAATAACTCATTTAAAATATTTTTTGAGGCGTCTTCTTACGGTAATATCTTATTTTAATAGAAGCTTTATAAAAAACAAAATCAAAGGCAACTTTTTAGGAACTATATGGTATACTAAGTGAGTCTCGATAAAAAATTAGAAATATAGAAATATAGAGCGAATTATTTGTTAAATAAATTCACTCTTAATTTATAAATACCAAACGTTTCGTAAATCTACAACATTCGGTTCTTGGCAGATAGGTATTGAATTATACAATTATGGTACTTAATAAAAATTATAGAAATCAAATATTATAAGTTGCCCTTCAAATGACACTGGAAATTAAGGTAGAGCTAATTCTTGAATATTATACCTTTGTTTGCTAGAGAACTTTATTTAAATAAATATCTTTTCAGATATTTTATTTCTTGTACGTGTGTATATATGAACTGAATGGTTTGTAATCATGATGCGATTGTCCAAAAGAGTACAAAATATAAATCATCATGATGATTGGATATGAAGATAGAAATCGCACTCAACCTTTATTTAACGATCTTATTTCTCAAACTCAAACTGGATCAGTTCAAAACCGCAGGAATTGTTACAAAAGAATAGCAATATCTTAACTACTAAAAAGGCTTGGATACAACTGTTCCGAGTTAACAACAGGTTAATAAGATCTTTAAAAAAAATTATTGAAATGGTATATGAATTATCCGAAGATAATTTTGATAGACGTGTACGTTTGCGAAATTATGATTGAATAAAATGATCATTATGGAGACCTCATTTAAGATGAATCTGACTTCTGTTTAAATTAGCTATCAACTACCATAATATTGGTTGAAAATAAATGGAAACTCTCCAATTTCTCCGAAATGAATAAAATAAATTTCTTTCGAGGCTAAGAGAACCCTTCCCACGTATAAATGATTACAACTATATCAATAAAAACATATGGGTTTAGCACTACTGACTTCTGGTTCCTAAGTATTTTGACCAAACTTTTCCGAGGCGTTTGATCGAAAGAAGACAATTGAAGGACCAGATCGATCTCCAGATTCCACACTTGATTTTCTATAGCGCCACCAAAAAATCGTTTATATGTCAATTAGCTTCGTATTTTGGAAGATGAAACCGCATTAATTACTTTCAAAAATAAACGGAAGATCTAACTTTTAATTTAATATTTTAAATTTCTTTTGTGTATAGTAACTGAATAAAATTTTATGAAGCAAAATCGGACGAGGCGGGAAATATTTTTAGCTCTAGTTTCAATAATAATTCAAAACGCATGCTTTAATTTCATTGACTTTAGTGACAAAAGTAATGTATTTAGGATACTTTGCATTACATTTTGAATATTGAAAGTTTTGTAAAACACAAATTGATTCGAAAAACAATAGAGATAACTAAAGAATCGTTTACTTTCCAATCTAACTTTTGATGTACATAATAAGTTTCCAATTAAAATGGCATCACGTATTAGTACTATTATTAGTAAAAATAACAGAATTTATAAAATTAAACTATCACTATAAAATAATATATAGTGGTAAAACAAATGATTGAATATAGTTTTATCACCTTTATGGACCACATACTAAACGTATTCGATTATAGAATTTATAAAATAATTACACGTTTACAAAAACAGATATAAGTTTTTTTCTTCTGCTATTTGTTAATGATTTATACGTGCCCATTTAATCGTTTGATTTATTTACACACAAATTTATCAAAACGATGAATCCGAAGTAATCCATTTTGGCGAAAAGGATTAAAATGGATTTATCCGAGTATAAGATAAAAGGTAATTCCATATTCCACTAATTAATGTACATACCAAGCTAATATTGTTCCCCTTTACGCTTTATAAAATTATATTCGTTCTGTCGCTTTTGTAAAATAAAATTCACTTTCGCTCGCCTAAAATTGCGAATTTATTAAACAAATAAAAAATAGTAAAAATGTCGATTTCGATAACGACAGTGCGAAGATTAGAATCAAAGTTTGAAAAGAATTCGAAGTTGTTAAAAGAATTATATTATATCACATGAAGCAGAAAATGGGTCTGAGTGGAAGAATACATAGTGAACTCCGTCTGCAAGTCCTGTGAGCTAAATGTTTGTAATATTTTTATGTATATTTTGAAGTTGTTCTTATATCCAATAACAACAGGACATTGTAAAGTAAATAATAAATAAATCAATAAATAAATGATTATTGAATATACTGGATTGATGCGTTACTTGTTGAAACTCCATATCACTTAATAAAATACTGATAGAGTGTATTAAGGTTAATAAATAAGTGATACGAGTATTATTAGATTTTTAACAATGTATCATGTACAATATTTCGAGATTCGAAAGCCCAAATAATTTATAATATTTAAAGGTTGATTAGATATTACTATAGAGAATCTCTGTCAGAAGAAATAAAAAAATGAAAGACAAATTCAATGTTTTCGAATTTTATTACTATCGTAGTCACCTATTATTGTATGAATGAAAAAAAAATTGTAAGTAAATTCTAACTAGTGTTTTATCTATATAATAAAAATTCTTCTTGTAACCCATCAAAAAATAAAAATAAAAGAATATTGATTCATTTCATAATGCCAAGTTCAGCCGGTCTTATTAAATTTTTGTTTAGTACAAAGAAGGAAATCTAACATAAATGATTATACTACATTAAAAAATCTATACACTATATTAAGGGGATACAGTAAAAATATATTTATTGTTAAAACAACATAAATTCCTCAAATTGGTAGAAATTTTATATTAAAATCAAGTTTTTATTTATAATAATGTTATATATCTTTTTGTCACTTCAGTATTAAATTCTGAATTTCTCTGTGCTAATTAAAAAGGTTTCTAATAATAAATTTTCCTTATATGTATTTATAATACAAACGGTTTATATTTAAATATTTGGAGTAAACTACATGCTCAAAAATTACAAACCTTAAAAGTATTCATCCATTTCAGCAACCTTCCTCTGACTTTGTGAAGAATGGACCTGTGGGCCAATGCCGACCTTTTCTCCGTAGGCATAACCATCGACATCTACACACCACAAAGTCCGCTCGCTGGCATCCAGATACAAAAATCGCTGACCCACGGCAAAAAAAATATTGGGCGCTGCTACTATTATTTAATTTATGTTTTATTAAAATACACTTTAAATGATTTACTTTATAAAAAATATTTTATCAACTCTCTCTTCTTCAGGTAGATATCAGCAGGTACAAGTGTTTATCTCAAACCACATTGCAATCACATGGGCGAAATGAAATTGGAAAAATTACGACCGCTCGAACTTAACAGAATCGATTGTTTGGATTGGTTATTCTTAATACGTTGTGCGTATTAAGGGGTGGGTTTATAATTTTTTGCGCTTCATCGTGGTACCCGCTCTGCCTCGGCCTGGGGTTGTAATTAAAATGAGTCCTTATGTAAAACAGTGTATTACGAAATCACTCCGGCGTAATAAATTATGAAAATTTCTCTGCGAACGCAATCGACGCTGAATACATGAATATATATCTGTGTTTTCGATAGAATTATACTTTACAATTCTGCACGGTTTCACAATTTTTTTAATTTTCTTTATTTTTTTAATTAGATCCACGATCGTCGCGTTTATTGTCGGGGAGTTAATTAAGGGTTTAGGTTGTTTTGTTTTGGAGGGTGGCTCGCGTGTGACTAGTGACGGGTCGTGAGGGGTAGACGGCGATCTCGCGCGGAGTTAGGTGGATGCAGTGTGGGGGATGCTGCGAAATCTGCCGAGCACTGACCTAGTGCGGTGTTTGCTACAGCTCCTAGACGTTGGTTTCTCTGGTCGATATCATTCTGCGCATGCAGTGCTACCGCCCCATAGTCAAGGTCATTGCCATACGCTTCCTACTTCTGGTCGTGCTGCTGCTGGTGGATGTAGGTCATAATTTGGGCCAACTGCAGCTGGGGTTACGAGGGACGAAAACAAGGGCAGCCACGTGCTGCCTCAAAACATCTGCAGATCTACAGGTATTACTACTGCAGCTAGTAATACTTCTACATTACTCGAAGGCTTTTTGTTCTTATTTATATTACAATTTATTGATCGGTGCGAAACGGCCCGCTATTATATTTTGTAAGAAAGTTCATGCCGCAGACAGGTATTTTAGAATTCATATCTTGTTTTAAAACAAAACGAAAATAATATAACTATCACTAATCTCCATCACCTAAAGGAGGATAAAAAAAATATGTTTGAGAAATTATAATTGCAAAAAATATATTTTGTTGAGGAATGTCAGCATTATAATTTGTTATAGTAAGTCCATAATATGATACTCTATTTAAGGATTTTTTGAGGAAACCTAATAATCTAATAATTTCGTATTTTGAAATGATCAAATTCATATTTGTAAATATATAAAAAAAATCTCCCTTACTTTTCCTTTTAAAATATAATTATTTATATATACAAAAATTTAATAAAAACAAACCGCACAAGAGTTTACAAAATTAGAAAAGCACAAATAAAATAATAATAAAAGAATCTGAATGAATCTACTATTCGTATAAATAGACTGGGAAATTTATTTTTACAACAAACAATGTTAGTAACCATAAAAATAGGAGTTTAGTGATTATTATTAGCTTATCGCATGGTGGCTATAAATTACTAACAACTTCCCCCAGACGTAAACATCCCGCGCATTAAACCTTATTTTCCTTGATAGAAACAAAGTCTAGACAAAGTAGATATAAGTCACCACATCTGCGCGGTTATTTTGAAGTTTATATTTATTTGTTTATTTATTTTTGTCGGATGTTTTCAATAGGTATTGAAGTAATAAATATTCGTTTAATTCCGCAATATAAAGATTATTTATTAGAGTTACTTCAATGAAAGTAATTCACACCCACAACACATTAAATATGTAACACGATTTATTTATAACTTACCGATAGAGTATTTAATTTAGGAATTTGAAAATTAAATATATTATTGAGAAAAAATTACTGCATCGTTGACTTACATTTATGTAAGAGCTAAAAGCTATCAGTTCAAACAAGTATTCCTCCTACTAAAATACCACCAGGAATATTGGTTAACAGCTACCAGTTAAAACCACTACTTTTGGTCCACAATATGAACTTAAATTTTAAATTATATTAAACTACTTGTCTTTAAAAACCTGTAGTTCATCTTAATCGTGGTTTACAAGCGCTCTTAGGAAGTATAATAAATAGATATTGGCCATTGTCGGGACGTCATAACCGTAAAAATATTGTGAGAAAATGCCACAATGGTTTGAAATAATCAAACCAATTACTAGAGAGGGCATAATATCCTGCTTTTTCAGGGGTATGGTATATTGTATGATAGGCAGGCTTGCAGTACTAAGTTCCATTTGCATTTTTTTACTGTGCTGATTTTGTGGTAAGCACAAAAAATCTTCTTCACTCTGAGAATAAAAAGAATTTCATTGGTGCTTGCAATGAATTAAAGAAATCTATATGGAATTTAAAAACCTGTCACGAACTTTGACAAGAGGGTGTAACATTTTTAGCTTAACTTTGGCGAATTAAGTACTTATTTATAACAAGTAGAGTGCACTTTGACACCTATATCCAATGAGTAGTAGTAGATATACCCTCGCCGAGACTCCAGGTTCTAGAGGATCCAGCAACTTACTCAACATTTTTTGAAGAGATGATTAAATGAGCAATTGGCCAAACTCCTCCAAAATTATCCATGTAGGTAAACTAGTACTTTTGAAGCGGCGATCCAATATATGTACTCCTAGTAACTATGAAAAGCGTGACTAGTTTATTAAAGCATTCAGCGATGAGCTTGAGTGCGCTACCTATTGACTCCACTGAAGGAGTAGCTAACTTTAGTAACTCATAATTTTCTATATTTTAATAATCATTAGCATGTTACTTTTATATAGATGACATTATTGCCTTTATTTACATATTATTAGTTCAAGGCCAAGTCTTTTGAAGTCGGGCGACATGTTTATAATCGGGTTTCAAATTACTTGCTTATTTTATGTTTTTATTAGTTTTATTATATTTTTAGCAATTCAGTTATTTATAAAGGTATTTTATTAGTTAAAGCGATTTTTAATTTACTGGATATTATATATTTCCTGGAATTGTGTACAACCACATAAATTTTAGAAATGATCACAATTGCCACCGCTTAAAGAAACTTCAACTTTTTTGAATAATTTTCCACAAAATTAAAACTACAGATAAATTCTTAAGGACCGTTCGGCCAAACATTTTCAATTCAGAATTAATTTCTAAAATTCAATCTCTTTAACGTAATTATGCCTCTCCTGCTTTGATGATACATAATAATAATAATAATAATAACATCTTTATTGTCCAACGGAAAAAATCAATACAGGACCTTTTACAAAAATTAGAAATAATTATTAAAAATAAAAATACATACTTGATAACTAAATATTTAAACATATAAAACAAAAAAAAAGAAAGAAATTAAACTAAAAGCTACATACGGCTGATACAGATCTGAAGCGCAGTTAAAATAAAGCAACATTACAACTTAAGACTATTTAGGAACGTAAAGCATAGTAAGGGGGAATAAATATGGACATGGATATACGCATCAATAGAAATAAACACCAAAAACTCATCAACGAAATATATCATCCTAATATTTATTTGCATTGAGGCACAGATGATTAATTGGTGGTTTAAATAGTACATTCGTTCTACAAGTGGGAACCCAGAACGTGCATGAATGGCGGGAAGATACGCGAGGAACTAAGAAGTTAATCTTAGAAAGAAGATACTCACAATCTACAGTATTGTTGACCAGTTTCTGCATGAAAGATTTCTGCGTTCAGCAAGTGATGTAATATTATGTTGATTCAAAAAGCTATTATAGTCCACCATCCGATCGGGATATGTGCCACTTTGCTTAAAAACTAAATATTTCAAAAATCGTCTTTGTACGTGCTCCACCGCCAGTGATTGGTTCATGTAGTGCGGGTACCAAATTACTGAGGCGTATTCAAGTTTCGATCGGATAAATGCAAAATAAAGTGAGATAAAAACGTTCAGATCATTTAGAGGTACGCATTATAAATCCTAGCATCCTCATGACAGAAGAAGTTATGTTGATTATATGGTTCGAGAAGCTGAATTGGTCACCGCACAGTACTCCCAGATCCGGAGTCTCACTTTTTCTTTCAAGTATTGATCCTTGTACATAATAGTTGTGGATAGTTGTTTTTTTGTGCGAGTATAGGAAACAACACAACATTTAGAAGCATTTAGTTTAAGCTTGTTTAAATTACACCAAGTAATAATTACATTAATATTTCGTTGAAAAACTTTTGTGTCATTTAAGTCATTAATTTGAGGACAGGAAAGAGGCGTGAGTAGGTCATCTATATAGAGTACACACAACAGAGGCCCTAAGTTAGAACCTTGTGGGAAAACTGAACTTGAAATAAATTGCACAGATTTGAATCCACTATAGCATACATAGTTTGGTCTACGGCTCAAATATGATGCAAGGAGTTTTAGTAAGTTACTTGAGAAACCGATTGTACTTAATTTCTCAATTAATATGTTATGATCTAATATGTCAAAAGCTCGAGAGAAATCAGTGTATATAACATCGACTTGGCCACAACAGTCAAGACACTCAGATAAATATTGTGTGATAGTAGCTAAGTTCGTAACCGTAGAGCGACCGGACACAAAAATCATGTTGGCAAGGTGATAAGTAGTTTATGACGTGATTATAGATGCAGGTAAAGAGTACTTGTTCCAGGATTTTAGAAAAAAAATGATGAAAGAGCGATTGGTCTATAATTATCTAAACATCCTGGATCACCTTTTTTTAATATGGGAAAAATAATAGCTTGTTTCCATTTATCTGGAAATGTACTTGTAGATGGCATCAAATTGAAAATAGTAGTAAATGGCTTGGCAAATACATACTTACAATCTTTAATTAAAAAGCTAGGAATGCCATCAACACCACATACAAATGAAGACTTGATTTTGGAGATACTGGCTAGTGTATGGGATTCAGTAATGTTAAAGATTTGTAAGTTCCCGCGTTGAGTAATTTGTTCCGTATAATCGAGTTTACTGTTGTATGTACGCATTAACAATGTCTTGAGGGGTATCGAATTTACCGTCACTACTATTTAACACACACGGGATTCTAGTTGTGGTATTTTTTTGGTGAATAAATTTCCACAGTTCGCTTGGGTTGGGTTGGGTAGAAAATTTCCACTTACGATGGTACAGTGATTTTAATTTGACGTTTCGCCTAAGCTCATTTCAAAAACCATGGTGGAAATTGACCCATTTGGTGATGGGTATAAAGAGGAACATAGTTATCAAATAAGTTAAACACAGTTTTATATAACTCGTCTTATGCTACGTTAGTAGGAAAAAGTGGAGGGTTTTTGTTGCTAGAAATATCTAAAATAGCGGAAAGTGAAGGATGGTGAGCGTCTTCAGGAACTAGGGGATTAATATCACACATCATAATAGGATAAATCAAAATTACAAAAAATCAAATCAAGCAATCTGTCATTTGTGTTCAATTGTGTTAGTTTCAAAATAAATAGAAAAAACACGAAAATATATTCGTAAAATCTACAACAAATGAGTCTTATTAAGACTACAAGAACAAATCACTTTTGAAACAACTACTTCTCTAGCTAATACTTCGACAGACATTGAATAATACAAAAGTAATTTGCGTGTTACAAAATAGCAAGGCTATCAAAGCAACACTAGTTTGAACGTATTTCTTTCTGTAAAATGAATAATAAAATATTAATAAATTTACTTATTGAACTATTTGTAGAGCACGTAGAAGCAGTAGACCCACTAACGAAATTAGTTACATTAAAGTAACCCAGTAATAAAACTGGCTTATCTAATAAAATGACTTCCAAGGCTTCCAGAAACAATTCAAAAAGGTTATTCGGTACTTCAGGGGGTATATATAATACTACACAATAGAATACAAATACTTTTCTAAAGTTACATTCACAAACAGCAAGATCAATTAGGGGTACTAAATTCTTAATATTAGTGGTGTTGATATCATGAAGTGAAATATCGTTAGAAAATGCCAGCAGTACACCACCTCCAGTTGCACGGTTTACTGATTCGCGATCTCTGTCTTGACGAACAATAGTATATGCGCTATCAAAATATTCGGAGTTCTTAAAAGAGCCATTTAATCAGGCCTCAGTTAAAGATATAAAAACAAACGTAGAATTCAAGCAGTTAATATAAAATAAGTGAGATTTTGATTTAGACCTCTAGTATTTTGATAATAAAATGTCAGACTGGTTTTTCCGTTGCAAGTTAGTTTTCCGAAATATTGGTTTTCAAAATAGTTGGTATCCCATGTACAAATTTGAGTTTAATATTATAAATGTAGATTCATTCACTTTTAAGCATATTAGAAAACAAAAAAACTAAACTTAATTTATATCCGTGGATCAAGAACACTATATACATGCAAGCTTATAGTATGTATCAAATCTTCTTTCCTATTAACGGATAATATACTCACTGGATGAAACTTTACTTCAAATTAGGAGAAGTAAAACTCAGGTTATGTTCCATTTCTTTATTTTCAGATAACTGACACGTGTTTCGGTCCTTGCGGATCATTATCAATGATAATTATCAGAATCGAAACACGTGTCAGTTATCTGAAAATAAAGAAATGGAACCTAACAAGAGTTTTACTTCTCCTAATTTGAAAATTTGGTTCCATCAAGAGAGTAGCAGAACAAGTATCGATTATATTAAGAAAATTTACTTATAATAACCTTTTATTAACAACAATTGGTTTTCTATAAAAAATATAAAATAAAATAACAGTAATAAAAATTGCAAGAACATTAGCGGCTCAGCAGAGAAATGGCACTGATTGGAAGAGTTATTGCCTAATTTAGTTCTTGAATCACCGATAGCAATATTTTCGAAAAATGCAGTATATAGCAAGAAGATTCTGACCAAAAATTATAAAGTATAACGGATAAAAGAATTTCAGCATTAAAATAAACAAAGAGATAATATAATTGCAATAAATACTATGAAAACTTACCTGGGCTAATAATAGATTATCTATTGCATATAACTAAAGGTATTAGTTAAAAGAGATTTGTTGATGTATATCAAAAATTATACGCAGATGAATAACGTAATACATTGGCAACAGGTAAGATTTAGAAGCACTCATAGGATAACCTTAAACATGAAACCTCACGTTCCTTAAGAAGAAGGTCTTCGCTTAATAATAATTTAAAAATACGAAAAAATTTCGTGAATCTACAACAATGAGTCTTACTAAGACTACAAAACAAATTAATCGCTTCGCTTAATATTTGAGGCTCTACCTTCTAAAGATTTGTTGAAATTATGAATGGGATAAAATCCACAAAACAATACGGACTGTGTAAAAACAGATGATATTGCATTGTACATTTCATTTAAATAAAGGTTGTTTGTCTATTCTGAAAATTATGAACGTACTTTTGTGACAAGTTTGAAAAAAGATAAGAGCACATTAAGCGTTACTTTGTACTGATTCCGATTTAAATCGAGTGACTATTAAGTTATGTAATCTCGGAAAATCGGTCGGCACCAGCAATGGAGTCGGCCGACAGCTGCAGGCAGAGGCTGCCGAGCGCGTCTCCGGGTGGTGGATAGGAGCGTGACCGAGAAATCGGCCAGTAGCTGGCATAGGGTCGGGCAGGTGGGCCACCCCCGCATGACCGGCCTAAACCAGCTGCCGCGAACCAACTCCCCCAAGCTACGGCGTACAGACATCGTGCCTAGGGCTGCATGGCACAGGGTTAAGTGTCGCGAACGATTCCGTTGGGACACCGGGCGACCTCCCAACGTAGTTGAGCCTTCTGTGCGTATCGGGGCACTGCGCACAGCGACCACTTATTTCCTCCGTACTCGTGGGAACAATAATGGACCACCCAAAAAACACAAAAACAAAAACTACCATAGGGGGCTCTTCGGAGAACCCTACCTCCCCTGGTGCCGCCACGGCTGAACCTGAACGACCTAAGCAGCGTTCAGGGGCGGCCAGACGACGCCAGAGGAGAGAGAAACTCTTTATGTACCCATAAAGGGGGATTCCTGAGAATAGTATGCTCCGACCTTCCAACCAGGACATGGCTCGAGAGCATAGCCAAGGAGAAGAATTTCCTGGGGAACGAAAAGGAACTTCAGATCATCGATCTGAAGGACCTACCGGAACCCAGGAGAGTACTAACGTGGGCTCCAGGACCACCAATAGAGGCCACCACCTTCCTCAAAAGAATATCGGTGCAGAACAACGTAAGCACCCATACCTGGAGAGTAGTCAACCAAAAACCGGACCCCAAGGGAACTCAGTACATCATACTGATGGACAAAGTCTCTTGGGGGAAGGTGAGCGAAGGGAAGAAGTTGCACTTCGGCCTTTCAACCATCACCCTCAGGGCGCTGGCGGCAAAAACCGTCGGCAGACCTGAGGAGACCGAAGAGGTAGCAATGGAAGGAATTCCAGTGCCCGGAGAGGGAGCAATGGACGACAGTCCGTTGCCCGAATCGCCGAAGGGTAAGTAATGTTCAAATTACTACAGATTAATATACACCACTGTAAGGCGGCATCTGCTGCCCTCAGTGCATATATCCTAAGAGAAAATATTGACATTGCACTTGTACAAGAGCCATGGCTTCACAAGGGAATAGTAAAGGGGTTAAACATACAGGGCAGGCGACTGATTGTCGCCGAACCAATGTGTAACCCACGCACATGTATAATAGCAAAACATGGACTGAATTTAATGCCATTATGGGACTTATGTTGCAGAGACCTAGTGGCAGCACGGCTGGAAGTAGTGGAAAGGGGAACGCGGAGGGAGTTTATACTCGGATCCGGTTACCTTCCCTACGACCAACCAGGACCACCGCCGCCAGACGAGATTCAGCGGCTGATACACAGCGGGAGCCACAAGGGAATACCGCTGATCCTTGGATGCGATGCCAACGCGCACCACATTATATGGGGGAGCACGGACATCAATCCAAGAGGTGAGAAACTATTAGATTTTATCTTAGAGAATGACATTGAAATAGTAAATATTGGAAATGTACCCACGTTCGTAAACGCGGTGCGAAGCGAAGTAATTGACATAACACTTGCCTCTCGCAAGGCAAGTGAAATGGTAAAACACTGGCATGTATCTGAGGAACCATCACTCTCAGATCATCGATATATACGATTCGATATCGAATCAGAAGAAGCATCTGAAATCCAAATCAGAAACCCGAGGAGAACTGACTGGGACCTATACAAAGAGGTACTAGCCAGCCGAATCGGGGACTGTCCAACAGTAGCGAGAACAACGCATGAGTTAGAGCTCATGGTGCAAAGCATCACAGACTCTATCAATACTGCGTTTGAAGCAAGCTGCCCAAGAACTACCAAACCTACCTCAACCAGGGTCACCTGGTGGAACAAGGATCTTGATAGGGCTAAGGCACGCACCAGAAGACTGTTTAATACAGCCAAGAGAAACGGTGAATGGGCGCAGTACAAAACGGCCCTCACGGCATATAACAATGCCATTAAAAAAGCCAAGAGGGAATCTTGGCAAAAATTCTGTGGGGACATAGAAAGTGAACCCACAAGCTCCCGTCTACTCAAGACGCTCAGCAAAGATCATGCTGGGAACATCGGCTCACTGCAGACCAAAAATGGAAAGTACACAGACTCGGTAGAAGAGACCCTGCAGGTATTACTGCAGACGCACTTCCCGGGTTCTGCAATACTTGACAATCCTGTTTCCGAGGACCTAAGCGAGCCCAACGAAGGGGCTCCAAAACGGGACTGGGAAACAGCGAAAACGATAATTAGACCAGGTGACGTTGAGTGGGGAATTAACACGTTCAAACCATTCAAATCACCAGGTCCTGACAGGATATATCCTATCATGCTACAAAAGGGGATAGCAACGCTGAGGAAACCACTATGTGAAATCCTCAGAGCAAGCCTTGCCCTTTCATACATCCCAAGCAGCTGGCGGACTGTAAAGGTGGTATTCATACCTAAGCCAGGGCGTGATTCATATGCCCAGGCTAAATCTTACAGACCGATCAGCTTGTCATCATTTATGTTAAAACTACTAGAAAAACTAGTAGACAGGCACATACGGGAAGGAGTTTTAAAGGACTCGCCACTACACCGTCAACAATATGCCTACCAAGCGGGAAAGTCATGCGAGCTAGCAATCCACCAGCTAGTGAGCAGATGCGAAAGGACCTACAATGCAAAGACGTTGCGTTAGGGGCCTTTCTGGATATTGAAGGGGCGTTTGACAACACAACCTTCAACTCCATAGCAACAGCAATGGAGAAAAGAGGAATTAACCCGCAAGTCCGACAATGGGTAAACAAGATGCTCAGAAGTCGGACTGTGACGTCTACCCTATATGGAAAAACAGCAGAAGCGTTAGTCGCTGGCGGGTGCCCGCAGGGAGGTGTTCTTTCGCCGCTCCTATGATGCCTCGTCATGGACGACCTTCTGTTGCTACTCGATAGCCAGGGCATATATGCACTGGGGTATGCAGATGATCTGACCATTCTAGTAAGCGGGAAGTTTGGGACCACTGTATCAAACTTGATGCAGAAGGCACTAAATACCGTAGAAAGATGGTGCAGGATTGAAGGGTTAACTGTAAACCCGGTCAAAACGGCGATCGTCCCTTTTACTAGGCGACGAAAAACCAATGACATAAAATCACTACGTATGTATGAAATGGAAGTTCCAATCAAAAATGAAGTAAAATATTTAGGGGTCATACTTGATACCAGATTGAACTTCAACTTCCACCTAGAGAGCATCAGCAAAAAGGCCATGAGAGGACTTTTTGCGACCCGAAAAATGGTAGGACGCACATGGGGACTGAGACCCAGTATGACCAAATGGCTATACACTGTGGTCATAAGACCTATAGTGACATACGCGGCGCTCGTTTGGGGAGAAAAGACCCAAACCAAAAGTGCAGCAGTAAAACTCGAAAGAGTGCAAAGACAGGCGTGTCTGCTAATCACTGGGGCAATGAGGACAACGCCCACGGCAGCCATGGAACACATATTATCGCTACCACCACTACATTTATTTGTAATGATGGAAGCTAGACAGGCAGCCTATAGGATGCACATAAATGGACATACTTTAAATATGGGGCCTTCAAGACCGGCAACATTTAAAGTACTACAAGAAGAAGAGACACTAACAATGAGGTCCGATTTCACCAAAATCGTACACCCATCCCGAAGATTCAAAACGATCATACCACAGCGGAGTGAATGGACAAATGGAACATACCCGGGAACGAGTAAAGGAACCATCTGGTACACAGACGGGGCCAAAAATACTAAAGGAACCGGAGCTGGTATCTATGGAGGCTGCAACCGGAGCAAACAATTCGCGATTGCTCTGGGGAAGCATGCCTCTATCTTCCAGGCCGAAATAGCCGCCATTGACTGGTGTGCTCATCACTTAATGGAATCGGGACTTAAAAAAGGACCAATTACCATTATGACAGATAGCCAGGCAGCCATAAAAGCGCTAGCCTCACCGATAGTGCAGTCCAGGCTGGTCATGACGTGCATAAACAGACTGGACGCACTGGCGACAACAAGAGAAACACAGCTAGTATGGGTACCCAAGGACCAAAAAATTATTGGACACTTGGGGGCCGACTTGCTGGCTAAACAAGGAGCAACAGGTGAATTCATAGGACCTGAACCCGCTTTCGGTATACCCCATGAAACCGGAAAGGAAATAATCCGACGCAAGTTAGCAGAGGAGCACAAAAAGGCATGGCAAAACCAAAATGGAATGAGGCATACAAGACTCTTCCTAGATGGTCCGGTACCTGACAGCATGTTGAAGCTGTCTAGACTGAGCAGACTGAAACTAAGAAAAATCACAGGACTAGTCACTGGACACTGTGACCTGAACAAGCACAAACATAGGATGGGCATTGAGAAAAGCCCCCTATGCCGTGGGTGTCTGGAAGAAGAGGAAACTCCCGAACACCTACTGTGCACTTGCGAAGCATACAAACAAGAACGCAAGGCGAAACTCGGGAAGCCCATGCTTCCTGTAGAACAGCTAAAGAATATCCCCTGGCAGAAACTCCTGGACTTCTTAGAAGATACAGGAGTTCAAAAGGAGTAAAACAGCCAGAGGCGCACAAAAGGACCACGGAGACCGCAGTGCAGGGACGCTAAGCGACACCACCTCGTGAGGATAAAAAAAAAAAAAAAAAAAAAAAAAAGTTATGTAATTCAATGCCTGGCGGTGCTTTAGTAAGAGGAATAGTTGTTTTAATTAGTAACTGTCAGTTCTTACGCAATTGTACCCGTGGTGGAAGCACGGTTTTACAGAATTCATTAAAGGAGCCAGGTTTGAGTGAGTGAATAAGATGTTGCAACAAAAATGTATTCAAGAAGATGATGTTCATATTTTATATATGTTAGTAAAAATCCTGATTTTGTTTTTTACCAAAAACTTCCAAAAGCTTAAACAAGCTCTTAAACAAATTCACTTTAGTATTCTGCATCAATATTATCCGGCCCAAATAAATGTTGTGGTTTTCTGAATGTAACATTTTTGCTGTTTTTTTCAAGGTATACATGGATTAGGTTTAAGGAAGCAGGAGCCGACTGTCTCTTTTTAGCAACTGTACAACAAGGTCTGTACAACAGCATGCTCAATAACAGACTAACTTTAAGGACCAAAATCATAGTCCAAGCTTGTGTGTCTTTTTGTAATCTTAATATATGTTCAAATGTTCTTAAATAAAATTGCATATAATTTTTATGTTAGTATTTTAGTACTACTTAAATAGCATATATCATTAGATAATAACTCCTCAAGCAACAACTTCAGGCTCATCGTAATTATACCAGGTGACTTTATCAGAGTTTCAAAGGGTCAAGAAATGGTTTAAAAGTCTACCAAACATTATAAAACAGCGGCCACTGGAAAAGTTCAGACACTGACTCAAAAAAATATTAAATGAGCCGCCGAAAGCTGACTATGACGCAACGTTCTAGATTGAAGAAATTAGATACAAGTTCCGTCTTTAATTTCCTTCTGTCCCGGTCATCCTAAGATGATGGTAGAATGAGATAGATATTAATTGCTATTATATTTATGTTACTATTTATTATTTTATCTATAAGTAAATGAAATTCTACAATAGACTACCATGGTTCAACGACGAAGGAGAGAATTGAGTACGAGTGGAAGAATATTTTTATTAAGAGGCGTCTGAAATAGTTGTATTTGTTTTGATTGTAATTTTATGGATATGTATTTTTATGTAATTCTGGTAAAGAATAAAGAATATAAATCATATGGCTTTCCAACGATGCCCAAAAGAAGATCGTAATATTTACTAGATGTTCTAGTTTATGTATGTAATAAATTGCTCTTCATTCAAGAACAAATATATCTCACAGAAAGTTTACTTATATAGACATAACGCTAAAGAATCACCTAATATTACTGTCTACCTTCACATTTAAAAATGATATTAAGATAATTTCAGCCTTGAACTACAGTGATGGGAGGTATTGTCCATTCTTGGGCATATATATATATATATATATATATATATATATATATATATATATATTAATACTGATTTTTTTTGGATTTATATATTGTTAAACAAAATAAAACACATAGAAGCAAAACTTACTGTTCAAGATATCAGCATCCGTAATTAGAAAATAAAACCCACCTGTAACAAAATAAAGAAACTAATTAATTACAACTTACTGCAATATATTATTATTGTTACAATAATACTAAATAAACCAAAAAAAAATTGGTACTTAATAATAAAATTTAACATGCTGACTCGTGATATGAAATTCAATATTAATAGGAATTTTGAAGTTATGTTTCAACCTAGTTTTTCTAGGTATTGACATTGGTCCGATACAAGTATGAAACATAAGCCCTATCAAGTGGCTCAAACCTCAGAAGGTTGTGAAGCCCTTCTCATACACCAAATATCCTCCAACTAGAGAAAAAAGTTGCATCAAAAAATATTTGCCAGAACGAATTTTTGGAAATTTGTTTTCCAGGTCCAAGATGCAAATTCAACATGAACCCTAGATTTTGACTACATTAACTCTAATATTGAAATGTCTGTCGTACTTTTCATTATAAACAACCTAAGATATCTTTCAACAACCTCAATAAATTGATTTTAAATAGTCACATACTTGAAAGGATTTTCTTGCAATGCTGAAAAACATCGAAAAAAAATTGTGAACATTGTAAAGAATGCTGGAATTCAATTCCAATGAATATAAAAGTTGGCCGTTATTGAGAGTTACTAGAAACATATTTTTCAATAAGCAAGACACCGGCACAGTTTCTAGACTTTGGTACAATCTTTAAAATGATTTTACTTCAACATTTAGTCGTATTAGCATTGTGTGTTTGAAAAATGTTTCTTTAAATAAATAACATTTTCTTCAGTAAGAATCAAACACGTCTAGGTACACTATATAATATCCGAAATATGAAGATTATTGTTGAATTAACCAATTTTCTTACAAGAAGTAAACTAAAGGTTAATTAACTCAGAATATATTCATGCATTTTAAATAAGTAATTGTAGAGGCTTCTACTTTGTGATATATTATAATTATTAAAAACACGAGTACCTTTTTTAATATCACTCACTTGTTATTACTTTCCCTATATAGTATATATAGGGGACACAGTATATATAGGAGAAGTATTGTTTTCGTGCATGAAAATATCTGTGGGCACTGTATCTCAAAAACGAATGGCCTTATTGGAAAGAAACTTTAAATTTAAGATTTTATCGTTAAAATCTGGAACTGAAAAGCTTTTGGTAAACATTCATAAACCGGAAGTGGGCGTTTACTCAAGGTGATTTTTGTTTTTTCTCGATATTTTTCTAAATTTGAAAAATACTACAAAACTATTTAAACAAAAATTAAAGACAATGAGAAACTAAACAAGTTTGATTAACATACGCTTTTCATATAGTTGCGAGAAAACATTGTTAATTTTGATATTTTTGGCCTATTGTTAATAAACTATAGGAGTTACATGATATTTATATAACAAGTAATTGAACAAAATCCAAAATTGTTAAAGAATTGCATTTTCCGTTAACCTCATAGTTTTCGAAAAAAATGTAAGGAAACTACTATGATGGCCACCATCACCAATTTGTGTTTCTCTAAATTTTGCAACTTTTAATTAAAACCCTCGCTTATATTTTACTGATTGAAGGGTGGCATAGAGGCCTCCCACCCACCCCACATATAAATACAAATCGATGATGATTTTGCAGCTTACAAAACAATCAAACCTTGTATGTAATAAAAAATAAAGCTTAATCCAAATTTAAATTTAAATAAAGTTTAAATATAAATGACCTTCCATAATCAATCTCTACAAGCTTGATTTAGCTGGAAAAGGAAATTTTAAGATTCGTAAAATATTCCACCATTGTTTTACGTCATCAGTAGTTTCTATGATCTCTCTAGAAATATTGTTAAGGATGTTAGATTAGTTGAAGCAGTTTTTTTTTAGATTCCTAAATTCTTATACAATTTCTCACACCAAATTGCAAGAATTATCTTTAAAAACATTGTTTAATTTTAAGTTGTCTCGAGTTTTAACAGTTTTTTAAAAAGTCTTTAAAATTTTCCAGCAATTTTTCTTCTTACCCTATTTGAGGAATTTTCTTCAAAAGTTCAGGACTTTTCCAAATTTTATTTTTTATTTTTAAGAAACTTACATTATTTCTTCTTTTGTCTTATTCAAATTTGCTTGATTTTTCAGAGAACTTCTAGAAACTTCCAAGTAATTTTACGTTTTCATTTTTAGAAACGTTGTCGAGAATTTTAGAAATGTTAAGTAATTCTTTTTTAGATTTTACCTTGGAAAAAAAATCTTAGCAATTCGTGAAGAGCAAATTTTTTTAATGAATTTTGAAATAATTTTAACAATAGTTTCTTAGAAATTATCGGGGGTTCAAGCATTTTCAGCAGTTTTACTTTTCAGTCTTTAAAATTTTCCAGAAATGTTCCTTTTCAACATAATTGTAGAATTTTCTTCAAGAGTTCAGGAATTCCACCATTTCTAATATTATCTTATTCAAACTTGCTTGAGTTTTTAGGAACAAATATTGTTGTGTCTCAATTTTTACAAACTTTGTCGAGACTTTTCGAAATATTAAGCCCTTTTTTAGATTTCAATTTGATGAAAAAATGTTACCAATCGCAAAAATTTTAACTTGCATGCCCTTAAAATAAAGCAAGAAATCCTGGAAAATTTTAAGGGTCTGTAAGTAAAAATTCTGGAAATTGATAAAATTCTAAATGGGTTCCAGAATTTGTATTTAAATGCCTTGAAATTTTGTCAAAGGTTTTAGAATTTTCTGCACTTTTTTATCTTTATTCACATAATTTTCTCACATTTTTTTTCAAATATTTCTTTTGAGACATCTAAAATTTACAGCATTTCTTATCTTATCGTAATGTTTCAAGAGTTAATTTTTTTTTTAATCGATAAATGAATAAGAAAATAAATTTTCAAGTAATTTTAAAAGCAAATTTTTCTGGTAATTTCTCGTCCAGATACCTAATTTCAAACATTTTTTGTTAGATTTCTAGATTTTTTTTTAATTTTTCGAGAAGAAATTTTGGCTCCAAATTGTAATCATTTATCAAGAGTTTTTTTTGATTTACTTGCTTTATCTTATCGAAATTCTCTAGGATTTTTGCAAGGATTTTTGGGATTTCAGTAATTTGAAATTTCTAATTTCCAAATTTATAGCAATTTGGTCGTGGGCTCTCGTTTTAAGAAAAATTGCTAGATCCTATAAAAAATCTTATCAGAATTAGCCACGATTTTCTTAGAGGGCTCTAGAATTTTAATGTAATTTAAAGTCCAGATTCCCAGAAAATTTGTCAAAATTTCTAGATCTTTTTGCAGTTTTATTTATATTATATTTTATTTATAACTCCTAGAACGTTTACAATTTTTATTCCAGGATTTTTACTCCAAATTGTAAGAATTCTCTTTGAGGATTCAAAAATTTTACTTATCAAGAATGTATTACTTAAACATTTTCAGGTTTCCTTCAAGAGTTCTAGAAATATCCACTAATTTTATGTTTTTGTAGGATGTGAAATTATGAAGCAGTTTTTTTTAAATAAATTTCTGGAATTTTTCAGTAATTTTTTTATAGAAATTTTCATTAGGTTTTCAAAGGTTTACAATTTTAATTAAAATAGGTCCAGATTATTTGAAATTGTTGAGGTTTAAAAAAACTCCTTCAAATTGCATAATTGTTTAGAGTTTAGTGTTTTTTTTTCAGAAATATTTCCTTTCAGACTCTTAGATTTTCCAGGGTTTCTTGCTTTACTTGCTTTTTTACTTATCGAAATTTTCAAATGTTCTGAAATTTTCTAGTAAGTTTTAATCTACATTTCTAGAAATTTTGTTGAAAATTTTAGAATATACAAACATTTTTTTCTAGATATCTAAAACTTCTCCGCAGTTTTATTTTTAAATGTTTCTCTTCGTTGATAGTTGTAAAATTTTTTAATAATTTTAATTTTAGATTCATCCAAATTTTTAATATTCTAGAATTTTTATCAATTTTTCCTGTAATTAAAAAAAATTATTTGAAAGTTCTCCGAATTTTTTTTACAAATTTTTCTTATAAAATTTTAGTAACATTTAGAACTAAAATCCTCGCTTATGTTTACTAATTGGAGGATGAATTTTTACTAATTTACTCACTCAAAAATTTTGTCTTTTTAATTTTTATTTTATTCAAAAAGTTTTGTAATGTATATGTAGAGAGGTATATCCCACCCTCCAATCAGTAAAACATCATCAAAAATTATTTTAAAAATTTGTTTGAATAAATCTATTAATATTTAATTAAGTTAATTGAGTTAACTGAAGATAATAATAACTTTGATTAAAACACTTAGAACCTTTCTTCAATATTTTATTTTGATTCAGATGCACATTTCGGACAGAAAGTGTCCATTATTCATGGTTTTATTGCTGATAAACTTTAGGATTTATATGAAATTTATATACCTAAGAAGAGGGTCATCACTCTGAGGAAGTCGCTCCTCGTCCACACCAAACGTGTCGCCCTCGAGAAGATCAACCTTAAATTCATCGACACCGCGTCCAAATTCGGTCACGGTAGGTTCCAAACCCCGGCCGACAAACTGGCATTCATGGGCGTCCTCAAGAAGGACAGGAAGGAGGAAGAGAAGGTTGCCGCCGCGACTACGGCCACTAGTTCGTAATATGTTACGTTAGATATTCCAATATCTATAAATTTTATATTATGGACAACAATAAATGAAGATAATTGTAAAGAATCCAAAATTGAGTAATTTGTTAAGATTAGCTATTTTGCGTAAACCCTACTGTTTTCGAGAAAAATATAGGGAAAGTAATATGATGGCCACATCACCATTTTATTAATTGTGACTACGATTTCGAGTTAAAATTGTCATTCTAAAAAATGTATGTCAATTTACAGTAGAGTTTAAGAATGACAAGCTTAACTCTGCCGAAACTATAGCTACAATTAATATAAAAGTGTGTGATATTAAAAAAAAGGTACTTGTGTTTTGTATCATGAATTTTATATCTGGCTTGAGAAAAAAAGTATTCTACTAAACTCAACTCAATTTCTAATCAGAGATTAAATTTAATATCACGGAATTGTCTTCGGAGAGCATCTACCCATCAACATAAAAGTTGGCCCCCGTTGAGAGTTAGTAAAGAACAGATTAGAAAGTTTCTAGACTTTAGTACTATCTGTAAAATGATTTTACTGAAGTTTTTATCTCTTGATATTAATACAAAAGGTTAAATCTTCTGTGGTTTCATTTATCATTTATCACAGAATGATATTAATAATAATCATCAATCCGAAATTTTATATTACTACTGCTAGCAAATATTGAATATCTAAAAATTCTAATTCAGATAGATTTGGGGTCTAGCGTTTGAACTAGAAAATTAAATAATCTCCTTTACCAGTTTAAAAAAAAAACATGAATCCTTTAAGCCACCTCCAAAGAGAGTTTCTAGTCAAATCAAATAGCATGTCACTAAAATCTCTAGAAGAAAAAAAGTACTCAGGAACTTTAAGATGCTGACTGCTGATATGATTTCAGGATTTCTCTTCGATTTTCATATAATTTTGCTCAGTGGCAAATGATACTAAAATGCCATTAGTATAGTAAGAGAAATATTTGTGCGTTAAAGGTGTTAAAGTGAAAACCAAACCATGAATAAGTTTTGCAATATGTGTATAAGCCAAACGTCAACCTGTAGCAAGTGATAAAGGCCAAATTTAGGTTTAAATAGATAAATTTTATCGCTTAAATTCTTTAATTTTGCCATTCGTCACACATCTTCCTCTGGTAGATTAACTTTCATGATGTCGAAAGTTGAAAAAATAACTAATTTCTATGTTTGATCTTTTTCTACGGTACCATTAATAATACATGTGCAATTTGAGTAGCTACTTTCATACTAGTTATACAATTCAAATTTTAATATGTTGGTCAACTTATCAAGTGTAATTAGAAAAAACACGAAAATATTTTTACAACGTAAGGACTTATATATTTTATTATCAAGTGTATCTAATTAAATAAAAAAATATTATAATAATATCGACAAGAACGACAAGATCTTTGAGCCTTTTATTAATTTTTGACTGATGAATTTATGCATCACATTATTTGATTATACTTGATAATATAAACTATACTATTTTTTATATTATAAAATTAAGCTGTTTTTCTGTTATTTCTGAAAATATCAAGGAAATAAATTAAAAATTCAGTCTAAAGCAAATCAAGTGAAAAGGTTTTCCAATGTAAGTATAACTTTTATTGGTGCTATTAACATTTTACATGTTTTACACAGGTCTTAGTAATTGATTTTTTTATAATCATCAAGGTAATAGCAGATGTAAAGTATACATAATTATTATAATAATATGATGTGCCAAGCAAATAATCAGCTTGTTATAAAATTTTAACGACCATTGTTATTATTATTAACTCTAAAAATTAACTACTCATTCATTTTTTAAACCTCGCAGAATGAGGTTAATATCATTTTTTATACCTGTATATATTACAATTATTGATATAAAGCAATCACGCATAAATACCTGATCACCTCAAATAATTCAGAAATTACCTCTAAACGTGAAAGAAACGAAGTAGTAATTTTATTCCTCTAAATAATTCATCCATCATCCGTACCCTTACTCAACTTGTAACGGTCATCATCGATTATTGAACAAATATTTGACGTGCACTTTATCGCCACACATTTCGAAGGTTGATTATAACCGGCAACGCATCACTAATAATTAATACACTAAGCATACATATTCTTTATAAAAAAAGAGTCGATTACCGAAGAAATATACGTTTATAAAAGAATTAATCGATACACACAGTAATAAATGATTTAAGGTTTCCCAATTCGGCTCCTTAATGTTACATTTTAAATAATTCTCCAATCTTAAAATAATTAAGATTGATTCGTATCTATATAAAAATATGTATTTTTGGAAGTAATTAAGCAAATCTATTAATATAATTTTTTACAGGTATAGTATTCTCTTGTGATGTTTTTTCTATAAGAAAATAATTTATTATAATATGTTGATAATGGCCTTATTTTTAATTAAATAAGCAAGATAACATAAGAGTGTAAATATATCTATTAAACACTATTTTTGTCATTAAATATTCTCTTGCAACTTTCAAGTTTCATAATTTAAGTATTTAACGTTATTTAGAAACAATTAATTGAAACTAAGTTACTCTGCTGTTTATTTCTATTGTGTTCTGTAACTACACATTAGTCCGTTGAGCAATAAATTATTATTATTATCAGCGTAACAAGTCTGTAATTCTTATTCTCCCTAGTAGTGTGATTGTTTTGTTCTGGTTTTAAATTTATAGGAAATTTTCCATTGGTTGCTTTGGTATTTATATGGTACTGAGTAACTTAAGTTAGTTAAGGCTTGTAAGTGCCTTTTTTAAATTTCAATTGTTTTCTTCTCTAACCTTATCTTTCTTACCATTAAGGTAAGTTATTAGTTAAAGTTAACGTTGAAAATATTAAGAAAACTGAAGTAGATCATTGAGAAAACCTAAATATTATTATAGTTATTTTGCATTTCAACTAATGCATTTTACCTGTGATTGTGTTTATTGTTAAATCTCTTAAATCTTAAACACTTCTTTATGTTGTCCTTTAAAGATTAACTCAACTCAATATGGTTAAAGTAAACAAAATTCGCATCTTATCTTCTCGGATAATAGGTAATATAAATAATATAGATAATATATTATAAAATAGACAGCGCAAATGAGTTTTAATATAATTAAGCTGTGATAATAATTTGATATACTCTAAATTTTAACATGTATATATACTCCTGAAATTTATTAGTACAATATAAAATATAAAATAACTTGTAATCACTTTCGCCACAGTTTATTTTTATTTTGCTAAATGTACATTTCGTTTACGATGTAAATATTTTAAATAGCTGTATAATCAACATTGTTATTGTTGATTATTGTAATAAAACATGTTATTCATACTACTTGTTAAATATTGGCATTTAGGAAACAATAATGGAATTTATTCTTTTTTAAATTTCGTTCTTTCGGTCTTTTTATAGAAACCTCTTGTACAAAGGTATTCTTGAAACCGGTTGTTGAATTTCCTTATTTTCCATGGAAACACTTTAGTTGGGATACTATGAATTTTTTGCTGAATTCTCTGTTTGAACTAATTTGGATTTCTTGGTTGAGTTATCGAATCTTGAGACCACATGGTTATCCAACAAGTCTAACAGTTTCCATTGACTACCTTGCAACGTGTGATGTCGCTTCATCCTGTTGAATTCATGAAAATTGTTCAATCCAGGTCAGGTGTAACGAAAAATTATAACATTTCTACATAACGATCTACAACAACAGTTATTGTGATCGACTGATCATTTCCGATACTATAAAATGAAACAACCTGTGAGACAAAAATGGGCATCATCTGACATCAACTGATCTATGGTTTCTAAAATAGCGCAGTTGTTACTTTCTCAACTTCACTACCCCGTAGTGCTGTCACCTGCTCATGGATGCCAAAATTAATGAAAGTTCGGCGCAAAAGTTCAGAATTTGGTCGGAATAGTTTTTTTAACTTCGTCAACGGTGAAAAATTAGGGTGACTGGATCAGTTGAAGATGCTAAACACACTGGTTATCCAAAAACAAAACTTTCAAATGCCAATATCGAAGCAGTGGATGAGAGTGTTGCTGAAAGTCCCAAAACATCAATTCGTCGTCGTGGTTAAGCAAATTTCAAGTTCTTTACAGCACACACTGACAAAAATGTGTATCCATGCTTACAAAATTCAATTAACACAACTGAAGTCCACAAATACTTGTGTATTACAGGAAAGAATTAAATGCAGAATTGCCATAGAAAATGTCGACAAAAGAGTACGTATATGCCAGCATAAATATTGCATAACTAATCCTATCCTACATACTTTATGATTCAATAAAAATATGATAATGTAACGACTAAAAACTGTGTTTCCTATTTAATTTAAATCTCGCGTTAATTTTAGACATCTAGCATATTTAGCACTGTGTAGTATTTTTTTTTAACTTGTTAACTAAATAATAGAAAAAAATTAAATAATTTAGAAGATCAATTTTGTTTGTAGACACTTGTTTCGATATTTAATATCTCATAATTATACAGACTTATACACAGCTTATACAGACAGGTGTGATTTCAGCTTCATGCTAATATATAAATCAGGATTTAAAACTTTAATTTATAATTCCAGATAAGTGCCTATTCTTTTGTAAATCATTATTTTTCAATTCTATTCTAACTGATGAACCTGGCTTTGTTTGATGGGAGGGCAGGAAGGTCCGTTGCACGTAGGCCCTAGTGGGTTCTTCAGTACATCTTCTCATCTGAGTCCTCATTTCTTGCTACGATCAAGCCAACACAAGACATTGGCATACACCAGGTTCGCAGCAAGAGGGACTCTTAGGATGTCTGATGACTTAGACATCCCTCTATCATTGTGGATTCACGCAGATTGTATAACACCAGGCAGTCCAGAAGTACATGCTCAGCGGTTTTCTTTTCCTCTTCACACCCACTGCAGGCAGAACTAGATTGTAGTCCCGGTCTGTTCAGGTGCGATCTTAAATTGTTAGAAGCGCTATAACCTTCTGTAAGTTTTCTCTGGACAGTTGCATACAGTATCCGGCCGTTTTAGTGTTCATTGTGATGAAGGTTTTTGAGACCCTACAGCCAGATGTATTATCCCATCGCTCCTTGTGGCATCTGATTCATGCTCTTTTCAGTAGGGCAATCAAGTCTTGCAGGGAAAAATTCCTACACCTGCTTTTGTTGACGACCCATCAATGGGTAATAAGTATTGAAGAAGTAATAATAAAATCTATTCATGGGTTTGAAAAAGTGAACTCCGCCCGTTCTCCTATCAGCTAAAATTTTAAGTATTTTTTTTTATTTCAAATTTTATATATAATTTTTGTGATATATTATTAGTTAGGAGTACAAAGATGTAAAATAAATAAATAAATAAATACATGTATTTGTATTTGCTTCCTTCTCCAGATTCTTCGTATATCAGGTCTATTTAAAGCTTTCTAGTGATTATATATTTTCGAAGGATGTTGTCCACCGGCATCATAATCTGTTTCTATTCTATCTTTCCATCCAAAAAGTAATCAATAATAAGGACAAGAAAAGAAACTCAGATACTCTCTCAATTTGAAACTTTTAAGCTTATTTTAAAGCTTCATGTCATCTTTTTTGTGCTAGAGTGCTAAAAATTATTATCTAACGTTATTTTACGTATATTTTTTGCTATTCATTTTGTCCAATGTTAAGTTGTCCTTTCATCAATTAACTCCAACGGGGTCTTAATAACCCTTCATATTTCCTGTCATTATTGGAAAATAAAAATAAAAATTAAAAATTCAGGTGAAAGAAATTAAAAAAAATTAAACTATATCACGAAGTAAGTACCTTAATCATTTCAATTCAGGTATTGAAAAGTCAAATATTTATTAATAAATTAGTCTGTATACAAAAAAGGTATTGTATAAAATTTAGAGTGAAATTTTAAGCTATTTCATGGAAGAAGATACACTTTTTGGTTAGGATTTGATGTACACCACTTTTCTTCTATTTAACAGTGACATATTTGGTTGATTAATTTCTAACTTAATTCGTAGTTTGGAATATCTTGATTTATTAAAACACTTGGTTTTGTTTCACTATTTGTAATTTTTTTCTAAGACTAGTTTCGACCGTGGATCCTTAAGAATGAACAAAAATAGTGAAACAAAGTGTTTCAATCAATTAAGATAAGAGACATATTTTTTTTTAATACAGATGCGTATAATTCCTTAATGTAGATCATACGATTTTATTTATTTATAATTATTTTATTTTAAATTAAACTTTCGTATAAACAATGTTGCTTCTCTTCCCCAATATTTTTTTTAGCTTCTTTATCAAAAATCGGTCTTTTTGCTTCTTCTGTTCGATGTAATCATTGTTTACTTCATTTCTTCTTTGTCAATCCATAATTTGTATGTCGGGTTGGGTATAACTCAGTATAAGGGGAGCCTTACTTTTTTGGAATGGTTGATATGTGACCACCCGTCTTTGCCATTTTGTTTGGTTTAGTAGTTATGGAACCATAGCCGCTAGAGCAACGCGTCCTTACATCGAAGCTGGGCGTTCAGTGGTTGCTACACAACGCAGATTTTGAACACAATTCAATGTTCAATGTTGGAAGGCCTGGTCGTGTTCCTATGCGAAACACTATCTTGAAGTGGGCGCAGAGCTTCCATATTAGAGGATCGTTAAAGCCTGGAGTACCTTAAGGTGGAGAAAGAACCCCTGAAAATATGATTCAAGTTAGGGCAGCTGAAGAAGCAAGTCTACATCGATCGGTAGTGCAGCATGTTCGCGTACTGAGGATGAATTAGTCACTACGGCGAATTTTGCATTTAGATTTACACTTTCACCCATACAAGATGATGATTGTACCGAAACTAAAATCATTATTTCCAGGACGACTCATTTCGCTACGAGGGTACACCGATCTTACGCCCTGCGATTTTTAAAGGCTCGCATATTTATTCCAAAACCAAGCACCCTTGATCCGCTGTTCAATGGTATAGCCCGAGAAATTCTATCGATTCCGGCCAACATGTTGGAAAGAATCGACTTCAGCAGTGTGAAAAAGAACGTACATTACTTAGATGATGATTTTGCGTACATAAATGTTTTTCGGCCCTTTTCTCTGATATTAATACGAAATGAAAAATCCACAACTACCTATTAAACAAATAAAATTTTAATTTAATTGCAAATTGTCTGACTTATGATTTTTTTAAATACGTCATACTTCTCTGCCGGACACTATATTATGTGAATATTGTTTTTAGGTAATTTTATATCTTTATTGATATTTTAGATTATTCAGTCTCTACTATGATGTTATCGGTCTTTCTGTAATTGTTGAAGTGTATACATTTTATCTCTCATTAATAATTGACCAACATTTTTTATTTTCTTGATACAATATACAGTTAATACTCTCTAGTCTTCAAATTATATAATCACTGCATCTGCTATTACATTTTAACGAAAGACTTCATTTCTTGAATTTGAATTAATATTTTTTTTCGATTGATGTTGTTATTGTATAAAGTTTGAACCTTTCTGAAAAAGCTCGAATTTTCTAAATATGGTCTTCTCTAAACACAAATATATTGTTTGTATGCGCATTTGTGACAATTTGTAAAATTTCTTATTAATATTTTTTATAGTGACTTCGAATTGAGCATATAATTCTATATTTCCTTATTACTTCCTAAATAATAAATAGTTTATCCTTCCTTAATTCGAATTTTATTTTGATTCACTAATATCTAAGCTTTAAATGATTTCTGAACGCAGGTGCATGACTTTTCTCTTATATTCAACATCACTTAATCACTCGTACCACAAATTATGATATTGGTTGAATCTTAATTCGTTTCGGTTCCGACCAATAGATGTCTACATTTGTATTTTTAACAAACTATTTTCAGTTTGATTATGTAATCTAAATATTATTTGGTAGGAGACACTTTAATTGCCATTAAAAAATTGTGAACCGATTAAGTAGTAATCGCAAGATGGCAAAGCAAATTAAAATATCGTATGTTTTATTGTTTTACTTCCGAAGAGGAAAAAAACAACGCACGCCCATAAAAAGTTATGTGCTGTATATGGTAATATAATGTAGTTTGCTAATTTTCGTTCTGGTAATTTCAATGTCAAAGGTGCGCCACGTTCAGGAAGGTCAGTTGCTAGGGAAGACGATAAAATTAAGGCATTAATCGAAGCAAACCGCGTTACAAGAATCGAGAAGCCTGAGAAGTTTGCACAAGCTGGGTTATGTTAGTAAACTCAATATTTGAATTTCACATGAACTAAAAAAAATGCATTTAACAACGTGCATAAATTCCATCGACAAGCTCTTGAGAAACAATGAAATTTATCCATTTCTAAAACGTATTGTCACTGATGATAAGAAATGAGTAGTTCACTACAATGCCGTGCGAAAACGATCATGGTGAAGTCCCGGTGAACAAGATGCAACCACTTCGAAAGCAAAAATTCACCAGAAAAAGGTTTTCTCAATTTTGTGGGATTACAAAGGCGTCGTGTATTTTAAGCTGCTACTACAGAACCGAATCATCAATACGGTTGTGTATAGTCACTAATTACACAAATTAAATGAAAGGCGGCTAGGATTTTGTATCGAAGCGGTGTTGTGTTCCATCATGACATGATACGACTACAGAAAAATTTAGTGATACGCCAGAAGTTGCTGGAGCTTGGATGGGATTTGATGGATCATACCCACTAGACCTTGCAGTACCCAACTATTATTTGTTTGATTTTTGCAAGGGTAAGCAATTCAATTCAGACGATGGGTTCAAACAGCGCTTCATTTTTTTCTGTGAACGTGGTATCATGATGTTACCCGAAATATAATAAAAAGTTATTTTTTTCAGCGAAAAAAAGGTCAATGTATTACTGTATAATATTATTCTAGTAAAAAAACCGAAATAACTTAAAACTCAACCTAATATTATATTATGGAGACTTTAAAAATATCAGTCTAAATCTTGAGAGATATACAGGATTTGATGCTCTAATTGAATATAATCTTATAAACAAGCTAAAGAGAACATGAACGACTCTGTTCTATTGGGTATAAATACACGAGTTGATTGGAGTGTTGTTAGTTTAAAAAAAAGTTGGAATAAGCAACAAATTGTTTGAGAGCTTTGAATTTAAAAATGTATGTTTATATATAATAAAGAGTATAATAGATAAAAATATGTACTATAATTTTGACGTAAGAGGTCCGGAGGGAGTTCACTCAGCAGAATGTTCTTCCACTCCAGCCTAATGCTGGATTTAAAGTAGTTCATACTTGTGGACTGCTAATTGCCATTTTGATTTCATTTTGCTTCAAAAAGCATTATATAGTGACTGAATTGTGCTCATTATATTTTTACTCTAATGTCAAACTGACATTTTTTGTACGTATTGTACATAACCTTTGGTCATTAATTCGTAAAATCGGATCGAACCTGATTTTATATATTTATATTATTTGTGACTTAAGTCAATCAATTTATATGAAGAACTGAACTTGTGTTTAGTAAATGTTGATTTTCCGAAGACGAAAGGAGTGTAAATATTCATCGAGCCTAGTTTTAAATTTTTTACCAGATTACCCAATGACACTCCCTTACAAATTTCACACGCTAACTTGTATATTTGTAATTTTTTGGGGCTAAAATAGTGTTTTGATTTTACAGAAGGGTTATAGAATTACATGAATGTTATGTTTTTATATTTTTAAGATAGTGATTTCTAAGCTACTTTGCCAAAGATGTTAAAATTAGATTTTTGTGCTCTTTTATTTTCACCAGCGAAAAAATATTTACTGTATTTGCAGAATTCATGTTTTAGTCTCTAATACACAGATATTACCAAATTCCTTGGTATAAATTTAGGCCCTAAACTTTAAAAATATTATACAAAAATGTTGCTATGCTACACTACACGACTACAATATAGTGTACGTCAGTGGAGATCATCAAGTTTGATAAGTAATTATTTTAAATTTTGCAAACAAGAGATAAAGATGACTACAAAACCAGAAATTATAATACACTTATCAAAATAAGTCTAATATTTACGGAACTAAAATTTTTAACAAAAGTCCATTAAAAATTAAAGCTAATGAAAACAAATATATGTTTAAAAGTAATCCGAAACTTCTCATAAATAATAATCATATTTTTCTACAAATAAATTTTAGCATAATATAGTTTTAATTTAATCGTATTAGTTTTAAACTGATATGCATATATTTGTGCTTGTGACCTATCCTATTTACATATTGGGGATAGCTTGGATCAATATGGCTTTACATTTAAACAACTACCTAAATTGTAATAACAACAATTTAATTTAATAAAAAATATTTTTTAATGCTTACCGAGTTAATTATGAATTTAATCCAAACAAATATATTACCATTAGTCGCATTATTAAGTATAAAATTAGTAATTTTACAGGCTCTTACTATTATAATTATAAATGCACAGTGACGTTGAATATTCATATATTAACTTTAATCGATTAAATGATTTAAATTATTATTATACCTCCATTCACAAATCGTTATTAAGTGTTTAGCATATCATCTCAGTTCTCATACATGTTGCGTGATTATGTAGCAGCTAATCGCATCATCACAGTTTCCGCTTAATTAATCTGTAATTAATCATCAACTAGACCGTTAACTAAACATAGGAGGAAAAATCGAACACGTATGCGTTTAAATAAAATTATCCCCTCGGCATTTGAAAGTTTCAGTGCGAGCAATTAAAGTGTCCGTCAGGTGTATCGATTGTGACGGTTTCAAATAATAGCTTGCACGATAATTATTATCCAGAAATAAAGCTGCTCCCGGCAGGAGACATTACGTAATAGGGGAATGCGTGGTGCGATATCTTTATGAAATAAATTCCGCATTTGATAGGTAGTTAAAATATATTGAAAATGTTTAAAAGTAGAATGCAATGTTAAAATAGAAATTTATTTCTGGGATTTATGAAGACATGTGCATGTTTCGTTCATATTACCTTTTATATTTCGGGAAAGAGACAAAATAAAAATAAGAAATTAATCATTGTACTTGGGTACAATATTCTCTATGAAGATCAATTACCGTATATAGTCTGTTCGTTGGATCTTCCGTCGTACGTCACAAATTATCGCTTCGAGAAACGACGCAAAAACATTCAGTCTGATAAAGTAAACCAAATGCGTTAGAAAAAGAACGCACTGTAAAACTTTCGTCGTTTCTTGAAGCGATAGTTCGTGACGTACGACGGAAGATCCAACGAACAGACTATATAGTCCATCCGTTGGATCTTCCGTCCTACGTCACAAAATATCGCTTCGAGAAACGACACAAAAACATTCAGTCTGATAAAGTAAACCAAATGCGTTAGAAAAAGAACGCACTGTAATACTTTCGTCGTTTTTTGAAGCGATAGTTTGTGACGTACGACGGAAGATCCAGCGAACCGACTTTATGCATACATATATATTTTTGAAGCATTTATCGCACTCAGATTGAGATACCTCCAAAATATACATTTTGAACGCATCAACTGCTTCTGCTTCGTGGAAAAATATTGACCAATTTATTTTTGATTTTCGGGAATAAAAAGGAGTCACTGGCCAAATTAGAGCTGTGCGGCAAATAATCCATCAATTAACTTCTCAAAAAGAGTCTTGTTTGAGTCGATGCTTGCATTGTCCTGGTGGAAATGTTGCTTCTTCTGAAGTTGGTTTCAATTATTTTTCCGATGATTCTGACAAACAAATATTTCTGAACTATTTAACATTGATCGTCAGAAACTGTACTAATTGAAAAAATAAGCGAACATTCGCTCCGGACTCGAACTTTTGCTGGATTTGGCATATCTTGTAACACTCATAGAGTCGATAGCTGTTTATTTTTGGGATATTACTCATATACCTATGATTTTTTTGTTAAATTATGTAGTTTCCAATGCGAACAATTTTTTGACTGGCAAATGTTCATGCAATATTGAATTTATACTGGTCCTACTTATACCCAAGGAGAATTTCACTAAAAGTCATATAGCGATCTTGAAATATGAGTTCAAGCACAAGATCAATGTTTTCTGGAAGAACAACCAATTTTGGACGACCTCAATTAAATTAATGTACCATAGTGGATTTTGATGGTACTTTGTCGCCAAAAGTCAATGCTTGTTGTTGGGATAATCCACGCCGAAAGTTATCGCACGAAAATTAGATTAGGAAATTTGATTTCTTAGCTGACATCAACTTTTCAAGTCACTGTAAACGCAAATGGTGTATGGATATCACGTTAGGGGGCCTAAGGTGTCAGATGGCATTTGGATATTATTAACTATTAACTACTATTATTAGTGAAATATATCAAGATTAAACATAATAAATATTTATTGGTTCAAGTGATTGGTGATCGTATTATTCGTAGGATATACCGTGTGCTCCGTTTGAAGACGATTAAAACTAAAGATGAAACAAAAATAAAACCTCCAAAATAATTTTAGTAGATAAAGGAATCATTCTAATTTTATTCTGATAATTTTCGTTCAATGATAGAGATACAAACTGCAATTGAAAATTTTACATGGGAATTCCCTATGATGTGTGTTCAAACGGGACACACGGTATGTAATATAATGGATCTTTAAACTAAAAAGGGAATCCTTTTAACCAAAATTGTGTTAATATATATTATTTTAAACGGGAGACCGAAGATAAATAAATAAAGAAATAAAATTACACAGCTAAATGATAACGTAGCCGAAAGCTTAGAACTAATAGTACTATAAATATTAGTAGTATGTATTTTTAACTTTAAACAATGAGCGCAATTTTTAAACACTTTTAATAAATTAACGAATTATTAGTTTTGAAAAATTGATATTATAAGAGCAAGATTTTATGTTTACTCATATCTCTATGATATTTTGTAATAGTATCTCTTATAATATCTCAATAATAAGAATGTTAGGCCTTGCTAAACGGGCTATCGACCAGAAGATCCTTGTGCAATATATTTGTAGGTAATTGAACTTATTGCTTCAGGGGATCGTTCCGTTGCTGTGAAGCGCAAATAATTAGCACAATACATAATGTATTTCCTTATAATTATCCCAGTATATAATAATTTCATTCCATATCATTTCAAGTTCAAGAGGTAAAATTGTGTCAATATTACGTTCAACGCATTATAGTTTTTAGGTTTTTAACAAAATAGAATTCATAAGAAAATAGCAAAATCCCACTACTATGTATCTCTAACTATTACACATGCACCTAAGACTATTAGAATACTAAAACGTTGAAATTTATTAGTACAATGCTACATTTTTAGTCCAAACCTTAAAAAGCAACATAATATAATCACAAAGACTATAATGAAATTAAAAGTTGTTTTTGTTTAGCTGAAATTATTTACTTCAAATTATTTACTTCTTATATATAGGATTTAAAAAAAAATAGATGCAAAAAGAATAATTTCCTAAAAATATAGATATTAAGAGAGTATAAGATAAATATGTTTAGAATTTTTCAAGCATTAAATAAATCCATCGGTGAACTCGGTTGAAGTCAATGCCAGTGGAAGGTGGTAGTGCAACAGCCGCTAGCTGTAGGTGTAACTGCAGTTGAAGAAAAGAAAGAAGAGAATAAAGAAGAATCTGAGGATGAAGGTAAAGACTCGGGCTTCAGTCTCTTCGATTAAGAACCTATTTATTTATTTATTATTTGCTTTGTTTCTCTTCATAAGTTAATCAAAATTACATACCATTATAAATAATATAACTAAAATTTTAATTGAAGAGACCCGGGCGGAGTTCATTTCTTCAAAATGTTCTTCCACTCTGACCCATTTAGCCTATTCTCATGAAGAATCTTCGTTGGGGTTCTTCCGGCGGCCATTATTCAGCTTCTAAGCTCATTTCTTCTTTTTATAAATTACTATTTCCATTAAATTAATTGATATTTCAATATGTAAAAATAATGTATATATTCTGTCAACATGACTTAAACATTGTATAGTGTATTCATCGCTCTTTTGCTGAGCAATAAAAATCAAAGTATACCTTGTTTTTATTATTCATTAATTTTGTAATAATAAAAACTTCAAAAATAAGTTATTATATTATTTAATTTCTTTTACTAATCTATCAATAGGGAAAAAATGCCGATTAAGATATTCCAGCGGTTTTAATTAATGCAAAAGTTTTTTCTTTTTGCACAAATATATTATTTTTATTATCAATGGTCAATAGCCTAAACAGTGTCGTATTGACAATACTAAACCAGAATAAAATGTATCAACGAAAAAACTATTTAAAAACTGCAGAAATAATGATGTATATATTATTTGCCAAAATGTGTCTTAAAAACTTTGATACAATACATTATATTTATTATTACACGAAAACCTTTATTCGAAACACTTAAGGAAGAACTGAAAATTTGACTCTGTTTAGATTGCACCTAAATGCCAGTTTAAGTAAGAACTCTTGCAAATAAGCGGTTTATTATTTCAGTTGTTTATATTACTTCATTTCTAATGTATTGAAGACTACGTTTATCTCTAACTGGAACTACTAACTAGAAAAATAATATAAAAAAAGAATAATTAAATATTACTAAACACAGAAACATTTTATATAATTTAATCTCCACTTAAGCAACTTCAAAAAAATAATCTTATCGATCAAATCATAATGATTAAAATCTTAAAAATCAAGTTGTAGCTTCAAATGAACATATACATAAGCTAAAATAGGCTTAATCCTTAGTAAAATGAAAAAGCTAATAGAATTAAATGATTTTAGAATTGTACCGAGTAACATATTATATTATATACATGTAAAGTGTATATTTGAGATGATATCCAAGTAAAATATGGAAGTTGGGAATTTAAAGTCTTGTCAATGTTTTTGTCGTAAAGTTGAACGTTTAAGAAATTATAAATATGGCTAGGTTGAGTAGATCAGTGAAGAAATTTCTTGGGCTGCATTCCAGAAAGATAGTAATTATAGTCATTATCTATAAAGCTACAAAGAGGGTTAAAAGAAACCTATGATAGACAGTAAGTGATGATAAAAACCTCTTGATAAAGCTGAAGTGTTAGGACAAAATTACTGTTTCGAGCTGTGTTAGCTCTATGTTGGCTCTGCAGTTATATTCAAGTGAGATCTTTAGGATTATTCGTGCTAATCAGCTACGAAATATTTGTACCATTCTGGGAAGAATAAAAGTAACAGTAACTGAAATAAAAAAAAAGCATCAGCAATTAATCAAAGTTATTACAAATAAAGATTCTGGATGGACAAACCCAAAACTTGACAATATGACAGTGGTATGTTTTACATTGGCCTAAATAAGGCAAAAAGATAATACTATAAGTTCCATACAAGGAAATACAAATCTCAACCGACTATGCTAAATTCTAAGAAGAAAACTCACAGTAATATAATTCAGGTAAGCTAAAGTAAAGTAATTAGGTGTAAATATAAATATAAAATAGTGTAAACTCATAATCAGACCAATTTCAAGTTAAAAAAGAATTAAAATGGCATCTCCATTAACACATAGTTTAAATTAATTACAATCTCTATAGCTGTAAAAATATTATAATTAAAGGATGTATGCAGTAATCATATACGTGTGCTTGATAATCTTAAATTCACCCTCTTTATTCACAGCAAACCAAATGAAGGACCACGTATATGCATACACATTCTCGCCAATATATAAGGCTTGCCATAATTCTCTAAAAATGACTGATTTTGTCGATGACAGAGAGGTGATTTTTAGAGGAGGTTCTCATAAGAAAGGCATTTTATTAATAAGACAAGAAGTAAGAAAGTCATTTACCAAAGCACAACATTGCAATTATAAAACTGACTGTATGTTATAAATGTTATAACAACTAGGCAATAGAGAAAGGAATTGTGGTACTTAACACATAACAGCCATTTCTTTTTCATTTGCAGCTAATGGATATTAATTCTACCATACTTCATACAAAGAATAAAAAACAAGACTAGATACAAATATAGTCAACCCGTCCTTTGTTATTTATTCACAAACAATACAAAAATTAATAAAACACCTACTCAAATTTAGACAGCAAGAATCACGGGCGGGTTCACTGGTTTCCAGTGTTCTTCCACTCAAACCCACAACCATTCACTGACCAGTAAGACATGCAGGCAGCTTCTGACTTCTTCATTTCAAATATATTGGAGCAAATAAGCTATTTTTGTCCCTTTTTGAGAGGTGTATTTGACATTAATCTGTCATTGTGACAATATATAAATTTAAAAATAGTATATTGTTCAACGAGTGACGAAAGTAACATTTTTTTAAGCGAGAGAACAGTTTACCAAACGAGGCGAAGCCGAGTTTGGTAATGTTCGCGAGCTTAAAAAAATGCTTTCGACGAGTTAAACACTATACTTTTTCTACTACCTTACCTATGATACTAACAAACTTTTATTATATAAACAAATACTTTATTTTGAATTAAAATTACAAAACTACAGATCATATTTAAATTACTTACCGACAACTTTGCAAGATATGCAAACAGCACAGTGAATATGAATTTACGCGATTATATGCCTTAAATTCCATGAATTTTGCATATATTTCTTCATACCTCGTTTTCGATTTTTCTGATAATAAACACATAGGTTTTCTCAGCTTGATTTACTATTTCTGGTACAGTATTGGGAAGATCTAAATCACTTACTGAATCAGAAATCATGATATGATGAAGTTACGAACAGTACAAATTCAAAAACTGACGTTTAATAATGACACGATATAGTGACAGCAAGCAACTAGACGGAGGTGAAAATTTGTAAGTAACTTTCGTCCCTAGTGACGAAAGTTAGCGTTATGGGATTTTCTCTCACTAGTGACGGAACTCAAATTTTCGCTGGAGTATTCGGTGACGAAAATTGTCTTTTTATAAAGGGTAGTAGAAAAAAACTTTTTTTTCTGTATGATTAACCGACACTTTCCCTGAACCCTAAGATAATACCACATTTATTCTAATTTTAAAAGCTAGTAGACTCAGAGCAAATCGTAAATATTTGTCGTTTTCGGAATTTTAGAATTTCTTAAGCAATGTGTTTTTCAAAGAAAAAAATCGTTCTACAACTGACGACCTTATATCTATAAAACTGCTATTCAAAAAGCCTTCATTACCTAGTAATACACGGTGGCAGTATTCTTCAATACTGAAAAGGCCCACGATATAACGTTTTGGAATTCTACAGAAACTTCATAATTGGCATATCAGTAGACATTTTGTTTAGAATTTCTTCTCTGTTCGTAGTTTCCAAGTTTGAGTAGGACCAAATTTGTAAGAGGTATACATTCAACGGAATAATTTACCCCAAGCCTTGTCTTGACTGCCACTTTATTTAATATAGTGATCGTTCTGTATTCCCGCTTATATATGTTGATAATCTTACAATTTATTGCTTCTCGAAATATGTATCGATAGTAGAACAGCAACTATAACTATTTATCAATAAAATTATTAGTTGGGATTTCTTGAATAATTTTCTCACCTATCTCTCTGTGAAACATTATGAAGTAATAGTCAAATAATTTAAAGTGTTTAACAATTCTTTACCTATTATTAGTTAGGTTTGTAACAATTGATTTCATCCTTTGGCACTTGGTTATACTGCGTAAGATCTGTACAGACTTACTAAGTGGTTAAGGGAAGTCCGTGGAAACAGCTCTGCACTCCCTGGTTAGTCAAATAGAAGGAACAATGGGCCACAAGGAGTACACGCTGGTGACCTTCCTCGACATCGAGGGAGCGTTCAACAATGTGTACCCTGAAGCCATTGAGTCCGCCTTAAACGCAACTGGAATTGAGGCAACAGTTGTCGACCTCATAGGCAAGTTGCTCCGAGGAAGAAACATCCGTTCCAAACTAGGGAACTCCCGTATAAGTAGGCAGGCGAACAGGGGCACGCCACAGGGCGGGGTCCTTTCTCCCCTACTCTGGAACCTTGCGTTAAACGACCTTCTCTCACATCTACGCAACTCCGGATGTAGGGTAGTAGCCTATGCAGATGATGTGGCCCTAGCCATCTCAGGGAAACATCTCAATGTAATGTCCCAGCTCACACAACGAGCATTACTAATACTAACTCAGTGGTGTGAACGATGCGGCCTAGGCGTAAACCCACAAAAAACTGAGCTAGTTCTTTTTACTAGGAAACACAAAATCCCCAAATTCTCACCCCCCATCTTAATGGGAGTAGAATTGGAGATAAAAGAACAGGCTAAGTATTTAGGTATCATACTGGACCGAAAGCTCAGTTGGAAACCTAATATCCAGGAAAGAGTACGGAAAGCCACCGTGGCGCTGTACTCTTGCAAAAAGACGGTAGGCAAAAAATGGGGCATGAAACCCAACATCACCTACTGGCTCTACAAGGCAGTAGTAAGGCCAATACTCTACTACGGCGTATTCATATGGTGGACTGCTTTGGACAAAAAGGTTCACCAGCAAGCATTTGGGACGGTCCAAAGGTTGGCAACCCTGATGATTACAGGAGCTATTAGGACATGTCCCACGAAAGCACTGGAAACAATCCTCAATCTGACCCCTGTGGATCTCCTCGGCAAGCAGATTGCGCTAACAACAGCATTAAGACTGAACTCAATCTGCCGACTCACAACTAATACGCGGGGACACACAAGAATTCTCAAAGAATTCCCCGGTGTCCCTAAGAATATTGACCGCTGTTTACCGATCCCTGCATTTCATAACAAGTTCTCCTCCCAGATCCCTACCAAGGAGGACTGGGCGGTGGACAAAGAAAATGAAGCAGGGACACTACACGTCTTCACGGACGGTTCTAAGCAGGACACAAAAGTTGGGGGAGCAGTCTTCTCCGAAGACCTGAAGATCCGACTATCCTTCAGACTACCAGACTACTGTAGTGTACTACAGGCAGAAGTAATCGCCATAAATACTGCAGTAGAATGGCTAAGGACCAATAGGACAAACGCAAACCGGGTCCACATTTACACTGATAGCCAAGCGGCAATCAGGGCTCTAACAGGTGTGAGTAGCACCTCAAAAGTGGTATCTGATTGCCGGAAATCACTAAATGAACTGGCAACACAGACAAACGCTCAACTCATCTGGGTGCCTAGCCACAGCAACAACCCGGGCAATGACACAGCGGATGAGCTGGCTAAGAATGGAACGAAGCTTCACTCGTCCTCAATAAACCATCACCCAGGAATTCCCTTAGCGACTAGCAAGGAAATCCTAAGCAATATCATCCTAAACCTAACAAACAAAAGGTGGATGAATGAGAGCAGCTGTAGCACAGCAAGGCAGATTTGGCCACGCTGCAACAGCAAAAGAAGCGATGGCATCATCTCATTAAAGAGACATGACATTGCGCTAACAGTGGGAGTCATCACGGGACACTGTCCCATTGGCAAACACGCAGAAAGGTTAGGAATAGCCCACAACGACTTTTGTAGAGGGTGCCTCGACGAAGAGGAGGAGGAAAACGTACTCCACTACCTCTGTCAATGTCCCGCGCTGGCCGGAATAAGAGATTCCTCCCTAGGCCGTTCCTTTATGAATGAGCTCTCTGACATCGAGACAACCGATGCCAGAAGCATAGCCAGATTCATAAATGGCTCCAAGTGGTTCCCATAAGAACTCAGGAAAGGGAAATTGGTATCACAACGGGCCTATCTAGGCCTAAGTGTGCACCTCTTCGTGGTGCTGCCACACCAACCTACTAAGTGGTTATAAATTGACGTAAAACAGACATTTTATAACCAATACAGGTAATTAAAACTATACCTTGCTAAATTCTGTAAGCCCATAGGCTACGTATAGTTTTTCTAGTCAATACGCAAGGTAGTTTTTAAAGCGAAGGCGACTCGTAGATACTATGCAGGAAACTGTTCTGTCGCTCCGATTGTGCAATATTGGCAAAAGTGATCTGCTAACGAAACAACACAATTGAATTTTAGCATTAAATATATAAACCATTTAGAAATTACACTAAATGCAAAATTTCAATACTATAGTAAACAATTATATGTAGAAAATGTATCACTATCAGTATCAGTACTGATACTGATCCCTACAAAAAATGATGGCCACATTATACTCCTAGATTCTTAACATGGCCCAGTTTTAGTTTTACATGTAAAGTATATGGATGGAATCCTGAATCCTTAACCGATAAAGACAATTTTGGCAACAATAGACAAATTAACCGAGGCATGTTTTTTACCCTGTAACCAATGCAAGATTTAGATACCCTTAAGTCGACGAAACTAGTAAAATTTTTCATCTGTAGTCATGAAGCCAATGCATTTTACTTTAAATAGTTTAGATTGTAATATTATTATACGAATTAATTTTTTGATAATAAAAACAAACACTTTAGCAAAAATATCCTCGAGAGCTGATAAAGTACCGAAATCACCATAAATCATTAACTTTACAAAATTATTTACCAAAGACAGAAAAACTATATTGTTATAATATGATATTCGAAACTGTAATCCGAAAATCTAGCGTCAAAATGTAAGAAGCAGGTCTCTAAATAATTCAATTAATTATATAAACTTTTCTCTCGATTTGCTATCTGTTCCATTTCCACAATCCGTCCTAAAAACATTTGTCGATCAAGACATTTTCGCTATAAAGCCGGGTATATGAAATAAATATTATTCAAAATTATTATTTAGTTTTACACTTCTGAAGTACATTTCTATATTATTTATAATAAAATCAGTCTTGCTGTCTATATTAATTATAAAATATGTACAATTCCATACAATCAAATACTATCTATAGCATGTTCACAGCTTTCAAACTGAATCTAAAATGTAAGAAAATAAATAAAGAATCAAGCTTCAAGAAACGTTCCAGATATTTTTACAGTAAACATGTGAAGACTTACAGTCCACAATATATTTCAGTATGTGATGACCAGATCTATATGCAGAGGCAAAATCATCATCATTATCAAAAATATATCAGAATATCAGAAACCTGTTTTGGGGAAAAAGGTCTTTAGAAGGAATGAATTTCTTATCAACACGGTATAAAAGATAATAAAATAAAGCTCGGAAGAATAAAACGATATCATTGAGGGATAGACAATACTAGTGTAGAAGAGTAAGATACTGGATAGTACAAAAGTGTGAATAGCACCCCTTTTTCTTTCATTACTTATACGCACACATTGTTTTACATATTGTAAATTTTATAGTGGCTTACATATAACTGGTGCAAAATTATGAACTATTACTTTTCGGCTTCATATTGAAGCGTAAAATAAAAGTAAAAAGGATTCGACGTCATCAAAATTAAAATTAAAACCACTAATATATCTTGGTTGTATTGATCACAAAAGCTATGTTGAAGTATGCATTTTCAGCAATTTCTTCTTTCATCTTCTTTAGTTCTTCAAAAAGGTTTCCCTTAAATTATGGTCTACTCTAGGAGCTGGTTAAAGACATAATTACATTAAAAAAAACTCCAGTCTCTTCTTTGTATTAAATATGTACTAAATCCTTCAATAATTTCTTCTAGAGTCCTATTTCTCTTATATAATTAATCAGCAGATTACATTTCTTTCTTGTTCTTAATATATTGTTTATTTGTGAATTAATAACTATTTAGCTTACAGGTTTTATTCAAATTAAATTCTATATTATTTTAAACGAAGTATAAAGCAGATTATATAAGCATGATATTATTTATCAATGGATGAAAAGAGTGAAGAAGCAAATATCTTTGAAATTTCTATTTATTTGTCTAATTCGATTGATCCTTTGAAGTGTTTAAGTAAATCGTTGCAATAATTGACCAATTAAATTAGTAACTAACAGCGCAGAAACTGGAGGGCCTCGTGGTCGCTAGCCAAACACTACAACTACTAGTAAAAATTGAGAAATAAGAATCTAATGAAATAACGGTTCTGGCAAATACACTTAAGGGACCGTGTCTGAAAATCTTCAGCTGGGGAAACAATCGCACGGAGCCAAGTCGGGAGTATATGGGGCTTGGGAGCCACCGGGAAATTGGTAACAATAAAAGTCGTGTGGATGGGGGCATTGTCTTGGTGGAGTCTGACCGTATCTTTGATGTTTAGCCATCACGCACGTGAGCACCTGCAGGTAAAAGGCTAAGTTCACAGTTTCTCCCTGTGAGGCAAACTCAAAATGGACGATTCCTTAAACGTCAAATAAGACAATGAGCATCGTTTTGATGCCAGACTTGCTGATTCGCGCTTTTTTGAGGCGGTTGGATGATTTGCTGCTCTACCTTTTCGATTTTGAGTTGTCTGGCTCGTTTTGAATCAAATCCAACAATTCTTGACAGCGCGAAACTCTTTCTGGTCTTCGGTCAATACTTTTGGCATAAGATTTGGGGTTCATCAGCTACCTTCCCCCAACCCTTCTTGAATACCTTGTGCCACCTCCCGGACTGTGACTTTGAAATGCATCCTTGAAAGCCTCTTGAAGCATTTAGAATATTTCGGTTGCAAATTTTCTAAGCCGAACACAACACTTGATTGCGTAACGTTATTTAAGCGAATATTCCATCCCGCTGTGTTATAAAGTCACACATTACCTGGATTCTCATCTTTCCACTCGAACTACTCTTAGCAAACTGGTAACTGCATTGGAAGGACAGACCCTTCATCACAATTTCTGACTCGTTTTACAACGATGCGTTATAATAAAATCATGCGAATTACTTTCATAATAGTTTCAATAGTTAAAACAATCAAAGAATATAACAATCTACCAAAATGTTACTGATACTTTATTCAAAATAAAAAAAAAATAGACAGTAAAACAGAAGAGCTGAAGACAACATAAGAGAAGCTGCAACATCCCTGAATACCATAAACCCCCGTGAATTGTGCAAAATCCTGATCCTAAACTCCATATGCTTGTTAAACAGTATATATTTGCGTACTTATTTCCTAGACTCTTGTGATCAAATTATCCATGCTAAAATCGAAGACATGCAAATCGCTCAGTTTAATATTATTATCCATATGCCAACCCTTAAAGTCTGTCAACGTCTCTCACTTTGCTATTTATTTTAAATTAATGTCTTAAGTAGGCAAATATGTTATCAAATGCTTTTATTTTTCTGGATGAAAAATTAAACATTATATTGTATATATATATATATATATATATATATATATATATATATATATATTTAGTTTGATGTTTTCGCGGGTATGGTAGTATTACCTTGACCAAACAAGAGTAAACACTTGAAAAAGATGGCAGAGAGACCATCGAAACGTCGTGAATATAATTTACAAACCACGCGGAGTATAACCCGAAAACCAGCTACAACATATATATATATATATATATATATATATATATATATATATATATATATATATATATATATGTATATACCATATTTGCTATATATATGTTAACGCTATTCAATTTTTTTCCATAAGCACAACTTCACATATCTTCTTTCGCCTTGCTTTATAATTACCAAACATTCCATTTTTCATCGTACTCGTTCGTTAATGTTAATGTAGCTATTAGTACTCTAATTAAAATGATAGTTTAGATAACAAATTTGTTACATTCAATAGCGTTTACGCTTTCAGTATTGGTTTTTACTGTTTTTTTTTTAACAAATTGTAAGCCTGATTATTTCAAAATTAGGAATTGCATATATAAAGCGTACCTTAGTACCATAATTTAAGGAAATCCTGCGGGAGTTCTATAAATCGCTTTGTAATGTTAATTCAGTACAATTAAAGAAAGTATAATTTTGCATTTAAAAAAATAATTACAATCAATTTAATTTTGTTCAATAAATAAATTTAAAAAATATTTATAACCATACCTTGAGAGTCAGTAAATAAGATAAATAATAATTTTAAAGAAACATATATTTTCTTTTCATAAAAATAAATAAACATACCTCACTACTTCCACCCCCACCACGCTCCACTTTCATCCACACCTCAACTCCCCATATCTTTTCACCCAAACAACACGCAGAATCCCTCGCACTGCCTATCAAAAACATACTTCAAACTACACACGATAAAGGTTAGGACCTTAACACCTCTGTAATGACCGTTAAACTAACTTACCATTTTCCCAAGTGCAATCGCCGTAGATAAGACACCTGAGACTGTTATGTTTAATGAATCATAAAGATATCAAATTAACAAGAACCATTAATTTTTTTATATCAATTTCTGTGCTATTATTAAACTACGCCTGATAAAGACATGTAATAATCCTAAAATATCATAAGCTCTCCGCACGTAAACAAAGTATTCACAGAAGGTGTCTGGTTATACAATTGTATAAGGTCTGTTTGTTTACTAGTTGGCATTCTAAGTAGTGCTTGTGATTGATGCAGAAGGTATATCATTCGAATAACCCAAACAGTCTGAATCGCTTTAAAGTAACATTTGCAGAATTGCGTTTGATATTCTCAAAGCGTCAAACTAATTCGATATAAATATTTATGCGAGTTCAATTGGAATCCGTGTATTTGAAAGAAGTTTGTTGAACTTGGAATGTTGAGTTTAGGAATATCGATATAATTAAACCTCGCTTTATGTCGCGGTCAGGGTGCAGAGACGATCCTCCGCGAACGCGCAATTTCATAATCGATATTCAAATGGTTTTTCTTTTCCCGGTCGCGTAATTAATCTAATTTTCTAGGCCAAGGTTTTGTACATTTATTATTCATTGGAACTTTCGAAACCTATAAATTGTATATGAGTGAGTGAATTATTTACCGGACGGATGGATTATTTCTTGGCGGGAGAAGTATATTTTCTCTAAAAATACACGGTGAGTTATAGTAACATGTAATTGAAAAAATTAAATGTAGGAAATTGAAATAATGGTAGCTGGCATGAATGATGAGATGTAGATAATGATATTTAAATTGGATCGTGTCTACATCAAATGCGTTCTAAACTTATCTACTTAATGTATGACAGGGAAATATTATTAGTATTTGAAGCTATTACTTGATGAACATGTAAAATAAAGACACAGATTATATTAATCAATATTATTATATATCATGTAATTTATTTATTATGCTATTAAATTAATAAAATTAAAATTATAGTTGATTACACTTTTACTGTTTTATTTTATGGCTATGTATATTTCGGAAGAGTAAAAAAGAAATAATTCTGTTATAATATAAATTTTACGGTGCCAATTTATAAATTGTTTTGGTTAAAATATTTATAGAATTCAATACAATTTATTATTATACTTGTACAACATATTGAAAATTTCAATAATTTGATGTAAATTAATAAGGACTATCGCGTAAACTAAGTTCTTTGTACGATTTAATTTGATTTTATTATTTAGTATATACCATAAGGATTTTTTACGTTATAGCAAATAGTTTTAGTTTTTTTGTTTATTTTTAGTATAAAATTTAAAAAAGGTAACGTCAAGATTTCTATATCATTAATATTAGAAAATTTTGCGGAAATCTTATTAAAAAATGGCTCCGTGCAAGTCAATAACGAAACCAAAAGAAAATATTACTTGTGCAAAGTGCTCAGTATCAGTTAAGAAGTATGTATCATGTAGTGTATGCGATAATAAATAGCACCCCAATTGTGTAGTAAAAATATGTGGGATGTACGTTACTAAAGAAGGAAGAATTAATTGCTGTGCCAGTATAACCTCAAAAGTGTATGATGGGCCCATGAAAAACACACCAGTCCGCTAAGATTCGCAAGATGAGGTACTTACAAATGACATGGATTTTAAAATGGAGGCTTATATGTATTTGAAGAAACTAGTGAAACATCTTACTAAAACAAATCAAGATCTAGCCAAAAAGTTAATTTACTGGAAAATTCAATTGTTGAATTTAAATGATCCGCCAAATTAAGTAATAAACTAGGCGTCAATATTGATAACATCCAAGAAGACGGTACACCCATGCCAACTGTGGATCAACTGTAGGCAACCCAATATCCAAATTAAGTGATAAGTCGTTAAGATCGATAATATCCAAGAAGATGATTAGTCTTACATCAACTGTGGGTCAATTCTAGGCAACCTAATATCCAACAATTACAATAAATCCAAAAGAGGAGACAGTAATGGTCAACATCACATTAAACCAAATGAAAACATTGTTTCTTCTGTAGAATCTAAGAATGTGCAAGATGATGTTCTAATGGAAGAAGAACAGAAATGGAAGACAGTACGGCGTATGAAGAGACAGCCGAAGAAAACATAATAAACTACCAGTTTTACTCTCAAAGGTATATTATTAAAATTAATTAAAAATTGTTGTGTACAGTCGTCCTGAGATTTCTTTAAATAATTGATGTGTATATTGAGAATATAAAGATGTTAAGAAATTGCAAGAGAACCTTCAAACTATTAAAAAACTTATAATAAATTGAAATATATTAACTATTACAACACTCTTTCATTGAATTAATAAAAACTACTATAACTACTTACTATGCGAGATGTGAGTTTTAGACAGTTTTGGTAACATTTAAAATATAGAAGGGTAAAAACACACAAATTCACAAGAATTATAGAACTAACAAGAACCCAATACTATAGATGACTACAAAAATAAGAAAGCATTGTATTATAAAAGATAAGAAGAAATTACCAGCTGAAACAATCAAAAATAAAATCTTGTCCATAAACTAACAGTTTATTCTGAAGTAAAATTGGTACAAAAAATAAATTTTGTGGATGAAGGGTTCGCTTTATATACTCCGAAGTACATATTAATTGAAAATAAATTGCTTTATAACGTATAATATAAATGTTTACAGTAAAATTCTAAAATATTCTAGAATAATCTAGAACTTTAGAAAATTTAACGGAGCACCAAATTTGTACGCTCTACATTACTCTCAATGAATTCATAGATATAAACTTTCGAAAGGATGTTGCTGAATTTAAGAATAAACTTTAATAATTTTAGAAATATACAGGAAATAAACATTTGTTTTTTTGCCGTATGTTTAATAAACACTAAACATACAACAAAAAATTGAATGTTTATTTCCTGGTCTATTCTAAGAATATTTTATCCCTTAATAATTTTTGTAAACCTACCATGTTTCGAAGATATAGGACGAATCACATTTTCAACAATAACGACATTTTATTACCCCAAATGGTTTCGTCAAAAACTTTGTTGGCTCTGTATCTTCAAAACAAAAAAGTAAGTAAAAATATTATGCTGCAATTTTAAGTGTTCAAAAAAGTGCAACAACTTATACGGTGAACATTTTCATTTTCAGTGTACTGTTCAGATTCTTAGTTGATAAAACACCAAAAAAGATTAAAACCAAGTATTTAACAAAATCTGCTTGAAATCATGATGAACTCAATAAAACTAATGTTAAGGGTAATGAACCTGTTATTAAAATAGTATAATTTCATGAACGTCTTTCAACATTATAAATCTACAAAATAAAACAAAAACCTAAAGTTAACCCCTATAAAATTCAATTGGTACAAGAATTAAAGCCCAAGGATGCCGGCCATAGTGAAATTTTGCCTGTCAAATTGATATCCAGGAGAGGTGACATAAATTGGCCTCCACGAAGACCTGATAATTTTTTTTGTGGTTTTCATCGTTACATGGAAAAAAAATTGTGTGTAAAAATTTATGTGCAGGCTTCATGTGGCGTTGTTTCTCAAACAAAAATAAGACAAAAAATTATAATGGCTTCTTGAGCAGGCATCAAAATTCAAAAATGTCAACAGATTATTTTTTTTACAAAATCAAGTTACTTGATGCACACATTGAATGATAATAAAAACTAAATTATTGTCATTGATCCTTGAGTAAAAGGAAACTAATAGTATGTGAAAAAAAATAATAATTTGACAGTGACAACATGTCAATAAAATATGCTTTATTCAAGCATAAAAAGTAGAAAACGATACAGCAGAAGGTATTCTAAGCAGCATTGATGGTGTACAATCATGGGTTGGAGTGGAAGATCCTTCGAAGAAGAGAACTCCGCCCGTCCTCCTTTCCACTAAAACTGTTCGTATATTTTCATTTATTGTAATATAAATTTTGTATTATTTTGTGACAAAGGAGTACAAAGATATTAATAAATAATAAATAAATAACAATGATTTAGTAGTCGTCGTAAAGCGATTGACGAAATATGTAAAAGCAAACCGAGGAATGTCGCTACGTTTCACTGTGTTACTTCATAAAAGGGAAAATGCAACGCAAGCCCATAAAATGTTATGTGCTGCGTAAATTCATTCAAAAAAGGACAAAAACGCTTGCGACACGCTTTTGAAAAACAATGAAAATTATCCATTTTCAAACGTATTGTCACTGGCGACGAGAAACGGATAGTTTTCGACAACCACTTCGAAAGCCAAAATCCGTGAAAAGAAGATTAGACTCTAAATTCGGTGGGATTGCAAAGGAATCGTCTAATTTGTTGTGTTTCACCATGATCCACAAAAAATTTCTGGAGGTTGGATGGGATTTAATCCACCATACTCACCAGACCATACTCGGTTCAAATACTACACTATGTGATTCGTTCTTTGCAAAACTTTTTCAATGGCAACGGTAAACAATTCAATTCAGACAATGGTGTCAAACAGTATTTGCTGTTTGCTAAGAAAGGCCAGATGTTCTCTGAGCGTGACATCATGATGTTACCCGAAAGATGGCAAAAAGTCATCGAAAAAATGGTCAATATATACAAACCGAAATAATTTAAGACTCAACCCAATACTTATTAATAAGTTTGCAGTTTACGTTTGCGGAATATGCCGCTATACAAAAGGTTTTGGAGGGAAACTCTAACGTTTATCCAGCCGAGAATTCCAGACAATTTTAATAATCATCGGCATCCTTCTAGATACGAATTTACGAGGTTAGATAGAAAATTAATGGAAATTGGACGTGTAATGCCAATAAGACAGGATGCAGGGTGGCCATGAACTGAATGCACATTTAATCTAGAGCAAGCAATTTTAAATTCCTCGCAGCAGTACTAGATAACATCAATAAGACAGTTAATCAAGTTTTAAAAACTGATCGCCAATACCTTTACAGGTTCTATGGAAATTATTAACAAAGAATACATTTTTGCAATTGGTTATTGCCTAGAATCTAAGAACAACTTCCAAAATAATAGTCTGTATATGGGTGAAGCACACATTCACTAGAGCTGGAGTATTTAATAGCCACATCATGATTTCGCACTAGTCCACTGCAGTCGTGAAGTCAGAAGATGATAAATGCCATTGGTTGTGGTAGTCCTATTGTTAAATAGGTCAAAAGATCTCCAGATCTAAATAGTTTTGGATTCTTGTGCATAGGAATTTATCAAAAACACAGCTTATCAAACTTCACTAGAAATTATTGAAGACTTAGAACAAAAAAAATCGATTGAGCAAATTACGCTTCCTAAGTTGCACATTATCCAAAATCCATTCCACTAAGGGCTGCTGCATGTATTGAAGAAACAAAATGGCGGTCACTTTGAACATTTAGTATAATATTAGTTATTGTCTCGCTGTAATTTATTTCAAGCTTGTTTCAAATAGAGCAGTCTAATAAAATATGTTGCTTGATATTTTTGGATATAAAATACAAGGTTGCCAAGATTAAATTGTGTTTATTTAATTTTTGTTTGAGAAATTTTCATCTGACTATTATACTTTTTGATTAAATTGAAAAATACAAAAAGTATTATTTTTTTCTGAAAAAACATAGTATTTAATTTATTTTATACAAAACTTTAACAGTTCTTTAACAGTTTCCATGAACAGGTACGCACACTGTCACATTTGTTTTTCTAAAAATGGTTAAAACCACACTTTGGGATCTGAAACGGATAATTTTGTTAAAAATAATTTCATGATCACAATACATTCCCGTACTTCATACAGATAAAGCAAGAGCTTAGGTTTAAATTTACTCTTCCAAATCTTTGGCGGTTCTTGCTATTCTATGCGTATGAACTCATATATACACAGACAAAAATATACAGGGAAAATTAAAACGAATTTAGTTTCAATAGTGGTAACATTCAGCACTTTTTAAATTAATATCATTAATAAACATAATAAATAAAATGGGTATACGGTATCTACCTTGTAGAACACCTAATAGGTAATGTTGTTAGACAATTCTAACTAGTAAAGTATGAAAAAAAACAACAATTCATAACATTATTTTTGTCTTTGATAATAATTTCTCTTGATAATGGCCCAGTGCCGAAACTACTCGGATAATAACACAAAAAAATTAAGTGAAACTATTATTTTTGTCTTTGTTGAACGCATTGTAAAAGTCATATGTATATGACATCAGATTATACTTTTTATCCAAAGCTGATAGAATAAACGATAGGCATTTCAGTAGTATTTCATTAACAGTATCCAGGTTGGAAATTATCGAATGTTTTTGGATTATTAATACTCCTCTGTAATTTAGTAATAAATATCTTTACCTATATTGTTGAATGGAAAGATAAAGTTCCTAAGTTTTGCAAATAAACCACAGAGTGTATTTTTATAAATGAGCAGAAGAATATGATGGGTCTCGAGAAAGTACATACGTATGTAGAAATTACTAAAAGTTGTTTCATATTTGTGCAATAGCTATCAGCTATAAGTTAAAACTCTTTGTTCAGAAGTAATTTTGTAAAAATCACCTTGAGCAAAAGTAGTTCAGTCATGTTAAAAGATTACGATTGCCATTCAGATAGATCATAACGAATAATATTGGTGTAATAAATATAAGATAATAAACCTGCATTTAACTGCCGATCAAATATTTCATTAAGTTTTATGCATATTAGAACCGACGCAAATTAATCTGTTATTTTTTGGATGTCGAATACGCTAAAACCAGTTTATTATTACATAATTTATCGTTCAGGTTATTTGCTCCTACAATTATCACTACCACGAATTTAAAATCCATTTGCTCAATCTGGCCAAAAGCAACGATCACAAACACACTAATAAAAATAGATTGACTTCAATAAATAAAGTGCGTGCAACAATATTGAATATTTATATTTTTCTTCACGAATTGATAAACAGCTCGGCGTCCTACTTCGTGCGGTTGGTCACTTGACAATTCGTCATTTCAAGGACTATTTACATTTTCTTTATTAACAGTTTTCAAACGGGCGGGATCTTAAATGCGCGCAATACTGTCCAACTGTTTTAATGCGAGGTCTGATTCATCATCACGGGATTCTTATTAAATATTACACACGTGGTAAACAATTTTAAATTGGAACAGAAAATAACAGTTATTTATTATGTAATATTATTATTAAGTTAATTAAAATATCAGAAAATATATTGATATTGATGTTATGATGATTGAGCAAACTGTAAGAAGAATTATGTTGCGTAGCATGAAAATACCAACTTCTTCTTTTAAGCAAATCGAACAACTCTGACCTAAATTGTGCAAGACAAAAGCTTAATTAAAATTTTTATTTTTTATATAGTATAGTGCTTTGAAAGCATTTGCAAATTTATACAAATTGAATATAGAAACGTTTTAAGCCGCTCTAGTACTACCTTGTATTTGCAAGTTTCTTATCAGAAATACATGGAATTTTAACAACATTTAAAGGGTAGAAACCATATTCAGTAGAAGAGAGAGCAATAGCCCAAAAGTACTAAAATCATTCTTTATAAATCCATCAAAAGTATTATATTTTTGTTCAAACTATTCAAACTTGCAAATTTTTCTCACTAATAGTTTTTAGCAATAAAATTTATAATTTGATTGTATTGGCTGTTAATTGTTGAAAATTCATTTTAAATTCACTGTTAGGTGTGTTTATATATCTTTTTAATTTTCTTTCTAAAAATACATATAATATTATTTTTATTTAAATTTTACGAATGTTGTTAAATTCTTTTTTGAATAAAATGAAGTGTCACTTTTACAAAATCGAAAAATTATTATATTCTAGTTGTGTATAGAAAAGAGAATAACATTTTTTCGTGTATTGTAATGGAACATGCACCATTACAATACACTATTATATATTGAATTCAAGAAATTATTTCTTATTATAAAACAAAAATAAATTAAAAAACATTAAACATGCTTATCATAATGTAATACCATCCACCATAATGAATAAATTATATTTTACAAGTGCTGGTAATTAAAATTTTATCACTTTAGTTTCATTAGTAATGCTGCTCAATTCAAGGTAATCCTTCAAATTAATTCTAAAAACATTTACACAAATAATCAATATTAGTCACATTATTTTTGAAAATTAAATATATACACACTTTTTGAGCATGAAATAAGTGGAAATTATTTACATAAAAATACAAGATGTAATATTTTACTATTGCTCTATATCAGAAGAGGCATTTACATTCTTAAAACATTACATTTAAACTAAAATTTATATTTTAATTTAGCGCCATATTCGACGGTCTATAGAAATTGTATATTTTATTTTCGGAACCCAGAGAATTATAAAGAATCACCAAGGAGAAAACAAAACTTAAAACAATCTTTGAAATATTCCGTCTAAAAGTCGGGTACTATACTGCAATACCCTGACCCAATAATTCTTTCTCGTCAAGATGATGTCCACATGCATTTATTTCATAAGAATAATCGTGAGATAATATAAACAGGTTATGCTGTAGTAAAACAAATGACTACTCTAAAGATAAGAAGAGCCATCAAACATCAAGAGGACGAAACCCACAAAATTTTCCAGGAATCAACGACAAATTGAAAAAAATTTGAAAACAAAAAGTAACTAAAACTAAAATCTACTAACCAATAATCTTCACCTACTGGTTCAAAAAATGATGTATTTAAATTTCGAACGTTAAAAGTATTGTAATTGCTCCAGCTAGGAACTTAAAAGCTCAATATGCCTCGACTAAAAAGGTCAGTACAAACAATCAGAAATATTCATTCTTTTCAACTAAATAAATAGGAATACAATAAAAATACTTAATGACTTGTATGTATAACAGGATTTAATCTTCGTTGACTATAGTTTCGACACTTGTCATTTTCAAAATTTAAGTGATTTAATAAAATACAAAACATAGCTATCTATACGTAATATTAACAAACTGCTGAGAATTGAGGAGTGTAAATAAGTCCAATCTGGTCGTTTAATAGGGGAAATTCTGTATTAGCACGGGCTTTGCGAATTTCGAGTGTTTTCAACAGATCAATTTTTAGTCCCCTTTCGGCAAAGTGCAAATCTGAGAGTACATCTTCACCAAAAGAACGTGACTCATCGATAAGATGAGTCAATTAGAAAATTGAAAAAACGGTATAAAATTGCAATTAAAACAAAAAAGCAGGCGGCAACAGACAAATATATTACAAATTCTGACAATTTCTCAAAAGCAATGTGGAATGTTCTCAACACAAAAATTAAATCAAACACATGTATTGATATCAGACCAATAGATTTTAATAACTATCTATGTTCCGTAGCAGAAAACATTACAAAAAGCCTTAACAACTCTATATCTATATCAAATCATCAAATTACTGAATTAAAATACCTTGATCAAATATCACAAAATATAAACTTTAAAATAGATCCAGTGTCTGAAACTGAAATTCATAATATAATCCATAACTTAACAAATTCCAATAGTCTTGATTGTTACGGTCTCAATAGCAAAATTATAAAACACGTAGAAACCATAATAACACCGCATTTAACTAATTTAATAAATACCGCTATTAAACAAAATATTTTCCCTAAACCACTTAAAATTTCACGCGTAGTTCCAATCTATAAAAAAGGCGATAGGTCTGACGAAAGTAATTACCGACCTATATCAATTATTCCCATTATTAGCAAAGTATTTGAAATAGCATTAAAATCCAGACTTATCAAATATTTTGAAAATAACAACCTCCTCTCGTCAAATCAGTTTGGTTTTCGAGGAAATATGTGCACGGTAACTGCTTTCGTAGAATTTGTATCTTTTATATACTCTAGTATAAATGATGGCCAATACGTTAGCGCACTCTTGTGCGATTTAACAAAAGCTTTTGACTGCGTGTCTCAGGAATTATTGTTAAATAAATTAAGATATTACAAACTTGATGATAACACCTTAGCTTTTTTTAAATCGTATTTTACTGACAGGTTCCAATATGTTGAGTTGAATAATGAAAAGTCACCTACATTACCCTTAACGAGCGGTGTATTACAAGGGTCTGTATTAGGGCCGTTATTCTTTATAATATTTATTAACGACTTGGATAGATTTATGAATGAGATAAACTTAATATTATTTGCAGATGACACGTCAGCATTAAGTTCTGACAAAAACGTCGAAACATTATTATCAAAAACAAATGACATTAAAAATAAATTGAATGAATGGTTTGCTGCAAATAAACTGTCACTTAATGAATCAAAAACACAAATAATGATATTTGGAACTCGTAACCTAGACCAAGATTACAAAAAAAAGCGTGGTAAACTATTGGGACTATACTTTGAGCCAACCCTAACGTGGTTTACACATTGCGACAAACTTGCAAAGCAGTTGGGTTCATTAATTTACTTATTCAGAAACATTACAGCATCTCGACAGGTATTACTTAATGCTTACCATGCATTATTTTACTCTAAAATGAGTTATGGAATACTCATTTGGGGACATTCAGCTTCTTCTGAAAGAATATTTAGTTTACAGAGAAAAGTAGTAAGGGTTATCTGTGGGGTTCATTACAGGCATGACGCAAAACAATTATTCAAAGCACATAAATTACTGACGTTACCTAGCGTATACATACTTCAAGCACTTATGTATGTTAAAGTAAATTTGTCTAAATATGATACAATATGCGGTATGCATAGTCATAACACACGCACAAAGCATAACCTGCGTACTCCATACATTCGATTAGACAGAACACGTTGCGGCGTCAACTATTATGGGATTAAACTATATAATTCCCTTCCGGAACATGTAAGACAATTAAATGTAAATAAATTCAAAAAATGTATTAAAAACGTATTATTGGTTAATTGTCCATTTAAGATAGATGAATTTTTTGACTATAGTTTTTGTATGTAATAGTTGTGGTTTTTTTGACGAGTGTAAATATTTTATGTAAATATTTTGGCACAATAAACAATAAAAAAAAAAAAAAAAAAAAGATTTTTAGCAAAAGTTGATTTGTCAGTTTGTCTTAGCTGAAAAGATCGAAAAATGTTCTTTAAGTCTAATGTTAAAATTACGACTAGATTGTCGCAGAACCAATAAAATAAGAGTACTATAAAGACTTAACAGAAATAAAATCAAAGCTTAAAGGTTGCAAAAGTATGCAAAAGAGCAGGCTAAATCATTATTCTGGGTTTGTTAAATAATCACAAACAGTACATTCACCAACAAACAAATAAAGTTATCGTGTTTTTTTCAATTTACAAAAAACGTATAACGAAGCAAAAGCCTCTAACTTATATAACGTTATATAATAACGTTGATAGTTGACCTGCGAGAAAATAATCGTAACATAATAGCTATAGAGTAAAGTGAAATCAAAAATGAAATGTAATGCCATGCTAGAGAGTATGAACAAACAAAAATAAAGAACTTCCAATTACCACCATCTTACTCAAAGGGTAATCCTTTGAAGTAGCAAGCTTATTTACATAAAAATCAGTAAACAAAAACAACGAATGGACCGCGTGGTCGATAGCCAAACACTACTACTACTCATTGGCCATCGAATGATAGGTCACCAATCAGTTTCGTTGAAATAAGTCGCTCTAAATTTTGGTTATCATTCAAATTGTTGGAACTTATTTTAGAGAGCAACTATGGTTACAGTTCCCAAGCAACAAAAATAATATAGGAATTAAGGTACCAAGGGCGTTAGTAAAGAAATAATGCCCGCTCTCGGCAGAGGGCCGTAAGCCTGAGGGTTGTACGTCGGGGAATGGTATTATTTCCTACAACGTCCTGTGGTGACTACAACATTTTATGTCCCCAGAAATATGATGTCATATTATATTCTATTTTCATATTATGTAAACAATTAATAAAAATATAAAGTCAATAAATCAATGTGGTCGTGCTTGTCATTGATTGGCATATTTCAATTTCAATTCGGAAATTTAAGTTCACATTGAGTAAGAATGGCTGCTTCACCAGAGGCAATAAAAACAAGAGCAGAAAAGGCAAGAAGGGAAGGAATAAATTTATTTCATAAATTGGAGAAAGATTATTGGTTATCCGCGGCCTACAGTGGCCCCTCTGAATCCCTTCCCCGATACCTTAATTAATAATAATAATAATAATAACCTTTATTTACGGAAAAACCATTTCTATACAAGATACATAAAAAATAAGTAAATACATATATAAATACATATACATACATATATAAATACATACATACATACATACAAACCTAAATATAATTCAATTAATTACTTAATTACTATTTGTAATAATAAAACAAAAATAATAACTCTTAATACCCCTGTTTGAGAAGCAAATAAAAGAGTAACTTCTACAATTTATTTGTTAAATCCCTTTTAAATTTGGCAAAAGACGAGTCAAATAATTCGAACCACATGAGCTTACACTTATCATTTGCTTTACCTGTCATTCTACTAATTGGGTTATTTTGTGAAAAATTCGTAGTATGTGTTTTTAACTTGAATACATTAGTGTTTCTTGTTCTTCTGTCGTTAACAGGTATTGCAAATGATATTTGTTCCAACAATTCACTGCAATCTAATTGGCCATTAATTAACTTATGTAGACAGCATACATCAGCAATACACCTCCTGTCAAATAATGTCATTAAGCGAAGTTTAGATCTTATACAATTATATTGGCCACGTATATGACATTGACCTAATTTATACTCAACTGATCGTATAAACTTATTTTGTACTGATTCAATCATTTGAGTATCACATTGAAGATATGGAGACCAGACTGTTGATGCATACTCCAAATTAGATCTAACTAGACTACAAAATAATGTTTTTAAGCAGTCAACATTCCAGTCTTTGGCTAAGTGCCACACAAATCCCCATATTTTAGTTGCGTTAGATGTTATAGTAACCATATGATCCCTAAATGTGAAATGCGTATCAAAAGTCACCCCAAGATCCTTAATACTGTTGACTTGATTCAGTTCGACTTCATCTAGATAATAATTAAAATTAATTTTGTTTTTATTGCGACAGAACGAAATGACACTACATTTAGACGGATTCACAAATAATTTATTCTGCGCGCACCACGCTATTAAATTGTTTATATCTTGTTGAATAGCAATACAATCATCTGAAGAGTTAATAATTCTGAATATTTTTAGGTCATCAGCATACATTAAAATTTTACAATTTTTAATAATGTTCACTACATCATTAACAAAAAGGTTAAAAAGAATCGGTCCACTATGCGAGCCTTGTGGCACACCCGAAAAACCTTTTTCCAGATTGTTTGTTTAAGATTTTGACATATTGTGATCTGCCTATCAAAAAAGAAGATAACCAGGATAATGCTCTTCCTATAAACCCAACTTGTTTCAATTTGCAAATCAGTACCGAATGATTAACTCTATCAAATGCCTTAGAGAAGTCCGTGTAAACAGCATCCATCTGTTTTCTTTCTTCCAAGGCACTTGATATGTGTTGGCAATATAACAATAAATTTGTTATTGTCGATCTTCCCCTTACAAAGCCATGTTGTGAATTAGATAACAAGTTTTTACAAACCCAAAACATAGAATTTGCAATATGTTTGTCTAACATTTTTGGAAGGACAGATTGTATACTAACACCCCTATAATGTTGAATGTTGCTACGGTCTCCTGATTTAAAAATTGGTACAATATAGCTGGTCTTCCATGCATCCGGAAATAACGAAAGAGAGCAGCTAAAAAGCGCATGAATCGGATTACATAAGGAATATATGCAATTTTTATAAAATATAGATGGAATTCCGTCTGGTCCAGGCGACGCATTCTTGTCGAGTTGTAGTATTAATTCAAAAACCTCTTCCACCGAAATTTTGAAATCACTATAACTAATCGATTCCCCGTGTTCTCGTGATGTATATTTTGTACCTGATGAATCATCTTGAACATAAGTTGATGCGAAGAAGTCGGCAAATAAAATTGCAACACCATCTGCTTCACTAGCATGCTTCTCACCATAATACATAACATTGGGAATGCCATCTTCCTTTCTTATTTGTTTCGCATACCGCCAAAAGTTTCGTGGATTCGCTTTCAAATTCTGTTGAACTTTTCTAATATGCTCATCATATAGTGACTGATATAAATTCTTACATATATCACGTAAGTCATTGAATGTTCTGTAGTCATCTAGAGAGTTGGCCATTTTATATCTTAAATGGGCGGCTTTCTTGGCTTGCACAAGCCTAATCAATTCACGATTAAAAAAAATTGGGTACTTATCTTGATGTGTTTTTACAACTTTTTTAGGCACGTACATGCTGATTGCACTTTTTACTGTTAAATAAAAGTTTTCAGCTGCTAAATTGATATCCTGATTGCATAATATATTTGACCAATTTGTAGATGAAAAAAAGTTGTTAAGAGCAATATAATTTGCTTTTTCGAACATATAGATTTCATCACAGGAATGAATATTATTTATTTTATGTGGTATTGGAAAAGACATATAATATGCTGGATGGTGTACAGAAGCATCAAAAATACAGTCGTCTGCTAATGTAACAATGGCATGAGAAAAACATAAGTCTAGAAAAACGTTCCTAGAATTAGGTATGCAATTTAATTGGCGAGTATTAATAAAGTTATACGATTCAATAATAGAAAGAGCACACTTGTCCGCTGGTTTTATTGACTGTGGAACAATACCACCCTCATTCCATAATAAAGATGGAAGATTATAATCTCCCCAAATTAAAAAAGTGTGATTTTTCAAATTTTGATAAAGTTGTTCAACAGCATTACAATGTTCCTCATAAATATTAAGCATTGATCCTGGCTTTATATATACACCTCCAATTACTAAATTGTGTTTATTAATTGAAACTGAAACAAAAATATGCTCTATGAGATCGCTGCTTATAATGAGACGAGATTGAAATTGTTTTTTTGATACATATTAATATTCCTCCACCGCGCACTATACCAGAAGTAGTTCTATCTATTCGATATATTTGATAATTTGGGAGTTGCAATTGACGGTTTAAGATATCAGTATAAAGCCAGGTTTCAGTTATAATTAATATGTCATAAGAATTACAATTTACACCAGTAGTAAAATTATTAATTTTGGTACGAATACCACCAGCGTTCTGATAGTATACCTTCAGTTTTTTGGATTTACCGAATGAGATGTCCTAACATAAGCTTTAGCGATGTATGGTATATCATTGCGAAATTTTATAGTAATATCATTTTCCCCGTTTGCTTTTCGTTTTTCTAAATTGGATTTTATCGTTTTAAAATACTGGATTTGACCTGGTGTTTTGTCAGACCTAAAATGTAAATTACGGTCATCGTTGTGAGCATTAGATCTAAGCACTTCTCTGGCTGATTGTTCGTCTCCAAATATGATTTTTATGGGTCTAGGTTTTGTTCGATTGGGCAGACTTCCATGCCCAATCGAACAACTTTAACAGGATTCACATCAACATTCAAAGGATGTAATATAAATACGCTTTATATCGTCAGAAATTTTATCTTTTAATTCATTAAAAGTCGATTCAGGCAGATTAAATAAAATTACATTACATTTACGTTTACGTCTATCTTCCATCTCTTCTATTATATTTTGAGATTGTCCAGCCTCATTTAAGTTATTAGTATCCGATAAAATATTTTCCAGTTTTTCGATTCTGTTTTCAAGATCAATTAATTTACTCGAAAAGGTTCCCATGATTTCTTTTTTAAATATTACGAACTGTTCCTTAATTAGTTTATTAATTAAATCGACAGGCGCTGATAATGATTCCGTGTGATTTTTAGCGCATTTAGCGCAGATATTTTTTAAACCGACACATTTAATATGCAACGAACGATTACAGTTAGCAAAACATTTAATATATGGAGTATTAGGTGTAACCCCTTGATCACAAATACTGCATTTGTTAACCATTATTAATCAGATAGAAAAAATACTCAAATTTTAATACAAAGTAGGCAAACAGGTAGGTAAAATAAAACAAGGACACATACACCCAGGGGCCGTTCAGGGTGATTGACAAAAACAAAGACAGGTAGGCCACGGTCCAGAAAAACGAAATAAAACTAAGGAATTTAAGCAAATATAAGCAATAGTGCCGCCTATACAACCGAAAGAAATGGTTTTGTAAAAACGAACCAAACGGATGGACGATAACATGACGCGACGATGCGCACTTGTCTGTAAAAGAAATGAATTTCGACTTTATGTCAAGAATACATAAGGCAGCAACAATTAGAATTTCGGATATTTACAAAATTACTGAGGCTATACTTATCGAATCCACACAACACGTTGCGGATGCCAAGGTACATCTGCTGATATCACTTAGCACAAATTTCAATTAAAAATCACGAATAGATGGCTTCTTAAAGACGGATTAACACTTCACCTCACGAGCGGCAGAACTAAATTAATTAATTAGGTATTAAGACGAGTTCTTTCAACTGACTAAGTAGCCCTCATTCGGTTCCGGGATGGACCATATGCGATGCCTCCTCCAAATATCACTCCTATTATGTTTTAAAGATGCTATTAGCGTGAAGTGTTCGTTATCACACAGCGGATATAGGAAGAAGGTCTAGCGAGCATCGCCCTTCTGCGCAGCGTACTAAAGGAAACAATAATTATATAATTTGGTGATCATGCGTGGCCGTACAAGATTTGTGTAAGGCGGTAACTTAGATTTTCTTGGCTTATCTTTGTCCAGGGTACGAGGTGCAGGATAACTGTCGAGTCCATCTCCCTTGCCACCGGTTTAACAGCCTCGCCTCGAACTTATTCTTGGTTCTAGCTTTCGGAATCCCTCCCTCGGCGGAAATTAAGGATTCTATTCTGGTTAGCATTCCTGCCACCTTGGCAGATATTTTATAGTCTCTGATAACTCTAATAATATCCAACCATATGAAACTACGAAGTCGATCAATGTTTTTATTACTTAAGAGCAAGCTGTACCTAACGGCTTCCAATTAAAGTCATCATTGGCCATTCGAGAACGAACTTGGTGGATGAGGATACCAAGATACTTAATCGGCTTCCCATTTACAAGTAACCTTATTAAATGGCATATAACCTAGTCAGACCTTTTCATCAGTTAAACTGGTTCAGTGGATCGAAACCTCAAGTCCCTGACGTTTCATATCCGCTCTAATGTTTACCAACTAAATGTAAATGTTTGTGTATAGTGGTTATTATGAATAAAGATTACTACTACTACTACTACTATATACTACCACCGAGCACATTCATACATCCACCCGATAGATAGCTCTCTGAACATTGCTGTAGAAATCCTTTATGACCATTACTGACCCCTCCTCTCGGCGACCATTAGAAACCGTAGAAACCAATCTTCTCACTTAAATAGTCATAGAGAGGAAAAAAATAGAGAGGAAAACACACGGTGTTGAGTTAGCTAGGGAGTTAAAAGCATTATGTACTGTCATGTAATGGCTTCTAATCCTCCGGGCAACCTACACACCTCTAGCAATGTGTACAACGTTGGCCCCTAGGAAGTCAAAATTAATTTTTATAAATGTAATAAATATTTATTTCAGGTTTATAGAACCAACTATGTGCCAATTTAATAATAAAAGGCAGCTATCAATTTAAGCTGACTTACCAGTTATATAAGTATTTATATATATATTTATATAATTTTAAATGTTAATATCTACCAGCTTATAAAGGATGATCATATAATGTGGGGAGTAATTATGCTTTAATTATAAATTGAGTTAGACTTACATAACTTAGAAAGGTTTTTAATAGTTTATTTAATTAGTTGACTGAAATTTCTCATTAAAATATTAAAATTTTAAAAGTTTTTTTAAATTTTTGTTATATTAAGTGTAAAGCCAATAAACGACCAAGATCATCTGAAAACCGTAGGTCAGTAGAGTTGGTTAGAATGTTTTAATGTCTGTGCGCGATTAGTTTACAGTGACATAAAAAATTGATGTCAATGGAATTTTCGTGCGATTATTTTTTTACAACTTTCAACGTAATCCTATGCTTGTATTGGGGATTTTTTAAATTTTCTTTCAGAATATCAATAAGAATTATCCCAACAGATAATCGCATAACTTGACAATGATTTAATATGAAAAAACAGAAAAGAAAAGAAGATTAAAAGACAAAACCTCTAGAGATTAAAACATAAGATTGAATTAAGTTTCGTGAACAGTTTAATTAATATAAATAATAATGTTGTATAAAGAGTGAAAAAGGATACAACAATGTATTTATAAGATTGATTTTTGATTTTTTGGCTAATATAATATTAAAGAATTTTCTTTGTAGTAGATTTTCTTAACCCACATTCCAATTTGTTAAATATATATACATATATTATAAAAACAAACGACTTAAGTTTCGACTTGATAATGACATTAAACCGTCGAAAATTAAGTCGTGTGTTTTTGTAATATATGTAGACATATTACATAATTTTTAGTGCTAAAATACATAGTAAGTACGTTAGTTTAGTGTTTAATAATAACATTGGATCTAAGGTAATTCCTTAATGAACACTAGTCACGACAGTATTTCATTCTAATATATAATTAGTGCCAATTAATTTGAATTATACTTTTCTAATCTATCATACAGATACAAATGACTGCCAATTTAGAGCGCTGTCCCTTATATCATAATCAGATAATTTTACTCATGATTTGTGTACAGATTACAATTTTATAATGCATCAGACTTTTTTTACGGAAACTGAATTTATTATCCAACCGATAATTCTTATAAATTTTCTTTATTTTAGAAGTTTAAGTTTAAGCTAAGGGGTATATTTTAATTAAAGTTCTAGTGTTCATTACATTCAAAATATAACAATTGATTTATGTTTAAAGTATCATAGATCTTCTCAAGTAGCATTTTTTATAGATTTATTTTATTTTAACTTAAAAATGTATTAGAAAATATGTGGTTGACACGTATACTTTTGGATTATATAATTGAAGCCCGTATTAAAATTGATACTAAAATCTAAGGAATCATAACAAATTTTTATATTAAAAAACATTTAAAATGACTTATTATTAATTAGATATAATATGGATTTTCAACTAAGTGCCTCGTCAATCTGTTCATTTAATATTATAGATAACCAATAAAGTAATTTCCCTAATTGAGTAGATAACCACCGACAATTATAATAATATCATGTGAAATTATTGAAGTATTGTTTCGCTGTCAATAACAGCTCCAAACTAATTTCGATCTATTTTGGATCTCATCAACGTAGCGCAGCGGAAGACAAGGGAACGGTTGTTTTCTATGAAGATTTATAATTCAAATATCCGTAAATATATAAATATATTGTATAAAACTTTGCACTATATTTGGTTTGATAACTGCAGTTTTAATTAATTCATCCCAAATACTTCTGAAACAGTATATGGATTTTCAATTTTCACATATGCTTCTTGTGGAAATAGTTACTTCTATCTAATGTAAATGTAGCTTATTTTAAAAAGGAGCACCCTTTGTGAAAAAAGAAAGTATACTGGTCAGTGATGATAGGGATGCTATTTCTTGCATATTATGCTAGGCAGTGAACTAATTTCTCTAATAAGTAAGAAATTCTTCTCATACTAGGATAATTTTTAAATAATAATTAGATTTTCTAATTATTATTTAATTTTCTACAACGTAAAGGACATATATTTTTAATTTTTAAATATCTAAGATCTATTGTTCCTTCGTATAATTCCTATTACACGCGATGTTTAACCAAAGCATATTATGATTCTCCTAAACTTTTGTATGGAAGTCAAACAATTTCGGCAGCGTCCTTAATTTTCCCTAACTAAGGCAATGTACGATGCATGATAATCATATCTTCATACTTTTGAGAATTTCCTATAAACATGATTTTAATATAAATTACACAATAAAAGTTTCGAACCATCGTCAGATAGACGAATGCTGTCATTAAACAAAATCACACAAAATTCTCTAAAATTACGCACGTATATTACGGATTTATATTCAGAATAATATTTTGCTTCATAACTATCAAAATGTAACAAACACTGTCTTTACAATTAACAATGTGTAAATATTTATCTACTCCAAATGTAGTTTTATAATGTTAGAATACATTGTATTAACGTGGTGATAAATAAGTTTTAATGCTTATGAGGATCGAAACGCTGTGTTCGGGAAGGACTAAATGTCAACCCGAATAAAATGATCATAGTTCCATTCACGCGTAGGAGGAAGCTGCATATAAGGGCTCCCTCGCTGAATGGAATGTAGATAAACCTTTCCAACGAAGTAAAGTATCTGAGTATAATTCTGGATGCCAAACTAACTTGGAATTAGTGGGGGATATTACAGGTACACCATATTCATAGCGTTCCGTAGTATTTAAGTCGCTATTGTAATCCATTAAAATCATTATTCATCTGCCTGATGAAGCCACTGTGTGGTGAAACAATTGTAGCAGTATCTACAAAATAAAGCTAAACTCAAATCGATCGTGTTTTTCATAAGGTCATTTCCATTAGTATTCAAATAAAAATCAGTTTACTCGTAAAAAAAATTGACAATGCGCATTTCTAATTGTTACATTTTATACATGTGTATGTAGTTCACTAATACAATATTATTATTAATAATGTCTTGAAGGTTTAGGACTACGAAAAATATTGAAAACAAGACAACTTAATCTTATTTCTTTCTTCTGTATTTATTGTCAAGGTTACAATTAATTTGGGATGGATACCATAAAATGTAATAATGGTTATTTATAATATAATTACATATATGTATTCTCGTGCCGAAATTATTCGATTTTTTTTCTTATGTTACATGTACGGTTAAATTGTCCATGACTCATAAATTGCTACGGAATCATGTAATGCCACTTTAATGGGTGACAGATGTTTCCAGAATAACAAAAGTTGTAATTGTTTTATTGGACATAATAGATTTGTCATTGCCAGAATTTATAACAAACGCACAATATTTTAAGTTATAATCATAGAGAAGTAGATTTCTACAAAATTAGTCTTATGATATGTAATATAAAGTTATTAGATATTATACAGTTTTAGTTAGAACGTGTAATAAATATATTATGAGATGCCAAATGACATCATAGGACTAGTTTTATAGAAACTCGATTTTAGATAATGGATAATTTAGTAATATATATCTATTATTTTTTGCATTTTCGTTATTTATGTTATACGAAATAAAATTATTAAGTAAGTTTATTTTTTAGCATATTTTGAGTACTTTAAAGCGTTAACCTACTTTATTATGGTTGCATCTAATTGCCGTATTTTGCGCGATGGCTATTATTAATATTTAAAGTTACAGTTATTCAATTATTACAAATACTTTTAATTTTAAATAGATAATTATGGAGGCTTTCAATTCATGATATATATTGATAGTAAAAAAACATTTTAGATATCATTACTTTAATAACATTTGTTACTAGAGGTAACTATTTATTATTGACAAGCAATAAGCGTTATTAATGAAGTCAAATCAAAAAAGAAACTTCTTTCAAATTTTTACTTTTGCTTTTGAATGTTCAATTTTGAACATTTTAAATATAATGAATAACAAAATAATCGTGTATCCTTTTTCATTTGACTTTTAACTAAAAATTAAAAAAATAGACAATGGATTTTAAGTAATTCATTATTTCTGTCAGTAAAAATGTCTTACATAAAAACTAATTTATTCAAACCTTTCCTATGTTTACCATTATTTGATTATCCTCTAATTTATTTTTTTGCGTTTCCCACATGATTTAGAATTTTTAGAGTTTCTATTTAGATTTATATTTTAACCAGTTTTATATATTTTTTTACTTTTTTGATATTACTTAAGTCGTTTATTTTATTATCTTATATTTTTATTTTATGGCAAATAAATTTTCTTCTTAAATAAAATTGAAATAACCGATACATGTAAGGGCCTGGGCGTTCTTTTCGATGCCAAACTTTCCTTTAAAACCCACGCATACTAACAATAAAATCTAAAATTAGAACAAGAAACTCGTCACTTTCGCGCACTCACAAAAACCAAGCCATTTCAACCAAAGAGCCGTAGGCATATACATCTCAATTTGTTCACCTCTTATCGATTACATTGCGATCCTCCGTCCTTCCATGCTCCAGCACCTCAACGTCGCCGAAAGCTCAGCCCTACGTACCCTTACAAAAGTTAGTCAAGCCATCAATCCCTTTACAATCGTTTCAATATTATCATTTACAAAACCACCTAAGTCATCTCAATATCCGAACGTATAAACAGCTTAAGTGTCAAATTTGCCGAAAGTCCCTTCAATGTAACCCTTTTCAATAAAATTATACTGAAGTAATTATTGTCGAATCCGTTTGTACATCATTTAACTTTTTGTCAAAAGTGTTAAATTTGCCGAAAGTCCCTTCAATGTAACCCTTTTCAATAAATTCATACTGAAGTAATTATTGTCGAATCCGTTTGTACATCATTTAACTTTTTGTCAGTAGAATTACTCAGAACTTGTTGGATTGTAAGAGTACGTGAAAAAGTTTTAAAATTAAATAAATATACTAGATTGGCACTTCTTCGTGCATTGATGAACTTTTTTTTGGCGATCAAGCACCATACCATATATTGATGGTATATGAAATTCAATCGTGGCTGTAGTTATGACTTTCGTGAGATTCAGGCATCTTTGGATATTAATGTGACCAGTATGATAATGTTGCATGAACATTGGCACCAAATGATTGCTTTTTATTGCACCATACCATATATTGATGGTATATGAAATTCAATCGTGGCTGTAGTTATGACTGTCGTGAGATTCAGACATCTTTGGATATTAATATGATCAGCATGACAATGTTGCGTGAACATTGGCACCAAATGATTGCTTTTTATTGCCGCAAATCAAAAATAAATTACGATGTAAATTTTTTTCACGCCTGAAGAAGTGGTTTATGCATTCAAAATGCATGCTTTGGAAGTACCTAAATCGAAGTGAAAGTTCGAAAAGTAGTTCAAGCGCGTGCAAAAAAAGTTAATCTTCATAGAAAATATTTTGAAAAACAATAATACCATATAAGATGAATAATTTATTTTGTTCTCAATTCCCGAAATATGAAGGGCAAATTTCGAAATATACGAAACATATCTATCTGTACACATCCAGCACATCCAGATATCGACAAAATGATGTCTCCTAATGGCATCTAATATCATAAAACATTAACGCCAGCTTCATGAAGGAAGTACAAAATTGGATGTAAAAGATGGGAATGTTCGTTGTCTTATTATAAAAGAACATGTGGGCGCAGGTGTTACAATACCTCAAAATAAAAAAAAAATATAAGTGACTGGCTATCATAATACAATATTTATTGGTGGAGTGATATGTCAAAATAAATTAAATATTAAGTAGCTATCAACCACGGCATCGATATCTTCTAGAGCCATCAGGTATGTCTAGATAAAATTAGATCAGTTAATTTATTGGCAATAGTGATTTGCAGTTAAGGGAGGCATTCATCATGGACGGTATAAAATAAATCCCGACATATAAAAGCAGTGATGTGTGGTTAGTATACCAACATATCTATCTTCTGTAAACGATATACAAAACCTTTATTTGGCATTTTTAATATACCTAATATATTATTACATAATATTTTTTTTAACGGAAATAAACGCGAATAAATTGAGCAGGCGGTGCGAGCGAACGAAATCGAGGCAGCCGAAGACGACCGGGAACAAGAGAACAAACAAATCAAACGAAAACAAGACAAATCGCGAAAATAATACAACTAAATAAAGAGAGGAAAAGAAACAGATCGAACGAATATAGAGAACAAGGACAAAGAGGGGAAAGTGGCATCTTTGCTGGCAGCAAAAAGATACTACGGTCTCCAGAGCAAAGGAAAATACAAGAAGAAAGGAAAATCAAAACAAATTGTCGAACAAAACAGAGATAGGCGACCAGAAAACATAAAGAGAAGATATGGAGGAATTTAAAGAAGTGATGAAGGAGATGATGGCAACGATGAGGAAAGAGGATAAATGGGAGCAAGGTAAAAAAGGCATGAAAAAGAGATACAAAAAATTATAGAGTAGAATACAAAATATGGAGAAAGATAAAAGAAAAAACAACATTGTATTAAAGGGACATAATATAAGGGAAGAGAAGTTCTGCAAGGAAACACTACAAGTAGAAGTCAAAGTAGTCAAGGCCAATAAATTAGAAAAAGGAAAAGGAGTAGAGATGATAATAGCGGAAATTGAATCTAGAGAAAAAAAAAAGAAGAAATAATTAAAGCCAAGAGCAATAAACTGAAGAACACTAAAATAAGAGACAAAGGGAACAAAATAAGGGTAGGCTACAGGAAAATACTAATAAATGGGGAACAATTGAACTGGAATGAGCAGGAGAAGGGTCTAGTAGCGGGGAGTCAGGAAAATAGACAAAAAAAACTAGATGTAAATATAAGGAAAGCCCAAACAGACATTAAAAGAAATACCGGAGACACAATAAGAAAAAAAATAACATAAAAGATAAAAACAGAATATGGAGAATAGCAACTTGGAATAGAAGGAGTATACAGGGCAAAAAGGAAGAGCTGGAAAAGGAGTTCGAAAGAATGGATGCAGAGATACTCGCAATAACAGAGACAAAAAGAAAAGGAAAAGGAATGCACACAACAAATAACAAATACAAAATAATATATAGTGGGGTAGATAAGGATAACTGAAGAAGTAGGTTGCATTATACTCAGAGACATAGAATACCAAATACAACATGGCAAAAAATATCGTCAAGAATATTAACAGTAACATTAAAAGGAAACAACAGATGCAGAACAATAATTACTGTATATGGACCAAATGAAGATGATTCAGCGACCACGAGGAAACTTTCTGGGAACAGCTCAACGAAACAACCAAAACGGCCACCGGAGAAGTATATGTAGCAGAAAACTTTAACAGCAAAATCGGCAAATTGGTAAAAGAGACCGATACGATGAGAGGGGAAGACGTAATAAACGATAATGGGAGAATATTACTAGATAATTGTAGAATGAACAATTTAGTAATAGCGAATACATTATTCAAACACAAGGAGATACACAAATACACTAGGGAAGTAGTAAGTAGGATCGAAAAATCTGTAATAGATTACGTGGTGACAGAACAAAGAAGAAATAGCAAAATAATAGATAGAAGAAGAAAAAGAAGCTTCGAAAAAAAGTGATCACTATCTAGTAGTAACTACACTTAAGGAAGACTATCAAGACAAAGAAAAAGAAAAACCGTGACCAATTACAGCAATAAACTACAATAAGATCATATAAACTAAGAGATAAAGAAACACCTGTACAATATAAGGAGAAAGTAGAGGGCAAGCCTGCAGTGGTAAAAGGAAGCGACCATGTAGAGGAAATATGGAATAATTTAAAAAGAAGTATGCTTGAGGCGGCACAAGAGACTTGTAGGGTTAATAAGAGTACAAACAATAAACAATCGACAGCCTAATGGTCAGAGGTCATACATAAAAAGATAAAAGCGTGGCAAATGTTCTTATGACAAAAACAATAATCAATAATAATGCAATATCTATCGAGGTATTAGCCAGAGAAGTAGTTGTTTCAATAAGTAATTTGTTTTGTAGTCTTAGTAAGACTCATTGTTGTAGATTCACAAAATGTATTCGTATTTTTAAATTATTAGTTAATATTCTACAACAAAATAAAGGATTTTAATACATTTGATTATTAAATTAATGAGGCGGATGCATTCTTGATTTGATGAATGAAAATAAATTCTTGTATGCAAATAATTTAGATTTATGAAAAGTTGTCATGGAAATAACCTTAAAATGCTTAACACACTAACCAAATTATTGAGAAGCAAAAGTAATCTGCATATCTTGAAAATATCCTATGGCTCCGCCAACGAAACCTTAGATGAATTAGAATTTTAAAATCATTTTTTTATAACATATTTTTTTTGATGACATTACATTTATTTATATTATATATATAATATCCCTGAAGAAGTTAATGAATTGATTAAGAATTGAAATTTTTTAAATTTTAATTTTTTAGTTTGCTCGACATGTATATGTAATTGGCCAAATGTGACACCACACATAAATGAATTGAATGAAATAGAAATTAGTATATTTTTCGTTTCTTTATATAAATAATAATAAATTTGAAAACATGTATCTGAAAAGAATATAAACTTAATAACGTAAGAAACATATTTATGATTAAGCAACATTCTCACGCCGAAATATTTCTGTTAGTTTTGACAGGTGTTAACACTATTTCATATTGATAATTATCGTAATTCGTAAATTAAAAAAAATAATATTACCCCTACTCATATTAATCCTTAGACTTCTGAAAAGCAAGAGACAATAAATTCTACAAAGGTAGTTTAGTTAAAATTAAATTCAATAAATTAAAACGTTAATAATAAAAGTAATAATATGAAATATTATTTTCAATGAGCATTTATGCACTATTCTTTACATTATAATTAATGTAAAAATGGTGCATTTCTGCACATTCAAAATAATATTTAACATTATTACTTCTATTATTAACACCACTGCACTAATAAATTAATATTTTATTTTATTTACTTATAAATTAAAAAGGCTTGCCAAGGAATAAACGACAGATTGGGTAAAACATATTCGATTGAAATAAAAAGTTATCTCAATATAAACAATATGACTACATACCCAATATTAACACCCCAACTGTTCAATACTGATTGACCATACATCAATAGAAAATAGTTATTTATGGGACAGTCAGAGAAGACATTTCAAAAACCATATAGCAACGAATATGACAATGCTTCACAATATAGTAACCGACTGGTTCAATTATTTTAATAAACACCCTTTTTAACCGACAATTTGATAGTTTAGACAGATTATTATATAAAACTACACTCTGGAAAACTAAAAAAACATAATATTCACATGTTCATTTTAAAAATATATAATTATGATATTCTCAACAGAATTTTCCCACAAAATAGAAGTATTGGAATCCGCATTCCAAAACCTGACACTGATCCTAAACTTATATCTAATTACTGTCCCATTACCAGGTAAACTTTTAGAATCCTCAACGTCGCCGAAAGGTCAGCACTACGTACCTTTACAAAACTAAGACATCTCATCAACCCCCTTCACAATCGTTCCAATGTTCTCCTCTACGAAACTACTCAAGTCACCCCAATATCCTAACGTATAAACAGCCTTAGTGTCAAATTTGCCAACAATCCCTTCAATAAATTTTGCACTCACTTCAACTGAAGTAGTTATTGTCGAATCCATTTGTACATCATTTAACTTTTTTTCAGTAGAATGACTGTCCCATGGTAATAGGTAAACTTTTAGAATCCTTTATCAAACATAAGCAACATTTACATTACTGAATACCAGTTTGGTTTCCTACACCAAAAATCAACCATTTTTCCTCTATCTATTGTAACCACCAATATACAAACCAATCATCTTAAATGTAACAAGATATTATTTTATTCCTAGATATTCAGAAAACTCTTGTGCTTTAGCACTAGTGCCTTCTATATAAATGAATCCTCTCCAATATTCTACCTCATTTATTAATTCTTATATAACTAACCAGCCAAGTCAAAATCAAACAAACCCTTTCTTACCCATTCATTACAGAAGCGAGCAATCGGAATTTTATCAAATATTGGGTACAGAAATGATTGTTCAACACGAAATTATTAACCTTTCCATGTGGTTACATTCTTGAATGTTTAATTTATGTTAAAAATCACTACAATGATTATGTGATTGCTCAAAATAGTTACGTGCATGGATATGATACCAGGAGTAAGAACAACTTTTATCCAAAATATTTAAGATTAAGTCGTTCGCAAATTGGACCCAATTACTATGGAATAAAATTCTATAACAAATTGAATGATGAATTACAAAAGTTGCCACCAAAAATATTTAAACCTAAATTAAAAGCATTACTAATTAAGTGCGCTTTCTATTCGTGGGAAGAATAGTTAGATTACGAATTTACTTAATTTATTGTTTTTGTTGTATTTGTATGCTTTTATTGATTGTAGTAATATTTAATTATTTCTTATTGTTATGACCTGTGAAAATGTATGTGTCAATACCAACAAACATCTATTTATCTTGAATCTTCTCGGCGTTAACTTCGTGGTACATTTCAAAAGTTATAAGTTGTCTTTATTTAAAAAAAAATCTATATATCTATCTTAATCCTCAGAAGCCTCAGTGCCCTTATCACCCATCCTTTATAACATGATCTATATAATCCCAATCTCACATACTTTGATCTCTTAAACAACTTCCTTTTACTTCTCTTCGACGACAAAATTACCCTTATTACTCATAGAGAGTTGTACTATGTTGCCCAACTTTGCCTTCAAGCGATCTTTTCATGCGATCTAATATTGTTGCTCCCTATGTCATTTAGGAGCAACAATATTAGATCGCATGAAAAGATCGCTTGAAGGCAAGGTTGGGCAACATAGTACAACTCTCTATGAGTAATAAGGGCAAGAAAAATTTGTGAATTTAGGAGCTAGATTGGACTCTGAAACAACTTTTTGGGGGGCTGACTTTATATTATTTTTAAGAATAGCTAATTTCTTCTTTAATTTAAGATATTTTTTATGATTAACTTTGCTGAATGTAATTTGTACGTAAGTTCCGAATGCAATACCTTGAGAGAATGTAGAATTGCATCTCTCCTCCGATGAAGGTTTTCAAAACCTTTTTCGAAAAGAGAATCATCAAGTAGCGTTTAAACCTGCTGGAAAATTATCAAACATGCTATTTAATGCTAAAGATAAAGTCGATCCTCTTAAAAAATCTGGTGTGTATGAGATCCGTTGTTCAGAATGCAATAGTGTGTATGTAGGTCAAACAGGACGAAGTGTATCAACTCGTTTTTCCGAACATCATCGTGCTTTTCGTCTTAATCAAGACACTAGCTCTTTTTCAAATCATTGTTTAGAATGCAAACACCAATTCCCGGATATAAATAATCTAAAAATCTTGCATAATTGCAACAAGGGCGCTAAGCTTAATCTCCTGGAGTCATTGGAAATTTTGAAACAGAGCCGTAATCCGTCAGTAAATCTTTTTAATGAGCAGACCGAACTAGTCTTTTCGCCACTTTTTAATCTGGTACTACCCTCCCGAGATAATCCGCAAACAATTAGCGGCAGGTATATTCCCTCACCCCAAAATAGTTAGTATAAAATCACAATTTCATCAATTTATAATTCACTTGATAATGACGATAAAACGTCGAAACTCGAGTCGTGCTTTGTTGTTTAGATTTATATAATTGTGCCTACACGTTATATAATATTTTTACAATAATTATTTGTGGTTAAAACATAGTGAATTTTTCAATTCAGTGTTAGTTTAATATATTACAACTCTTCTATTTTTCATAAACATAAGATCAAATATTATATTATTTATTTAAATTATAAGTAAATATCAACAACTACTTTAATAGAGTAATGTAAGATATTGGCTATAACTCTTTATATTTGTGGGTACTTTTAAAGGCGCTACTGTACTAAAATAATAATATTAATGAAATTATCTTTTAGTTGTAATGCGTTTAAATGAACTATATATAATATACATAATCTGGGTTGATTTAATCCAGTTATTTTAAACATGCTTCTAATTATACAGTAGACTCTTTTAAGAAACTATAATTACTATGTTTCTGAAGCGACAACTAACTAAAATTCCGACTGTTAATATCCATTCGTTATTATTATTTAATATTTGCATACCTTTTGATTTCGATTCCGAAATCCCAAGAACGACAGCTTCCTCAGATTCGTCCTGCTTGCGCTATCCATCGCGGCTAGGTGCCGTCCTTAACTAAGTGGTTTATATACACACAAACTATATACAATTTGAATAAAAATAATCCACACCCGCGCACAAGTGTCTTCTCGAAACGATAAAAAATTATAAACTTATTTTTTCCTAGGCGATCTCCCAAGCCGGGTTATGGCGAATAGTAACTGTGTCAACATGGGGTACCCTAAGTCCGACGTACTTGGTACCACCTGCGCTACTTTAGGGTACGACGCCGTAGTTCTTGTAGGACTGGAACTCCTCGCTATCCCCGGCCCGATGGTACCTGTAAGTGAAAATATTTTTTTTTAGCTTGGAGGTTATCGCTAATTTAATTATGCATTCAACATAAGTGTTAATTAAAAACTAGTTACATCGCCAGTGGAACAATTCCCTGGAATATTGGTCGTATATAGATTACAGTTTCTACCATAAGAAACATTGTACTGGTATTTAATAATTATGATGTACGTTTGGATTAATGAACGATGCCGTTAGTTAATAGGTATGGTCGTCGTGAAAATTAACGTAGAATAACACATGTTCGATGGCCTATTTGTCTTATCTGTACAAATATTGGGTGATAATTACCAGAACAAATTCAGTTGATTCTTGGCACGAGTGAAAACGTTAAGTGTGATCGGCTTCGTTCTGATTGAGGCAATTTGGAAAAAACAACCTTGATTCGCGGCTGTGATTAATCAAAAGTACATAATGGAAACTGCGCTCGATATTATCATGATAATAAATAAATTATCACCGTATATGTACGACATTAGCTTTGTGGGTATAACGCATGAAACGTGTCATTAAAGGCAATTATGACGCAGCTTGTTTTGGGCAATTTGTAAGTGAATGTACGTCTTCATTATTTTTGACACGCATACAACCAAATTGTACAAATTCCGCTAATTTATCCACCAAGGATCAGTAAAATTCTACAAATATTTCATAAGAATAAAATCAGAATACACAAGTCAGTGTTTTATTAACATGGATTCATTTATTTTAGAACAAATAATTATAGGAATAATTACAAATTTATAATTGTTCATTCTTGGATTATTTATACTATTTACATAATTCCCTTTTTAATAAAAATGAAATAAAATTAAACTTGTCAAAGCACGCTAACTGTCTATAATTTGACAAATTATAAATATAACTATGTATATAGTAATAAAAAAATACTTGAACAAGATTCTTTCCTCAATTTAATTTTACCTGTAATATCTTTGTCCAATTGATAGATGATATCATTTTTCTTGTTTTTGGTGATTTATGTTTTTCAGTTTTGAACATTGTATATCTTTGATTAAAACACTTAGAACCTTTCCTTAATATTTTATTTTCATCCAGATGCACATTTCGGACACAAAGTGTCCATTATATATGGTTTGGTATCAATCGTTTGGTATCAAACCATTGATAATGGACACTTTGTGTCCGAAATGTGAATCTGGATCAAACTAAAATATTGAAGAAAGGTTCTAAGTGTTTCAAAGTTATTATTATCTTCAAGTAACTCAATCAACCAAATTGTATATCTTATTCAATATGGACAATTTAATATTTCAATAACCCATTATTTAAAACTATATAATATCTCTACTATGATAAAACTAATATACTAGTCAATGATGCATGTGTATACTCCATCATTCCACTATATAGTTTTTTTATATAATTACTTTTTGTGTGATAAATTAATACCATCCAAGAAAAAATATTACGACAATAAACTTGTGCATATAGATAATATAAACAAAACAACATGGGAAGTAGTACAAGAAATTCTACAATCTACAAGATCCTATCAATAAATAAACGCAGATGCTAACGAGACCAACAAATACTTTGTCAATTCAGCCAAAAGAATCTCAAATATTGGTCGCACAAGGTAGCGACAATATTCTTAGAATCTGTTACCAAAGAGGAAATATAAAGTATAGTTACCTCTTTAAACGATACTGCCTCAAATGGTTTAGAGTTAAATGTAATCGATTGTTAATATTAAAAATGCTATAGTCAAGCACTATAGCATGGCTACCCAAAGAATAAGTTGGCCAATATAGCTTTAGATATATTAAATTAATTCAATTTATTGAAAGGGCTCCAAATAACAAAGAGGAATATTTCTAAATTTATAAATTCAATAATTGTTACGCTACCCTCTTGATGGAACAGAAAAACACTCTATAGATCTTGAAAAAGCCGAAAAGACATATGGAGCAATCCCTTACGTTGAAGACATGAGCACGAAAATCAAAAAGCAGTTAGAAATATAAAACATTCAAGCAATAACAGTGAAGAATCGTAACCTCACTGAATGACTAGTGAATAGTAAAATAAAATCAAATTCAACAACTGTGACGGATATTACGTAGGGCAAACGGGGCGTAATTTCGAAATACGATACAAGGACCACAAAAAATCCATACAAAACGGCAAAACCTTTATCCGAACATTGGTTTGGCAACAGAACATCTGGAAGAAATGATTCCGATCCATTTTAGACGAGGATTTAGGCTTAACCTCCTGGAGGGAATTGAGTTTAAACGGACAATCATCAAAGGCGATAATCCTCTGAATAATCAACATAAATTAACTCAAGCCAAAAACATAATTAGAGCAGACCTCCCACCATAATAAGACCCATATAAAAATGCACACATTCTCAATATTTAACTGAATAGTTGAGGCTGTTAGTTGTTGAAAGTTTATATTGTAACCACTTTGGTAGATTTTCGTAAATGAAATACGATAAATATTTGAAAGTGTTATCGTATTTCATTTACGAAAATCTACTAAAGTGATTCTCAATATTTGTTTAGTTTTAAATAATCCTTTGGTAATGATTGTAAAATCGAAACACGTGTCAGGTAAAATAAAAACATGGAGTAGAACAAGTGTTTAAATATTCCTAATGTATTTCTAAATTTTGATTTTGTAGATTATGAAGTATTACTTAATTTATAACACAAGCCTTATACATATGACATAGGACTAGTTATAACTGAATAAACAAAAAGTTCAATATTTTAGACAGGGTGAATATGGAATCAAATAAAGTTAATACTTGTTGCGCTACACTCTTGATGGAAACAGATATTAATATTAGGTGGAGAGTAACACTTGTTTTGTTCCATAATGTTTTTATTCTCAGTTGCCTGACACGTATTTCGGTCTTCACAGACCATTATCAAAGTTAAACTTTGATAATGGTCTGAAACACGTGTCAGGCAACTGAGAATAAAAACATTATGGAACAAAACAATTGTTACTCTCCACCTAATATGGAATCAAATATCTTATATGTGACCGTAGATAATCCCTAAGGAAGCATTTTACGCCCAACCTTTTTATAATTTATATAAATGATATTTTTGATCAAATAACATCAAATGCCGAAACTATTGTAGGATATGTCGATGATAACAGCATCATATAAAAAAACATATATTAAGATTATCCACTTGGAGTGGAATCTACATGCTAACTTGCAATGAATTCCCGAAAATATAAATCAGAGAGATCCATAAAGAAAAGGGTAGCCGAACATCAGAAAGATTTCCAACATTACACTCGCCAACCACCTCATTTGAACAAAAACAAATCCTGCACATATAAATAAAGAGACAAAAACTTATCGCCCTGAAATTTATTTAAATAAACCGGAGGAAAGTCACAGAATATTCAAATATTAAATCTATTTAAATTTAAAAAAAAGAGCTACCAACAATACTTTGAATTTGAATTAATTTAAATAAAAAAATGTCGAATATTCTAAATTTTTGGGAGTATACGTTGACAAATACTTGGATTGGTCTAATCACATCCGGTATATGAACATGAACAAAGTTTAATGTTCATATACGTAAAATTAATTTATAAGTAAATTCTACAACCTTAATGTTAGTATACTTCTGCTAACTAATGAGATGCGGAATCACATATTAGAATTTTACTAAGATATTGATAGAAACTTTGAAACTATACTACTTCATGACCTGGAATTTACAAATGAAACAACGTATTTACGGTTTTGCTGGTGGTGGGCGCATTTCTTGTTGTTCCACATATTCATTTGTTGTTTTTAGAGCTCATTTTTCATCTATTCCTCTAATTAATCTATAATTAGTTCTTGCAGTTGTTCTTTGATTGTTAATTTTGTCAATTCAAAATTATTTTTTCTACTTTCTTTTTTCATATTTTTACTTTTACTACTATACAGTCTGGATAACTAAGGAAGGAAGCCTTTCGTTTTCAATTTCTATTAATTTCTGGTACTCAATCCTATTGTATTGTTGTAATAAAATGTTAATGCCTTCCTGCCTGCTATTTCTATTTTTACTTTAATACATTCTTGTTTGCTGTATTTTTGCATTTTTTATTCAATAAATTTATTTTTTTCGTAATTGTCCTATTTTTTTCAATTGTTGTTGAGAGAATTAATAAATAAATTTGGGATTATATTGTGCTTTTCCTTCATTAGTAATGTCAATGTTACCTTAGGTATCTTACAATTATTATCAAAATCAAAAATCATATGCATGAAAAATGTGTTGCTTAGCAATATCTAGAATCCTGTTGACAATAGTAAGAACCCGAGTGCGTGGTTCCTTTACCAATTGTATAGATGGTTTTAATGAAGATGAATTACTATGTCCACTTATTTTCATGATTTCCTGTTATTGAACGCCTCTGTGAGTCATGTTTGAAATTTTATATTTTTCTGTATTTAAACCAACATTTGCGGCTATAGTTTTGGTCCACATAATTGATTTTTACCTATGGGAATATTTTTGTATCAAATTTTATTCTTTTGAAAAAATATTTTGGGTGTTAAAAAAACCTATCGGTTGTTATTTTTACTACGAAAATTTATTAATTTATGATAAATTCTGACGGGGCAGTTTTCTAATTTATTAACGTTAGGAGTCAACCACTTTGAGTCAGTTAATTCATGATCACTGCCCTGGCATGTTTTTGAAAAAATAGGATTGTAAGAAATTCTGCCTGTTTTTGTATTATCTACATTCAATTCTTTTAGAAAATAGTGTGTCCTGCAGTTAACTTCTTCGTTGCCTCGCCATGCTACCTCTAATGAAGCAATGAAGTATTTTTTTTGCAATCCATCAGGCGTATCTTCGTTACAAAAATTTATTAGTTTATCGTAATCGGATATATTTAAAATCGGTGCACTGCGTATATGTTTTTTAGTCAACATTTGCAACATTTTCTTTTTGAATTTCGAGCATCTCGTGCTATTTTAAAATGTAATGAATTAAAAGGATCTATATTTCTTTCAAACTCACTAAAATACATTTCCTGAAGCATTTTGGCTGTAGAGTTCCAAATAGTTTTTAATCCTTTAATATGTTTGACAATATTTCTACCGGCGAATCTTTTTCCAAACGGTATTTGTCACCTTTGACAAATACGAAACACCTACTTAGACTTACTATTTTTTTATCAAACCTACTGGGATTTGATCACTTTTTATCACTTCTTCCTTTTTGTTTTATCGAAATAAACAAAGCTGTTATGATTTGAAGTGCCACCATATTACTTCTAACCTTGATTTGACACATGTGGCAATAATACCATAAATGATGGCAATTTACTTGAATAAATTCTGTTTTTGCATGAAAGTTTGTTGCCTAGCGATTTTAATGAGAACAACTATGATTTTTTTTGTCAGTTGCTCGAATAAAAATCGCGAATAAGTAATAAACTTGAATGTACTAAAACCAAAATTTATTCCGAGTTAATTGTCATCAAGAATGGTATTTGGAAAGACTATTCTACGACTTGAAACGAATATCGGTGAACGGTTCAATATTTATGTCCAGAATCGCAGCAAGAGTTTCCATTTAAGTTTTTGAACGCTAGGTGCAGTTTATTCACTTATAAATTGACGTGATTGCCTAAAAAAATACACAAGCCTCCTTGTCATTGGCTAAATGCAATAGGAGTGGAATAGTCATAATTATTTTATATATGGTATTCAGTAATTTCGGTTGCTTATAGTTTTTGAAATTCTATGCCTCCATTATGAATAGGTATAATGTTCACTCCTATGGGAAGTGATTTAATAATCTTATTTTTTTGTAATTCTTTCAGTACACATCACCTACATACTAGACTAATTTTTTAAAATAACATTTTCTATATTTTTTTATTTCACCTCCTTCGTTTATAACATCCCTTCCAAATATGTTTCATGTGTATGTAATTATATCTGAATCAACCTTCTTACACTCCATTCTATTTAAATCTCCAGTGTGCGCATGTTATTTTTTGTTTTTCATTTTATTAATAAAAGATTACTTAATTGTACATACATAAAATACATCTGTGTACTAATATGGTTTTCAAGTTATTATTTTAAATAAATATTTTGTTTGGTTTTGTATATTGTATCTATGTTAATTGTTAGGTATTATAACTAAAACGTGAGACTTTTAAAGAATTTTGTTTGCTTTTATTTTCGCAACTATTGTTTAGCCACACAATTATTTCGAAAATAAAAGCAAAAAAATCTCTGAAAGTCTCGTGTTTTAGTTTTAAAACCTAGCAGTTATATATAAAATGAAATTTCAACAATTAGCAGCCAATATAATCAAAATATTATTTTATTATATTGATGACTTTTTGACTAACCTCTACATTTATCATCACTACGAGGGTTGTTATTTATGTATTGAGAACTGACCGCACTGGTATTGCCAGGTGAAATCTGACATTGCCATCGTAAATTTTTGACGTTATCCGTATTCAGAACGTTTTGACGTGCAAACATTATTTGCATTGTTTAAAGTATGTTGAAAATGTCATCTCAGCCAAAAGATGGAATTAACTCGCGAAAATTTTCGAGCTACGATTTATTATGACTTTTGACGTTATCTAACTCAAAAACAGTGCATCAATCAACTGAATTCAACTTTGGGCGATGAAGCGCCATCCACAGTTACTGTATATCGCTAGTACACTGAATTTAAACGCGGTCACGAACATTTGGATGTTCGGAAGTTGTGTGCGCGATCGATTTTACACTTGTTGACAGATGCTCAAAAAAATGCTTGTGTCGATTGGTGCCGAAAAATGCTTTCAAAATACAACTGTAGTGCATCCAAAGCCGTATCAGCATCACCACAGGTAACGAGTCATGGAGTTATGGGTATGAGCCAGAAAGAAAAGGCCAAGTTGCAGTTTGGGTGTTTCAATGAAGTAAAATCAACAAAAGTTGATCTCGAAAAACGTTAAAAAGCAAATAGTGTCGTTTTTCTTCACGAAAATCGATCATTTGGCAATCGTGGTACTAGAAACTCAAAAGACCGTTAATTCTACGTAGTATACGAACATTTAATTGCTTGAAGTTATCGAGAAATTGAGAGAAACCAACCCAAAACGACGAATCATTTTGAATCACAACAATTGGAGCTGACACACATCACATACAACAAACGAGTATTTGTACATACAAAAGATCGAATTGATGGGTCATCTGTCTTACAGCCCCGACTTGGCACCCAATTACTTTTTCTTGTTCCCAGTAATTAAGAACTGTATGGACAACGATTTTCATTGCCCGAAGAAGCGGTTGAGGCATTCAAATCGCATGTTTTAGAGCTACCACCTTCTTCTGGTTCTTTGAAGGTCAGTTCAATCGCATGCAAAAGTGTATAGATCTTAAAGGCAATTATTATGAAAAGCAATATTTTTGAAAAAATTCAGTGGTTTATTCTTTCTATTCTCAATACCTAAATAGCAACCCTGGTAATAAATAAAAATTATCGGAACTGTCTGTGTTATTTATTTCAAACTTTCTAACTTCGTTTCTGATTTCGTCTACTGCCAAAAGGTAGTAAATCACTGACTTATGCTATTTCTCCCTTCAAACGCTTTCGTATTTATTACGAATCTTGATTTATTATTTATTTATCCATTTGAGTCCAGAATATCTTTCCTAGAATTATCCCTTGGGTATCCCTATTTTTTGTCCATGTGTTCAAATGCGATTTCAGAATTAAATTTTTATTATTATATTATGTAATTTCTATCCAAAACATAATTCCTTTTTAAATTTATAGTCAGATATTGTGATATTTTTAAATGTATTCTTTTTTGGCAAAAATTACTCCGCCTTCTCTACTCTCATCTAGTCGTTCTCTCATTTTTCCAGTTTAATATTGAACGCCCCAACATGTTAGCATATACACCATTTTCTTCTTTAAGTCATAAAAATTCTTAGACGTTGTAGTAATCCCTTCCTTTTATATTTTCCCGTTTTTAATAATAATTAATTAATTGCCCCTTCAATAACGCTGTCGTTATATCATTCTACGCCTAATACTCATTCTTCTTCTTACTTTTTGCACTATTTTCTAAATACTCATTTAATGTCCTCTTTATTGAGCTAATAAATTTTGAACACTTTTCTATAATATTTTTCAAAAATCTAATATATTTCTTAAAGTAGGTTCTCATATAAATAAATTAATATTCTGCTGAATTCATCTATTGAATTGAATAATGGTTATAACAATAAAATATCCTTTAATGACAAAGAAGAAGAAAAATACAATATTAAAAATTATATATATATATATATATATATATATATATATATATATATATATATATATATTGCATATCTGAAAGAAGTATAAGAGTTGACCATTTTAGTCCATTTAATAATATACCTTAAGTTGAAGAAATGATGATTTACTTTTAAGACAATTGGAATTCTGTTTTTGTGTGCCCTTATAATTGAAAATTGTACCTTATTAAAGCTGTACTTAGAATTAATTACAAAATACGTACGAGGTAATATTCACTCATACTAACATACATTACTCTTGTTTTATATACCAGCAATTAAGGTAATATTTTATAATACACTAGTAATATTTTGTCTTCGACTTCAATTATACTGCACCGTTGAGACACTAGTAGATTAAAACTACTCTGCTGTTAATACTATTTTCAATTTTTGCATTATTATTGTTTTATTGGTGTATTAGCAAATATTTTTTACATACGTCATATATTTGTTTGTATTTAATGGAAAGAAGAAGAAAACTTATTTGTAGCTAATATATTTAATACTTCTTGCGCTTGATGGAACGAAATTTTTAAATTGGGTAAATTAAAGCACTTATTATGTTCCATAATTTTAATTTCAGTTTCCTGACACGTGTTTCGATCTTTTACGATCATTCTCAAAGTGTAAACTAGTTAACCCTGTTATTGTCAGGGAGATAATAATTGAAGAAAACACGTCCATCGTACAAAGCGTACAGATACATATGAACAATAAATTTAGAGGTAAAATTATATGAACAACGATAGATTCCTTACCTCCGTATATCAGAAGCTCTAAATTGAGTATAAGAATATGTTGAGCCCATCGTATAGTTAAGTGAATTGCATTCAAGCAATTAAATTTAAGTAAATCATAAAAATATATAAATTCTAAACAAAACAAATCATGAATCCAAAATGGGCTTAATGTAGTTAGGTCTTTTGAAAGCAAATCTAAATTCTTATAAGGAGTACAAATAAATAATCCAATTTTTCAGCTACATTCAAGGATTACTTTAAAAGAGAGTTATTTAAACTGTTCAATTCAAAATATTCGTTGTTGCTCTCTATAACTTAATCTTTCAGACAGCTGATGAATTCCACCACGGAAAAATGTTATTTCCCTGGACATGATAAAGTTATCAAGCATTTTCGGATCTCATCCACTAATTTGAAGTGCATATCGCATAAGGCGTGTGACATCGATGGAGCAATGTCTGTTAAATATGTCGAGTGCTGCAAGACATTTCAGCCCAGATTCATTTGTATTTTAAGTAATTCGCGGTCTGGCGTTGTCAAGTAACAATTTCACTGAATGTTCTCCTTTGCTGCCAGTCAAGCCTATGTTTGTAGCAGTCTTCAGTAACTGTAACCCATGATATCATTGAGTATCTATTACTCATCGCCCGTAGTGACTTTCCACAATAATGTTTTTGAACATTATTTATTAAATGGAGAAAAACACGCCGTCACTCGTTGATTTTTGTTGATTTCGATTAGTTTCATTCTTTCTGAATCCTACCTTCATATGTATGAGTTTGAAAATTAATTGATAGGTTACTCCCAGCTGTTCTGCAAGCACTTTCTGCGTTTGGGCCGAATTTTCAGCGAGTAACTTCTCCAACTCATCGTTGTCTCTAGAGCCCCTAAGGTGTTTTTAAACTGCTTAAACACAAAGCGCACATTTCGTACGATACAACACTTTCGTCGAGAAAGCAACAAATCGATACATAAAGAATGCAGTCTCAGTAAAAACTGTATCTATTGTTATTGTACTGTACTTTTCGGCATACTAATAATCGCTATATAACCCCAAAAGAACTTTGATTTTCAAAGCAATTTCTTGTCTGCTTAAAATAATTTAGATTATTTATTTGTATACCTAATACTAAACAATAAGTTTCAACATAATAAAGTTTTTTAGTTTCATTCTGATGAAATCCAACCGCTGAAAGTTTAGATAAGCATACGAAGCGAAGGAGGTAGAGAGACAAGGATGTATGGAAATGGTGGATGTAATGAGTGCTTTATGGAGTGGCATGTACATGAGAGGAGGCCAGGGTACCTGAAGGAAAATCTTTTCAGGAGACAAGAGAACATTGGGAAGGGCAAGATTCGCGACGGAAGAGAGAGAGGAAGAATGAATTGGATGGGCGAGGGATACGGAAAATGCTTAAGAACGGATACATAGAGTCGTCTGGCAGAGGAATACAAGGAAGTAGAAGAGGATTGGATAGATGGATGTAGAAGGGTGAGCGATTAAATAGAAGAAGACGGGGCCTGGACAAATGTGCACACAAGGCTCAACTAAACGCCTCGGTCGTTTTCTTGACCAGTTTTGCTGTGTGTGATGGTGCATTATCATGAAGCAAAATCACTTTGTGTTGCTTTTTTGATATTCTGGTTGTTTTTCACGCCTTGATTCAAATCGATCATTTGTTATCGGTAGTATTCAGTATTAACAGTTTCGCCAGGTTATCGCAGTTCATAATAGATCACACCCTTCCGATCCCACCAAACACAGAGCATTGTCTTCCGTCCATAGCGATTTGGCTTTGCAATCGATGTTCGTCTGGAGTTACAAATTATATTTTACGCTTAGGATTCTAAAAATATATCCACTTTTCATCGCGAGTCATAATTCGATGGATAAATGGCTTTTTTTGTACCTGGCGAGCAGAATTTCATATTTAATTGATCCGCGAGTTGTTGTTGCGTTTGAGCGTCATCCTCATCCAACAATGCTTGCAATTCGCTGTCTTTTAAATTTTTAAACCACTCAAAACACTGTGATTTGCCAAGAACATACTCACTGTAAGCTTCGACAAGCATTCGATGCGATTCTGCAGCAGTTTTCTTCAATTGGTAACAGAAAATCAATGCTGTCCGCAAATCGTAGTTTCCAGGCACAAGATTAGACATGTTCAACGCTAGTAAAAACTATGCTGTTATATGAAACTTGTATTGTTGTGAGTTGAAAATCTTTGTCAGAGATGTCAACAAAGAAATGGCGCCAATGACGCAGTTTGATGGTAACTACATTGACAGATAGGGACATCTATGGGCAAATTCTGGTTTCATATTTATAGACCTGGTAATAGTAATCTATAGACTAACCTAAATTAATTTATTCTAATCCCAAAAAATAACAATAGCTTAGTGTGGGACGTTCAAATCCAAAATAAACGACACCGATCAATTAATAATAGAGAAGTAAGTATTATGTAACAATTTGATAAAACAATACGACATATAATCGATATTTTGTAAAAGTTTATTTCTAAATTTAGGAAAATCGATGAAATTCTAAAAATACGATTTCCGATAAATTTCGTAACGACACGCGGTGCTGATAAAATGTAATAAATGCACATGTATACAGAATACCTTTAAACATTGTAAGAATCGAGTTAAATGTTACGAATTCAATTTTCTTGTTAAATGTTTATAGAAAACAGAACACGTGCCAAACAAAATAAAAATAAATCTTCATATTTTTATGCAATAAAAAATGGCAATTCTGTAATTATTATCATAAATTTGAACATTTAACGAAAATATTCCCTTTAGGTCACCTAAAAAATTTCCTATCATTAAATACAAAAATAATATTCTTAATTTTTAAAAAATAAAATATGATTTTTAAATCTACACGAATCTAATTAAAACTACAATAATAAAAATAATATTCGGTTATTTAACTTAAATAATACTTCATTCATACAATAATCTTTATTAAGACAATTACTTATAAATACATAAATATAAATAAGTTGTGTTTGTCTTTCTATCACCTATTTCATTCAAATAAAAATTAACATCAAGAAAATTATTATTTGTCTAAGCAATAAAGCAATAAAATATAGAATAATAAATACTGATATTTATAGTACTAATAAATAAACATAAAAACTTTTAAACATTCTACTTCTATTTATATATATTTTTATGTAGGATGAAATAAAACACAATTTTCTATGTTTTTTACCACGGTATATTAACCCATTTAGACCCGTAATTCGATAAATATTATACTCCCATGTGCCCGAAACTTTTTTTAAATTATTTTGTATTTGTCATTATTTCTTATGATAAAACTAGTCAATCTAAGATGAAAATAAAAGAAAATTATTAAATGCCATTTTTATTTTTGGACTTATGGCTTGGGTCGAAAACGACCATTTGGGATAATGTGCTACAAATTAAAAATTATATACTTTATTATAATATTGTCTCTAATGTTAGAATATTGTTTGTAATAAGCAAATAGTTAAATAAGTGTATAACAATTATAGATTTTATTTACGAAAACTATTAATTTTGACAATATTAACTACTTATTATATTCTATAAAAGATTTATCATGCATATCAAGGGATATTACAATTTTCACGTGCAGTTAATTTTAATTTTACAATTTGCGCTTTTTTAACCAGTTAGCACTAAATGCCTTGCTATATCTTTTTGCATTTGACTTACTTTGATTTCTGGCTAGGATCTAGTCTCGTCATTTTGTAACCATACGTTTGGTATACTTTATCTAATTTTGAGTCGAAACTCTTGAGATATTTACAGTTATATCGAAGGTTCAATTTAAAATGTGGTTGCCCATTTGATCTACTCCTCCCATGTATTTAGTGTACATAATGATACCATAAGTGTACCTCAAACTTTTATTTACTTTAGAGAAAAGCGCGATATCTTCTTCACTGGTTCTATGCCATTTTGATTAGAGAAAATGGTAATAACACTGTTATCTATACAACTAATAACTTCAATACAATTATCTTTATCAATACGGCTATAGATCGTACCGCGATCACTTCTTTTCATTACTTTACTATTGAACAAGCTACATTTTTCGGTCCTATTTTCTCGTACTGTACCGGTAGCTTAACTCCTTCCTTGATATATAATTCAGTTATAAGTTTTGTACTACTTACATGAATGTTTAGCGAAATATTTGATCATTGATTCGTTCACAGATATATTGCTTTATATTGGAGCATACCTCAAATACTGTTATAGATTTTTATACTTATTATCCCAAACGGTCGAAAACGAACACTTCCATTTTCATCGCCATTTATCAGCATACAAACTTGTTTTTCGATTTGAATGCTAGTTGGTATTTTAATAGGTGGAGTTTTATTATATATGAGCAGAAAATATTTATATTTAAGTTAAAATTAAATTAGTTATTAACGATTATTTTCCGCCATGTTCTTGAACAATTTTACGTACGAAGTTATTCCCACAAAAAACAAATAACTACTAAGTTTATTATGGGGTGATAAGTCAATATGGTAGCCTAAACATCACTTATACAGAGGGTATACCCCTTAGCACCATAAAATATACACAAGTGACTTTTAATTAAAGGTATTTAGTACGGTCGTTTCGTACCGTTTGGGATAGAGTGTTGTCTGGTCGTTTTCGACCGTTTGGGTCTAAGACCAAAAACATAGTTTCTCGCCATTAGACAAGATGAAGATACTGCACACCTGTAATAAAGGCCCAAAACTCGACATGCTAGAAGCTTTAGAAATCTCAAGAAAAAGAAAAGCCGTTAACGTTAATCTCTTAAATGAACAGACTGATTTGTATAATTCCAGCTTATTTCAACTAGCATAATCCACTTAACACAACGCGCCCCAAAAATCCCGCTTAATGTACCGCCCTTGAATTTCGCCGTAAATCGCACCGCCATAATTACCTACCTGTAACCTGCCTATATATACCTCTGTATTTCTAAAATCAATTCACTTGATAATGACTTGAAAGAGTCGAAACTATAGTCGAACATAATTCATTAATGTAAAATCATTAATATACCGTGGTAAAAAACATAGAAAATTGTGTTTTATTTCATTCTACATTTGAAAATGAAATACCACATAGTAACGGTCACCACCATCCTGTTTCTTATATTTTTATGGTTATGATATTTCTGCGTACAATTTATAATCATTATATAATACACTTGTTAATCAAATAGTGAACTTTGACTAAATCATGTATTATTATTTAATTAATGTAAAATCAAAAATTCCCATCTATAATTAATTTTTACATGTAATCATAAATTGGACATAATAATAAAAATTCCGCTGTAATAGCCTTGTACCGGTTTTCAATTATCGGGTTCTAAGGATCAAAAAATATAGAGCAACCTTGTGCCACTCTGCTACAGTCAATTAAAGTATCAAACATTTTATAGGATCACGGGTCGCAATTCGCCCATAAATTTTGGGACAACATCCTGGCAGCCTCCCACGTAGTTTTGGTTAGATGTTTAAAACATCTCGTTTAATTTTAAAATTGAATTCAAATTAATTACACATTATACAATGCACGACGACCTTACGAATTATATTAATTTGGTATAATGGGTTACATTTCTAACTGTAACTCCTTCATATCTATTTAAACAATGCTTTCGACTAAGTAGTTTGTAGATAGCCCACGCGTTTTTTTTTAAATTTTTATTCTCTTAAATTTTCGGCATTTATAAATTCACTAACTATTAATTTTGTGTCTTAGTCATTTTTATAAGATACGCAATTAGAAATTCACGTTTCTTATTGAATCCAATGAAATTTCGAAAAGTAAATAGGAGCGTAATCATGGAACGTGAGAATTTTGGTCGATTATAAAATTACAATAACACTATTTGTGGGATACAACCTGTTATAGATGAAATTCTAAGGGCTAAGATTCTTTGTAAATAATCAAGTCGTAAGCAACACTGTCCCATTCTTATTGTCACTTATAAAAAAGACTAGCGTTAATATTAAAAAATAGTTCTAAACAAAAGGCTCAGGATTTCAATGGATTCCTATGCTCTTACAATCACATGTTAATAACTACACTTAGTTAATATATCTGTGATAATTACATGTCGCTAAGATTAAGAAGTTTATATGATACTAACTGTGTTTTGCATGATTTTCAATTTTTTATTTGTACTCCTTTCTCACAAAATAATACAAAGTTTATATTATAATAAATTAAAATATACACATAATTTTAGTTGATAATATAATAATATGTTAATATAAAAAGTAGCAGTACTAGTAGTAGTAGTAGTAGTGGTGTTAGGCTATCGACCACGTGGTCCTTCCGCCATGGGTTTTTTGAGTGTGTAAATGAGCTTGTTACTTTAATGGATCGCCCCCGTTACTCTAAAGCGCCATTAATTGTATCTCAATGGTGAATGGTACCGGTCGCCCATCCAACTGCTGACCCGAACTAACGTTGCTGCACTCTCGCTAACACTAGTTCGGTCGTAACCGAATGCGCCAACACCGGCTTTATAAAAAATATTTTCATAATAAATAAATAAAATATTAATTTGTAGATGCAGTGTTGATGAAAAAAAAGTATTGATCAGAAAAAAAATATTTCCCTGAGCATTACTACACCGAGGTATTATGTATTAAGCAAGAATATCGGCAATGTTTTAATTCTATTTGGAATTGATTTATTCTCGTGACGGCCTTTCATTTGGAAACACGCACGTAAAGTTAGAGATAGCTGCACCGAGGAGCTGTGATACAAGGAAACACTTGTCTGCAGATTGTCAGTATATAACCCAATTCTGGGCACGGTTAAGAAACGATGACAACACAAAACAATTTTAATTGTGCTGAATGTGATTTCAGCCATGTAACGACTAACACTTATATTCAATTATAATTCAATGCCTGTCGGTGAGTACGAAGAGTAGTAGTTTTGACTGTTAGGTAGTTCTTGAATAATATGAAACTTAAGGCAGCGATGCAGTAATTCGTAGAGAAATGAATTTTTCTGATCAATAGTTTTATTTTCAATAATTTTCTAGGTAGAAACCACATATAAAATAAATAAAAATACTTCAGCAAATAATTATTTTATTTCTTTAAAAGTTATCGACATGTAGAGTGTTATTTGCATATTTTATTTATATTTTAAATAGTATTTTCAATGTCATAAGTACGTATATAAGTTTATTTTATGTTATTAATTACACATTCGTGCTCAATTTAATATACTGCCCCTGATAAATGACTGTAAATGCTTTACAATTTCAAATATTATCATTTCCTTGATAAGTGTTGTAAAAGCATTATAAATTTGTCATATTGTTGCATTTAGGTAAATTAATACACCTATGTATGATGCATTAATTTCTTTATCTCTCCATTTTAAAGCATTATTGCATTAATATCTGCAAATTCTAAAGTCATTACTTTATAACAGTGAAAAGTCAGCTTGGTGTTCAATTAAATATACTGTTTTATTGCTTTAAACTGTATCATGCTTGGATGGATATAAGGTGTAAAATGGAAAAGTCACGAAAAATCATGAGACTACTTATTTTGGTAGAAATTTCCTTAATTTTTAATGTCCTCGGAAATAAGCATAATAAATCAAAATACGCTCATCTGATTTGGATTCTTCGCAACTGTTGACCCTCATGAGGATCCCAGGGCACGGGGATATTAAAGGCAACGAAGTAGCAGATGAACTCGCAAAAAGTGTTGAAAATGCCACTCCTATAGGACCAGAGCCGTTTTGCGGACTCTCCATGGTGCACAGAAGAGAGGTGGTGCAAAAATGGGAAGAGGACAGAAGACGCAAGCACTGGAACAATGTACCAGGCCTACGTCAATCAAACTCGATCACAGGCACAAGGTGCATGAACTTACAAGGAACGAGCTAAGAACTTTCACCGGACTCATGACAGGGGACTGTGTCCTCCGATACCATTTGTGGAAAATGGGAAAAGAGGAGAGTGGAAATTGCAGACTATATGATTCGGCAGATGAAACGACCGAGCACATACTATGCACTTGTGTCGCGATAGTTCACAAGCGTCTTTCACACTTCGATAGGACCCGATTATCCCATGGAGAAGTGAGCAGTATCACCCCCCAAAAAAGTTACCAGGTTCATGGAGGACGTGAGACTGCTTGGGAAGTGATTGGTTAAGGGTAGAACAATACACTCACTAGGACCCTATTTAACCTATATAACCTATGGAAGCCCTATCTGACTGTTAGTACCGTCTGTCACTGTAATCACTGTAGTTTTTTGGACTTCTTTGCTAATTCAGGAGATGCTTTATCTTCGTTCACCTCTGCAATGACATTTTTATTTTCAATTTTGAAGTGGTTTCTAGAAAATAGATCAATGCAACCATCAGCAATGTTGGTTTCCAACCCCCAATATAGCTTCTCACAACTCTGGTTAATCCAGAAAAAGGTCAAAGTTTAAAATTAATGTACGCATTTTAATTTTACATTGAAAATTTTACTCTCATTGATTATGCCGGGAATTGGTGTGAAGATCCGCAATTTATTTCCAGAACCAATATTTTCGTTTAAATCATCTAAAATTATTAAACAAACAACAATTTTAGGAAATAAGCGGATTAAATTATTTTTATCGAGCGAAGTTCTTTACAATTTCTACAAGCGTTGCAACAGCTATTATGGCCATGCACAGAAACGATATCTTAATGCTCCATTATTTTTAATTCGTTTGGAGCATATTATCAAAACATCGTAGAAAACATCTCTTGTACATTTTATAAATAACCGATTACATTGATGAAATTTCAAATGCAGCATCCATTACTCCTGAAATTTATAATAATCAATATTTATTTAGAAACCGAGAATAAAAAATATACAAAAATATAGTTTGAAATTAGTCCTTAGCTTAGATATATTAACCTTTACATTTGTAGGTAGAAGCTATTTCGTTTTAGGAAATTGTAATGTGAAAAGAAATAGTGGCCTGTCTTGGTATCACTTTCGTTACGCCAATATAGCAAGAAGCTGTATATCCCTTTTAAGAACGGGGAAACTAGCTGGTCGATAATTTTTTAGTTCGAGCAGCTACTTTAGCATTTGTCAGAATATTGGCGCCTAGATCAGCACCATATATGTGAATCAAATATTAGCCAAATCGTAACCTCAAATCAAATTTATATTGTGATTTGTTAGTAAAAACTTAATTCCAATTCCAAGGAATTTAATTAATTGCTGTAGTTGAATTTCTAAAGAACTTGTTCTCTACCACCAAAAATAAGTTCATATTCAGGTCCAGATTTTGTCTGTTTAGGAACAAGAATAATAACAGCCAATTCTAAATATCTTTTTACTTCATCAAATAATATATTCTAAATGCTCATTAGATTTCGTGACCTCACCTTTTAACTTTAAACATCAAGTTTTATAGAATTCAAATTTTTGGTCCACCTCTTTTCTGCAAGCTTTATAATGCTTGGATTTTTTACACACGGTATCAAAATCGCATTATTACTAATAAACGTTTACACGATAATCTATTTAACAAAGTAACGTTATATTGCAACTGTTGTATTTATATATTTTTTTCCGGTATCAAAATTAGCAACAATAAATACATTTAACTGTAACGAATATCTAAGAATCCTTAGATCACATCACAAGTTGTTCCTATAAATTAAGATCGTTCTAATCTAAAGCTCATTTTAAAGATTTCTTGGCGTAATGATTTTATAGCAATGATATAATAATGTATTCTCCAAACTCCACACACTCCAGTCTCAACTTGTACCTCTAGTATTTTCAACTTGAATGCTGTATTTATTGACTCTGCTTTGTTCAGCTTGCTAAAATTAAGTGTTAAAAGAGTTAAACATTATGGTAAACGGAATTGATTTTCTTTCTGTGGCGTCTTAGACCAGAAAGAAAAATGTATGTAACGTAATACGCTTCCATTTTACGTTATCTTTTACACCAACCGATAACTAATGAGGCATGTTTATGTGCCTTTAATTATTAGCAATCTATGAAACAGTGGAAACATATATAATTTTTTTCTAATTTTATTATTATTATTTTATATTATTTTGCAAAATTGTGTTCGGTTCGTTGCTATTTTCGCTTTTCATCGTTTTTTTTTGAAACCAATCTATCGTTATTATTGCAATAGGAGTAATTAAATATTAATATTAAATAGCGTTATCGAAACGGGTATATTTCCTGACAATCTAAAAGAATCCAGAATTCAGCCGGTATTTAATAGAATAGAATAGAATAGAATAGAATATGATTTATTGTGATTAACATTATTGTTTACACTTGTCATGGATATAACTAAATAATAGTAGTAAAAAGTAATATTGGTGGCATATGTAAAATGTAAAATTATGTAAACTAAAACAAGTAATAACAAAATTTCCAATAAAATATAATATAAAAATAAAACGGGTACCAAGAAAAAGCGAATTAAAATATAGAACACTAACAGTTTCAAAAGTAACAGGATAAAATATAATAACATAGTATAAAATAAGTAAAGCTTACTAAATTACAAAATAATGCAAATATTAAAAATTAAAAAGATGAGATCAAGTATTACCAATACAATAATATAGTAATAAATAAAAATAAAAACGGATACAAACAAAAATCGAAATAGAAAATAAATACAAGCAGTTTAAAATAACAGGTTAAAATGGCCTTTAGAATAAATAAAAATAACAAGGCACAATAAAGTAGAACTTAACAGATTGGTTAATAATGCGGAAGTTAAACATTAAAAAAGAAAATAAAATCAAGCATCACCAATACAACAAAAGCATAGCTATTTATTCAAGAAAGTTGATATATTAAAAAACTATGTCCGTTATTAAAAATTCCTCTAGTGTGTAGAATGCTTTTTCTATTAGGTATTTCTTGACATTATTTTTAAAGCATTTCATTGGCATATTTTTTATGTAGTCGGGTAGCTTGTTAAAAAATTTAATAGCATAATATCGTGGACCAGTTTGTGTTCTTTTAAGTCGAATTTGATTGAGACAAATACAATTCCTTCCACGTGTTGCATAAGAATGTTGTTGGGCGGGATAATCTTCCAAATGTTTTTTTAAATAACAAACGCATTCTAATATAAATAAGGAAGGAACAGTAAGTATATTTAGTTTTTTAAAAAAGTCTCTACAGTCATCTTGGTATCCGATATGAGCTATTATCCTTAGGGCTCGTCTTTGTAGAGCAAACACTCTGTTACGGCAGGTTGAGTGACCCCAAACCAATATTCCATACCGGATATGGGTTTCGATGAGAGCGAAATATGCTACAAGTACTGCACTATCATTGCAGTGGCGTGATATAGTTCGTAGGCAGTACGTATTTTTTGAAATCTTTGCGCACAGTTTTTCAGTATGATCGGTCCAATTTAGCTGGTTGTCCAAATGGACACCAAGAAAGCATACACTTTCAACTGGCTCGTCAGATTTGGAGGTGGAGAAAACCTTTTGTTTTGTTTTAGTATCGTTTAAAATGAGCCTATTATGAACACACCATTGTGATACTCTACTGTTGTACACTATTCATTGCCTCCATGTTCATTGCAGTACGAGCACTAGTTATGATAGTAGTGTCGTCAGCATACATTATAACTTCAGCGTCACTAACGATAGATGGTAGATCATTTATATAAATGATAAATAGTACCGGGCCTAGAATTGACCCTTGAGGTACACCGATATTTATAGGAAGTACATCTGACTGGTTTCCATTTTGATATACTAGCTGCTTTCGATTTTGTAAATATGATCTAATCATTCCAACGCTATTTTTGTCAAAATTGTATTTTTCAAGCTTGCTTAAGAGTATATCATGAGGAACACAGTCAAATGCTTTGCTGAAGTCCAGGAATGATGCCATGCATGGCGTTTTGTTTTCAAAATTATCACAGATTAAATCACAGAGTTGCGTAATTGCATCAATGGTTGACCTATTTGAACGAAAACCATACTGGTATATATTAAAAAGTTTATTACTCTCAAAATACTCCACTAATTGACGCTTGAGTGCTGTTTCAAAGATTTTTGATATTAACGGGAGTATTGAAATCGGTCGATAGTTGGTGACATCGTTTCGATCTCCCTTCTTGTAAATAGGAATAACCTTAGCGAGTTTAAAAATGGAAATACCACTAAATGTGAAAACTACAGACCAATTTACATACTCGCGCACTTTTCCAAAATATTTGAAAAGATCATTAAAAACAGAATCTTCATCTTTTTATTAAAAATAACATATTAAATAACTCGCAACATGGCTATATACCGAATAAATCGACAACTACTGCAGTTATAGAAATGGTTGACTGCGTCTCGGATGCCTTGGACGTGGGAGAGGTGCCACTTGGCATCTTTACACAAACTAGACAAATACTTGTTAGAGGGGTCTGTAACAAACTATTAGAGATATATCTAAAAAATCGCAAACAAAAGGTTATATTAAATATAAACAACACTCACTCTGAATCGGACTTATTGGTATGAAACATCGAATCCCTCAGGGAAGTATTTTGGTTTATAATCTACGTCAACTACATATTCGATTTGAAAAACAAGGGTATCATAACTAGTTTTGTTGATGATATGAGTATTGTAACTGCTAATAAATCATACAATCAATTACTTGTAGAAGCTAAAATAACTTTTGAAAATACTAATAGCTGGCCCAATTCAAACAAAATGCATCTTAATAAAAATTTTAAAAAAACTTATGTGCTATTTAAAACCAAGCAATCGAAAAGAATCAACAATAGAGTTGAACTTGCAACTGGAGAATTAGAATTCACAACAAATATAAAATGTTTGGGTATATATATCGACGAACATGTGGTCTGTACATATCGATAAGTTAAAATCCAAACTGAGTAATATTTTATTTTCAATCCGCACCGTTAAACCTTACGTCGACACCAGATCACTGAAAATGGTTTATTTTGCATATTTTTGTTCAATAGCCCGCTAACGAATTATGTGTTGGGGTTCTTCGAATTCTATTCAGCGATTATTCACACCGAAATATGGAGAGTCGTGCAGAGGAATATTTAAGGCTAATAATTTCTTGACAATAATAGCGCTTTATATCTATGACTGTCTTATATTCATATACCAACATAAAGAACTATTTCTCAAATTTCAAAATAAAAATCAGTATCACACGAGAAATAGTAATTCCATCTACAATTTTCCAATACACTCATTAACATTATATGAAAAATCACCAAAATATGTCATGCTAAGACTATACATTGTGCTGCCCAAGTATTTCCAGCAAATGAATCTTAATCACTTCAAGCGTGAACTAAAACAACTGTTAATTGCATTGGAGCCTTATGAACTAAAGGATAAATTTAATCACTTCAAAAAAAAAACAAATAAAGGCTTCTAAACCCGACTCAATTATCCATAAACGTAGTATATGTATTATTTTACATACAGTATTATTTTAACTAATTTAATCTACAGCCAAGACAAGGATTTTAATTTATTATTATTTTTCTTTTTTGGTTTGTAAAAATTTAGTATTTTAGTATTTACTATGGTCAAAATTATGTGTAATTTTATTTAATTGTAGAGTAGATGTTCAATTTTATTTTAATATTAGACTGTACTACTAACAGATCTGTTTTTAAGTTAGAACAATATGTATTTTATTCTTAGTATCTAAAGATATTAATTATTTTATATGTACAGTATACCTTTTGACTTGTGTAAGAGCATTATTTTGTTTATAGCACCAATAAAGATGATTTGATTTGTTAGGCGCTGCTATCAGACATGGACTAGAGATGGTTGGAAACGTCACAAAAGGGGAACAAAGCAGAACTAAGGAGGTTTAGTACTGCAATCTTTAACTTATAGCCACAAGAGACCGATTCTCCAGCATCAGATCAATTCGGCAATCTGTGGTTAGCTAACAAAGGTCAATCTGTAACCCTTCGAATGGTTTACAGCAGAATCAGGACTTGCGGCTTGTAAAATCTGTCACATCTTGTGTTAACGAAAATAACGTTATAAGGTTCAAACTGAGAATTCAAAAATATCAGCAATTGCTCACCATAATTTTACGTCAGGTCATAAATAATATAAAACTCCTAAGTAATATGTGGATGAGGTGATAGAACCACATATTATTCAATTTCTTTGGCAATTGGAAGATCCAATTTTCTACAAGGTAATTTCTGTCTCCTTATTGCAAGAATTTCTAATGACTGATTTGCAGATAATAATGTCAATATATTGCTATGGTCACCCCGATTTCCTGATCTTTCGCCCATTGGGCATGTATAAGATATTATGAGGAGAAGGCTAAAGAACTTCGAGGATGCTTCAAGCTCTTCAGCACGAATTATAGGTTGCTTGGAATACAATACCTTAAGTGATAATCGACCACCAGCTAAAATCGATGCCAGGAAGAGTAGGGGAGTAAATAACCAATAGGGATGGACCATTAATTATTACTAAAAAAAATCAGTTCGTACACTTTCTTGGTGTACCGATTTCCATGTCACGGAGTATACAAATATTTCTCATATATCACAATTTCTGCCATTAATTATTTTTATTCTTATTGGAACAATTATTTAGCTTTTATTGTGCGTAACTGATATTAGGTTCGTTCCAGGTACGAAAAATAGTACTACAGGGTGCAAGAAATTAACACCTTCACTCAAACTAAAAAAGTTTACTCTGTATGGCACCGACATACTTATTTACGTTTTGTGTCAACAAGAACGAACGACTTTTTTATTCCGGGTCCTTCACAATACAGTATTACGTAGTCATTTTATGGTTACAAATCCCGCCGTCTAAGAAATTCAGCGTCTCATAACTTCTTATTAGTCTAAGGTCTAAGGGTGAACAACATCACGCAATTTGTCTAAATCCTGTTAACACTGCTAAAAAGTTAAAACCGTATTGACTCCGTCCATTTGGCACATACAGATATATGTACAATAACAAGTTACAATTACTACAGATTGAGTTTTCCTGGCAATTCTAAAAATTTGCAGTTGGCTTATTGCTATTCTATTAACAGAAATCAGTGGTAAGTTGTAACATAACAATTGGAAACAGTTGTGTAGTTTTTAGTCAATATTTAAAAGTTCACGGCCAGCATCAATATAACGGTTTGGTAGAGCGAAATAAGAGACATGATCTAAAGAAGTGTGGTTAAGCAAATAAGTATTTCAGCTTTTTTAAATCTTTATTGTATTCGCTTTCAGCTATCGAAACTGAACACGATTAAGCACAAAACTACTTTTAGCTGACGATTAAATAATTTCACTTTTTTTTGATAAATTCTCCTTTAAACTAAAAACTTTTGAATGAATTTTGAAACGCAATTGAAAATATTGGATTGATGCGGCTGTTACTTGCCGAAACTCCATAATAACACTTAAAGAAATACTGACACAGTATAGGGTTTCTGAATATTTTTAATATTGTACTACAATATTAAAAACATTTAGAAACCCTATACTGTCTCAGTATTTCTTTAAGTACAATTGAAAATCTTAGTTCCGCCGATTATACACTATGTCCCAATTTCAATGCTTACCATTGGTATCTCTGTTATTAGAAGAGATAGAGCAATGGTTACATGGGGAATATTTTTCAGAAATCAGTGCTCATGACAAATCCCATTTCAAATTCACCTTTTTCAACTTTAAGATATTTCGAAAAAAACAAAATTTGCCAATTTTAATTTTCCTCAATAACTCGATAACGCCTAACGTACCGCTAGTAAACCTACATTATTCAAACACTTTTTCAAGATTCAAGAATTTTTTGGTGTAAACAGTAACCCCCAATTCGCATTTGTTTCCAGGTTATTAGCGCTAACTTTTGTTTTTCTTATGGTGGCCATATTGGATAACATGCATAAAAAATCGTTTAGTTATAAGCATAAGCATCTTTAATATGAAATTAGTAGGCTATGCAATTAAACACCAATGACAAATGAAAGTGACACAACATTTTAAGAAATAATGTGAAATAAAGAAACTGACATTTAATTTTATTACAAAAATACAGGTTGTCCAATAAAATTAGTAAGCCAACATCAGTGTGAAACAATGAAACAAAACGATAACCTGTCAAAGTAAAATTAGCGCTTCAGAGATAAGTTAATTTAAACCATTAATCTATTTGTAATTAGTGATAAGTAATTATTTATTCTCAAGTATTACGATTTATAAATATTGATAATGACACATACATATTCAAACGAAGAAAAAGTTGATATGTTGAACGTGTATTTCAAAGGATATAGAAACACTGAAAATGCATGCACGAGGTATGCAGGGCGTTTTCCCGATACTACTACACAGGAGAATTTTTAGAAGACTAATTAGCAATTTACAGAACTTTGGAAGCTTCGAACAAAAACGAGCTAACTATGAAGTTAATGATGCTGATCCACGTCGAAATAATATTTTGCACAACGTTACGAACAATTCCAGCACATCAGTTCGTCGTGTAGCTCGAGAAACAGGGATTTCAAAATCTACAGTTCACAGAACCTTGAAGAAAAACAAGCATCATCCTTACAAACCAATAATTGTACAAGGTTTAAGTGATAATGACTATCAAAAAAGATTGCAGTTTAGCCGGTGGTACCTTCAAAAATATGAAGATGACACTAATTTTCCTAGGAAAATACAATGAACAGATGAAACACGATTTACCAATTGTGGAGTATTCAATAGGAATAACTATTATCATTGATCTACTAAAAATCCACATTTGGTAAATCAAAGAAGATTTCAAGTTCGATTTGGTTTTAATGTCTGGTGCGGTTTAATTGGTATGAAATTTTGTTTATATTTTTATTTTGTTTTTTGAGTTTCTTTTCGTTTTAGATAGTCACTTAATAGGTCCTTTAATCTTTGATTACAATTTAACTGGTAACACATATTTGGAGCTACTAACAAATGAGATAATGCCTGCTTTGTGACAAATTATTAATCCTGAGGACATGTAAAACATCTGGATCCAGCAAGATGGTTACCCGGCCCATAACACTCGTAACATGCAACATTTGTTGAGAGTAAACGTTAATGAGAGAGTGATTTTAAATAATGGACCAATGCAATGGCCTGCAAGATCACCCGACCTTACCCCCCTTGACTTTTATTTATGGGGTACCACTAAAAACAAGGTGTTTAGTTTTGAACCACCAGAAACTCGAGAAATTTTTAGAAAAAAGAGTAATAGATTTGCTGCGATTAGTAAACAGAAACACGCTACGTAGAGTTTGCAACTCTGTTAGAACAAGGTATCAGAAGTGTGTGGTCGTCATATCGAACAATTTCTTTAAGTGAATATGAAATGTAATTTCAATTGTCATATTAAAGATTAATTTACATTATTATTAATATTTTACTTGTAACTAAAAAAATCAGGAATATTATACATCGTTTAAAAGCACATTTTTTCCAATATGGCCACCATAAGAAAAACAAAAGATAGCGCCAATAATCTGGAAAAAATGCGAATCGGCACTTTCTGATTACACCAAAAAAGTGTCTGATAATGTAAAGGTTTAATAGCGGCCGCGTTAGGCGTTATTGAGTTGTTGAGGAAAATTAAAATTTTGGTTTTTTCAAAATATCTTGAAACTGAAAAAAGTTACGATGAATTTGAAATGGGATTTGTCACGAGCTGAAAACATTCCCCATTTAACCGCTGCTATATCTCTTTAGAGATACCAATGGTGAATATCGAAATTGCGACACCCTGTATACAAGAAGATTTACAATTTAGCACCTATCTTTTCATAAGAAGAGTTTATGTCAAGAGTTCTTTTCAGTCTTCATATCGTAAGTCATTCAAATATGAATTCGATCATCTATTTTCTTTCACATTTATTGTTAATGACAAATTTGGCTCTATTTGTTTAAATAAAAACACTTTCTTGGCACACTCTATAGACGCATGTTTCAATCAATCACTGATGATTTAAACTTTAAGTTTGCTATGGTCATGTAATCACAAAGTTAACGCCTAAAAGATTGGCAAATATTTACTTTCATCGACCTAAGCCTTGTTATTCGTGGTGGTTACAATTTTTTTTGATTCATTATTGTTTTCTCCTCTAACATAATTATTTTTAAATATATTCTTAAAGCTACGAGTGCAACTAATAATATATTGTACTATAAGAGTAATATATTTTCCTGGCGGTGCCTATGTTATATTGTGGGACTAACTTTAAGAGAAAAGACTAATACCGCAATCACTGTCTGACGTGTACAATTATACCTCCTCAAAATTAATAAATAACAATACATTTGCTTCTATTCTTCAAATATATAAAGAACATTTTGATATCGTCACTATATGTCTTTCCAGTATTTTTTTTTTTTTAGAAAACTATGAGATTTACTTGAAAAGATAATTCTGAGTGGTACTTCTTAAATTATTTTCTATTACTGTTATACACATTTCATCTGACTGGTTACCCTGTAGAAAAAAAAATGGGTCCGTGTGGTGACATATGTGTGCATATATCATTGCGTGCTAGAACTGCTTTTGTTAAATTTTTATCAACCAAAGTGTGAGCTTGCTTAGACCCTTTATTGTTGTCATCGGATAAATACAGCATATTTCAAACACGATAAAAAATGAGTTTCTTTCATTCAAACAAATTTTTTATAAAATTCTTAATTTGTGAGAAAAAAAAAATTAAATTTAAATTGTATAGATTTTAATTTAAACATTTTTAAATATATTTAAAAAATAATTATGCAAAATATTACAATTAGTAATTTACAACTAGTCGTTTTGCAATTTTTAGGATTTCTAAAAAATGAGGATTATTTTATTAGTTTCATTTGGTTTTGAAAATTTTTAAGTTCTTGTCAATTTGGAAATTTATTCTGACAAAAAAAAATCCTTGTAGACTGCATTCAACGATCAATATTTATAATTCAACCTTTTGTCAACTCGATTGTTTTTAACAAATATAAATTCATAGTGTAGTAAAAAAAGAATAATTGTACTTTATATTAACTATAAATTATTACAGAGTTACATGCAATACATATTAAGTACACAATATGCTTTCGCTTTCGAGAAAATAAAATAAACTCACATTACAAGTTTTAGTACCTCTAAATATCCGTATATGACTGGCTGGCATGTTAAATGATAATTAATGCATTTTATGGTCGGTTTCTCATAATCTTAATTTGCTTTTACACACATTCGTTAATTGCGGCAACAAGTGTCAAACAACGCTATTATCGGTATATCATAAAAGACAATACACAAAAAAAACGTGGGTTTGCGGTATTGTGGTAGCAGTTTATTGTCCTTATAATCGTAAATCGCCTTTTTTTATTAATACAGTTATTTATTTTTGTATTTCTATAATTAAAACATCATAGCGTGTTTAAAAATAATCGCATTTCTATTTTATATGTACAAAAATAAATGTTAATGAGAGATTTCAATAAAATTATGTATTTTATTTAACAATCTCTGATTATCTAGAAATAATTTATGTTCGACTTAAATTTAAAAAAAATATAAGAAATGTATAAACTGATGAAATTGACGCTTACTATTAATACAAAAATAATTTCGCGGCCAAAATACTTCGTTATTTTGACTGCTTTTATTAATTACAATTCACAAATGAGTTATTTTGACTGCTCTCATTAATACATATATTTCCCTTATTCATATATTATATACATTAATTTGTTTTTGCATTTTAATTGTATTAGATATATTAAATTTATATTTATTATATATTAGAAAATCTTTCAGAGAAGAAGTACGAAAAGCAGTCGAAATACGAGGGATTCAATGGGATGAGCGAAAGAAACTAACCAGAAACAAAAAAGAATGGAAAGAAAAATGGAAAAGTAACACAATAATTAAAAGAAAATTAACAATTATAATCTTATAAATATACATGTAATATCAAATGTAATGTAATTTAAAAGCCAACACTAAAAGGTAAAAGGTATTTGGAATTTAAAAAAAGATTTAAATCAGATGGGTAACCTTTTGCCATTCGGATATAATTACTGACACTTTAGATTCTCGGGTGATCCTTTAAAGTAAAAATTAATTTACAGATATTAAAATGCAGTGTAAAGGCCACGTGGGCAAAAAGCGAAACACAGCTATTACTGTTATTTAAAAAAAATTAATTAGAATATATTTTTAAACTCTCTAAAATGTTCAATCGTGTAATTTTAGCTTTACATAATCACACAATTTCCTGGATATGTTTCGTTTCTTTGCAAATTAGTGTCGTTCGACACGGCGCGTCAATATTCTTCCCGGAATGACACGCGGTTTTTATTGATCTTTTACCTTGAAAGATAATTTGAAGATTTTCAAGTGTTCTTTTTAAATTGTATACTTGGAATTTCGTTCGTTACTTTCTAAAATTGGTTTGCATGTTTATTACATGTGTAATGGCTTATATAAGTATGCTAAAACGCGCTGTGCGAAGGATTTGTTAGGTGTGTTTGTTTGAATTTCTAAGTATTAGATTTTTTTTATTAAATACTTGTAGTATTTTTTTTTCAGCATAAATTATACTATTTTAATTGTTGCAAGGTTATTTAAAGTTATTGGGTTTCATCATAATGATGGTTGCGACCGTTACTGGGTGGTTATTCATAATGAACACTGAATAAAACATAGTAAGTGTTTTATTCAGTGTTCTATTGGGTTTCATTTAAAACAATTTTTATGTCAAAAAATGCATTTAAAAAAGCCTTCTATAAAAGTGAGATTTTTCATTTTTATTACTGTATTCAAACATTTGGCTTAACATTTTTAGAAATAATAACATCTCTACGATGATACAATTCGTAAATGAGTTTTGCAAATAGGTTAGTTCAGTAGGCTGTTTACAATTGGTCTTTTATTTTACATAGAAGTAATATTCAAATTACCAGAAATGACGAAGATTGCTAATCCACTATACACATTTTTGCTCAGGAATTTGACACTAACGTAGTTTGGGGCGCCCATTTAACAAAGTGCAAAAACGCCTCCGACAAGCTCTTGAATAACAATGAAAATAATTTTAGTGACCCGCAATAGTTGCTAGAGTTTGGATGGATTTGATTTGCAAAACTCTTTGAATGGTAAACAATTCAATTCAGACAATGGTGTGGAAGAGCATGTTTTTCTGAGAAAGACCAGAAGTTCTTTGAGTAAGGCAGCATGAGGTTATCCGAAAGATGGCAAAAGGTCATAACTGAATAAAATTATTTCTTTCTATAAAGTCCGAAATGACTCAAGACTTAAGCCAATAAATGCAATTGTTTTTGACAATGTTTGAATATTTCCAGCTTCCCCATATCTGCTTTTACAACAATTATAGTTTGTTATTTGCCCTTCTCAATTAATTTTTAGAATAAATTTAATGGTTGTTAGTAATTAATCAACTACTATTAAATTTTGTTATTTGTAATTTGTTTCTTTAGAATATATGGCAAATTTGTTTTCACATAAAATTGTATTCAAACCACTAATACTTTCTTCACAAATTTGTGAATACAATTTTACTATAATAATCTTCATGTAACCGGAGAAATATATTTTTTTCACATGCAAAAAATATCTGAGCTACTATTTGTGCTTTGGTACGACTATTTTCTTTAATTTCAAGTTCAACTAAATTTGAAATATTGAATTGACGAGGAGGATACATGATGAAACTCTATAACAAATTGAAATAAAACAACACAGTTGGGAGGGTTTTACATTTATTGTTGAACACTGCAACATGTTTCGCCACACAGTGGAATTATAAGGCAGATGAATAATATCGCTCGACCATATTTTTTTACTTTTCGTATAAAATACTTTTTGATAATTGAATATAATTTCTTTTCCTAAACAATTTAGTAAACTAAGGAAATAATAGCATAGCAAATTTGTAGAAGTAGAATGTTATGTATGTTAATGGGGATTCATATGGGACATATTTCTATTTTTTCGGCTTTGAAGTCTGGTTTTAACTGTTTTATAAACGTCATGATTACCAATGGCACACTGATTTAACTGGCTACTATTATTTCAAAACCTGGATCCCTAATTTTACAATGCAATAAAGATGAATTGATGGATGATTTCAAAATATTTTTGAGAATTATCAACAGATTATGAAATTTATATTAGTTTTTAGATATTTTTATGTAATGTATCTCTCAAGTATTCTTCAGTGGGGATTATTCCGGTTAATGAATATCGGAGAGTATTTGGAGGGAATGTGAATACGATTGAAATAATGTCTAATTTAAGGGCTAATCGTTCAGACCACAACTGGTTTTGAGGATGACGGAGCTGGGCTGTAGAACAATCATCAAATGGATTTGGATTGCCGTTTTTAAGTAAGGATAAGAATGCAAATTATTTCATTATTTACAGCTATTTTATGTTGAGAAGGTGAATACTGTAAAATGGGATACATAGCTTTTTGGGTTTATGCGTATTCAACACGTAGGTTGAATTGGTCCGTCCCTTAGCGTGGTAAATGACTTTTTAAGAGGTGCATGGACTATCAGTATTGTATCATCGGCAGATAGCAATGAATGGCTACAAATGTCGTGAACAAAAGTTTTATAAAAGAGAAAAAATAAGGAAAAAACGTCATTGAGACAAATGGCTGTAGTTTAGAATTTTGACCTAGTGAAGACTGGATAAATGAAAATTAGGTTAAGAGGATATACTGGGGTTTTAAGGAATTACAAACCTAGAATACTGAGTACAGTCAGACCGTCGATAGCTAACTGTGAACCATGCATGCACTAAGAACCATATAACAATTACTATCTATCTTGTTCTATCATCATCATTGGATGATCGGGACAGAATGAAATGAAAGACGGAACGTGTGTAAGATCTCCGCGGCTCGACTATAACTGTTTCAAAGTCTTTGTAGATAACCAAGAATACTATAACAGATTTATGATTTGCAAAGTGCGGTGTCTAACAATTTGATGTGAATATTTTCAAGGGCAAAGTGATGGAACAGTTCTTAATAAAACCACATTTATATGGTGTGATGAGAGATGTGTTCTGCTTCTGGAATAGTTTCAAATAATTTACCCAGAACTGGAAGTAAAGTAATATAGCGGCAACGAGACTTCTATGGGGTATTTTTTAAAATGTGTATTCATGTGATAATGTCCTGTCTCCACTCTTTTTGTTAAATAAACAATTTTATTCAAAAATTCATACAGTTATTCATACTCTTACAGTTTTTAGGTATTTCATTTAGCTTTAAACTGTTTTGTTCAGTACTGATTTCTGTGGTTACAGATATATCTAACGTGCTTAGTGGAGTGTTGAATGTTCAGTGTCCACGATTTCGTTAATTTCATCATCATTTGGTGCATCATATACGTTATTTATGAGTGAAATCTCCATATCATCCTTTTCCATATTCAAAGACGATTTCTCAGTTATTAAATTATTAATTATAGATTTAGATAGATCCACTGAGTTGTTGTAATCAATAATTTCAATTTTTACATTTAAGTTCCGAGGCAAAACATCTGCAGAATCTTCATAATCAGATTCAGAATCTCTAGGTTATGCATATGACCTTATTCGTGACATATCTCTATGAAGAACACAATATTGATCTTCAAAAATGGCTTCAACTCGTGTTGTGCTTCCAACATCGGCTCTCTTCGTTCCACAGGCTGTAGAAAGCACCTGGTTTTGATCTTCTAAAATGTGTTTCCTGCAGTCTCTCGCTACAGGCAGAGCCTTCTCAGTACATTCGATTCCTCCTTCTGTGAATGAATACTTTGTTTGGTAACTTTGAGGTTTGTGTTGAGTTCTCTCGGTGATCTTTGCCCTTATTTCATTCAAATTTATCCTCAATATCGCATTAGTAACCAATTTTCTATGGTAATGATTGTACGCCTTCGACTTTTTGTACATCCTCTGCTCTTTGGGGTTATCACGAGGTTGATTATTTATCCTTTTCACGTTTCAAATCCTGCAATAACTTTCTTCTTGTCTCACGAAGCACGAGCTGTATTTGTTGTTACTGTTCTATATACAGTGACTGCAAACGTATTAACTTTTTTCCTTATTCACAAATATTATTGATTGTTTTAGATAGTTGTTGACAATATGTTTCTTTTTCCTTAATTATATCTATTGCAATAATTATTTTATGTTTGTTTAATAATTTACAGCTTATTTATTTATTTAGTTTAGACTTACAGTTCTTAAAACTGCCTTCTTATCTTTAATATCTATAAGTGATGGATCTCTAGTAGGATTACTCAGAACGTTTTGGTGCTTAAGCGCCATTTGTGTTGTTTTCAATGACATAAAATTATGCTGGTCAAAGAATGGAATAAAGTCGTGAATATTTCCGTGCAAATATTTTTTACAATTTTCGACGTGAAAAAGAAATAACCAGAGTTGATGAATTTAATTCGACTTTTAGATATTTAGATGGTATGTGAAATTCAATTGTAGCCGATAAATGCCATGAGGGTCGTCATTGTTATCGCAGAAAACATTGATGCTGTGGGTGAACTGATATTGCATGATCGTTATGTGACTTATAGTGAGATTAAGGTATTAGTGGAGCCATCATACATTCAATATTGCATAAACATTTTGTTTTTGAAAAAAATATGTGGTTTCGATACCACATAATTTAACAATCATTACTGACGAAGGTTTAAATTAAATTACACTTGGTTTGTTTCACAATTTTCTATATTTACTCGACTAGTTTCGCTTTTTTAAGGCATTATAAAGAAAAATTGTGAAACAAACCAAGTGTAATTTAATCTAAACCTTCATCAGTAATAGTTCAAAATGTTGCACCAAGAAAGTCATTCAAGAAAAATTTAAGAATCGCTCAAAAAGAAAGAACATTTGTAAATACGACTGTGTTGGTTGAAAAGAATTTTATGATATCGCAAAAGGTGGAAAATCACAGACATATACGTATGAGCCCAAAAGTAAACAGCAGTCAACTGTATGGATCTTTTAAGATGAACCAAATCGAATAAAAGCTGTACATCTTGTATTTGTTTCTCATTGATCACTTGGCGAGACATTATGTTAATAATAGGTAGTTGATTAGTAATTCAAGTTAAACGAATCAAGTGAATTTTTAATCAACTATCTATTATTAAAAGTTGTTCACTTCGAAGCAAATGGTCGCTTTTTCATAAAAACCAGACAGGTAGCAAGTGTACCATAAATTGTTGAACGGTTAATTCTGACTGCTACATAACCATTTACTTGACAAGAAGCCTTCGGAAAAATAAGGAAAACCAATCACTGAAGACGCACCATTCTCCATCAGTACAAATCGATCTCTCAAACAAGAGACTTTTTGAAAACTGAAAAATATTATCCGCTGCACAGCGCTAATTTGGCTTTTTATTCTCGCAAATCAATATCAATACATTTTCAGGAAAACGTTTTTCGGCGACTGATGAGTTATAAATGCGTGTTTTTTTTTGTTCTCTATTCCCGAAATATGAAAAAAATCTTCGTAAGTTGTCGAAGCTGATGTAATAACTTGGGTTCGTTAAGTTGAATGTAGCAATAAAATAACAAAAATGTGCATTATGACTAAAATAGATAAAAATATATATAAAAAATATAGATAAAAATATATATATAAAAAACAATAATAAGTGAATAAGTAATTACACTCAAAAATACGCAACCGCTAGATACGTCAAATAATGTTTTTTGTCATTTTTGTTATTAAAATATATATTTATGGAACCTATAGAAATATATATTTTAATAACAAAAATGGCAAAACTCGAAAATGCAAAAATAAAATTGACTAAATATAAATATTATGAAAATTAGTGACGTATAATCATGGGTACACTTCAGTACAAATACAGTATAAATAATTCAATATAAAAATGGAAAATAGGAATTTCTAATATTCTACAAACATCCATTACTTATCTCTTATTAATGGAAAGAAATAATACACACTGACACACTTTACAAAAGAATCTAATACTATTTTTTATTGAATTATTGTTCCCTGTCACCAAAGCTACGGTTTCTATCTATTTTTAATCTCATCAGCGTAGCTTAGTTGAAACCACGAAGACGGAGTTTTACTTTAGAGTTATTATCTATCTAGGTATCTGTAGAATGCAGAACAGAGAATTTGATTTATAGTAACATCTATTTACCTAATATGAACTAGAAATGTTTTATAGGATGGTATCTATATTTAAACCAGGTAAGACTTTACCTTTACCAAGTATTTATAAGCCTTACTTCATGTCTTGCAAAAACTTTTGACAATCTTTGTAGACTATTTGTTGGAGAGTTTGGATATTTTTTTCACCACAACTTCTATCTTAGTTACTTAAGGGATTTTTAAAATCTAGGGTACTTAAATATTACAATCTTAATGGAGACATTTCGACCATTTAATGTACTTTTAAAAATTTGCTATGAAAAGTAATTTACACCATTATTGCAGGCTATCTTTGATTGAGGTTAAATTGTAGGTTGACAATGTTTTTAAAATAAAGTCAATTAAAAAAAGCAATTGTTACACAAGAATATATATATAAATATAGTATTTGGAAGTCATCTTTGATCAGACATTTAATTTTATACTATCTACGAGTTTTAAGAAAGACGGTCGGCTTACAACCGCTATGCGGCGGACCTCTTCAAGCAGTATTAAAAAGGATTCAAATGTTATAATTGCCCGAGGATTATTGGAATGCAAGCTTCATTCCTTCCGCCTTTCTTCGGCTGATATATGAAAAAGGATTGCAATACTTACAACGCGATATTCTATTTATTTATTTACTTTTGTTGTTTTTTAGCACCGGTCCAAAAACTGAAGATGTCATACATATCTATCATATTCTGCCATTGGCAGTAAAAGAATCCCATCGCTAGGCCATCATTTTAAATATAAAATTCGTTATAGTTGAAGTTATTTTTAAAATGACGTTATATATGAAATCCAGGTATTTCCTCTGGATTTTATGTTTTGCATAGATTATTTGTTATTGTAGTATTTTGTATAGGTATATATTTCTGACATCGAATGGCACTAAGATGTTGTCTAGGTTCTTTTATGTTATTAATATATAGACAGTTTTTAGCTAAAAATATTTTACAATATTAATAAGCAAAACTAATATGAATCAGTCATAAAAGGTTAAAATATATTAGGTTTAACCATGCCAAACAATTTAGCTGAAGATTATTTATTGATACAGAACTAAAAACTTTTTTTGCCAAATACCACATATGTATTCTAAACACTACGTGATGATTGTCAAGGGTTAAATATAAAATATATATTTGCTATAAAAAAAAACGTGTGACTGAAGTTATTTATCAAGTAATCAATTACCTTATCGCAACTCATCAAATGATTTGTTTTTAATTTTGTAAAATTTTTCGAGATTTACGAGAATCTAGGTATTAGGGTTTTTAGATTAGTTCTAGATATTTATTTATTTACGAACTGGATACTATAATGAGTTACAGCTATTAAGTTATTCAATTTAGTACCCAGCAAAGGATTTGGATATATTTCTAACTATATAATATATTTATTAATATTCCAAAATTGAAATTTAAATTTTATGTATGTAAGATAAGTTTCTTTCAGTATTTAACTCACTAACAAATATTTAATCCTTTATATTTTTTTCTGTTTATTTTCCAATACAAGAAGTTTTTTACATAACAGAATAATCTAGTCTAATAAAAGTAATCCACTTTACACAAGAAAATTATATATATTTGGATAACTTCAAGGAACGTGCTGGATTAAATATTCAATGAACGTTTCGCCATAAAAAATTTCGAACACGCACAATACATTAAACAAATCTGTTTTCACTACACATTCCTTCATTTATTATCAATAATTGCACACAGCCATCGATCATAATCAACAACTTGTTGTTATAATCAATTGCTTACAAACACCAATTAACCAATTGAGCGTTCTTAAGTGCATCCATTTGAAACGGCGCGTTTGATTGTATGAGAAACGCCAATTCGCGATTCTGTTCTGGATGCAATGTCGTGATTTCCTCTGGCACTGAACTATATGCTGGAGCAATTAATTTTTAATGACCCGAATCAATAATAAACACCTGCATTTTGCCAGTATTTATTATTTTAGAGCTTAATGCTTAAACATATTTAATACAATTAGTCAATAAGAGGGTCAATGAGTTAAATTGATTTATTAAATATTGTATAGATAAATGAAGTATTTATATTATATATAAAATTAATATATTAATCGCAAATTAGTAATTAAAAAATATTTCTTTAAATGCAGTCTTAACTGTATTAATTAATATTGAGAGTAATAAATCTCTATGAGCATTACTGCACTAATGTTTTACATAATAATGTAAAAACTCCAGCTAACAGTTAAAACAACTACTCCCCGTACTAAAGCACCGCCAGGCATTGAATGATATAACTGTTAGCTGTCGTTACATGTCTAAAATTATATTTAGCACTATGTAACAATTTTGTGGTGTTATCGTTTCTTAACCGCGTCTCGAAATATGTTATGTAAGACAATCTGCAGACACGTGTTTCGTTGTATCACAGCTCATCAGTGCAGCTATGTCGTAATTACGTGCGTCCTTCCAGTTGGAAGGCCGCCACGAGAATGAATCAATTCCAGTTAAAATTGAAACATTGCCGATCTTCGATTTTCGAGGCGCGTTTAAAAAACTATATCACCACGGACAAAGACCCGCTCTCGGCATTTAAATATACAAATGAAATATTAAAATATTTCGTGCAGTTGTTAATGATAATAATTAATATTGAGAGTATTGTCCGTGGTGATATCGTTTTTTAAACGCGGTGCTTTAGTACGGGGAGTAGTTGTTTTAACTGTTAGCTGGAGTTTTTACATTATTATGTAAAACATTAGTGCAGTAATGCTCATAGACATTTATTACTCTCAATATTAATTATTATCATTAACAACTGCACGAAATATTTTAATATTTCATTTGTTAACTGTATTATATATACAAACATCTTCATTAATGTATACGAAAATAATATATATATATATAATCGTAGACCCCTTCTACCACTTTAGCGGTGTTGGGGTATGGTCCTATTTATTTCCTCTTAGAACATTTTTCCAGATCGTCCTATTCATTGCTATCTTCTTCGCATCTGTGATTGTGATTCCTCTTTCCGTGAGCGCTTTGGCTACTATGTTATCCCACTTTTCCTTAGGTCGTCCTTTTCCTCTCTTGATTTGTGTTCTTGCGGTCCACACCTTCTTAACTATTCGTGTCTCCTCCATCCTTATCATGTGTCCCCACCATCCTAGCTGCTTTGTCTGTATATATTTATGTATGTCTTGTAATTGAAGTTCTTCTCTAACTGTTGTATTTCGTATTCTGTCGATTCTTGTTATTCCTTTCACTGCTCTCAGGTATTTCATCTCCATTGCTTGTATTTTGCTTTTAAGTGTGTTGCTTAGTGTCCAAGTTTCGCATCCGTATGTTAGTATGGGTAGGTATATGGTCTTATATATTATCAGTTTTGTCTCCTTCGAAATGTATTTGTTTCTTAGGAAGTTTTGGCTCATGGTGTAGTATAGCCTCCCTGTTTTGCTGATTCTTTCTGTAATGTCTCTATCACATTTTCCATTGTTTTGTATTGTCACTCCCAGGTACTTAAATTCATCTACTTGTTCAATTCGTTTTCCCATTATTTTTATGTTCAGTGTGTCTGTTTCCTTTCCTATCACCATTACCTTGGTTTTGTTTATATTTATTTTCATATTGTATTTCTCGAGTGTGTTATTCCAAATGTTTAGGTTACTTTGTAGGTCTTTTTCACTCCCAGCTATTAACATCATATCATCTGCATACGCACATTCACTTAGTTTTATAGGTTGAAGATTCTTATACCCTATTGTTACAGGTGTAATGTATTGGTGACATTCCTTCATGACTTGGTCTATGAATATGCAAAATAGTAATGGGCTTAAAACCCCTCCTTGTCTTAGTCCATCAACAGTGTGAAACATTTCCGATTGCTCGTTTCTGTATATTACATAGTTATTTGTTACTTTATAGACACTGTTTATAGCATCTATTAGCTTTGTGTCAACTCCTCTTCCTTGTAATATGCTCCATACACTGGTCCTAGGTACTCTGTCGAATGCTTTTTCAAGATCAATAAATGCGAAGTATACTTTTAAGTCATAGTTATTATTTATCTTTTCAATTAGTTGTTTTATCGTAAATATATGATCTTGAATGCTTCTACCTGCTCTAAAGCCACTCTGGGATTCTTCTAAAGTTGGTTCTACTATTTCTCTTAATTTCCTCTCCAATATTCTTTCATATACCTTTAAGCCAGTGCATAATAACGTGATTCCTCTGTAATTATTGCATTCTCTTTTGTCTCCCTTTTTGTGGATAGGTACAATTACTCCCTTATTCCAGTCCTCAGGTATTGTTTTCTCCTTCCATGCCTTCTTCGTAATCTTCCAAAACATTATCATACCCTCTTCGCCCATATTTTTCATCATTTCGTTTGTTATTTTGTCGTGTCCTGGTGATTTTCCATTTTTAAGTAGTTTTATAGCTTCTTTAACTTCGTTCAATAATATTGGTGTTGGGTCATTTCCGTGTTTTTGTGGTGAGTTTTCGTCGTATCCTGTGGTCTCTTCTTTGTCTGTTATATTTAGTAGTTTCGCAAAGTATTCTTTCCATCGATTCATAATTTCCTTTCCATCTGTCAAAATTTGGTTGTTAGCATCTTTAATTTTACCATTGTGTTCTTCCTTTTTGTTTCTCATATTTTTTAGTGTTTTATACAATAACTTTTTGTTGTTTTTGCTGTCGTACTCCATTTTTTCACCAAATGTCTTCCAACTGTTTTCTTTCCCCTTTCTCACCACATCTTTCACTATTTTCCGTTGTTTTTTATATATATTGTAATTTTCCTCCGTCCTTTGTTGTAAATATTTACACCACATTTCTTTTTTAATTTTTATTTGGGCCATGATGTCATCATTCCACCAGGCGGTCCTTTTAGCCCCATGCATAATCTTAATTGTACCACAAGTTTCTCTAGCTGCTTCTATTAAAATGTTTTTGAGCACCTGTCATGATTCTTCTACATTTTTATGCTCTATCCGGATGTTTTTTATTCTCTTTTCCACAACACTACTATACTCTGCTGCTATATTTGTGTCTCTTAGTTTATAGTATTTAATGGTTTTATAGCCTTTATTATGTGTTTCATTTTCGTTGTTCTGTTCGTTATTTCCTTTAATCTTTGCCATTACCATATAGTGATCACTACCAATATTTGGTCCTCTGTATACTCTTACATCTGTAATTTCCTTCTTATTTGTTCTTTCTGTTAGTATGTAGTCTATTATAGATTTTTCGTTTGTTCCCTTTCCTTGTCTGGTGTACTTGTGAATATTTTTGTGCTTGTAGAAGGTGTTTGCGACAATAATGTTATTGTGTATGCAGTATTCTATTAGTCTTGTCCCGTTATTTGTTAATGTAGTCTCTCCATATTTTCCGATTACATTTGTTGTGCAGTCATTCCCCACTCTTGCATTAAGATCACCGCATATATATATTCTACCTCTAGCGTTTTCTGTTATTATATTTAATTCCTCCCAAAATTTATCTTTTATCTCTGATTTTTCGTTTTCGTTTGGCCCATAGGCTACAATTACTGTCATAATATCCCATTTATTTTTTATTGCTAGTTCTATACTAATCAGTCTTTCGGTATGGCCTTCCCATTTATTTATATGTTCTACTAGCCGTTTGTTTATTATGCATGCCACACCTGCAGCTGCATGCTTTTCTTCATCTGTTCCCTTATATATTAATAGGTGCCCTTTTCCAAGTTTTACTTCTCCCTCCCCTTTCTTTTTTGTCTCTGTTAGTGTTAAAATGTCTATTTCGTGTTTGTTGATTTCGTATAGTATTTCTTCCTCCTTTTGTCTAATACCTCTTACATTCCATGTTGATAGTTTCATTGTTTTATTTTTATTGTTGCTTGTTTGATTTTTTTTGTTGTATTTCTATTCTAACGTTTGGTTTTTTGGCTTATTTTCGTTTGTGTGTTTTGCACTAAGCATATTTTTTTGATCAAATAATAATGACAAATTAAAATTGCAAATCTGGAGTACTATGTCAAATGGCTATCAACCATTGGTCTTTCCGCTGCTCTATTTTATTTGATAATTAATATTAATATATCTTATGACCATGAATAGAAGCAAACAAAAGAATATTTCCTTAAGAATAGTGTTAATATTCCCTAAATTAGTTCATAGAGATTGGCATTAATTTCATTTAATGCCAATTAAATATTAAGACACATTACAATTTAATAGGTAATTAATTAAAAACACTTGGTTTGTTTCACTAAATTTTATATTCACTCGACTAGTTTCGCTTTTTACAGCATTTTCAAGTAACTATTAGAAGAAAACCGGCGATGTTTATATATTCAGGTAATAAGTGATTCGAGAATTGGGGAAGTCCAAATCTCCTCGTTGTCGTTAACGTTAACATCGTTAACTTGAAAATGCTGTAAAAAGCGAAACTAGTCGAGTGAATATAAAATTTAGTGAAACAAACCAAGTGTTTTAATTAATTACCTATTATTCCACAATGTTTCACCACGAGGTAAATGAGAAAATCATTCATGAAATATTACAATTTAATAAAGAGAATGGTTGTGACCGTTACAAAATTAAGTTAATTTTATAATTCCTGTGAGAATGGTCGTTATTGACCGAAACACGTGCCAGAAAACTGAATATACCAATATGAAACCAAACAAGTGTTTTATTTCAAAATCAGATAATATTCTATTTTCGTTTCATCAAGAGTGCAGTGAACAAAGTATTTAGCGTATATCAAAACTATCAAAAAATTAGTTTGACATCTTGAAAGTAAAGATTTATGACTTAACAAAATAGTCATAATATTCAATACATTGATGAATTATGAGTATTTTTAAAATTCTAAGAAAAATCCATTTAGCGAGATAAGGATTTGACTTAAGAATATTTTGGTCGTGTCATTATAATTACGAATCGAATCTTTAGAAAAGTTTAAATCATTTTAAAGTCAATTTGAAAATATATATTAATACATGGTGGAGGTGCCAATTTCGAATTGAGAAATTAATGATTTTATCATTAAATTACAACGAGAATTTTGTTAATGATTTTATATATACTAAATATATATTTTATAATTTCGTATTCACATAAGGTACTTTTTTGAGTTTCCAATGCTATAAATAAAATATATAATTTACGATGTATTTCAAAAATTTTCACGTGAACATTTTTCACTACAGATTACAATTAACTGATACCATAATTAGTTGAAGGTTAACTTATATATATATATATATTTACAGGCATTTGAAATTTCAATTTTGATTCTGCACGTATAAAAATATCGAAGAATGCACGTTTCTTACTTTAAATTGCGATATATACATTGTAAATCTTGGGGATGATTAGAAATACTAGTGCATCTTGTAAAAGACTTATTTTTATAGCAGAGCAGTGACATTTCGTGGAAGACATCATTGCATACAGAATATCATCTAAAGGCATAAATTCAATTTTAATCTTATTTTTTTTCTCGCTATACTGTAATATTTAATAATAATCTAATTATTGGTGAATTTTCTACAACGTAAGGACTTATATATTTTATAATTTAATAGTTATTTAAGGTACAAGTGCAAAAAGTGATACTTTATTAACGAAACAATGAAATAAAGAAACTTTTTACACGTATGCCTTACAAAATTTTATCTTCGAACGTACAGCAATTGTCAAAGAATATGTTCATATGAGTAATATTTTAATGTCCTTTCAATTATTCAATGAATGAAAACATATTTTACCCACAGTGCATTAATGAAAACGTTATTTAGCAACCAGTAAATATTTTGCACAAATGTCAGTCGCCATTATTATTTGTGGAAAAAAATTCGCTTGTAATGGCTTGAAAAAATTTGTTAAGCTGTTTATTATTTTTCAAAATATTTTCCATGAAGATTAACACTTTCGCGTGGGCTTGATCTAATTTAAGACGGACCTATTGCACTCCAGATCACCCCGGCCTCAAGCGTGGAAAAACGTTGACCTCATAATTTATTTTTGATTTGCAAAAATAAAAATAAGTCATTATGTGCCAAATTAGGGCTGTGCAGCAGATGGCTTGTCAATTCGACTATTTCTTTTTCTTATTTGTGAAAAATAATGCACCTTTGGTGGTTTGTTTCTCTTATTTTCCGAAAGTTTTTGAGAAACAAATGGTTGACTACAATTCAAAATTGACCGCCCGACATTGCTCTAATGGTACAATTGCTATATGTCTGTTCTTTTCCGAAAAACCTACCATTTATTTTGAAATATTGTCCGTCCGTGTGGAAGTCAATTATATGGAAGGCCGAGCAGAACACATTGAATGTATGCTGATCTCACTAATGCCTCAATCTCACGGTAAGTCATATGAAGTTCTTTCAATATCAGTTCAACCATAGTATTAATATTTTCTGGAACAACAACCGACTTGGACGACCTTCACGAAATTTATCACTAAGCGAACTACGATCACGATTGAATTCCATATACCGTGTGATGGTGTTTCTCCTCAAAAATGGAATTAAGTTCATCCATACACTGTCGTGAGACGATTTATTTCTGAAGTTTAAAAAATAATCGTAAGGAACTATTCAGGACTTACTTTCATTTCTTGGGTGACATCACGTCTCTATAAACAACACAAGTGGCGCATGGATATCAAAACAATCTGCGTAACTCTACTACCTTCGTAAATAATAACTCTAATCGATTCCTTTCTTCAAGATGATAAATAGTAAAAAAAAGTAATATTAACAATATACTAAGTAATTTAACTTTTTCATTTTAGTGTTTTTAAGCAGATAGAGAAAATATAAACAGATCAATGGACTCTCCTTTGAGAGAGAAAATTTTTCATGTGAATTCCTCGGTTTATAAAAATTCAACTTTTATTATTTAAACATTCTGTATACAATCTGTATTGTAATTGTATACTCAATTTCTTTCCTTAAGACGATGGTAAAAATGTATAGCGATTAATAATCTATTGCAAAAACCTGTTCCTTAAAAAAAAGTATCTACGTAAAACAATGAGCACACCAACAAAGGTGGAACTCCTGGGCATACTATATGCAGCAAAGGCAATCTCTGACAAGTAAATCAAGGAAAACAAATATACACATCATAACGGACAGCAGAGTAGCAACTTCGTTCATTGCTAGCTGTACCTCAGCATTAACGTTGGAATGTTGCGAAGCCTTGGAAGAAATGGCTCGTGACAATAAGGTGATCCTATGCTGGATGAAAGGACACAATAACAGCAAAGGTAACAGTATAGCAGATGGTTTGACGAAGAAGTCATCCGGACGAACAATATGCGGGCCGAACCCTTCCCTTTCGCCCTCCCTTCAAGATTTTATTACTCTACCGAAAAATGCATCAACCAGATGCCAAAAGGAGCGATGGGATGACACACCTGGCTAAGGGTTCTCAAAAAACTTCATCGTGATGAGCAATAAAACGGCCAGATACTGTTTGCAACTGTATAGAGAAAATCTACCGAAGGTTGTAGGGCTCCTAACAAGGCATAGCAATTTAAGATCGACCCTGAACACACTGAGACTACACTCCGAGCATGTACTTCTGGACTGCCCGGTTCTATCCAACTTATGTGAGTCCACATCAGACATCCTAAGAGTCCCTTTTACTGGAGTCTATCAATGCCTTGAGTTGGCACAACCGTAGCAAGGAATGAGTACTCAGATAGGAGGAAGTAGCGGGCCTCTCTGCCTTTCCATCGGACAAATCCACTTTCCCAATTCAAAATAATTTGGTCAAAAATATTTCCTGTTAGTATATCTTTATTTTATTATTTAAACAAACAGAAAACATCCATCCTGTCTAAATTAAATCCTTATAGTGACACAATATCATTAATATATAAATATCTAAAATTTAAAAAAATGCAACTCTTAACAGTAACTACTATTTAATTTAGTCTTTGTGATAATGGCAAAAATATATGAACTTTAACAATTTTGATCAGTAATTACTTAGTAATCCATCTAAAAAGTATTTAACTTAAAAAGTGACGTAGAAAAACATGTTTCAGAGTTTTGAACAAATTGAGAAACTTTTATAACTTAGACACTGCCCTCATTTTCTGTATCCAAAATAGCATCATAGTAAATATAGAAAACTCATTAAGGTGACATCTGTTATCTAAAGTATTGCACTACATTTCCTTAAATTGAGAGAATAACCACAGAGTCATTTACATGGTGCTCTTAGTAATTATGTATAAACATTGAATTATTGTTATTTAATAATTTTAAAATACGAAAGCATTTCGTAAATTTACAATGAGTCCTATTAAGACTACAAAACAAATTACTTATTTAAAGGCTACTTCTCTGGTTAATACCTTGATAAACATACGTTAAACAGTTTTTGTGTGAATATGAAAAAGAAATGAATTTACGCTGATTTAATTATAATAAAGTATCAAAAGTTTATAAATAACTGCAGACACGTGTTTGGATATCTTGATCTCATCAGTACACATTTAATATATACTTGATTTTAATTTCAAATAAAAGCAAGTACTAAAAATTTATATAATAAAATGTTACTCTGCTATATATGGTTATTTCCTGTCAACACATACGGACCGGTTTTGATCTATTTTGAATCTCATTAGCGTAGCGTAGTTGGAGATCCGGAAACGAATTTTACTTTGGAATATTTATAACACCGGGTATCTGTAAACATAGAGGATATGATACAATTAAAGTGACCACGCTGATAACATTCAAAATATATCAAAATCGGCCTGTCACTGTCATTGACAGAAAAAAATTCAATGTTTTAATAACATAAGAGTTTTAATTAAATTCACTCAAAATTTGTAATAAACCAATTATTTTTGATCGCTGTTTGAAACTCAATACTGGAAATTTGGTACAAAATAAGGAAAAATTGAACAAAAATTTTATTAACAACTATCGAATGAAACTAGTAGATGTATTGACTTATATATTTGAAATTGAAACATAGTGCAGTACAGAGTCACATTCAAAGAAATATGTCCACATTTGTATTTTAAACCAACTACCTTCAGTTAAATCATCTAACCTAAATACCATTTGAAAATTAATGATCATTTCTTCAAGGTATTATCAGTGGGGATAAAAAATGAACAGCATCGTGCGAAAAAGATCATGGTGCCTGGTGAATAGGCGCAACCACTTTGAAAGCAAATATTCATCATAAGGATATGCTCACAATTTGGCGGCATTACAAAGGCGTCGTGTATTTTGTGCTGCTACCACAGAAAAAAACCATGAATACACTGCTGTGTATTATCACCAATTAGACAAATTGAATGGAGCCATCAACGCAAAGCGGCTATAATTGGCACATTGTAAGGGTGTTGTATTCCACCATGATAAGGCAAGACCACGCACAAGTTTAGTGATCCGCCAGAAGTTTCTGGAGCTTGGATGGGATTTGATACCATCTATCGTACTCACCAGACATTGTTTGTTTCGATCTTTTCAAAACTCTATGAATGGTAAACAATTTGATGTTATCCGAAAGATGGCAAAGGGTTATTGAAAATCATGGTAAATAAATAACAGAGTAAAATTATTTCTTTCTATAAAAAATAGCCTTTGGTTATTATAGTAAAAAATCGAAATGACTTTAGACTTAATCCAATGATAGTCTTTAGAAAATAAGAAATGTAATGATAAGAATGTGGTAAATATGGATAAAAGGGAATAGTAAAACGAAGATATAAATGGATACATTTGAATTTAAACACTTGAAGCCAGAATTATCTAATGATTATAATCGCCAATTACCAGCAATAGTGGGTCGAGTGGAAGAACACGAGGACATGTGAACTCCGCCTTCAAGTTCTATGTTTCAAATTTTTAAGTTACTATATTTGTGTATGTATTTTTATGTATATATTATTTTAATAGAACTTGTAAAGTAAGTAAAATAAAATAAATAAATAAATAAATATTCAGTTTCCTGACACGTGTTTCGGTTTATTACAACCATTATCAAAGGATGAAACAGGGAATACTAATGTAATTTTGATAATGGTTGAAATAAACTGAAACACGTATCAGGAAACTTAAATTTATTTAAAACACAGGTTTTAGCTGCATACATTTTGCTTTGCAGACTTCTTTACAATAAGAGATTTTTGTAAGTTTTGATTGAATCGAATAATTGCAATAGATGTATTTTCTGTCCATTTGGGTTTTGACTATGGTGGCGTTTTGGTATAGAATAGAAATGAAGATATTTTAGGACTAAATCTACCTCCACTATTATAATGGCCTCCTTCGGTATATGCAGGCTGTAATTACGATTTTGCGAAAGAATGGAAGTTTGTCTAACTGAATATGGTATTTGAAGGATAGAAATATTTAATATTGTCCCTAGCTTGATTAAATTTGAAGATGTGACCTAATAATTAAAAATACGCCCTCAGAAATGGCCTAATGGATTAAATTATTCTTTCCCTCTCGGGTAGTGAATATGCAGGCTGTAATTAAGATTTTGCGAAAGAAAGAAAGTTGGTCTAACTGAATATGGTATTTGAAGGCTAGAAAAATTTAATATTGTCACTAGTTTGATTGGCTTTGAAGATGTAACTTAATAATTAAAAATACGCCCTTAGAAATGACTTAATGGATTAAATTATTCTTTCCCTCTCGGGTCTCGTTAGCGCAGCTTAGTTGAAGACAAGGAAACATTACTTTAGAGTTTATAAACTTCCAGTTATCTGTTAAAGATAGAGAACCGTTAAGGTGTCAATTTGACACCCAAGGTGAAAATTTAACGAGAGCGATTTAATCAAAATAGTGCTTTTTATTAAGAAAAATGAAGACAGAATGGCCAACAATAGTATGCAAATGAGATTCACAGAAGGTCTGAGTGTGCAGTACGGGTCTAGAGTGGAAGAACATTCTTCAGAACGAACTTCCCCCCGTGTCTCTTACTTTAAAATTATATGTAGTGCTTTATTAATTTTTATCTATTTAATTTACAACTTATTGTAAGAGAAACAAAGAACTAAATACAAAAGTTACATCTATTCTCTAAACGTTACAATGGTGCCTACCGCAGTTAACAGCAATGAAGAATTTAGACATGGAGGGCTACTTTGAAGTTAATTGAAATTTTAAAAACACAACCTTAAAATTCCAGAAATATAAACCTTATACCATTTAATATACCATATGATCTAAGAGTTTTAAGTAGACTGTGAATGGAATTTACTTAATCCTTTCCGTTCTAGTGGCTACCACCTTATCGGAACCACTGGTCTAATGTAAGATCAGAGTGCTTAGTGCGGCCAGATCTCATACCAAGCCATTAAGCGAAAATTTGAGGTTATGCCATTAAAATATCTTAGTTATGTAGAAAGTGCCTTCAAAAATGTTGGCTAAGCTGATATGATGGTTAATTATTACGGAGTGATACTGTTAAATGTAGTCAGATATTTTTTTGTCATAAGTGCGGATTCCTAGGGAGTTCTAATAAGTTAATAAGTGGTTTTATGGAGCAAAATTCTGAAACCTATGACGGTGTACTATATTTTCAACCACCAGATTAAAATATTTGGGATTGGAAGAAATTTCAGGCTTTATTTGATAGAATTATTTCTGATGTAGAAACAGTTTTGCCTACAGACAACGAAGATAACTCAAATAATGAAATTGCACTTATGACACATTATGATGCAGGAAGAGTTCCTCCTCAGTCTGACCATCTTGAAACCCATCAAGTAGAAATAAAATGTGATGACAATACTACTAAGTTGATTGCATTCCATTATCTCGAGTTTACAATAGTGCCTGGACTATAAATATTTACAACGAGGCTCTATTCAACTTACCAATTAAGGGGGGAAACACATGTAAAAAATTTTGTTTTTGTTTTTTTGCATAAAAACCTTCCTTATTCATTTAAGATTTATCCAACGAAATATTAAAGTGATCGCAAAAGTATTCGCAGACATATAACAGAGTTTCTATCTCCGTGTCATGAGCCGATTTTATCTTATAGTCTGTGGAAATACAAACAATCGTTGTTTGTTTGTTTTAACGTCGCGGTGATTGTTGCCGTGAACAATGTATCCGAAACGTAATAAAGACGAGTGTCATCGTGCAAGTAGACCGAAAGAAAGACAATTCAAAGGGAATCAGCACCTAAGGAACCGAAGCTTTTGAACTGCGACTACAAAATTGTTAAAATTACCGCATATATCACTGCTATTAAGGGATGGAATGTATCATTGGCCAAAATACTACGATTTTCGTTGACAACTACGACGACGCCCGATAAATCCGTTAGGAGCGGCGATCTAGGCACTATCTATGTCCCTGGTTCGCCGTTTAATTATAAGTTTATACAAATTACGCTTTTTCTAAACTTAAAACTATAACCGCGTTTTTCTCGAAACCATGTTTTTGAAATTGGCGTACATAACTTTGTCAATTTTTATTCAAATCACTTGAATTGCTCTCTGCTCAACAGCTAATAAAATTTTGTTCTAAATGAACCTCCGAAATTAGAAAAAAATTAATAATAAATAATTATTACGGGCTTACGAAATCCGAAAAAAGAGTCAAATTTTTCTACTTTGAGGTTCATTTAGGATAAAATACATCTAAGAAAAGGGTTGTGCAAGAAAAAATTTAAAAAAAAATAATTTTTCAGGCCTCCAGAGTGTACGCCAATTTAGTCAGTATTTCCAACATGGCGGCACAATCGGTTGAATAACCAATTAGCGGAAAGACTTCAAATTTTCTAAAATCACAGCCTACTGTATGCCCAATAAAGTCCAGAAACTGTGTAGTTGTATCTCTTTTAGTTTGTCCAAAAAAAAACCCAAAAAAGGCTATTTTTATGACCGATTACATGTATTTCCCCCCTTAAACTGGGCAAACAAAGATTCCAGATGATATTAACATGCTTATTGAAGTGTTCCTCTGCTTATTTCCGGATAATTTATTAGATACAAATATGTTTGAAACTAATGAAGCTAATTTATAGAAAATTCAAAAAGAGGGCGACTCAGTTCACTTTTCACCAATAGCACAAAGTGCAATACGTCTCTCTCAAAAAGTTTTTAAAACGACTTTACAGCCGACAGACATATTTACAGGAGACTTTGACTGGAAATCTAACAACTATGTTAGATTCCTATCATTTCATTACATAGCAGACATCACGTATCTATTTAATCACCTCGTTATTAATAACATCTTGATCACGTACTATTTTTATTTTTCGAGACTTGCAGGAGTGAATTAAATATTCTAAACCTCAAACATCCCTTAAATAATATGTTTATGTTTATTACTGTGCACGCGCTAGTACATGTGCAACCCTAATTATGAATTCAAGAGACAGATCTTCTGATTGTACTTCAAAACTTATTATTAATTCAAAGGGAAGATCTTTCGATTTTAAACTTGATTATAAATTCAAAGGGTATACCTTTCAGATACCTCAAAAGCAATGTGAACGTAACAAGAAGGGTACCACCCTTCAAACATGCCCACATCCAAAACTGCAAAGTTGATTGATAGATACATACCTCCACCTTAGTTTCTAATATTTCTTCCCAATAGAAAGTAAGCTATCAAAACTTACCTTTGATTTAAAACTAACGAACAGAGCAAGTTAAAGTTAGTGTTAAGTCAAAAATCGAGTCTTAATATTTTCAGTCAATCACCGTTTAAAGTATAAACTCCGCGATAAACGTCTAAAGTTTCAACCATATTTGATTTCATTTCATCATGTCATCCTTTTACGCAATAACGACTGACGCCATATGACTGGACAGCACAAGGCAGAAAGACCTCTGGTCGATAGCCTTTTGACAAATTAATACATTAACACCTCATTAATTAATAAAATGTAATAAAATCCTTTAGTTCGTTGTAGAAAATTAAATAATAAATTTAAAAATACGAAAACATTTCGTGAATCTACAACAATGAGTCTTACTAAGACTACAAAACAAATTAATTTGAAACAACTACTTCTCTAGCTAATACTTCGACAGACATTGAATAATACAAATTAATTTGCGTGTTACAAATAGTACAACTATTAAAGCAACACTAATTTGAATGAAATTATTTCAATTAAATTGCTTTTGCTAATTTAATTTAATGAAATCAGTTTAAAATTCATTTTTCATAATTTTTCATGTTATAGTTACATTTAAACAATCTAAAGTACATTTTATCATTTATTACTTTATTCAACAGAAATAATTTCATTCAAATTAGTGTTGCTTTAATAGTTGCACTATTTGTAACACGCAAATTAATTTGTATTATTCAATGTCTGTCGAAGTATTAGCTAGAGAAGTAGTTGTTTCAAATTAATTTGTTTTGTAGTCTTAGTAAGACTCATTGTTGTAGATTCACGAAATGTTTTCGTATTTTTAAATTTATTACCTCATTAATTATTCATTATTCCAATGTAAATATGTACAAATATTTGTCAATAAATATATGTTACTACTACTACGTCTAAAGTGTTAATTCTAAAAGTTATTTCAACTTGCTCCGATCTACATTGCTTTTTTAATACAAATATTACGTGTAGAATTCGATGTAAACTTTTATTTGTGATTGAGAATATATTTGTTAGTTAAGTGAACCACTGTGTATAATTTTGACGTGTCAAAACAACAAACATAATAATTAATTGGAAAGATAAGAAAGACATACATTTTTCTAGCAATTTCCACAAACCACGTGACTTTATATCGATAAACGAAAGACAGAAGAATAGTACACTGAAGAAAATTTCTTGTTCATAATTAATAATACTTAGGATATGTCGATAAGGCCTACATGTTAAAATCGATAGGAAATCCAACAAGCGATATATGTGCATTTTGTCATTTTGTTAACGTAGCCATTGTCAATACATTCATTATATTCGCAAAAAGAAACGAAGGATCTGAAATGAAATTATAAGAGTTTAGACAATCAATAGCTCGAGGAGTGTCGGCATTGAAGATCCCAGAAGTCAAGGTAAAAAAGTGGCAACCAATAGTAAGCAAGTTCAAGAAGTATGTACCTTTGGAAAATAGACTACTGGCATCAGTTCCTATGCCTACACGTGGTACTTCACTATGCACTACGCAACACGAAGAAAGCACTACGCAGAAGTAGATGGCAGCGTTCAACGTGTAATTATCTAAACCATAAGAAAAATGGTTTTTGAATTTTCCTAGTGTGACCCAGTGTTTTTTTTCAAAATTCCTTAAAGAGAATATTGTAAATAGTGATTATACATTAATATAATGTATGTTTTGGATTCTATGAACTACTATTGCTTTATTTCCAAAAAAATATCTCTTAGAACTAAACCCAAATCAAATATTAAAATATCATCTTCATTGTTTAATTGTGTAAATATTGTCTATGTTGTTAATTATAGAACAACATAATACAATAATAGTTTTTAGTACACGTATGTCTTCTTAATAGCCTTTGTAAACAATTCTAAAAAAACGGATGGAATTTCTAAAAATGTTCAAAAATAATAAAAATGCTGTATTTGTGTAATTTACATAATTACTTCAAATCAACTATCAACTAATATAAACAGAAATGCTGATGACAAATGTGATTGTATGCTCTACCTTAAATAACAAACACCGCCTTAATTGTGTATGCCATTTAATATTTATCGGCTAATATCGATGGCTAATCACTACTACTACTACTACTACTATTTTTTTACTATTTAAATACATAAGATTTTTTGTTTCTTAAAAAGTTAATTTAAATAATAAAATTATGATTATAGAATTAGATTACGTCCAAATAATTAACAGAAACTTACTGTACATCAAATCAAATGGGTTAATTAAGATTTAACATGTTAATGCGAAAATTTGCATGTAATCACTTTACTAGATAACATTTATCACAATAGACACGCCATGCTCTCTGTTTGCATGGAGGAGTGGATAATTACATTTGCACAAAATCAATATATGCACATATCGATGACTCTTCCGGGAAAATTAGGCTATAAAACCATACGTTACGCACTGTCCATAAAAACAATGGGTTATCGTGGTGTTTTTATTTTTGTACATTTTTTCTAGCGGATGTAGTTGTGCGATAGTACTTACGTACGCCGTCGGCAGTATTGCTGATTGCGGTTATCAAAACCCCGCCGTTTGGAAACAATCGAAATGCTGATGTTCACTAATTTGTCGCTATAAACACGACGAGTGGAAGACGCAAACAATTGTCATTAAAAGGAGCACGTGAATGGTACAATTGTTGCGCGTTAACTGGCTGACACATGACACATCTAGGCACGATTTGCCGCTATTTCTACGATATTAAAGTGGGATGTCGTCACTCTTCGACGGCTCGATGGGCGAGGTGATGCGGTGGCGAATATTTGCTGTCTAATCTTCTTCAAGGATCGCAAAAAATGTCATAATTGGCGCTAATTAACCTTTTTTAGAATGGGTTTTTTTTCGTAAATAGTAACGACGGATGGAATCAAGCGTTGCATTATTATCAACGCGACGTGATCGATATGTATACATGTAATAGGTTTATGTGAAATATGACTCTGGCTGCTCGTCGATATTTTAAAAAGCAAATTACTACACGTAATGTATTATTATTGTAAGTGTTTTTTTCTTCGTATTTTCAGTAGATCTAATCAATATAAAAAAATATTTTTTATTAGAATTTTCATAGAACGTAAATTCTCATTTACATTTTAATAAAACAAAATGATGATTAAAATTGAAATAAAATCAAATAGTTTGATATTTTGTTTTGTTTTTTCCTTTACACTTATTAACAATAAATATGAAGAAATATATCGTCAGTGTGTAATTAAATGTCAATTTCGCAAATTGTTTGTTCACGATTCTCTTTAACGTGGCATAAGAGAGACCGGACTTTTTCCAAGAGAAATTGTTTGTTGAAATGTGACAACGGTATTGTATTGAGATGTTGGTCCAAATGATCCGAGGAAAGGGTCCAACAATGTCACCCTGTATCTGGACGACCCAGGAGAACAACAACTCGAACAATTACAAATTATTGGATCAGACGTGTTATCAATTCTTGTGTATAATTATGCTCTGGATAATCAATTTTGTTATCCGATTTTGGTGGTAAAACAATCGGACAACATTAATTTATGGGAAGTTCGATATTCTTTAGACGCCCGCTAACAAATATCAAACCATCAAAGTTGAGGAAGGAGTTTAATATGAACAGCTTGCTCGAATGTTGTACCAACTCTCCTGATTTCAACATTTTTATTTCGCGTCCAAATGTAAATAGTTGCAATACTCTGAGCGGTAATATGGTTCGCGCATTTCTAATTGTCCTTTGGTTTTAATGTGGTCTTTACTGCTATTGTTCAAAAACTAAATTGCGCATGCTAAAACTCTGACAGATTCCTCATCTGATGAGTACTCAGGAATGATGTTTAAATCCGAATTCACTGTCACAAGATTGCACTTTACTTCTACAAATCGTCCTAAGGCATGCAGCTACATTTGGGAGTGTCTTTTAAAGTAAAAGTCAGTTCCGCCATATCTAACTATTCTTTAGAAATGCAGGGGCTACACTACGACGGATGATATACACGGAGTTATCATAGAATAATTAATCTAGGATAACGCGATTTTTGAATAAGTATTGACTGAAGATTTTAATATTCATAGATCCGATAACGCGCATATAAAGTTCAGCTAATAGCACGGCGGCACAAAGTGCGAGTCTAGGTACACTTGTCTTGTCTTTTACTAGTTCTACACGAGATTTTGCACATAACAATTGCTTGAAATTTTAGTTATGCACAATTTTTTTTATACTTGTAGGTTTTATTGTTTCATATTGTTCCTGATATTGACACTGATCCGACATTGTCACTGTTGTTTAACAGTATCATTGAACTGGGTTCGTAGATCATCAGTCATCCAGGTTAAAGTTATTAAAATAGATTTCCGTTACTGGCTCAGCATTTAAGTTCAAATCCTTCTTTTGTGAGGAGGGCACTTACTTGGTCCCACACATTCACTAGGTCTGTTAGTGCGCCTCCTTCGTCTATATAAAAATCTGATAATCACACTGCCCTTCCAACTGGAAAATGTTTGCTGATGAGCTCATATGATAATAATTCGTTCTCTTTACCAAATCCTCTAAAATTTCCGTTCCTGAGGCCGCACTCCTACTTGCCTGTACATCTTCAGCACATCCGCCATGATGACGAGTTGTTGTATTCTCATCCTCAACATCATTCAGCGATATTCCAACGTATGTACGTGATGTTACGTTAAATACGACTCGTAATTTTGTGTTACGCAGTAATGAGGTAAATGTGACGCAGTGTTTCGTAATTTTTCAGTTCCCTGTATTGTTTGTATATTTTTTGGTGTAGGCTTAGGTTATCGAGTAAGAGTTGATTCAAAATGATGCACGCATTCTCTGTCAATTAATGAGCCACTCGTTTCCTTGTAATTTTCCATTTACCAGAAACAAGCAATCATTTTATTTATTCTAAAATACCCTGCGATTACTTCATAGGGTAATTCACTTCGGAGATTCACGTTGCGCAACTGTGCAGGTATATAACCTAACATAATCCATCAAAATTTTGTATTACGTAGGATTAATAACTCACATCATAGTTTCACTCAAACAATCATAAAAAAACTCCGGTGCCGAGAAGCATTTCCTGAAGCAGGTGGAATTTTTGACCTGCTAATTGCGATCCTTGAAGAATCTTTCAATTTCTTGAGTCAGTTTTGTGAGTAAGTATTTTGCCACTGATGTTCGTACATACGAGCGCATTTATTGTTGCGTTAAATTTAATACTTTTAATTTCCGTTGTCTTGCCTCCTATGCCTGTGATTGTAGCACACATAGGTTCTTAACGTTTTGTACATATCTTTGTTATTAAATTTGCATGGCTACCAAAATCTAATAATGCACACACATACTGTCCTTGTCCGTGTTGACCTTCAATCAACACTACAAATGTCGATAAAATACTATTCGAAAAATGTATGCTATACTAACAATAGACGAAGAGTTACTTGTTGCAGTTGATGATAAGTATAAAAGTATCCTTTTAGATTCATCACAGCTTTCTGTCTTACAATCATATGGGTTTCACTTAAACAACTGAAGCATAATTTGCTCTGCTTCGCTTTGTTTCGTCTGCCTACTATACTAAGTAAATTCAGATTCTTTAAAATATGATCATTTTCGAGTTGATTTACTTATTAATACCATCGACGACATTTCATAATAATATAGAACTTTATTATTCTATATATTATTTCCAGAACAAAATTACAAACTGGTGGTAATTTTGACTAGTATAAGCGTCAATGTGGCTTTTGTATTAGGTTTTGTCTTCATTCTTATTTCTTTATGTCTTTTTCTGCAGGTTCTTCGGCCCTTGTTTATTGTTTTTTGTCTCGTTGTACTTTATTTCTCTAGAATATCTTTTATTGTTACCTTCCATGTTTTTATGTTCGTTGACTTTTTTTCAAATCCATGTTTTATTGCTTCCACGCTATTCTAGTTTGTGTGATATTACCGATCCTCTGTACATATTCTAAACATCCTAATTACTTCTCTTCTGTGTGTTCCTCTATACTATTTATTTGTACGTTTCCCTTATTCTTTCGCTTCTCATTTTATTTATTAGTATGACGCCATACGCAGACATCTTATTTATAATTCTCTTACTATACTTCTTTTGTCTTTTGTTAAATATTTTATTTTTATAAGTCTGTAAATTTGTAAACTTTTAATTTTTAAGCTTATCGTAATTTCTCTTTTTCCTGTTATGTACAAATTGTTTGTATTTTGTATTCTATTGTTTATTATGCATCTTGCTGTAGTGAGTGTGATCACTCTTCAATATTTGTATTGTTTTACATGATATACTCCATTGTTTTCTATTGCGATGTTAAATTTGGTTTCTTATCCCTTCATCTTCAGCGCATTAGTTTTGCTAGTATTAATTATCCTGTCGTTATTTTCAGTACCTAATTCGATATTAACAGCTTTTATTAGAGTTCTTATTAGCTATTTGCTGTCTGTTTTTCCCATAATTATACATTTTGTAGTTGTTCTAATTAATGTGATTATTACATTCTGTCTGGTGCTGATCTTCGTACTTCATAAATCAGAACCACTCCTATTGCCCACTCTTTTGTTTTTTTCTTCCTTTTACATTCTGTTGATTAGTTATCACAGAATATTCTTTTGCTTTATTCCTATGCTTTTAATTTTACTCGTATATTTTGACTGCTCTTGGTGCTTTTCTACTTTTATTTTTTTGATTATCATGTTTTACTTTACTTCTTGTTCTGATATATCAACTTGTCGGAATTTGACTTGTACTATCGATGCAGTAGTTCTTGGACGTATGACTTCCATCTTTTCATTGTTATCTTATTCGTCGTTAGTAGTCCTTTTGTTTCATCTTTTATTTTTCTATACTCATCTTTACTCATATATTATGTTTATTATGTTCTTCAATATCTTATAGAAAATCATCTATTTTAGTTTGAACTCTCTTCCATCATGTTTTCAAATTCTTTCCATGTCCAAAGTGTGAAGGATTTCAATATAAGGAGAAGCCTTCATGTATGAATGGATCTAATATATTAATACATCATTACTTGCCACACTTATTAGCGTTTAAAAAAACCGAAATTTTTCTACCAATTGCAAATTGTAAAAATAAGATCCTAATTAATAAACATGTTTTTGATAAGAAGCTTTTATTAAATCAGGTTTGAAGAGATATATTTAAAAGTATTTTTTTAAAGTATAGCATGATTTGCTAAGTTTAAATGTAAGTTTGTCAATATGTGGTCGGTAACTTAGAGTTTCATCAAGTATTACTGCAAGAAACTTAGAACTTTTTATAAATTCAAAATTGTGATTATTTATGGTTAAATTATGGAGAGTAATTAATGATTGATTAGACTTAAAAAATATTGTATTTGTTTTATCTGCATTTAAAATTAATTTATGTTTTATAAACCACTCATTAATGCTTTTCATGATTATATTTCCAGAACCAATAATGTCGGAGTATGTTTTACCGTAAAGTAGCAGATTTGTATCATTTGTATTTTTTTACACTCTGTATAAGATGGCAAGTTTATTATACTTAGAAAATAAAATATGATCTATTCTTACATTTCAGTTCATTTAAGTATTTGAAACATGAAAATTAGGTCTGATTTTTACAAAGTCCAAACTATTTCTAAAACCTTAAGGTTATATAAAAATAGTTGTATTTCTTGACAATACCAAATAAAATAGGTAGTTTTTTAAATTACAATTGGTGGTACTACTAATACAAAATTATATATTGGTAATTTTTCTAGGTTTCTCTATTCAATATGCGATCGAAACACAAATTATTTCTCTTAAGTCACATTTAGACATTGGTGAATGTGTCACGAAACAATATACATTTGCCATCGATATACACAAGCTCCAGTCAAGGGAGTTTTAAATACCTATATAGGAATTTATGTTAACATTTATATAAACTATAAAAGATCTAAATAATAAAATCACATATGTATAAACATTACATTTTTACTAGCCGAAGGTTTAATTCTAGTGGCATTTTAAGATTTTATTTAAGTAAGATAGCCAAACAATGTGTAATATATAGATAAACTATTTTCCTGTCTACAACACTACGTTGTTGAGATCCAAAATAGATTCAATAATTCAAGATTTTTAAAATAATAAATATGTTTGCAACCATTACCAAAACCTCTTTGACACTTTCAAGAAAATTTGGTATACTTATCACCCACTATTTTAACTTACAAAGTGCATTTATTTTGATGAAGTTCAAACACTACCAATGCTGAAACATGTTAATACACTTACACTTAAAACACTCAATATTATTTATGTTACAAAAAGAACACGTTTCAAGTGAAACTCTACAAAATAGTTTTGGTATTTTTGGATCTAAAGCTATTTTTTTATTTTTCCCATAATTTTATCTAAATTGTATAACATATTCTGACACAAACCTCCAAAAATCCAATTGATTGGGATTATAGCCGTTTAATCTCAAAAAACATAAACAGGTCCGTAGATTTACATGATTCGTTTCGTCGAGACCCAAAATCAGATACTATACAATTTATTATTTTAAGCTAAGTCATAACCTTCCATTTATAGAAACCCAGGACCAAAATGATGTGTTGGTAGAAACATTTATGAAATTAGATATCTATCTATAAACGTTTCTTCTCATGATATCAGTCACAGTGCATGACAGCCGGGTCCTACCTCCCTAGTTGATATAAGACAAGAAAAGAATGAGAAGTAAACTACCAACATAAATTGAAGAACACATGCGAGTTCGTTTGTAGTTATTAATAAGACTCTTATATGCAACACACAAAGCAAGTAATCAATAATTGATTATATCTTACCCGGAGAGTTAAATACTCTTAAACAAAACTCCCAATTTCCTGTCTTCAACTACACTAAGTTGGATAATCTGGATGAACTCAGATACAGATTACAACAAGTAAATTGGGATTTTATACATTCAGACGATATAAATACGTCATTTAATCAATTTCATGAAGAATTTAGGTTCCATTTTAATATCTCGTGTCCACTAAGGGACGTAAAAATGAAGACGGCAAACAGTTCATGGATAAATGACGAGATTCGCGTATCCAGTATTAACTTTAAAAATATGCACTACGTCATGAAAAATACCAACCTAGAGAATCGACGAACTGAATATAATCAGGCTAAAAAGGCTCACAAGTCGCTAATAAAAGATACGCGGAAACGATATTTCAGTAATATTATAAGTAGTGCGGAAAATAAGCAAACATATATATGGAGGGTAGTCAACGAGGAACTGGGTAGAAATAGAGACAATCACAAACCTATTAACATAAAAAATATTTATGGACATACTGTCAAAGACCCGCATGAAGTATTTGAATTATTTGGAGTATATTTCTCATCAGTAACGAATAATAAACTGAAAAACCATTTTGGCACAAATATGTCACAAGTATGCATGACAATGCCAATAAATCCAAATTCGATATTTCTAGAACCCGCAACACCAGAAGAAGTACTAAACTAAACTAAACTACAGATGATTAATTCATTAAACAATAAAAATAGTGCTGGTTCAGATGACATATCAGCGAAAGTTATCAAAGCCGTGGCAAATGAAATATGCTATCCATTAAGCTATCTAATAAACCTTGCCATAAAACAGGATCTTTCCCAGAAATGTTAAAAATATCGAAAATCGTTCCAATACATAAAAAAGGCCCTGTCGAAGATATAGACAACTACAGACCCGTTGCAATACTTAACACGTTTTCAAAAATCTTCGAAAAGTCTATTGCAAACCGCCTATGTAACTTTATTAACAAATATAAGATATTAGGAGAAAACCAGCATGGATTTCGAGCGAGAAAGTCAACAGAAACAGCATCAACGGCCCTTGTAGAAGAAATTAGCAGGAACATCGACGCAGGAAAGTGCGTGGCCGGTTTGTTTTACGATTTTTCCCGTGCATTCGACCCCATAAGTGCTGAATTTGTGCATCATAAACTGTACGCGCAGGGAGTTCGAGGACAAGCGTTGAAATTAATTATATCGTTTTTATCGGACAGGCAGTTATATGTACAAGTAAAAGAAGCCAAATCAAAGAAATATTATGTTGAAAAAGGAATTGTGCAAGGTTCCACCCTAGGTCCTTTAATTTTTGTCTTATTTATAAATATACTCACCCTTACAGACTTGTAAGCACAAGTGTGCTATATATGTACATCAAAACCAACATAAATTCTGTAAAAATGGGGATAATCATAACTATCAAACGAGGAATTCAGCCCACATAACCAGTTGAATACACACTAGCAGTTTTTATGAAAAAACAGCCATGTATTCGTGTGCTAAAATTTATAATAAATTGCCTAATGCAATTAAAATGGCTAAAAATTTAAATAATTTTAAAATAAAATTAGAAAAATATCTATTAGAACAAAAATTTTACTTACTTTCGGAGTTTCTTGTATAACAATTTTAATATGTGACAACTATGTAATATATGTGCGTTTATGTATCTACGTGTGTATTGTATAGGTGTATATCTATTTATTTAATATTTTACAAAAATTATTATAAGTTTAATTATATTGTAAACATATATATTTTATGAAAATGATGGTAGCGACCGTTACTATGTGGTAGTTCATTTTAAAAAGGTTAAATGAAAATAATTTTTAAGTTTTTATACCACTATTTATTGTATAATATACACAAACAAAGTTTACAATATATTATCAATTTTGACACAACTATAGTTTCGACCTTTGCAGGTCATTATCAAGTGTTGATACGGTGTTGATACACTTGATAATGACCTGCAAAGGTCGAAACTATAGTTGTGTCAAAATTGATAATATATTGTAAACTTTGTTTGTGTATATTATACAATAAATAGTGGTATAAAAACTTAAAAATTATTTTCATTTAACCTTTTTTATATATATTTTATATTCTAAAAATTTGACGTTCACATCCGCTATGTATCAAAGTGGCAATGTTGAATAAAATTGAATTGAATTGAATTGAATTGAGTTGATGAGATCCAAAATATATTGAAATTGGTTCGTGGGTATTATTGACGGGAAGCAATAATTAAGTTGTATTCGATCGAAACGAACTTTCGTATAATAGTAACTGATATGCAAGAGATAGTTTACTTAATTTATATAGTTAAGTTCTAGTGAAAACCTATAGAATTTTTTTTTCAAAGAAAAATTTAGAGGATAAAGAATAGGAATGCGTATTTTCACAAATTCATACTTTATATAATATGAATTCCTTTGATCGAGGCAAGATTTGGTAACTTTTGTTATATTAGTGTTAATAAGGTCTTATGTAAATTTTCTGATAATGAAAGAAAATTTTTGATTAGTACATATTTTTGCCTAAAGCTATCTACATCTTTAGTATTTGATAAACGGCATTAAAGTAACGTTTATTTTTTAAATTTTAATAACTCATAACTTTTCTTTTGTTATATTTAGTTTGCTCATCCTTAGAATACCACGAATAACTGTGTACTTAAAAATATGAATAACTTTTATAGAACACGATTTATAAATATAATGTAAAACTCAGATAATATTCGAATAAAAGTATTATATATTTTGTTAATTAATAACCTTGGACCTATCCGACTAAAATTTATTTATTTATGTTTTACAGATTTATTTGCATTAAAGCATTTTGTTGATCAATTTTGGCAAATGATTTTTCTTTATATACTAAAAAATTTATAAATAAGAAAAAGAAAATTCACATCACTATTGTATCCTCATTCTCCCATCTTTAGACATACATTTAAAAAAAAAGCAAAATGTCGTATATGGTTAAAAGAGATTTCCAAAAAAATGTTGTCATAAATTTAGCTTACAGAACTTGTGATTTCGCTATAAATTCTTCCGCTCGGCTCAATAAGAAATTATTTATATTCGGACAACATTTTGACCTTTGCTGGTATTTATATCTATTTCATATGATGTATAATTAACAGTAACCGAATAAGACTTTTAAGTTAACGTGGAAGTAATCCAAGACAATAATCCTGTACTTGCAACAGTGTAGTTGGCGAATAGAACGTTTAACATAGTAGACCCACATAAATGCATATTTAAGTAATTGCGGTGTTCTACCGTCTTTCCCTTTCACCTGCAACCATTTAACGCCAACAACCACGAAAAGGGCACGCACGAGTATCACTACACAGTGAATGCTTTCACTCAGCTGAGCACAAGAACATGTGACCGCCTTAAGTCACGGTTTAGCTAGTAATTTACAAACAATCACCTCTCCACCGACCATACAAACAGTTTCGTAATTAATATGCATACACAATCCTTAAAATTAATGGCATCTCAATCCAGTGTGAAACCACTGTCAATACTTGACATTCAGTCAGCACCAGTATACTTGTGCATCTATATAAGGAAACAATCCGAACCTGTGTAGTAACAAATGTAAAAATTATGCGCAAATTATTTACCTTCTCAACGCAACCTATAACGATTTTCACCGTACGTGAAAAGTCGACAATTTTTCTTATCCCCGGATTCAATAAATCAAAAGTTGTCAGACGTATCTCGAGACCACGAATGCTATGCGAATGTGATAAAAGCGCGTGATAAATTCTAGGCACGTTCAAGAAATTGACACCTGTACACATGTTAAGCGAAGATAATTGGAAAATACTCTGCACACACACGATAAAGATGAACGGTTTGCAGAAATAAATGTAGGAGGAATCTGCGGGTCAATCAATAACAGTTATCGAAACGTTTGTGTGTTACCCTTATTAATATTCAGTTATAATCTAGTATATTTACAATTATATTAATAAATACGATGAATTAAAAATAATAATTAATTTGTTGATTTATTATACAGTATTAATTAATATCTTAAATGTATAAAATTATATTTTTTTCAGTAGATTAATATTTATATCAACTCTAACTTTGACGCATGCGGTATAGCATTTTATTTTATACGGTTCTTTTAATATTTTGTGATGTACCTCTTTCCAATTTAGTTTTGCAGCTAAAATCGATTGAATTTTTGAAAGAGGCACTTGGATATCAATTTAAGAAGTCAAAAATCAGAAAAACAGATGATTTAAAGAATCACAAAATATTTTAATAAATGTATTTGAGAATTATATTGATGTTGCGAAGTTTTACTACGTGGTAATTAAAAATACAAACATTAAAAAAAACTTACTATTCTTAACCACCAAAACGTAGTAAACGTAGTGTCTTTTCATAGAGTGTTTAGTTTAGTTTAGTTTATTGACTTTACAAGTCCTACAAAAAAATTATACAAAATAACATACATTTACAGTAACTTGAATTTAGATCGTAAGACTTGAAGGCGGAGTTCACATGGCAGTGTTCTTCCACTCAAACCATTTTTCCTGTAACCGATGATGATCAGGATGTGATTGTTGCTATTGAAGCAATATTTTTGCCATCGCTAGTGGCTATTTTTGTCCAATTTACTTGGAGTTATTCTAAGACATGAATGTCAATATGACATGTATATAATTTTTATAGTGTTTATGAGAACTACGTTCTTTTTTTACTTTAAGTGGTTATTACCGAAAGGATTTATACAAGATGGTAGAAGATACAGTATCAAAATAAATAATCTATTTTCCTTCACACAGAAACAAATCTCAAACAAGTATATGCTATTTTTGAGCTTAATGCGGGATAAAAAATCTGGCAGAAATATACCAAAATTATGTGTGCATTTCGTAAAGTTTCATAAAATTGGAACAATGTCTACGTAAATAATATTTCATATATTAGGAAATCCGTTAAAGTATATAAGACATTAATTAAGTTTTTCATCTACAGGATTTCTTCATCACTAAATATTATGTGAATCCATTCATCTACCCAATGCTCACTTTCTTAGCACCATAGCCCAGCTATTTTGTGATATTCACTTTCTCAGATCTCTCAGCCATTTAACATCAATTGCAGTCGAAATACGAAATCTTTTCCTGCTATTTATTTATACTCTACGTTCTTCGGACTATTCTTAGTTTACGATTATACGATGTAAGATCGCGTGATTTTTACAAATAATCACATGTTCAATACTCGAAGCAATGTTTAGGTGTTCTGATTGAATCTTTAAGCAATTCCTCGAAATAAAAAAGCTGATTTGACAGGCCAATAATTAGCCTTCTTTCAAAGTTAGAAAATTGATAAAACCGCAGACTTCTACCAATTATAGGCATTGTAAGCAACTGAAGTAATAAAGTTTGCACAAAATCAAATTTTTATCAAAGACTAGATACAAGCAGTCAAGAATTTTTTAAATATTTTAACTAAATGGCTCAGTTGCTATGAGATTTTGCATATTTCGCAAAATCTTTTATTATCTAGATTTAAATTCGCTACATAGCATGATCAATCATTGTTTAAATACTGCATCCTACACTCTGTTGAGTTATTATTTTAAGATAGAACAACAATTTTTATTCGGCATTGAATTATTATTTCTAAGAAAGTAAGATAATTTAAAGTACGCTAAAGCAAAGCAAAATTTTTCATGCAATAGCACTTTTCTTAGTATTTTAAACAGTTATTTAAACTCCTTGGTCATTTTTAATTTTTGTGGTCAACCTTTGACTTTTACCTTATTTCTTTATACATATATTTGGTATTAGAAAAGTTTACACCCAAACGATATGATTTTTATCTTGATTTTTTGGCCACATAGAAGTCTTACATGAAGAATGGAACAATATAATTTATGAGAAATTTTGATGACGTATAAACTTTCTGAACACTTCTGTACATCTCTAGGCAACGACAAAAGTAGATACTAACATCTTCTTATAGAACCAGTGCCAGTCCAAATATTGGCGATAGTGTTCCGTAGTTAAATATAGTATATTAAACTAGTTTAACTTTTCGTCCAACCTTTCAGGCGCCGATTACTCAGTTTGTAGCAAAACTATTTCGGAAAATTATTTTAAATCCAAGCAGATGCGATAGCTCTTCAACACCGTAAAAGAGAAATAGTAAGACAAGACATCAAAAATAGGTCAATTGCTATATTCTACAACAGCCAGGCGCTACTAAGAGCACTAAGCTCCACACAGGTCGAATCTAAGCTAGTGTGGGACTGTATATGTGCTCTTAATGAACATAGCAGTCACAAAAAAGTAACAATCACATGGGTCCTAGGACACGGAGGACATCCGTGGAGTGACAAAGCAGACGAACTGACCAAACAAAGCTCGTCAAAAGCAGTAATTGGCCCGGAACCATTCTACGGAATCTCCAAAACCGCAGTCAAATGATCCATAAAAAATGGATGGAAGCACAGGCCCAAACCTGGCGGACGAACTCACCAGGGCAGAGACATGCGAAACAGTTCCTTAAGAAACAATCGCCAAAATTCACGACTGAACTTCTGAACCAAGGCGGAAAAATAGTCAAAACAATAGTAGGTCTGATGACAGGACACTGCAAGCTCAAGAAATATATGAGCAAAATAAGCCTGGAGGTAGAAGCACCATGCAGATTCTGCCTAGAGGAAAGAAGAGGACTCGTTCCACATCCTATGTGATTGCCAGGGCCTAGCAATGATTAAATATCAAAAGCTGGGCACTAGAAACCCAAGCGCGAAGACCTAAACCCCTCTGGCAGTGCTATTAGGACTAATCAAAGAGACAAAGCTAGAGCTTGTCATCTGAGATAAATAGGGATCCACAATAGATCTGAAAAGGTCGCGGTGGAACAAGCGCTGTTGCCACCCATATAACATCTACATCTCTTAGATCATTTTAACATTAGTTTTTTATTGTTGCAGATAAAGTTCCAGTGAAATGAATACCACGGGTAATTTCGATATATAACAAACCAGCATCTGGATAAAGAACAATTAAACGTGTATCAAAATAGCTAATGTGGTCATATAATTGACGTCTTCCGGAATGAGGCATTTTGTTAATGCTCAACAGAGGAAAAGGAGGCAAAAAAACTTTAAATATCTGTATTAAACAGCTCCTCTAAATACTTGTGTCAAATAAGAAAAAAATATGTATATTTATATTCACAGTTGTAAAGGTTCTTGAGAAAAAGGTGGTATTTTCTGCGTTAAATATATTCACATAATTTACAAGGTTGCTTTGGTTATATGTTGCTCGATTATGAGTCCTGGAAACTCGAAGTACAAGTGTAAACATAATTAGAGTTGAAGAAAATAATCGCCACCTTAGATACACGGCCTGGAATCGATGATTTTTTTACTGGATAAACAAGACAAATCAAAAAAAAGTTAGCCATCCTAGTAAACGATCAGCATGATTCATGGCCTGTCCAGATCCTATGATTCACCACGCCTTTAGCACTATAATCTGTCAACAGGACAAACTGTGAGACAAACCACTGCGTTCTTGACGCTTGAATTACGCACGCCATACGGCCTCACTCACGATTTACAGGAACAACAGCATAAAAATAGTTTTTTTTACTAAAATTATTATATAAGTAGTAAATTTAAGTAGATTACTCTGCTTTTGCATCCACAATAAAAATTGTCATATTTATTTTCTGTCGCCGTGCAAGTTGAACTTTTCCTATTTTTCTGCATGTATTTTGATTGATAAACTACAGTTGTGAGAGCAATACAGCAAAGAGTAGAAAACGTACTGCTCTATTCGAATTACAATCTATATCAAGTTTTGTAGTTTTGTAATCTCAGTTATACGATGATCAATCTAATGAAACGGACTACGGCTTGGCAGTATTATTTTTACTGAACCACATCGGATCCCCAATTATAGATAAGATCATTTGAAAGCGTAATAAAAGACAAGAGAAAGTGTACTCGGTGAGAAATATAGCAATTCTAGAGGCAATATTTTCGTCAGGAAACAGTGGAACGGTGCTAATCCTACACTAGAAAAAACCTAACGAAGAAAACAAATCAAAAGTATTGACCTCTGATTTCTATATGAGTAAAATGTATTGAGTGTATAACTAAAAGTCAAAAAGATAATCTAGTATCAACCTTCATTTTCTGTAAAATATTCAATGGAAAGTTCAATTTGTTAGATTCAAACAGGAATTGTGACGTTTAAAATTAATCGTATGCTTCAATAAATTCTAATAAAAAGCTACGTCAAAAAAAAACGAAAGCGTACTCTAAGCCGATTCTAGTGCGACTTTTGATCTTATGAAAATATAACCTACACTTGTTTTATCAAAATGTAAACCATAATTAATGGTGATAGGCTTTACTCATCATTTTCCAATAATTTCTCTTCCAAAATGCTAAAACTTTCTTCTGGAGTTCTACTACTTTCTAAAAATGTATCTTCAGGATTACAAAATATCACGGCAAATCTGATAAAAGACTTATGTTAGGTGTAATTTTCACAAGTAGTTGGAGTTTCTCCAAACACATTTCCAAAAATTCCTCCAAGAAATTGGATTTATAAAAAAACAATTTTTAAATTACATATCGTACGTGGGAACCAGATCTCAAAATGAAATGTAAAAAAGCATGCGTCTCCCTCTGGCAATGCCGGAGGGCTTTGGGGCAGACATGGGGGCTATCTCCCAAGATAAGACTTTGGCTGTACACAGCGGTAGTAAGACCAATGCTAATCTATGGAGCACTGGTTTGGTGGCCCAGAGCCAGACAGAAAACCTCAACAAAGCAGCTTACTCAGTTGCAAAGGATAGCATGCCTCAGCACGACCGGAGCAATGCCAACAACACCCACTGCAGCAATGGAAGCAATGCCCTGCCTTCCACCTCTCTACTTATACGTAGAGGAGATGGCCACGGCGGCAGCACTGCGCCTAAACTCAGTTGGACTCTGGTACAAAGGAGGCAGGGCTGGCAGACACTGTCACCTTTTAGAGGAGGCTGTCAAGAAGACACGCTTCCTTGGAAGGAAGACAGGCAATTTGCCACCCTGCTACGTCTTCAATAGATCCTATAATGTATCGATAAAAAGAGGAACCGGGAGTGTAGAGAATGGGGAAACCCTCCAAATTTACACCGATGGTTCTAAAACCAAAAGAGGATCCGGGGCGGGAATTTACTCGCAAAAAATGGACCTCTCATTAGCTATACCCCTAGAGAAGCACACAACTACTCTGCAAGCAGAGATCGTTGGCATCATCCAAGGGGCGAAAGAAATCCTACAAGGTGACATCCGTGATAGGAACATCCAAATCCTTACAGACAGTAGGACAGCAATACTAGCAGTGAGTGGTCACAAGATCACCTCAAGACTAGTAAAAGAATATCACAACACCCTTAAACAAGCAGCACAATCAAACAGTATTGAGCTGCGCTGGGTAAAAGGACACAATAATGAAGAAGACAACAGCATGGCAGACGAGTTGGCGCGAGCTGGATCGGTTCTCAGTGATACCACGGACGGGCCTCCGATCGCGCCAACACCGAAATGCCTCACTGACATCCTCAAACAGAATACTCTCAAGATGCTAAAACAACGTTGGGACAACATTATTTGCGACTATCCCGTGGGAATCTGCGTCTTATCACAGGTATTCTTACGGGTCACTGTCAGCTAAGGAAACACTTGTTTACTATGGGACTGGTGGCAACCCCCATATGTAGAGCATGTGAAGAAGAGGACGAGACAGTGGAACATGTGTTAACCACCTGCCTGGCTCTCGCCCACCTTAGAGAGTCCATGCTAGGGGAGCTCTGGCCGAACATGGCCAACATTGTGCTGTCCTTTACTCGCTACCTTGGGTGACTAAATGAGTGATAGAACAACGCAGGGCTGTACCAGTCAAGGGGGCACAACGGACCTAGTGAGGCCTAAGTGCTCTGGTCAATGATTTGATCACCCTTGGCAAACTCAATCCAGATCCAGATACATATCGTTTAGTTTGTCCGCACCTAGAGTACTGCTCCACCATTTGGTGTCCTTATACAGCCAGTAATAAAACAATTAGATATTGAGCGTGTTTAGAGAAAAAAAGTTTATGTCTTTTAAGTTTCTATTGGACACTACATATTGGAAATAATTAAGTATCTTTAATCTGCAAATTTAGAACAAAAACAGTTTAGTTGCGATATAATTTTTGTTCATAAATTGTTAAATGGGGTCAATTCTGATACCTTAGTGAACTTCAACAAAATACACGTACTGTCCAAGCCGCTTAGGACATACCCGTTATTTCGGAGGCAAGAAAAAAAGACGATTATTCCAAACGATTTAGAATACCGTGCTGGCTTAGAAATTGCAACTTGATTAATATTGATTTATTTCAAAAAATATTTTTATTAGTCGCGACCAAACACCACTTCAATCCAGTTTTATCGGGAAGTAAAAGCTGAATGTTTGAGAAGAAAAGCAGCCAGAGATTCCAACATAAGAATCAGATATATTAGAGGTGTACCTATAATAGTTAGCAATAGGTCGGAAAACTGAACCTCTTCAGAAGTAGTTGTAATATTTATTACCAAAATACGCGTACGTGTTCCGATCTAGAACACACTTATTTTACAAAAATATCTGCAGTTCTTCTTTTGACATTGTATATCTTACCGAAACGTGGCTCAATGAGTCAATATTTACCTATGAATTATTCAACTCTGTATATAATGTGGAACGGTATGATCGGGACTTCTCAGCTACAAACAGAGCGACTGTTGGTAGTGTTCTAATGGCTTTTTTAGCAATATTAAATATGGAAGTGTGATTTAATTATGTGTAAATGTAACTTTGACTCTTTTCTTTTTTATACACTTGTTATACAGGGTGTTCAATTTAAGTGAAGACATATTTCTCATCAGCATAGGGAACCTTATTTTACATAACCCCTCGTATTTCTCTGGAAATACCCATTTTTAAACGATGTTTGCCAATTTTGAATTTTGTCTGTCACGAATACAAGTGAAAAATTATTCAAGAAATTTCTAATGTTTTATACCATCCATTATAAAATATTTTATTTTCTATTGTAACATTTTTTGATTAGTTAGGATAAGACGTCTTAATTTTCATATTAAATATAAAAATTATTAGACTAAAACATCATTTATTATAGGATATATATATATATATATATATATATATATATATTTATATAGAATATATATATATATATATATATATATACAGGGTGTCCCGTTAATGTGGGGAAATCATATATTCCTGGGGTCAAAATATGATGATTTAACACAACTTATCTATATCCAAAAATTTATGGTTAAGTCGGAATTTGTCTTCAAAGTTTCAAAAAAATGTATTTCTTTTGTTTATAACAATTGAACACCTTATTCGATTTGAATGAAATTTATTATTAATAACTACCATAATATAATACATCATTTCAGTTATTATGGTCATTAGTGATTGACAGGAAGTATAAAAAACAGTAGTACCACCACTTAAAAACTAAAAAAAAATTTATTGGTGCATCCAAAAAAAGCTAAAAAATATTTCTTGAAAGACCAATTAATTTTAAAACTTTTTTGTATCTTAATAATATTTGATATCTTTTACGGTTTTTGCACAAAAAAATAAAATATGAATTTAGTATGCAGATTTGCACTCATTAATAAGTAAATCAACTTATTCAATTGAATAAAAATTAAATAATATTAATTGATACAATAAATCAAAACAACATCTAACCCTTTTTATACAATTTTCTTCGCAAAATCCTAATACAAGCAATACATCTGTTTGCTGCAAATGTGAATATCTATGAACTATAATAAAGTTAACAGTAAATGATTCAAAGACACTCAGTAATTATTATTTTACATAATTTACATTTTTTAAACAAAGACGGCCACGAAAAACATATATTTTCTATTTGATGGAAAACTAGATTTTGTTTTTACTAGATAAAAAAAATATATTTTATTTTTTGTGCGAAAACCGTACATGATATCAAATTATATTAAGAGACAAAAAAGTTTTAAAATCAAATTCTCTTTCAAGCAGTATTTTTTTAGTTTTTATTGGATGCACTAATAAAAAAATATCTGGTGGTACTACTGTTTTCTACATTTCCTGTTAATCACTAATGTCCATAATAACTTAAATGATATATTATACTAAGGTAGTTATTCATAATTAATTTCATTTAAATCGAATAAAGGCTTCAATTGTTATAAACAAAATAAATAAAAAAAATTGAATCTTTGAAGACAAATTCCGGCTTAACCGTAAATTTTTGGATATAGATAAGTTGTGTTAAATCATCATATTTTGACCCCAGGAATCTATGGTCCAGCCATTTCCCCGCATTAACGGGACACCCTGTATATAAGATGTTTAAAAACGCAGTACATATATTCGAAAAAAATACATCTTTTCAGATATCACAAATAAAACCGAATCAGCATTATTAATTGAAACAATATTGACCTTAATGGTAACCGATTTTGTAATTCCAATTCGACAACTCGTTAGATCCAGCGCATGCATTCTGGACAAGGCCGCATGTAATTGAACCAGTTCGCTCATAAATAATAGATGCAGCCTATTTTTCATACACGTCTGGGAAATATAGTGCAACATTAAAATTGTATACGATATTTACTCCAAGTAAGGTATCATCAGTATATTTTTAGTAATATTTAAAACAAACCGATGCAACTAAGTTAATGGTAGAGTTTTTAAATAAAATTTATAATTAAAGTAAACCTTGATTTTGTTATAGTCTTAGCCAAGGGACTTTAGTGTTTCTATAAATATATTAATCCCACCTTTTCTACAACTTATAATATAATTCTTTAGAGTCAATATTTGCAATGTAACTAAACTATTTTTGGAATTAGTTTGGTTTGATCGGAATTTTAACAAAGATAAAACACCTCAAAGCGAGTATTATGTTATCTAAAATAATTTCACATTCAATTACTTTCAAATAGTTTTCGCGATATTTACTCATAATAATCAAGTGTTTAGATTCCTTATTCATTTAGGTAGGCCAAATAATAAATATTCATTGTTATTTACTTCAGTTGACAATTATAACTTTATAATTAGTAATTTTAACTATTGACCTATCATTTGGAAAAAAATGCACAAATAAATAACTTGTTAATGTAATTTTTAATGAATTGCCTCACTTTCTTGAACTATTTTAGTTTAAAATAAAAGCACTTGAGATAGTTAAAGCAAATTGACAATTGGCAATATATCAATCTATCCATAAAATGAACGCCTTACTGATAATGCGTTATCTTTTCAAACTCTCATGAATTTAATAAAAATAATAAAATAATAAAATTGAATTTGATATATACAGGAAGCCTACTAACGTCAACTCAACAATCCCATTTGTCTCAAATCACCCGTTGTCACACAAACTAGCTGCATATCACTCAATGATACATAGCTTAGCTTTCTAGTGAATAAAAGATACAACGACTTACTAAAACTTGAGAAAGGAATGGAAATTCAAAACAAAATTCTGCAGAGTGATAATAAAAATAAAGTAATGTGGACTATGGTAAATAATTATTTGGGAAAAAACAAACGACAATTAAGTATGAACTCGGCTTTAGAAAACAGGCAAGAGGAAATGAATCACTTTTTTATGAACCTAGTTTCTAATCCAATAAACAAGAGCTCACATCACTACCTAATCGACATCCCAGATTGTGCCCACAAAAATAAATATACCATTTTCTTAAGGCCCACCACACCAACAGAAATATATAACATGATACATTCTTTAAAAAATAAACACAGTACAGGCTACGATGAATTTAATAGCAAGATTATAAAAATGGCAGCGGATGAGTTAGTAATTCCATTAACGTATCTAATAAATAAAACACTATCAGAGGGAATATTTCCCACATGCCTAAAAAGAGGTATCATAATCTCTGTATTTAAAAAAGGGGACCCCAACGATCTGACAAATTACAGACCGGTGACGTTACTTAGTCTGTTTTCAAAAATTTTGGAAAAAATTATTTCAACACGTTTGCTGGATTTTTTTAATAAATATAACTTATTTGATAAATCACAGCATGGATTCCTTAAAAATAAATCCACAACAACAGCAATTTTCGATTATCTAGAACATATGACAAATGCCTTAGAGAGAGGGGATGTAGCACTTGGTATTTTTCTTGACCTGTCTAAGGCATTTGACAGCATGGACCATGGAATTTTACTCCAAAAGCTAGAAGGTTACGGAATAAGAGGTAAATGTTTAAATCTCATAAATACATTTTTAACGAATAGAACACAACAAGTATCCATAAACGATAAAAAATCAGCAGTAGGAAAAGTAAACATCGGTGTACCGCAGGGAAGTATTCTGGGACCAGTGCTATTCTTAATTTATGTTAATGATCTGCCAAACCTAATAAGACAAAATAACGGTCTAATACAAGTTTATGCAGATGATTCCAACCTTCTAATAACTGGTTCGAATGTAGAAGAATTAATGAACAAAACTGAAAAAATTATAAAAGATTCCAAGCAATGGCTAGATAAAAACAAATTAATTTTAAATGACTCAAAATCAAAAGCAATCGAATTTCATACAAGAAGCCCAAAACTAACGGTCAAAAACCTAAATATAAATGGAAACATAAATATTGAAATTGTAGAACAGACGAAGTTTTTAGGATTGATAATAGACAACAAAATCAACTGGAAAGCACATTGCAATGAATTAATTACTAAATTAAATTCAATTTGTTATTCTCTACGTATCTTAAAAAATATTGTGGATAACAAAGCACTGATTACACTATATAAAGCCAATTTTGAATCAATAATAAGATATGGCATTATATTCTATGGCCACAGTGTCTATGCACAAAAAATATTTGTAATTCAAAAAAAAGCTTTACGTATAATCTTTGATTTAAATTATGGAGAGAGTTGTAAAGGATACTTCAAAAAAGCAGAAGCTTTAACTTTCTTTGGATTATTTATTTACGAAATGCTAATATTCAATTTTAAATATAAGGATAAATTCGAGAAATACGATCACAAACACAACCATAATACGAGAAATATAAATCTATATGCATATCCTGTTCACAAACTAGCACTATCGGAAAAAATGCCCGTATATAATGGTCTTAAATTATTTAATAAACTCCCAATATCCCTAAGATCCATTACAAACCTAAATTATTTTAAAAAGAAATTATTTAAATATATCCACGATAAGGAATTGTATACTATAAATGACTTTCTCACTTAGAATTTGCTGTTTTTTTTTACTTTATTTAATAAATATTGATATATTAATAATACAAATTATGTTTATACAAATATATTGTTTTGTGACACTATTCTTTATAATGTATTAGTGGTGGAGGTATGCATTATTTTTTGAATAAAGAATATTATTATTATTATTATTATTATTATTATTATTATTATTATTATTATTTCTCCATCCCCTTAACTACTGACAGAAGAGCCACAGAATTAAATAAAATAATTTCAATTGCCAGTGACAATGGTTTCCCCACTAACCTCATTCAAAACCTAATAAACAAAAAACGTCATCAAACCACAAGAGTTTTAATATATCCGAAAATTGCTAATTTAAATACATCGTTCATTCCGCTCACATACTTTGGAAAATTCTCCTCAATAGAATTTTGGTACAAGCCCTCAATTTTAAGTATATTAGTCATTAACAAGGTGTAATAATAGTGATAATACACATTATTATCTGTTATAATTATGTTTACATCAAAACAAAAATGCGGTTATTGCGGACAGCAGTTCTAATTTAAATAATATTTGTTGATCATCAATAGCAAGTGATATGCGTCTAAAATATTTGTTTTTGTACATTGGGTTCGTTATCATGGTCTATTATATCTTTATCTGTTCCAGTCTTGATTTGCATTTTCCATCGTTTTTATAGCAGAACTCTTTTAGTTTATTATATGATCTTATTGGCTAAATTAATTAATTACATTTTGACAGAAAGTGCAACAAAAAGTTCACTGTCTTATTTTAGTTCGTTTATGTCTCATTTTAATTCTAATTGTATTATAATATATTATATTTAAATCCAATCATGAATATAGATAAATTAGACACAAGATTGAATCAAGTGAAAAAAAGATAATCTAATAGAAATAATAATTCAGAGAAAAATCCCAATAAATATTATGGTGAGTGAATCTGTACGTGATTAATATATAGAAAAAAAAAACGGAAAATAAAGGACATCATTCAAGTACCAAAAGCGGAAATAAATCTTCGCTAAAGTTAATTAAGGAGCAAAAGAGCTTGAAAGAACGGTATGTTATCAAACAGAATTAATTAACACCATTCAAAAGAGTGAAATGGAAAAACTTGAAGCCAATAATATTACAAAATTTCAAGTCAACATCTCAGAATCTCATAACCTTAATCCTCCACCAGAAAATGTTCGTAAATCTTCTGTAAGTAAAGAAAGATTTAAACAATATATAAAGAAATAAAAACAGCACCAATATACAAAAAAATGGTGATGTGGCCATCATAGTACTTTCCCTATATTTTACTCAAAAACTATGAGGTTTACATAAAAAGGCTATTCTTAATGATTTGTTCACTTTTGAATTCTCTACAATTATTTTTAATAAAAGTTTCACGTATCTCTAATAGTTTATTAGCAATTGGGAAAAAATATCAAAATTTTCAATTTTTTTTTTTTTTTCTCAAAAGTTAATAATTTTATGAAAAATATGTTCGAATAAAACTTGTTTAGTTTTTTATTCCCTTTAACTTTTGTTTGAACAGTTTTTTAAAATTTTTCATATTTAGAAAAATATCACGAAAAAACAAATAAACGCCTCGAGTAAACATCCACTTCCGGTCTATGAATGTTCACCAAAAGCTTTTCAGTTCCAGTTTTTAACGATAAATCCTTAAGTTTGAAGTTTCATCTCAATCAGATTATTCGTTTTTGAGATACAGCGCCCACCGACAGACAGACAGACAGACAGACAGACAGACACACACACAGACACAAATTTTTTTTTTCCAGAAATTAGTGTAATGGACTCAGGGGACCTCAAAACGGACATTTCCGCAAAAAAAATTTTTCAAAAAAAAATCACGATCACAATACTTCCCCTATATATACTTCGTATATAGGGAAAGTAAAAACCCAAATCAAGTAAAAATGGTTCGAAATGGTAATGCACCGAGTAGTAAGTTCAACACTACGGCTAAGCGAGCATGACTCCATATAGGAAAAATAAATAAGGGTACTAAATCGGAAGCAATAAAATCTTATCTCAAAGCCAAGTCCGATCAAGACTTCCCCCGTGTGTGCTCACCTTGGCGTGGTGAGGGAGCTTGCGTATCCAGATGATCCTAAGTGATACAACAGCGGCAGCGTCAGCTTCCGATAGGGGTACCCATGCTGGAAAGGACTTAGATGATGGATCTGACTAAGCAGCATGCACACCCTACTCAGCTGTCGTGTCGTGGCTTAGATGCCCTGCTCTGACTGGCTGTAAAGGGAGGTTATATCTGTAACTCACCGCTGTACGTGGTCAAGTCTCGTTGGCAGTGAGCGAAAGAGGGTCTGGGCTTAACTGCATGGACCAAGTGAAAGGAGAGCCACAATAAAAAACTCCTCAAGTCAAGGTGGAACAGCATATGCCGAAGGCTGCATGGCTAAGGGGAAACCTTAATCTTGTGTGGTGGCCAAAGACCCAAAAACTAGACACGCAAAAGAAGCTGAGTAGGCTTCAACGTTTAGCATGTCTAAGCATCACAGGGGCTATGCAAACGACCCCAACCGCGGGAATGGAGGCAATCATTGATCTCACACCGCTCCATCTAGTGGTACAAAAAAAGACTTGTGGCAGCCCTCCGACTACACCAGCAAATCGACCCGGGTCTTTTGTCCAAACTGACGGACATTACGCCCAGGAAGCTCGAATTCGAATTACTGTTTAAGGTGTCAATCGAGGACCCCAAAACGGCTTTGATGAGAGTCAAGGCGTTTAGACGAGGAATATCAGCCTGGTATACGGATGGTGCCAAGAATACCAAAGGTACTGGAATAGGCATTTATGGCCCTAACCAAAACCACAGGAGCTTCATGGCTCTGGGTACGACGCCCACGATTTTGCAAGCAGAAGCGATTGGAATTGATATATGCGCTAGAGAATGGATGGAGAGGCACTTAAATGGCGCACATAAATACATCTGCTCAGACAGCCAAGCCGCATTAAAGGCCATTCGAGCTTATAGTCACGGCTAACGGACTGTCTGGGAATGTCGAAGATCCCTCTGGCAACTGGCGAAGAAAATCTCGTTAACCCTCATGTGGGTCCGAGGGCACGGACCAGGTAACATAACATTTGTGGAAAATGGGAAAGGAATAAAGTGGAAACTGCAGATTATGTGATTCGGCATATGAAACGACCGAGCACATACTATGCACTTGTGACGCAATTGCTCACAAGCGTCTTTCACACTTCGGTAGGGACCGATTATCCCACGAACTCACCTCAGTATCACCCCCAAGGAAGTTCTTTTAGGTCGCAGTTCAAGAGAGGCTAACACACCTCATTAGTACGCTATGTTAGCCTATAACCTTATAAGACTTTATTGTAGAAGAACTTACAGGTCGATAAAATGCACAAAGTACTTCTTTCGAAATTAGAGGATTCTTTAAGCTACTTGATCCTGTTTTTGATCCAAATAATTGGCCTCAAAACGTAATTGTAGAACGTTTACATTTTTTCGTCAACAAAATGCAAACTTTAAAACCAAAATAGTATCAGACAAGCAGAATACAGGCATAAAAATAGGCGACACAAAAGCGTTAAAAACAAATTGGATCAATTAAATATATGTCTAGTTAACAATCAAATAGATGTAATATGCATATCGGAGTCTTGGATAACGTAACGGGATAAAATAATAAATAAAATTAAAGAAATTGTTTCGTAGTTGCCGATAGTTATTGCAGGAACCAAAATAATCATGAAGGTACTTTACATTTTTGCAAACTTTCTTCCACTTATTGAAAAGACAAATAATTGTCAGAAGATATAAATATTTAAATTTGTGCAATTGATTTGAAAATAGAAAAAAAAACATTGAAATTTCGGTACACAGATCGCCAATAGGAGATTTCAATATAATAATATTTTCGTGTTTTTTCTATTGATTTCAATATATTTATTTTCAAAATTATGGGAAGCCCTGATTATGTCTTTATCTGCTAATTCTCAGAAAGCAGTAATAGTGGGTGGGAAACTGTAAACGTAAACAAAAACTAGTGCACTTGTTTAAATCCTTCAATTTAAATTATATATTTACTGAACCATCAAGAGTTATATTATGAAAATCTTCATGTATTGATTCTGTAATCCTAATTTTAATGAAAAATGCGCCAAAAAACTATTCAAATTTGATGAAGTAAGACACTTCTTATGTTCCATAGATTTATTATCAGTTAACTGACATCCCAGCCGGGCGGTGGATTTTTCTAAGGAAGAATTCTCCGTCCGGATCCATGGATGTTCGTGTATGTCCCTCATTGGTATCACAACGGGCCTATCTAGGCCTAAGTGTGCACCTCTTCGCGGTGCACGAAGAGGTGCTGCCACACCAACCTAACCTAACCTAACTGACACGTGTTTCGATTGTTACCAATCATTTTTCAAAGTTTAAACTAAACCAAAATAAGAAGTGACAAGGTATATATACAAATTTCTCTATTATGTGAAGCAGGTAATTACGGTATTATTAGTGCGCATTAATTCTTGTTGGTTGTTAAGAAGATTATCCCCGCGCTTAATGGCCTTCTTAATGTGCAAATCCTCCAGCATATTAAGTTTTCGTCCTTTTCGGCAAATTTGGATTGGGGTAATCTCCCCCATGTGGTGTCCGGTATTGATGCAGTGCTCGGATAATCCTGTCGCCGCTTTTCCATTTCTAATTGATTTTTTATGTTCATTAAATCTGATTTCAAAATTTCGGCCTGTTTGTCCTATATAGTATCCGTCACAATTTACACAATCTATCTTGTAAATACCTGAATGTTTAAATTTATTATTTGATTCAATTTTATTGTTGACTAAACGTCCCGCTAAATTAGATTTGTTAACTATTATCGGTTTTATCTTATGTAAACGTAACTGCTTTTTTATTTTATTGCTGGTATTGTTGATGTAGGGTATAGCTGTGTAAATGGTTGGCTCTACTATTGTTGAAGTTGGACAATATAATAGTTGGCTTTTTACTTTTCTGTTCTTCTTTTTTAAAAGTTTATTTACCAGTTGTCTGCTATAACCGTTATTCATAGCTATTTCATATATTATGTTGAGCTCTTTAAAGTAGTTATATGTTGTCATCGGAATCATTATGAGTCTATGTAAGTGTGAATTACGAGATTAATGTTTGATTTGTGTAGATTGGTGTGAATCTATGGGTATAATTGTGTCTGTAGTGGTCGGTTTTCTAAAAATGGAATAGTGTAATTTGTTATGTTGGATACTAATGGACAGATCCAAAAAGTTAATTTTTCCTTTCTCTTCCGTTTCCATTTAAATTTGATGTCTTTATTGATTCTATTTAGTTCTTGTAAGTAAGTCAAGTTGTCGTTGCGATCCTCCCCAAATGCAAAAAATATCGTCCACATATCAGCACCAAAAGATTATATTGTTTTTTATGGTCAAGTTAGTGTTGAATAATTTTTCTTCAAATGACTTCCTATAAATTTCGGCGAAGAGTGGCCATGGGGAAGTTCATTTACTTGTGTGTAAAATTTGTCATTAAAACCGAAGTAGTTTTGATTTAGGCAGATATTGGTGAGCTTCAGTATGTCTGTTTGTCGTGGTGCATGCTGTAGGAATTCTTCAAATAAAATATTCTTGAGATCTGGTACTGGTATGGATGTCAAAAGACTTTTAACGTCAAACTAAACTAATATTGCTTTTTTGTTGATGGTCAAATCTTTGGTTTTGTTGACCAATTCTATTGAGTTTTTGATTGAAAACTTCGATCTACACGGTATATGTTCTGGTAAAACTCGATTAATGTATGAACAGACCTTATATGTGGGTGCTTGACAAAATGAGACTACAGGTCGAACGGGGTTGTTATCCTTATGTATTTTCGGTAATCCATATAAAACCGGTGCTTTTGGATTCATCTGCAAAAGCACCGGCGTGGCATCCAAAAATTGTCAGACAGGTGTGAAAAATGTATAGCTAGTGATGGGCAATACTACGAATAAATTTTTTTTAATCATTTTCATATAAAACGTGTAAATCTATTTCGGTTTTATATTTATAGACCTGGTAGAATATAAATTTTAAAATATATAGTGACGGTAATGTTAATATTTTTTTCTTTTTAAAAGTATTCTCTACAGATTTGGGAAGATTTTATTTCGCAAAGTGTTCTCAGCGTTTTTTTTAATAAAAGAAAAAGTTCTTCGGCAGCTGTTGACGATCCTCATAACAGGATACCATAATTAAGAACACTTTGACAATTTGCAATTACAATTAATAAGCTGTTTTGGCCATTTCGTGGATGCTCACTTTTTCATAACCCTGATTGTATATATGGCTGTTGATACTTTCTCATATCTGCGATATGCTTGCTCCAATTTAATTTAAGATCTATCTTTATGTCTTAAAATTTTAGAGATTCTGATGGTGCGGAATTTTAAATATTTACTAAGTGATGTGGAATGGAAAATATTCTAAGGAGTAACAGATGAGGTTCCTCGGGGCTCTATTTTGAGTCCTATTTTATTTATTATTTATATTAATGACATTGATTTCAATTCAAATATAGTCAGTACTTATTTATATGGAGGTGACACATGCACATACCAGGGAAGAGCTCAGACTTTCAAAAATTGAAGTACTCGAAGAAACCGAAAACTGGTTCAAAATGAATAAATTAAAAATTAATGATAATAAAACTCAAATTTTGAATATTAAATACTTTTAGTACCTTATTGTACATATATCAGTAGTTTTAAGTCCTTTTAACTAAGCTAGAATTTTTGATTTATTTGTTACACATGGAGTTCGTCGGCGTTGTTGATATTCATTCCAAATTGATATCTAGTAATCGATGACGTTCTCTTAAAAATTATTCGAAGTATCAAAAAACACTGTGATATCGATATGGTGTTTAACGAACTGTGGTTTCCTAAAAATTATACTTCCAAAAAAGATAGGCGTTTCAATCAGTCGATTTCTAGATTTATTTTTCTATATATCCTAGGTATCATGATTTTTTGACAGTTGTCATGTACAAACCACGCGATTTAAGCATAAACGATAAACGATTAATTATTGAAAAAACACGCCAATTACGTCAAGTTATCGGTCGCAATAATGCGCCAAATGAATCGACAGTGAGGCGTTTAATTAAAAAATTTGAGACCAAATTTACGCTGATAGATCAGAATACCATTGTTCATCGTCGTCTTTAATGGTCACTCGAAAATATAGCCACAGTAAGGAAATCGGTGGCTGAGAATCCAGCAACTTCCATTCGGCATCGTGGTCAAGGATGCAACATTTCCCGAAGCACTAGGCAACTAATTTTGGTAAAAGATCTGCATTTGCACGTGAACAAGGTTTAATTGGTGCAAGAGAACAAGCCAAGGGACCGTGGATTTGCTGATTGGTGTTGGAACAAATTAATGCGGATTTTTCGAAGAAAATCATTTTTCAGATGAGGCACATTTTCAACTAGACGGATACGTAAATAAGTAGAAACTGTCGGAATTGGGGTGCTGAAAATGATACCCTTTATTCTAAACAATGATTTAAAAAAGAGCTAGTGTCTTGATTAAGACGAAAATCACGATGACCTAGGTCAACCAGGAAGAAGTTTTTTTAAGTACATTTACTTTATATAGGGCGGTGAATGCTGAAATACCTAGAACTGATCGTTGTCGGAGAATGCCTGGGTCTTCGTGAAAAACAAATGAAATTTAAGTTCTGACTTAGATATTCGTAAAAATATATAGCCTATACGGATCTACAGGAAAGTATTTAATACATAATTTGATTTAAATTGCAATGCTACTAGAAAAGACATATGCCAACAATGCGATTTACCGAAGGAAAAGAAAAAAGAAAGAGCTAGGAACTGCCCTGCAAAGGACCAGAAAAAAGCAAAGAAAACCCCAGGCAATATACGAATATTCATTTTATTTGCAAAAAGCTTTCTGTTTATATTTCGCTAGCTTATTATAAGCGAAATATATACGTATACAACTTAAGTTTCTATAATTTCCATAATGATAATGTCAAGATGTATATATGGGATGAAACTACAGCTTCAAGTAGTACAAATGAAGTAACATTGTATATTTTAATGCTTATGGAGGATAAAACTACTCAGAAAAGCGCAATAAATCACTGTGATCCTTGTTCAGGTCAAAATCGTAACATGGCATTGACCTAGATGAAAATTGCCCAGTCATAAAAAATTATTAAAACACGATAGACCTCAAATTTTTGGTATCTGTTTATTCTTTTTTTCCGAATGATAGTGATTTGTTAAGATAGAAATGAAAATAAAAAAGAAAATTACTTATACAACCCTGAGCATTATTATGAATTGATAGAAATCTGTATAAGAAGACATACATTTTCGGTAAAACGAATGTAGCAGCTGGATTTTATTTCAACAAAACCACAAGAGACAATGACATGATGAGTAAAAAATACCGCAGGTAAATCTGCCTCTTGGCTGCAAATTCAATGGATGATATTCTTAAAAAAATGAACCTTATAAGATGTTCTATAAAACTTCTTTGGATGATTCTAAATTCCACGATTTGGATCTTTGACCTAAAAGACGAAGATCAAGAATATATGGAAATTACTTCCATTATACACCATCACTAGACCAGTAAAGGAAGAAAAATAAAGATATTATATGTTTACTGTCATACATCCCTCCAGTCTGTCAGGAACATTTTAAGAATCTTAAAAGCTCATAATGATAAAAGCCTAAAATGATAAAAATGTATTACTATTTTAAAATAATTAATAAATGTTCTAAAATTATTTCATTAAAATTATTGTTTTTTATTGCTTTACGTCATTTATAGGACATTAATTTTGAAAATAGTCTAAGTCAATTCAAGCTTTAAGAAATACATTTTCGCATGAAATTAACACAAAATTTCATATTCATAATAAAGTTCCATGAATCAGGACCAATAAAATTCTAAATTAATATGTTGCATAATATAAAAATAGTTTTTAATTTTCTGAAATGCAAATCATAAACTTTTTGGAAACAAGAAATATATGACATAGACCACTTTCATAATTATGGACACATTTGGAAAAAAAGGTTTATTTAATAACCGACTTTGAACAGTAGTCAATACATCAGAGATTGGTTATGTTTGGATATTTGAGTGCCCGAAGATATCACGGGGAAGTTTTAGCTTTTAATCGTAAACGTATTTAGAAGAACTGCTATTAAAGAGTTCTTCTACCAAATTTCTTGATCCTAACAATAGCAATGATAAACTGTCTTTACAATTCGCTACAGAACGAGAAAGCTAACAACCTTGTTTAATTCTGTTAGACAGCGGATGATCTTACTACCTCAGCAAATTAAATTCTTTCCAAAATGCAGATTGAAACTGGGTTCCACGGTCGCTAATTATAACGCAAAGAACGCCAAAATGTGAAACTCGTGTTTGAATCAAGGCCTAGGCTACTGAAAGGGCGTGAGGGTTATTGCTTTAGGCCATCCGGTGCAACGGCCAATACACGTGAGTAAGAACCTTTGGTAAATATGTCCGGTTACCATTCCTTTTCGGTACATTAGAAAAGCATGAATGAAAATAGCCACATCTTTATAAATATTTGTGATTGTGGTATTAACGTCGAATTTTGTTAAGTGAAATATTAATTAATATTGGTTGAGGGGTATTGAGCAAATCTCTTAGTTATAATTTTAGTTTATTGTTTTTGAACAAGTTTCTTAGACACGTATAAAATTTACATCTATTAAATAGATAGTTATTTGATTTTTAAAACTTTTAGCATGTGACATGTCAGAAGTAAATTGTATGTATTCCAATTGACGGGATTCTCGGTGAGAAAATGTATGTGTGGTCAGTAGTTATATAGAAACCGCGACCTTCTAGATTTATTTTATGTATTTTTTTTTAAAGAAAGTAGATATAAATAAATAATAAGGAAAAAGTATTGCTGTTGAATGTATGGCTAACAACTTGAGGTCAAGAATACTCTACTTCTGCTCTATTTTTAAAAATGTCTTAGAAATATAAGCGATTAGCCTAAAAGTCCCATCTGGAATACATCATTGTAAATCTGCATCTGCAGCGTAATTTGATGCATCGGCTATAACATTTATATACTAACGGCTGTTGGCTTCCAGTATGTGTAACTAATTCAAAGGAGGGTGTAGCTTCTGTAGTTAAAACAAAATTTTCACAAATCTTGTTATTTCTACAAAATATGTTTGTGTAAATATTGCGAAACACTTTTTAATTAACTGACGATAAAAAATTATTATACCTATGAATCATAAACGAGCTTTTTGGAAATTTGGTTGAGGATAACTTAAAGTTGTCTGAATATTCTTGGTAAAAGATGTAACACTGAAAGAAGTGATAACATGGCTAAGACATTCTAGTGCAAAACACCTAATTTTCATTTCGTAAAATTTTATGGTATACTTTGAAGAAATTGATTTTTGAAAAAAAAATGCATTTTAAGTCTTGAATGTTTGAAAGAGGATAGCGATCTGGCTTGGTTATTCAATTAAGTACTCTAAAGATCTCCATGATTTATCTGTTTTAGGAATCACGCGGAATTTCTATCTACACCTACGTTTAGAAGCTTATTAAATTCTTTATTCCCTCGATCTCTATACAGTGAGTAATCATCTGTTTGATTGGAGAATCTGAAGTAAAAGGAGTGGACAATTTAAGAAATTCTTTTAGAAGTTTGACGCAAGCATCCTCAGGTTGTTCGAGGGAAGCCGGAAAAAGATTTATGATGATTAGTCAAATTTCTGGACAGGAATTGAATGAATTTGAAACAATAAATTTGTCGAAATTTAAATCAACAATTAATTAAAAATTTCGTAAGAAACCAACACCCAAATTATTATGCGATAATAAATTCTTCAACTAAAATTTTTATTAAATCCGAAATTTAGATTCAATTTGATTGAACCGAAAGTGAGGATTAATGATCCGTTCACTGCTTTCAGATTTGACTACCGGAAATTAGTCAGTGGTGTTATTATTTAAAATGCTTATTTTAACTCTAGTGTCTACCAAAAAATTATAGTTATTATGACAATATTTAATCAAAAAATAGGTTCTGGAAGAACATTCCTAACACGGTCGCTACTGCTCCTCGTTTATCTTGTTTCCTCAGATGCAGGGCGAAACATGGGTGTTTGGCTTATGGTCGACCCAACCTAAAATCGGTAGATGCAGCTGTAGAGATAGGTGTCTCGAAATTTAACGACGTACAAAAGATGATAGGTTTGTTCGCCTTACCGAAAGCGATCGGATTGGCGTTGCTACCGAACAAAAAGGTCATATTCGATGAGTCGTGTTTTATTCAAATACTTTTGAGCTTTCGCATTTAAATTTTACAACACAGCAAACAATTACAGGTTTGACAGCGAGAGGGAAGATCTAAAAAAAATTGATACAAGCTTTAAGCTTGTTGGGATAGCTGCAATCCTTTCTATCGTTCTAAAGTCATAAGTTGTGTGGTTATCCCGAATTCTGATAAGACTAATGATTTAGTATAGTTATAAGGCTTAATTTAATTTTGGGCAATAAACCTAATCTTATAACAACGATTGTACACATACAAATAATTTCTGGTAACGAAACCGATATGCAGAGGGGCTTGAAAGTGTTATATATATATATAATAGAAGGAAACTCAAAAGTATCAACAAATTAAAAAAAAGTCAAAATCAGTAACAACGATGAGACATTAAGACAAATTGAATTTGAAAATAATGTCAGGGCAGATTTTAAGAATATAAAGCAGGTGAAATGAATATAATGGCAAAATACGTAAACGGCCTTCTATCAATTGTCAATTTAAACTAAATATTGCACAGTATATAATAACTTCAATAAGACAATGGAATTATTTTACCAGAATGTCAAGGGGTCTACCAAGAAAAACCTCCCAAAAACAACGTTGCAGCAAATGAATATAGTATAGATATGTTAACTGAGACTTAGCTTACGGATGATATTAATGAGTAGGAATTGTTTCCAGACCATTTCAGTATGTACATATGTGAAAGGTAGCATGAAAGGGGATATGGGAAATTGATTGCGGTTTTGAGTCTAAAAAATGAAATCATACTATTGCTATTAGGAAATGCAATACCGCTAAAAAATGCTTTTAGAGCCGGTAAGACCGATATTACTAAAACTTTAAAAGAAGTAAACAAAATTTAAATTTACTTACCAAAGATTATATTAATATATATGAGTTGTTCAAATATATGTCACAACACAATTAAACAAAAAAAATACTTCTTCACTAATTTACATTAATTAGTACAACTAATTATTATTTTGTATTCAAATTGAAATATGATTTCAATAAACATATGTGATCCAATGTACCGTCGTTTAACTTTGGCATATTTTCGTGTTTATATGTTGAGCAACCGAAAAGGCTCATTAAGACTATTGTTAACAAGTATTCATAAGCTAGTTTTAGCTGCAACCCCCTTAATCCGTGCTCTTAAAAAAAGGCAATTCTTTTTCAAGCTGATGTTCCAGTTCCAATCCATTGTTTTGTTTCTAGGTTTTGGAACATTCGTCATTGCTTTGTTTATAACAGCCTCTAATTTATTTTTAATGAAACTGTTGCTGTATTAACAGCGAAGAGAGAAGTTGTTACTGGTATATCTTCATTTTCAAGACCAAAATCTTCACTTCTGTCTGGTTTTCTATTTTTAATCCCTTGGAGGTTTATAAGAGAAATCAATATTTTTGTAATAAAACCTTTTTTAAGTTTAGAAAATAACTCTGTATCCATTTATACAGAGAGCTAGAAGATGTTGTTACAACTCACTTTTAGAGAATTTGAAATATCTACTTCTTCTGCGTTCGATCAAAGTTGTAATATGGAAATGTAATACGGTCCCCACCTTACAAATTCACATTATGTCAATTAAAAAAATCCAACAGAAAACCTGATTATAGGCTTGGATATTCGGACTGGCGTTCTTCAATATTCCTTAGTATGTAGGCGAAGTATAGCTATGCATGTATGTCTTTACAAATTTATTAATAACCTAAATAAATTATTATTATTATTACACCTTTATAATATGCTTTGATCATATTAGTATTAGAAATTAATGAAAATTTTGTAGTTGATACAGTTGTATGTTTAGAACTTAAATAAACACAAACAATAAATAATCTAAATTTAAACTATATTCTCAGACACACCTTGTTCTATAATTATCGCGCTCGTGTACCCGCAATTAGCTCAGTGCTAATTACGTTAAACAGCAGGATCTATCTAATTAACCATCAAAGAGTCCAATTTCCACTTATTGAACACGGGCGACGGTAAACTCATACATCACAGTCACGTTGCAATTGTGCAACACATCCATTTCAAACATAATTAAATTGAATTCAAGTGTTAATAAATCAATCCGTTTCCGTGGGAATAGAATCTATTGGGCCAAATCTTAACTTTAGATTATTAACTTAAATTAACTTGAGATTTTGTTATTGTTTTATATTATATTAAGTTATAGTTTTATAATCTGCATTTGAACGATAAGATAAATTAAAATCACTCGGTTTGTAATTTGATGTAATTTTCTAACATTATTTCAGCAATTCGTAAGTTAACCTGATAATCTCTTAGATGAATAAGTTAAAAAAATTATCCGGAGAAAAATGGCATAAAGGTATTTAAGACATTAATCTCAGGTTAAGTAACCAAGGGAATTTAGTAATATTATCCTTTCTCTGAAATCTGGAAAACTCACCTAAAACTAAAACATAATTAAGCACTTGGAGAGTGATACGGGCAATTCTAAAGTAAACTACTTTTAGATTATTACTGTGATCTCCTACTTGGTTGTTTGAATATTTAAAATATCAGTACGCGTTGTTTATCCATCCAATAATCCATTCTTTATAACGGCTTCCATTAATTCAGCACTATTGGTCCCATTATATGCCTATTTGCAATTTAATCGCGTGCCCCGTATACCATATTCAGCATATATAAATAGAATTTATAACATCTGCGTTTGAACAGACAATGATAATAAAATACGTTCGCAGACGACAATAAATTAATTGATCGCGTGTTTCCACCGTAAACGACATTTCCTCGACTCGTACAGCCATTAAATGTACGATCCGCATGTTAAATTTAAGCATGTGATTTTCCATTCTATGTATAAAATTGTTCAACGCAGTCCTGTTGATCATTCGCCAAAATTATAAACGTTGGGCCGGCGTAACGTTTCAATTGTTTTGATATATTTTGGTTTTAAAACGTTTGGAATGGAATTTTGTTTCCGGGCTAAAATATTGTAAGATAATGGCTAATATTAAACCTAAAGAATATTCCAAAAATAATTCTGAATAGAAATTTTGGGTTGATGTTTTCGAATAATTTGTTCAACACTGGGTTTACATGAGGAGTGCATGTATCCAAGAATAAAAAAGTTTTAAATTATTCAAGTGAGTAACCCACAAGCTGTTATATTTTATGATTTTAAAGTTATATCAATATTTAATTTGAATGACTATATTATTAATTGTTAGCCTCATTAATTAAATAGTTAATATTATTACTGTTCATATTTGTGACCAATGTGGCATATTTTTTCGGATTTGCCTAGTTTAATTTTAATGTTCCATCAATTCTCAAAAAATTTACTAACTGTATTTTTCTGCTCTATAAACATTACAATATTTAAACGATATTGTTGAATTTAACTAATGATAAGTAATACGTTACCCAATAACATATACATCTTGTAAGTAAGATAGCTAGGTCACTAAAAACCTATTGTGAAAAACAAATAAAAAAGAGTGACTCCATACAATTAAATAAGATAATGAACACTGAATAAAACACTTACTATGTTTTAACCACTATAATTTATTATAATATATAAATATATTACAACATAGACGACTTAAGTTTCGACTTTTGACGGTCATTATCAAGTGAACAAATTAAGGAAAAAATTACATTTAAATAGATTTTGAAAATTAAGTGAGGGGAACAAAACGATATACGGTGAAAAGGTGCAAAGGATTAAGATTAAAGAAATTATAAAATTTTGAAAAGCGGTGTGTATACTAAATCGGTTTGCTCGTTAAACAGGTTAATGAGAGGATTATTACTACGTTTGAAAATTTCCGCGGATTCCAGGAGGTTAAGCTTTGTACCTTTTGAACGTTTGTGTAAAATTATTAGATTTTAAATTTCGGGGAATGAATGTTTGCATTCTAACGCGTTATTCGAAAAAGAGCTGGAATTTTGATTTATTCCGGATAAATCAAACGCGTAAATGTTCAGCATATCGTTTTTCAAAACTGCGACCCGTTTGTCCTACATACACGCTATTGCACTCGGAACATGGAATTTCATACACATCTGATATCTTTAAGGGGTTGATTTTATCTTTTGAATTGAATAATAAATTTGATAGTTTGCAAGCAGGTCTAAACGCGATTTGATGATTTTGTTTTCGAAGGATGTGAGCAATTTCTTCTGTAGTTTTACCAAAATAAGTTAATGTAATGTATGGATCTTTGTTTGAATTTGGAAGTCTGGGAAAAATGTGGGACATAGTATTTTGGTAACGTTTTTTATTAATTAAATTTTGAATTAAGTTGACTGGAAAGCCATTAATTTTTGCAATTTCTAAAATGTTATTTAATTCTGTGGCTTGATTGTTATGTGATAATGGGATTGAAAATGTTCGGTGTATCATTGAATGGTAAGCAGCTAATTTGTGCGACAGAGGGTGATTAGAATTAAAAGGAATGGTGGAATTTACGTTGGTGGGTTTCCTATAAATATTTAATTCAATTCTATTGTTACTGTGGATCAAGGTCAAGTCTAAAAAATGGTTATTTTGTTCGCATTCCAATGTGAATTTAATTGTAGGGTGTATATTGTTAATTATGTTCAAAAATTGATCTAAATAACGTGCAGTGCCACTGAAACATGCAATTATGTCATCTACATATCGATGCCAAACTATCCAATTTATTATTCAATTCAAAAGATAAAATCAACCCCTTAAAGACATCAGGTGTGTATGAACTTCCATGTTCCGAGTGCAATAGCGTGTATGTAGGACAAACGGGCCGCAGTTTTGAAAAACGATATGCTGAACATTTCTGCGCATTCCGGTTAAATCAAAATACTAGCTCTATTTCGAATCACGCGATAGAATGTAAATATTCATTCCCCGAAATTCAAAATCTAAAAATTTTACACAAATGTTCAAAAGGTACAAAGCTTAATCTCCTAGAATCCGCGGAAATTTTCAAACGTAGTAATAATCCTCTCATTAACCTGTTAAACGAGCAAACCGATTTAGCATACACACCGCTTTTCAAAATTTTATAATCTCTTTAATCTTAATCATTTGCACCTGTTCATCGTAAATCGTTTTGCTCCCCTAACTTAATTTTCAAAATCTATTTAAATGTAATTTTTTCCTTAATTTGTTCACTTGATAATGACCGTCAAAAGTCGAAACTTAAGTCGTCTATGTTGTAATATATTTATATATTATAATAAATTATAGTGGTTAAAACATAGTAAGTGTTTTATTCAGTGTTCATTATGAATTACCACGTAGTAGCAGTCGCAACCATCATTATGATTAAATAAGATAATGTATATAAATAAGAAAGAAGTAAGCCAAGAGTATCTGCTATATAGGTTACGATTTGCTCATTTTCTCAGCATTTGTTCTTTTCTTAAACTATTCGTAACATCTTGAAACCAAATCATGTAATTATTTTCCAAGCTAATAATGCCGTTTGGTGCCTAGCTGGGTGTCTAATTTGGTACAACCCTATCACTTCGATTTTCAAATTGCCTGTAAAGCTACCGCATCAGCAAATGTATGTAGAAGTATAGGTAGCATTGGATCGGACAGTACGTATGAATTTAACAAACGTTACAGAAAGTATTCCAAAATGAAATTGACTTTGTTCACTTAGTTAAACCTTTTATGTAAGATTTTTTATCCTTTACAGCTTAAAAACCATAACCAAAAATCTGATCTGCATCAATATAAGGCATATATAGATCGTTTAAAATGACTTGCATATTCTAAAACAACTGAGAATACCTTGGAATATATATAGATATTCTTGGATAGAGAAACCCAACAGGCATTTAGTTTTTCTCAGCCAATTAAATTCTATTAATTATTATTAGCCAGTGTGTCTATTACACACTGGCTCACGCGATTTAAGTTAAAGTACTACGAGCTTCTAGCCTATTGTCTATGATGATAGAAGTACAGGAGCAACCAATAAAGAAAACTTCTGTTAATACCGATATGGCCCTACAAATTAAATTAAATATTACTTTTATATTTTTTACACATCTAGGGGAGCTGTTTACCCGCTTTCTCAATATTGAAAAAGACCACAAGAGAAAGTAGGAAAGAAAAAGGAGTTACTCGACACTCGAATGGGCATCCTTAAACTATGACCTAAGCCTAACCAAAAGTAGTAAATTGATATTATTCGCTGGTTAAAAACCAACATCGTTCAACACAAAAATAATACCCAAAAAGCTCGTATAATTAGACTCACAGCAAGAAGTCACTTTCTAAGAGGAGAGAAAACTAATAGAATCACATACTACATGAAGAGCGACGGTATTATCAAAACTTTTAGAGTCGTCCATATACCTCGTCAATCATATAGGTACGTAAGGATAGATCGATCGGTTTTCTATTGACTTCTATTAACTCTATAATATGACTAAAAATATCAGTGATTCACTAGCCAGAATCGACAATACTCTTACTGGTTTTACCATTTTTCCACACTTAATCTTGAACGCGGATATTGTCAAGTGAAAGTAACTTCTAAAGATCTATACAATATTAATCATAGGAAAAGGATTATGGCAATTGAATGCTCGCCATTTAGTTTATATATTACTCCTAAGACATTCGAGAAACTGTATAGAATCCGTACTAAGAGAATTATTCTGGTTAGTATACATTACGATATAATCGGGATGAAAAAATCCTTCGGAGATAACGTGAACAGATGTTTACCGTCTACGACTGTCAGCTCAAAAAAATCACTTTTCAAAGAAGAAAGAGAATATCTGGTACACATTATCTCAAGTAGAAATATTTGTTGGATTTCATTTGCAAATGATTTAAACGATAAGAGATTATCAACAGTATGTTGCAGATTTTTCCAATATCGCTAAACCATTAACTCGCTTTTAACGAAGGCAATCCAATGCTAAGAAATACTTCAAAACTGAGGAATTAACTTACCAACAGTTTTATAATTATAGCTGTTTTATCACAAATCTTGAATTAACAATAGAAACGTATCACCTACAAATAATTACTTGCATTAATAAAAGTCAATGGAGCATTTTTTCTGTATAGAAAAAATCAACCGTGCTGTGCTTAAATATATATCCTTCAGTTCAAGAATCCATAGCTGGAAAAGCTTCAGCAGTTTGACTTTGATATTAAATACCAAGCTATGCGATTCACAGTAACATATACGCTTTGTAGTGCTTTAAAAGACAATGTTCATAAAAGCTGTAACAATGTAGAATCGAAAGAGAGTCAAGTACTCTAGTTAAACGACTGGTGTATAGGGGAGATTGAAAAGGATCACAAGAGTGATCTCCCCGAAGAAGAACAAGTACGAAGGCAAATGTTCATCCCCTGGAATAGAATATCAGATAATAAATCAGGTTTACAGTTAATTTTCTTACAACAAACTATAAGAGAGATTAGATTGGATGAGCTCTAAAATAAATGTAAAAAGTGAACAAAATATGTATATTTTGTGCGATAATAATAATAGTTTAGTAAAGGGGTCATCGTACAGCAGTGGTGGTGCTATGATGCAAAGAGGCGACCGCATCAGGCGACACTTTCAGAGAGGCTGAAATGCAGCGATTTTATTCCTATAGTCTGTTCGTTGGATCTTCCGTCGTACGTCACAAAATATCGCTTCGAGAAACGACGCAAAAACATTCAATCTGATAAAGTAAACCAAATGCGTTAGAAAAAGAGCGCACTGTAAAACTTTCGTCGTTTTTTGAAGCGATAGTTTGTGACGTACTCATCTGCGCTTATTGTCGGTACCATTGGCAAAGGTGAGCAAATGTCTGTGATATACCGCACGCGACAACGCAGTTGCTTTTAATAAGAGCTTGGCGGTAGGCGGCATGTATCACAAAAAAAAATTGCACGTTAGGCTTTTTACTTATTCTTTGAGATGGCGATATTTGATTTTTATGTTAGTTGATCTCCAACAGCAGACTTTTCAATAAGTGTTAGTACGTGTTGCGATCAGTTGTTAAATGCCTATATTTTAAAAAGTTTAAAAAGGTAAGAGAATTGAATTAAAGCTATAATTTAAGTGCGTAATTCCTATCGATTTTTACATCAAGTTTAAATTTAATTTACGATACATATTATAAGGTACATAGTAGGTAATTGATAATCTTATAACAGCATGAATCATAAAAGGAAAAAATTGCCTGGAAGCCAATATAAAAAGAAACGCTTAAAGAAGATGAAAGAATTCTTGGTACCTAAGCCTCAGTCAGAAGCATCTACATTCACATCAACAACAACCTCTTCCGATGTGGTGGACTCATCAGCGCTGTCTGAATCACCTCTTAAACAAGTTGTTGAAGAAAGCCAAGAAATCACATCCCCAAAAGATTATCAAAAGCAGGGTAGCAACAGCAGTGAGTTCCACTAAATAAACAAGATCTCTGACGATCCTGCACTATGGAATATTATCTGCATGACATCCAAAAAAAATATCGTCAAATACTGGCTGAGAGAGGTCCACATCAAGTTAAAGAACTGGAATTTCATATCAACACAGAAAGGCGCAAATTTTCACCCTCCTATTATTGCAAAGTAGTATAGAGCAATGGTCAGATTGTTGAGAGAAATTCGTTTATTTACTCTGTTATAGCTGCGAAATGGTTATTCTGACTGCGAAAATCTTGTACGTGCGCTAACAATGCACAGCAAATCTGGAAATCTTGCAGTCTTCCAGATTATGAAAAGAATTAGACACTCGTTTAATAAAGAACCAAACTATTGGTGGCGAATATCAAAAAATTATGGATTTGGAAATTCGGCACTAGAGAAGAGTTCTAAAAAAATTATTGAAATAGTTAGACTACTATCTAGGAACAAGGGAAAATTTGTTTCAGCCTAATAACGGGAATGTCAGAAGGTTCAACGAGAGTCTGATAAACGGTGTGTGACTTATCTAAGCAATGATATAAAAGGAGAACTTATAAATTGTATGGAAATGAAATTTTACGTAAAATTGTAGAAATAACAAAAAAAGCTAAATATTTTTCCTTAATTGCTGATTGTACCCCAGTTATAAGTCATATTGAACAGCTCTCATTAACAATAGGAGTTGTCATATGCAATTCAATTGAAAATAAGTACGAAATTGACGAATTCTTTATTGGTATTTTTGAAGCAGTTAATTCAACAGGAGAGAGTTTAACAGAATTTATTTTCTCTTTTTTTGAAATAAAACAACACAGTTGGGAGGGTTTCACATTTACTGTTGAACACACAGTGGCTTCACCGGGCAGAATAATGATTATGATTATATTATTCATCTGCCTGATGAAGCCACTGTGTGGCAAAACATGTTCAACAATAAATGTGAAAGCCTCCCAACTGTGTTGTTTTATTTCAATTTGCTATGGAGTTTCATCATATATCCGCCTCGTCAATTCAATTTCTCTTTTTTGAAAAAAATCGGCTTGAAGTTGAAGTGGCTTAGAGGTCAAGGCTATAACAATGGAGCTAATATTTTCTGTCGCAAAAGAACTATATAATTTCTTTTCTAATTCTACAAAGCGCTGGGAGATGCTAAAAAACATGTTTCACATTCAACACTCAAACCACTGAGTGCTACTAGGTAGACAAGCAAGCAGAATAGATGCACTAAAACATTTGCGACATCAACTTTGTGAAATATATGATGCATTAATCGAAATAATGGATGACATCACTCGAGATACAGAAACTAGAGTTAAAACAAGAGAATTGGCAACAAGTATGAAAACTGTAAGTTTATATGCGGTGTAATTCTTTGGCATGGCATTTTATCTGAAATTAATTCAGTCTCAAAGCTATTGCAGTCTGTAAGTATAAATATATGTAAGTAGAAACAAAAGAAAAAGTGAAAAGTTACAGGCTACTCGGATTTGAACAGATGAGAATTACTGCTAATGAAACTGCTGAGAATCTTGAGTATAACATTGATTTTCCGACCGAAAGTGAAGTTAGAGCTAGAAAAAAAAAATGGTGATGTGGCCATCATAGTACTTCTTTGGGGTAAATATGGGTTCCCCAATGTTTTTAAGCTTTTTACATATTTGTTAGTTTTAAGAGACCAGTTACCTTTTCACTCTCGATAAGATAAGTTCGTTTGTAAATACATGGTAAAGTACTAAGTTTTTGGATAATAGATGTGTTAAACTAAACACCGTGGTTTTTATTATAATCATTAGAAACAGGGTAAAGTCCTTAAACCAGGACCAACCCATATTTATCCCAAACAGTACTTTCCCTATATTTTACTCGAAAACTATAAGGTTTACGCAAAAAAGATATTCTTAACAATATGTTCACTTTTGAATTCTCTAAATTTTTTATATATCTATCATGCTGACATTAACAGCCAGAAAATTCTCTCCGAAAAAGGGGAAAAATTCACTAAACAAAAGTAAATGTTGAAGATTACAGATGTCGAAGAGGATACTTGCTCCCTCAACATCATGGTCATGGCGTCAATTTGTCTAAAAAGTTGCAGACGTACCCTTAAATAACACAATTCCTTAAATAAACAATTTACAATTGGAAACCCACAGAAAAAATGTTTAGTTTTTATACATCTTCAAGCTCAGGGATGTGAATGATGAAATACTTGAAAATCATTGTACTAGCCTCCAGTCAATTCTTTCGGACAACAATGAGTCAGAGGTAAATGGGAATAATCTTCAAGAGGAATTACGTGATATATTTAGCATATTACAACCTTCAATAAAACACCTGTATAGCCCTAAGAATTCTATAACCCTCCCTGTCTTTGAAGCAAGTGGAGAAAGAAGTTTTTTCAAATTAAAATGAATAAAAAACTACTTACGCAATTCCATAAATCAGTCAAAGCTTACAAATCTGGCATTAATTTCTATTGAATGTAGTTTAGTTTATTAGCTTTACAAGTCTTACTAAAAAAATGATAGAAAGTAAAATACATTCACAATAACTTTAAAATTTAAATCGCAAGACCCGAAGACGGAATTCACAGTGTTATTCCACTCAACCCATTATTTCCTCTACTGACGATGAATATCAGCAGGTGATTCTTGCCATTCAGGCTATATTTTTGCCATTGCTAGCAACTATTTTTGTTCCAATTTGGTCCAATTTTAAGAAACAATTTTAACATTTGTATGTCAATATGTGCATTAGCTGCTTCTCTTGACTATACATTTCTTATTCAGAAATTTGCAAAATGTAAAGTTCGAAGGGTGAAATTATAGTCTATGTATGTTTATGTTCAAGTTTATACGAGTTTATATTTATTTATAGAAAATTGTTAGGTTTCAAAATATATAATATAAATAAATTATTTTCACATTTTCCGTAGCTTGTTTAAACCACAAATATGAAGGCGGCATTTCGAAGACTTGCATCATACTGACAAAATACATCGCACGACACTGGTGACCCAGAATTCAATAGCAACACCGGGGTAAACAAATTTTAATACACTGAAAATTAAAACGATTCTGCATTACGTACCATGCAGGAGCACAAAGCAGTACTCCCATGGAGACTTGATTGGATATTATTACCTGCCATTTTATGTAGCTGAAGATTTGAAAATGTCTGCAATCTTCAAAAATAAGTCTAGAAAGTTCATTCACGTCTTACTGTAGTAAGTGCTACTATCAGAATGTATGGCTATCATTTTATACTCTGATGAATTAACTACCACAGCAAAAAAATCTAAAAGTTAGTTACTCTAAAGATGTTTCCAAGAAATATACCAACTGACTAGAGTATTAACAGGACGTTATTTCTAGCATCAACATAAAGATTAAAGTAGGCAGGTGGAAGTCAATACAATAACAAAATGAAACTCTCTACAATCCAGTATTCAATACAAGAATAGTTGTAGTAGTTCAAAAGGATCCCAGTGCAGATGTTACCATGGACTGTTAAATCAGGGTCAGTATAACAAAATACTAGAATAAAAACGTTAAGCTTTTAGACACATGAGCGTGATAAATGCGCAACTCATATTTGGTTGTTTATTTTTTTTCGATAGCCACCAGCTAATTGGTTGCCGATTTTACTATTTAAACTAGCCTAAAAGTTAATAGGTAGAATAAGCTATAAATCCAACTGAAGCAGTAATTAAATTGAAACAGTGTCTTATTCCTAATCACATAATATAATTTCGAAAATTTGTGAAATATGTGTTGCCTTCATTTAATACATTTTTTAAGATTAATTACCAATCAACCATTTAGGTAAAACCGTATTTTTTGTCTAGATAAATATGGATACACGCTAACATACCACATTATTAAATCAACCAATTGCGGCTTTGCCAAAGAAACGCCAGTAAGGAAATCATACAGACACTTTTGGATATAGCTGTGTCTTAAGCTATAAATAAACGAGTATGCCAATTTACTACGAACTTGATATATTTTTAGGCGTTAATATTTTGAATTAATCGACCGCTCAATAATAATTAAGCATGAATGAGTATTGGACTTTCACTAATTTATTATGTATGTCCCAGTAAATGAACCAGTTTCGGAGTCAATATACTGTTGTAAAGGTTAAATTGATGTCATGTGGTTGCTTGTTATCATGCGTTTACACAACGTTTAAAAATTGTGAACCACTTTATTTATTGTTATTTTGTAACAATTAAAATATATTTTAATTTATATATTTTATTCTACAAATTTGCTATAAATACTACACGGAGTCTATATAATTACCTAATTTATATGTACTATATACATTCTAATAAAAATATTTGGTTGTTGGAATAAATTTGTTTCATCCAAATTAAAAAAAATTGAAATAGCAAATTGGCCCGCAATTCTGCTGAATATTTCTAGAGGTAAGTACATTTGTTTTTTTATATATATAATATTTTTCTCCATACAAACTTAATGAACTTTCAAATAAGATATATTAAAAATATCAGATACGGCCTAAAACGCCAGTATCTAAGCGTTGGTTATGGTATAGTAAAATTGGCACCGACCAACCAACTAACTAACCAAGTACCCTTAAGCTTGACTTGTAAATTTATGCCAAAAAGATATTTGCTATTATAATCTTTATGATCTTTCCATTTATTCTCCTTTGGTCTTTCATTAACCATTTTTGTTTTCTACACCTGTTTGTTTTTTTTATGAATCTTCGTTAGAAGTCGTATCAACTCGGCTATCTATTATATGAATGTTATACATAGATTAGTAAAGTTTTATTGTGTTCTTTATTAATGCTATAACTTCCCTTTGTAAAATCCTGTGCTCTCTGTATCTAGTTCTAAGTATTTCAGATATAATTCAGATGTTAATATATATATTATAAACTAAAATTCATATATAATATTCTTTTTGAATATTTGTTTTTTTCTGTGTTCCTTTTCGGGTCGAATCTTTTAGTACCTGATTTTACACTACAGACCTCCTAGAGTTTTACCTCACTATTTGCATTATCACTAATAAAAGCACTTTCAGCTACTTCAACTGGTGTTGTGGCTCTCGCACAATTAATTAGGTTTTCTTTTCATTTCATTATTACATTGATGAATTAAATTATAACGAAGAAGTACTATGTGGCCTAGCAAACTATATGCAATAATCTTCTCTTGTTTTTTCACATTCCTTCTGCATAGGTGGGTTGTTATTCTCATCCCTTATGTTTCATATGTCTCCTATATATCTTTTTCGTATTATTTAGCTTCTAACAACATTGATTTTTATATTTTTTCATGTGTTGTTTATTATTTCCTTGTAAAATTTTACCTATCTTAACATAGCTTATACATCCTTTAGTATCATTAGTTTTATAGACTGACAAAATTATCCCATCGCTTCCATGCTCTAAACCTGGTTTGTTGTTGGCAGTTCCCTATGTTATAACCTAAACCTACCTGGTTCTTTATCATTTTAATTTATCTGATTGCTTTCGCTAGAACTTCTTTTCTTAATGCCTTCTCTACTACTACCGGTTTTACGTCGGTATTGTTCTCATCGTTTAATTCATCTGCTAATACATAGTTCCTCGAAACATTCTGTCCACTTTTCCTCAAATTTCTTCTTCTATTAACAGTACCACCACTTCCCAATTCCTCGAATTATTTTCACATCTTCGCCTATTCAACATTTCTTTAGTCATATTTCCCTGCCTTATGTATGTATTGTTTCAATTTTCGGCTATTTATTTCAATTATGTTAATTATTTCTTTGGTATCTTTATCTCTATTATTTTTGATATTACCAGGTTGTGGTCGCTACCTATTTTTGATTTCCTTCTTACGTATAAGAAAAGAAAACAGATGAAAATGTGGACGTTGTATGTAAATAATGGGTTTTCCAATAAGAGGTTTCATTTTGATATTTAAAAAAAAAACGAGTATATTTTAAGAGAAATCAATGGATATTTATTTCAGTGTAAAGAGAAAGGTATGCCATTAACGATGGAAAACGATATCAGCCAAATGGCTGCCAGGACTACGGTTGCAGCACCATATCCTTTCATGAAATTTTCCATGACCAGTTCGCACATTTGCGGCTATATGTCCTCGATAACTTCACGAATTCCATCTTTAAGGTTTTGAATCGGTTGTGGAGCATTGGCATAGACCTTATCTTTCACGTGGCCCGAAAGAAAAAAAGTCTAAAGGTTATGTCACAAGATCTCGGGGACCAATTGAGGTGATCACAATTGCGAAATAACAGGACCAGGAAACTTTTCTTGCGAAATTGCGATTGTTTCGTTGTTTGTGTGGTATGTAGCGCCGTCTTGTTGAAAATAAGCATGGTCCACATCAACATCTTCCAATTCCGGCCATAAAAAACATTAATGATAGCTCGATATCGCAATCCATTCACCGTAACAGTTGCACCAGCCTCATTTTCGAATAAGTAAGGTCCAATCACACCTCCCGTCCAAAAACCGCACCAAATATTGACACGTTGAGGATGGAGAGGCTCTTCAATAAGCTTTCTTGGATTTTTCGAGCCCCAAATGCGACAATTCTGATTATTCACGTAGCCTCCGAGGTGAAAATGGGCTTCATCACTGAAGATGATTTATCGATGAAAATCCGGATCTTTTTGATGCATTTCAAGGACACAATCAGCAAAGAGGCGACGTTGCTGCTGATCGACGAGGAATCGACAAACCTGGGTTTTCGTTAAAACTATTAGCTACAGCAGCAATATTCTCAATTGTTCTTGAGCGACGCACACTGTTTAGATTCTTAACATCACTAAGTTGTCCTAACCACTCAATTTTTTAACCAGTTTTACTATTGCTGGCCGAGAATGTGCTTCACGACGAACCAAAAATGCTTTAGTTTGGCGAACCGTGACTGCAAAATTTTCACCATTTCTGTAGTGAATTTTAACAATTTCAATGCGTTTTTGCAGCTTGTATCGTTGCATTTTTACTAATGGCGTAGTTTTTACTTGTCAAATGTCAAAAGTGACAGCTGCTCAGATAGCGGGCTATTCAAAATGAAACCTCTTATTGGAAAACCCTATATATATTAAGACAAGATGAAATATATGTTTATGAGAGTAAAGACTGTGTATGAATGCGGAGACAATGAAGAGAACGAGATTTGCGAGGGGATAGAAAAATTACCTTACTCTTCCACTCTAGGCGTTAGAGATTTAGTATGTAAATTGAATGTAAGGAAAAGCAAGGACATCTGTTCTTTTAATATTTTATTATTAATCTTTGTTAGAAGTCTTATCAACTCTGCTATCTATTCCATAATTGTTTAATAAAATGTATTAAAATCCTTTAGTTCCTTGTAATAATTTGAAAATACGAAAACATTTCGTGAATCTACAACAATTAATTTTGAAACAACTACTTCTCTGGCTAATACCTCGACAGACATTGAATAAAACAAAATTAATTTGCGTGCTACAAATATCAAAGCAACACTAATTTGAATGAAATTATTTCTGTTGAATAAACTAATAAATGATTAAATGTACTTTAGATACAATACATGTTTAAATAACTATTATATGACTATAACAAGAAAAATTATGAACAAAAATTGAATTTAAACTGATTTCATTAAATTAAATTAGCATTCAAGTTTATAATCATCTGCAGACACATGTTTCGATTTTTCGATCTCTTCAGTACAGCTTTATTATAAAATTGGTTTTAAATACAAATAAAAAGATTTACTAAAATAAATATAATGAAATATGATAATAAATATAATGAAATATACCATAATTGTTAATAATGAGTTTACCACTAATTTCTTTTTATTATTTAATTCTTCATTTTATCTCTTCATGTGCCGTCTTCATTCCGTAGGTTGGCTATCATCATTACTATTTTGATTTTAAAAACTACAGCCCTAAAGAGGTCAGATGACATTAAACCATTTTCGCAGATTCTTAAGCCAGGGCATTCTTCTCGCTCCAAGAGATCTTTTTCCCACAATTTTTCCTTGGATTATGACTCATGATGTGGCCGAGATATTGCCTGTTACTGTAGGATCTCTTTGTCTTTCTTCATTCTTCACAGAACCTCCACGTTGGTCGCATGTTCTGCCCACGATACTCTCAACATCCTACGCTAGGTCCACATCTCAAAGGCTTCTAATTTCTAATAATTTTCCTGTCGCAATATACCTTGAGGGTCCATGCTTCTACACAATACAAAATGACTGGGAATATGTAACATTTGAGCATTCGAGTTCTGAGGTCCACAATCAGGTCGCGGTTACAGAGCAGCTTGTTAATCTTTACAAAGGATGTACGGGCTTTCTCAATGCGAATCCTTATTTCACGGCGAAGTCGACGTTTGTACCCAGATATTCATACCTCTCGACTCTTCCCAGCTTTTCGCCCTCCACAGATGTTCATCGGGTACTTCAGTTTTGGTGACAATAATGTATTTGGTCTTCTTAACATTGAATGTCAGCCAAAAGTTTCGACTAGTTGTGACGATGTTATTCAACACATTTTGAAGGTCTTGCATGCTTGCAACACGAAAGTTGTTCAGTGGGGTGCCGTTAACTCGTATTCCACCGGCTACTCTTTCTAGGGCTTCAGTGAAGATTTCTTCTGAATAGATGTTAAACACACCGTTGTCGCTTGATCTGTGCGCGAATAAATGAACTTTGATTTAGATACAGTTTTACTATTGTTATATCTCCGGTGTCGCGATTTTTGCATTCCAGTGCTTCTATTAGTTGTTTGTGTCTCACTTTATCAAATGCCTTATTATAATCTATAAAAAAAGGCGTATACCTTTTGGTTGACATCCAGACACCGCTGCATCAAGACGTTATAGGCAAACCCCCTTTCTAAAGGGTGGTTTATATCTAAAGGTCACTCAAAATATAGAACGAAAGAAAGCAGATAAACATGTGGATGTTGTTATATGCGGATGATGTCGAGATATTCGCAATAGATGAAATATATGTTTAGGAACGTAATGAAAAAAACAGTGATTTAGGAGAGGTTGAAAAAGTGAAAAAACTAGATAGAAAGATGACCTTACCCTTCCATTCTAGGCGTTTATAAGTAAACGAAAAAGAATTACTAGAGACATAAAGAAAAAAGTTTTTTCGAATGGCATGTAAATTGACGAATGCGCGTGTAAGGTCGATATTATTTTAGAGTAAATAGTTTGCGCAACAAGTACTCATGTATTAAGCACAGAAAATCAAGTTTGGTTACATACTCTTTCAGGGAACAATCCTAGTGAGCCTACAGATTGAGGCTATGAAGAAGTGGCTTCTTATGGGATAAACGTAAGGGATTTATATGACGACAGACTAATAAAAAAAAGTATTGTGAATGTATGATTAGAGCGTTAGAGTAAATGGGTCTGCTTTGGTTGAAATAGAAGGGAGAGACATAGAAATTCATAAAGATAGAAGTTAGTGCAAATAATGAGTGTATTGATATGTTTGAAATGTGGCAGGTGCACAAGAAGTTGCCAATGTATCTGTATTTGATAAACTAAAATACTTATTGGAAAAATTGGAAAAATATGGTATCAGAGGAATTGCTCGACCTTGGTTCCGCCAATATCTGAAAAATAGAAGCCAACGTGTACGTATTAGAGATAATAGAAACGGTAATGGTTTATTATCCAAACCTCTTAACGTTAGCATTTTAGTTCGGCAAGGGTCGATTTTAGGACCCATTTGTTTATTATATTTATAAATGACATTGTCGATGTAGTTCCCCATAATATATTTATATACGCCGATGATACATCAGTTGTTATTAGTGACCGAAATGACCAGATGTTAGTTCATAAATGCAATGACACCCTGCTTCGCCTATATAATTGGTTATTAGATAATAAGCTTTCTCTGAAGTAAGACATCATATATAAGATTTAAAACTAAACAAACTAAAGTCGATCTTAATATAGATTTGAATTTAAATAACCAATTTATTAACGGTAGTAATACGGTTAAGTTTTTGGGGCTTCATATCGATAGTTGTAATGACTAGAAACAACAGTGTGATAGTGTTTCTGCCTAAACAAAACATCATATCAGATGAAATATTTGAGAAAACTATTAAATACGCCACAGCTATTACATATTTATTATGCATTTGCCCAATCGCACTTGGTATATGGTTTGTGTTTTTGGGGTACCTCAGTACATTGGCGATCTGTATTTGTTGCACAGAAAAGAATAATTAGGTCTATGGCTGGTGTACCTAGTACACAATCATGCAAGACAAATTTTCGAATATTTAGGATTCTCCCTTATCCATGTTTATTAAGGTATGAATTAATGCTATATACTTTCAAAAATAAGCATAACTTTATAATAAATAAAGAGATACATGAATACAAAACCAGACATATCAATGATATCCACATCGCATGCTGCCGCTTAAATGTTAGAAAACGTTCGCCAAATATTTTAGGACCTAAACTTTTCAACGCCCTTCCTGAGAATATTATAATATATCTCATCAGAATTACGTTTTAAAAAAATACTAAAACAATTTTTATTAGATAAGTTGTTCTAAGATTTTAAAGAATTTATATAATTAAATAAATAATTAATTGTTGTATATACTGCATTGATCGTTTTTTGTATATTGTATAACGCATCCTATACTGTCTATTTCATTTATATGTAAATATGTGTACAGTCCATGGAATAAATATGTATTATTATTATTATTATCTAAGTAATTTTAAACTCAAAGGTGAAAATGGGTTACATTAGCATCAGCTAGATGTTGATCAAGAAAGAGAGAGAAAAATGCTGGAAGAAAGATATAAAAAAATGTATACTGTATACCCGAGGAAGGAATATTTAAAGGCATTTAGTAAAGTGTAACGGAGAACTTTAATGGGTAGGATGAAATAGAAGATCAAATAGATACATGAGAGAAGAAGAAGCCGGGACAAAATTGTAATATTTGACAGAAGAAAGAAGGTATGAATGTAGAAAAAATGTTATTCAGATTGCATTTTTATTATTATTTTAATAACAAGACTCTCAACAAAGGTTTTTAATGATATTATTATTATAGATCCTACAGATATAATAATATATTACACAACGAGAGTTGTAAGTCATATATTACGTACGAGTGGAAAAAGTCGGTAATTCTACGAGTACGCAAGTGACTTACAACTCAAATTATGTACTATACTTTTTCTACTCCCATCCATTTTAAATCTGTAACTACGAGCTGCAAAAACAAAAGTCTATTTTTTTTAAATAAAAGATCCGCTGCAGTATGTTCTGCTACTTGCCTAATTTCTGGTGGAGTGCCAACAATTTCTTCTGTGGAGTCACTTTCACTCATTTTAACAATGAATAAATGAATTATTAATAATAATTAAAGCAAAAATAACGCCAATGTCACGCCTTGTGTATTCAACAATTATAAATGTCAAATTAATTTGTTACTATATAAAAAAACTTTTTAACTTTGTATAACACTGACTTTATTAAGTGACTATAGTATCAACAATTTTAGCTTGTCATTATCAAACTAGAATTAAAATTAACAAATTACAGGTATATATATCCTTACCAGGAGGTCCATCTTACAGGCTTTTTCGGCAAAATGTATAATTGACAGTACATCCTTACCAAAAGTATGATTGTTTTCAATCATATGTCTGGCAAATGATGACTTATCAATTAAATTAAGCCGAAAAGAACGAAGATGTTTCTTTAGTCTTATATCGAAATTAAAAGCGAATGGCCCAATATAAATTCCCTTGCAATTTTCAGAAGTGAGCTTGTATATCCCTGATCTGTGAGTATTTTCTATTGATGTTTTTTGATTAAAAATTGTGTTAGGTATTTTTATAAATGGTTTTAAAGCTACTAATACATTATGTTGGGCAATCTGCTGAACGTTATCTTTTCCAAGTAAATATCAAATAATTATAATTATTTAAATAAAATAGTAACTTTGTAGGTATGACACATATATATTTATTATCGTGGCTGCAGTTTCGACAAGTCCATCAATTATCAAACTATTCTTGTTTCTCAATGACAAAGTTACTATTTTATTGGAATTAGTCGTAATATTTAAAATCTATCACGAAGTCAAAGCCTCTACAATAAAGTATCAAATATTTATATTTTAAAAGCAATTTTCTTGGTACATGCCAGAAGTATATTAAATATTATACCTCAAAGGACTATATCTATTTACTCTATCGTTGCAAAAGGCAAAGTATTCCAGAGTCTGTAAGCATTTTTATGTAGTTTTATTATACATAAAATAACATCAACGATCTTTCCGGCTTATGCAAGAGGTTAAATCTACTTTCGCCGCACATCTTCTACAAGAAAAACATCCTTTTGGCGAAGTTGTACTCTTAATACTACATATTACCAAGAAAGGTCCCAAGATGGATTTGTTGGAATCCCTGGAAATCCAAAAAATAGGCGCTAATCCGGAAAGTCCAATTCTTAACGACCAGCTAGACCTTGTATACACCCCTATTTTTAATGCGCTCAGGTAATTACGACAACTATTTATACCTGTACAATCGGCTTTTTAAATTACTTTATTTTTGAAAATGGTACGTGCAGTTACCGAAACTTGAGTCACAAAAATATTAGTGTGTTTTATTTATATACTTTATTCTACATTGGTAGTTTTGCTAGATGCTCCCACAGACGTTAAAACTGAGTTATAGTATTAAATAGAAACGATGAATTAATTTCTCACATAACCCATGATTAAACAATTATATTATCTTAGCCATTTATGACACATAATTATTTTTTCAAAAGAAATAGATCACTTCACCAGTGATAGTTTAGGTTTACTTACCAGTAAGTCCGATTGATAGTCAGGAAGATATAGCAAACATTCTAGTGTGTACTTTATTAGAACGATGTGTTTCACAAAAGTTTTATTGTTATATTGTTTCACAAAGAAACCAAACCAAAAATAAGTCTGGCTACTGATACCAAACTATATAACAAGTTATCTAGTATCATTTCTTGGTTCGTCTTGAATATATCAATCCACAACAGCAATTTTCTTTGTCCAATGACAACCCTTTCAATGCTAAATAATATTCAGAAGAAAAATAAATAGTTTTACGCTTTTGATACTATACAGTAGTGTAGTATATTTGAAAGAAATGATACAGACGAAATAGTAGAAAAAATAACTAGGATAAAACTGGACATAGAATTTCATTTTAAAATATAACATAGGAAGAAATTAACAACAAACGAGGTCTAAGAGGAATGAGATCCACTGGTTTTCAAATGATTGAAAAGATATAGTTTATAAAAATTATATCAATAGTATTATTTGCTACACCATACAACAAATTTTCAATTTTAGCACATTTGAATTAAGACTTTTGTAAATTAACCAAAAAAATCTGTCACAATCATTGATATAAACTAACCCAATTGTATTTAATGTCAATTTAACTTCACACGAGCAAACGGCAACGGCAAGATCGCGGCCAGTGAACGTTCCGCGCCGGAGACTTTTTTCGCGAGCATTGCATAACATGTGCAAGAGGTCGACCACCTAACCTGAATATAGAGACAATGAAGATCACCTTGAAGAATGCTGCTACTCCAAATTTGAATACCGCACTTTTGTCACTCACTGATTACCGCCCCATCAGCTGCTGTAGCACCGTTAGCGGAGCAAAAAAACCCGAAGGTCAAAAGTTTACACACGCGAAAATTGGAACATGACGTTCGAAAGAGAGAAAAAAAGTGGTCGTAAATTTCAAAACCTGTCATAATTGGCTGTTTTTACACAATCACAATGTTATTAAAAAAAAACTATATTTGGTTATTTTGTGTTTTGGGTGGAAAACGGTATCTACCTTGTGCTGTCCATTATTCGCAAAGTACGAAACTACATTATTTGTAGTACAATCCGTTCGCGGCCAATGCCAATTCTTTAGGTGCTAAAAATACCCGGTTTGGAAGAGCTAAACTACAAAACGTGCGGCGAGGGTTAGGTGAGATTACTGCTCGGTGTAATTGTCGCATTTTCTGCGTCCGATAGTCATAGGTCAGCACGGTGTTTCTATTTTTGTGGCGACATTGAAAATTAAATATAGACGATTTCATTATGCTGGGGACTTTCTAATTATCTACAATTTCGGTAAAAATAGATCGTCTTAATAAAATATTAATGGAACATCTTCCTATCATTAACTTAGAAAAAGCTATATAACCCCAAACACATAATTACGTAAAAACAATACAATTTTCTAACAAACATTTGAGAAAAAAAATTAACGAATAGTTATTTTGAGAAAACATATCAATAAGTAGTTTGAATAATAAAGCTCATAATTTTTTGTATTTGCTAAAAAAGTTTTAATTAATGCATTATTCAATAAATTAATGTCGTTTGCTTAATTATATCTCAACAGTTGAAATTTATATTTCATTAATTACGCACTTATTCCGTGGTGAATATATTTTTGAAATATATTAGTTTGTATCATAGATAATTTATTATTTTCTCTCCAACTAGATTCGAAGATAAAGTCATTATCAAGGAGTAATTGCTAAGATAAATTAATAAGCTATCTCTAAAACAAAGCAAGTAATTGTTAGTATAAACCAAGATAGATTAAATTTATCATTATTTGAGATATATAAAAGAAATATAAGAGATTAAATCACTAATAATATCCATATATTTTCTAATAAGATTTTGTTTTAACCGTACAAAAATAATACCTTTATTTACAAATAAAAATAATGTTAACTGTTTGTGAAAATATATTACTGTTCATAATTAAAGATTAAAGACACTGCGATTTGTAATATTATTTTTACTACAAAATCCGGATTTTGATTGATCAAAACAGCACCAAAAAAAGTGAAAACATTGATTTCTTCTTATATTTGTTGTTGTTGATAGCTTCCTATAATTTACGCTAAATAACATTCAGTTAGACAAATTTAATCCAAGGTTTTAGAAAAGTTGTTTCTTTATATTTACCAAAAATAAAAACATTAACTATCAGTTAAGTCTATGAAGTAGGAATAAAGAGGTAATAGCAATAAGTGTTTTCTTGAAAATAATAAAAGCCAAAAGAAATGAGTTATGTCTAATAGCATTGTCAAAGAGACCTACTATGGATGGTTGGAACCATACAAACAATACCTGCAAATATTAAGCTGTTTCCGTTGAATAGTGTTATAAAGGGTTTCCCAAAATGAACGAAAGATTTGAATTAAATAGGTAGAATAGAATAGTCTTCATATTGTCTATTTTATTAAATCATAAAATACTCCACGGCTTTGCTGGTACTTAAGCACTCTTCTACTGAAATTATCCATTGCCATTCTGCATAAATGTGGCTGAATTTCATTGATGCAGCGTTTAATTTCCTCACGGGTGGTTGTGGGATTGTTGACATAGATCTTTCACTTTTACTCCCATAAAAATAATTCTAATGGTATTAAATCACACGATCTACGTGGCCAGGAAATGCCTCAAGCAGTAATTAAATTGTTTCATATGTTGAAACCACATATTGGCCACATTAATATCCTTCAATTTCGACATTAAGAACTATGTTATCATGTCACTGCTTAACCAGCCTCATTTTTAAAAAAGTATTGTCCAATGATGCCTCCAGCCCAAAATCACACGATTCATTTGTTTTTCGACAATCAGACTTGGATTCTTTAAACCCCAAACACGGCAATTTTGGTGATTAACAAAGGCATCAAGGTGCTTACCTACATACTATTGCTTAAAAATGCCATGTATTAGATGAAAGTAAAAACTAAAATTATAAACTAAATTATACGGAATAATATAATGATGATGATGTCAACAAAACTCAAAATATTATCTTCACATTATTAATAACTGTTGCTATTATCTATAATTGGTGGTGGTACATTATTTCAATGTATTTCAACCCTTTAGATTATAGATATACCAACTGTTTCCAAAATTTTACTTATTTCACATCTGCATATTTACAAATATATAATATAGTAAACTGTTGTAGTAAATATGTTCGGTTACGGTAACGGAAGTATCAGTTACGGTGTCAGGTTTTAAGTTGTGAATTAAGATGGTTGGATGGGCAAGATACCGAAATATGCCGCCTGCAGGTGTGAATATTAGTGGAAGGATTTTATATTATAATGCATATAATGTGATAAAGGTTCTTTTTTTATATAAAATTATTCTAAAATATTTTTATTTTAATATTTAATTCATTAAATATTTTAAATGGAAATTAAATTAAAAATTTCAATTGAAAAGATTACACCTCATATTATTAATACAATTAGTATTCTTTTATCATGACGAATAACTAATAATAATAGATATAGATATAACATGTTTTTTGGTGAATCTATCGGGATTTTTTGGAGTATTATATTTATGAATAGAATTTCTTAACATGTCAAACAAAAGTGTTTTTGCCGATATCAGTCATAAATATAGAGATCAGAACAAGTGCATTAATTCCATCATAAAAGTACAATAACAAAGTAGGTTAAGAAATAATAACAACTTGCTAGTATCACGAATTTTATGGTTTTTATTGTGACTAGTTTGGTCCTATTCGGACATTATCAAACGAATACAATAATTACAATTACAATTTGGTACTTATATATCATGGGTGGCGCAGCTAAACACTTTAGAAAATCGAATTAAATATTGGCGTGAATATTAAATCGGTTTGGTCGTTCAATAGTGGGTTTTCTGCATTAAAATTGTTTTTATGAATCTCCAACTATTCTAGGTAGTCAAGTCTTAGGCCTTTTTCGGCAAAATGCAATATTTCCAACGAATTTACCTCTGGAATATGGTTTTGGTCAAGCATGTGATTCGCGAACGTTGAATTCTGTTTTTTATTGACATATGAGTTGAGGTGTTCTTTAAGGCGAATGTCAAAATTACGACCGAACTGGCCTATATAAACGGAAGAACATGAGCCGCACTTTAATATATAAACCCCTGATTTTTATTCTCTCTGTATTTTTGTTTGGAATTAAATATCAAATCATCTACATCCGGTGGATTCGACCTTCTAGACGACCATATAAGAGCTAAAGTCAGCTTGTTGATGCACAAAAAATCCATTGCACAAAAACAAAAGATTCTAAGACTCAGAGAAGAAAAGAAGACTATACACAAGGATATCCAGGGTGTAGTTTTTTATGAACGAGTGGACATCTAATGTCCAATTCAACAAAGTGGAACTAAATTTACCCAAAAAAAATGTTCTCCGTTATTCGTAATTATTGGGAGCAAATCAGTGTTTATTTTTCCTGTGGCTATTATAACATCAAAATAATATATTTGTCAAATTGATTTATTTTTATACTATTATTAGCAAATACACCTACCAAGTAATTTGGATATAATATAAAAAGTAAAGGTATTGAATGTCACCATTGTGGATAGCCATGTTTTACGAGTATTTCTGCATCAGTTGGAGTCGCTAAATACACTGATCGTTCAAATGTCAATATTAAAACAGTACATGATAGTGTTGGTGAAAATCCTAGAATATCAAGTCGGCGCCATAGACAAAAATTTCAATAAGCTTTCTACAGCGTATACTGTGTGTTTCCGTGCTTACAACATTCAATTAACACAACAACTGAAGCATAGCACAGCGGAGAGAGTTCGTTGAATGGATTATTGAACATTAACAGGTAGATTATATTTTTTGAGGAAAATCATCCTAAGCACATTTTTCCAATTATGGCTTTGTTAATGGCCAAAATTGCCATGTTTGGGGTTCGGAAAGCATTTGTTCTTTGAAAATCAAAAAACAAATGCGAACCTGTCACTATTTAGTGCGAATTTTGGGCTGAAGGCATTATTGGACCATACTCTTTGAAAATGAGGCTGGTCAAGCAATGCCATGATAACACAGTTCTTTCTGCGGAAAGCTTGTTTCAACAAAACGGTGCACACGACATATATCCCCTGAAACAATTTAATTACTGCATGAGATATTTCCTAGCCGTGTACTCTCTGGTTTAGGTGATCAGAATTAGCCCTCTAGATTGTGTAATTTAACTTCATTAGATTTCTTTTTATGGGGTTATTTGCGCCGTGCACATCGTTCTCGGTACCCGTGAGCGGATTTTCGCTTCCCGCAAATACCCGAGCACGATAGTCTCAACGCTGATTGCAATACGTATAATTCAATACTATAGAAAACTGCCCAAAGCTACAAAAAAACTGCAGTACGCAGAACTAAATATCTGCCGGCTGAGAGTCACTACTCTTGCACCATCGGTTTCTAGGCATCTTTTAGTGATTCCTATTTTCCCATAAGGTGATTCATATATACAATATTTCAATCAACGATAATATCCAGTAAATGGTTTCCAATTAGATTAAGTGATGTATGTCCACAAACCGCATCACAAAAGAACTGAGAAGTGTACGTACGAGTTGTTCAAGAATGCGAAACAATACATAACAAGTCATATTGAATTGATGAGGTTGTTATTTATATTTTATTAAGTAAAATTTATATTAAATTCAAATAAAAGTTCGGCTGAAAAGTTGGTATCGTTTCTAAAAGAGGGCGCCACTAGATTTCATAAATCCATGATTTTCCGTGTGAACTAACCCTAAAATGATACGTGTAAAAAATTGACAGCGATGGGACAATTGGTTCGTGATTAATAGCATTTTAAGTAAAGCAACTTTTGTTATTGAAAAAAATTGATAAAAAGGAATTTCGTGTGTTAATGAAACACAGTTTTTAATGGGAAAAAATTGTGCTGAAACAAAAACTTAGCTTGATAATTGCTATCCGGACTCTGCTTCAGCAGAAGCAACCATTCATAAGTGGTTTTCTAAATTCTGTACAGACTATATGGGCACCGAAGATGAAGAGCGCAGACGAAAAGATAAAAAAAATCCACAAAATAATTTTGAATGACCGTAAAGTGAAGTTGATCGAGATAACCGAAACTTTGAAGATATCAAAGGAACGTGTTGGACAAATCGTGCCTGAATATGCGAAAGCTCTGTGCAAAGTGAGTGCCGCGTGAGCTCACAGTCGATCAAAAACAACAACGTGTTTATGATTCAGAGGACTTTTTGAAACTATTTAAGCGATAAACAAGAATTTTTGCTTCGGTATGTGACAATGGATAAGATCCATCACCAAACTCCAGAGTCCAAACGGCAGTCAGATAAGTGACCTGCACGCGACGAACCCAATCCAAAACGAGAAAAAACAGTTTATGTTATGGCGTCTGTATTTTAAGATGCGCATGGTATATTGTGCATAGATTATCTTAAAAAATCTTGAAAAGGGTAAACAATCAGTAGCAACTATTATATAGCATTGCTGGAGCGTTTGGAGGATGAAATCGTGAATGAACGTACCCCCATTTTAAAAAGTAAGTGTTTTTCACTAAGACAATGCGATCAAAACGATGACCAAACTCAATGAATTGGGCTACGAATTGCTTCATCACTCACCATATTCTCCAGACTTAGCCCCCCAGCGACTATTTCCTCTTTGCAGACCTCAAGAGAATGCTCGCTGGAAAGAAATTTAACGCCAATGAAGAAGTAATCGCGAAAACAGAGGCCTATTTTGAGGCTAAAGACAAATCCTACTACAAAAATGGTATCAAAAAGTTGGAAGATCGTTATAATCGATAGATCGCTCTCGAAGGCAACTATGTTGAATAATAAAATTGAATTTTGCCATAAAAATGTTTTGTTTTCTTCAAAACGATACGAACATTTTAGCTTATTTGTTAAGTTATCTAGCTAAAAGTTTTTTAGGGTTTTTTAAAAGCTACTACAATATCAGTCAAAAAGTCAGCACAAAACAAATTTGCTTTTTATTTAAAGGAACACTCTGTATGAAATATAGAATTTCAATTTATCTTGAAATTCTAAATAAAATTCGTATAGCACATCATAAAGCTAAGATTGACCGTTTTAGAGATTTGAAAACTTTGAAAATCATTTTTTTATAAATTATACAAAAATAGTTAGCCATCAAGCTACCTTTAAAGTTTCATAAGTCAATCAATAGATGTAAATACTTGTATTTTTTAACAGAGTATCTTCAGTCCAATTATCTAACTTAAATACCATTTGACAAGAAACACCTCAATTTTAATTAAAAAAACATTTCTCAAAGGACCGTAGAAAGACATTTGCACAAGCAAATATGTTAGTAAACTCAATATTTGGGTTACACGTGGACTCAAATATATACATATAATAAAGCGTATAAATGCCTGCGACAAGCTCTTGAAAACAATGTAAATGATCCAAACATATTGTCACTGACGATGAGAAATGAATAGTTTACGACAACGTCGTGCGAAAATGATCATAATGCACTTCGAAAGCAAATATCCATCAACTTTCTTTTTATGCTCTCAATTTGGTGGGATTACAAAGGCGTCGTGTATTTTGATATGCTACCACAAAACCAAACCATCCGTTCGGCTGTGTACTGCCGCCAATTGGACAAATTGAATGAGGATATCAACGAAAAGCAGCCAGAATTGGCAAATCGTAAGGGTGTTATATTCCACCAAGACAACAAGTTTAGTGACCCGCCAGAAGTTGCTGAAGCTTAGATGGGATTCGATGGACCATCCAACATACCCCACAGACCTTGCGCCGACCGACTACTATTTGAAAATAACACACAGTTTATTCCTTACTTCACTTATTTCTTCTAAGAAAATATATATCGGTACTTATTGTCTTAATTTTGGTTTTTAGTCGAAAGAATTTGTTAAACTCTGTTGACCAGGAAACCATTGTAATAACTATTGTTGGTTTGAATTTACGTGAAGTGTTTTGTAAATAAAAATAACACACAGTCTTACACTTATTTCACTTGTGAACTTCAAGTAAACTCAAACCAACAATAGCGACTACTACTTGTTTCAATCTTTGCAAAACTCTCTGAATGGTAAACAATTCAATTCAAACAATGGTGTCAAACAGCACTTGCTTCATTTTTTTCTGAGAAAGTCCAGAAAGATGGCAAAAGGAAAAAATGGTCAATACATAACTGAATAAAATTATTTCTTTCTATAAAAAATCTTTGATTATTATTGTAAAATAACCGAAATGACTTAAGACTCAACCCAATACAACATTTTCGAACTTACTATACTATTGAAATAGGTTCACTTAACACGGCGAATTAACATTTGTAGTATGCACCTTAAACGTAACGAAACCGATCCCTTTCTGAAAAGAATCATTACTGGTGACGAAAAATAGGTAATGTACAGTAACATTATCCAAAAACAATCATGGCGTAAGAAAAACGAACCGGCTTAAAGCACATAGAAATGAATTTCATCAGAAAAAAAAATATGTTGTGAATCTGGTGGGATTACAAAGATGTTTGAGCTGCACCCAAGAAACCCAACGATAAATTTAGATCTGTAATACCAACAACTCACACAACTAGAGGAAGCAATCAAAGAAAAATGGCCAGAATTGGTAAATCGCAAAGGAGTAGTGTTCGACCATGACACTGACACATCTTTGGCCACTGGTGAGAAGTTACTGGAGCTTAGTTGGGAAGTGATGTTACATCCGCCATATAGCCCTGATCTGGCACCATCGGATTACCAATTATATCGCAGTTTGCCGATTTTTTATATTGTAAAACTTTTACAAATGACGAAGACCTTAAATCTAACTCAGCTTTTTTCTGAAAGGACCAGAAACTATACGAGCGCGGAATCATAAAGTTACAAGATAGATGACGAAAGATCATTAAACAAAATGGAAAGTTGATTAAACCTTATTTTTTGTATTGCAAAAAGAGTTTTATTTCTTACGCCAAAACCCAAAACCGAAATTACTTAGTTGCCAAGCCAATATATAATCTTTCTCTAGATCGAAAATGTATTCCGTACATCTGGAAAATTATTACACCATGTATATTTAAAGAGCTCCAATTTAAACGATTATCGTGGGCTATGCATTCAATCCATATTCCTAAAATTACTTGATTGTATTGCAAGATGATATTATTATTACAATTAAGCTGATCCGTAAGAATTATAATAATTGATTAGCAGTGGGTTCTCTGCTGGTGAAAATTTATTGTCCAACAAAAATTATTTTTTGAATGCTATCTAAACTGATTCTTTTATGTTTTCGATAAGGTTTGTCTCAATTTATATATACAACATCTTTATTAACAGACAAAAACAAATACAGATAAGACAAATATAATACATTTATGATGATATGAGTGTTAGGATGTTAGTCTGTTAAATGGCTATCGACCGGCGGTCTTTCAGCCCTCAATTTATTTATATACAAATTGTACTGTCTTGGGTTTTCTAATATTGTAGTAAACTGTAAAGGACAAATCAAAATTATAAAATAAACGAAGATAAAAGGTATACTAAGTAGGGTATGCAATACTCTAAGAAGAAAACCTATAATCTATGCTACAACTAAAATACACGAATAAGTTACTAGAAAGAAAAAACCTTAAATATAAAGACACATATTAATGCAAACCTAACATAATTACAAATGTAATAATCGGCTGACTATAAATAGGAACAACGACTAAAAACAATCAAGACAAGAAATAACTATACGATAAATAAAGGAAGTGAACTAGGATTTATAATTCAATAAAATCTCACGCTAACTAAACAAAGAATTATATTCCAAAAACATCAAGAAAATAAATATTGAATGCACTCTTTTTCTCAGAAAGGATGACTTAATTAAACGAAGCAGTGATTTTATAAATGTCAACACTACGCAAAATTAAGTCACAGTTGATTGTAGTAGTTTAGGTATGATATAGGGTAATACAAAGTTTATTGTTATAGTTAATTAAGGTAGGCCAAAAGCACGCTAAATTAATACGAATGCGATTGTGATAAGTAAATAGTATTGGTTTTATGAAGTTGATATAAATTACCCTTGATAATGAGTAGCTTATTAATGTAACTTTAAAATATAATGAAATATTATAATATGGGTCGAATTTTTGTTTCAAATCTATTCCAAAAATATGGGGAAACGAAAAATCACCAATTATAAACCTATATATACAAATTTAAAAAAAAATCCATTTAAACAATTTTCTTGCAATATGTTCATTATGTGACTTTAAGGTAACAAATGCCCATAATGTTTGCACTTCTACTGCACACAACAATTTGCACGTTAAACATAAATGTAGATTACATTTGGAACTCCTTTACATTTCATTAGGACTCCTTTTCCTTTTATCTATATGTTTGTCTATGTCATTTGAGGCAGTACGCTCTCTTTTCCTCTAGGATCCTTTGTGCACTTTACATAAACAAGATGCAATGTCAATTTTAAGGTTACATGGGTCCACAAAGAGTTAATTAATCGGACTTTAAATAACACAAGCAACATTTGTGCGCATTGCCTTTACAATTGTATTATAATATAATAAATAAAACAATATGTTAAGTCTTTATCTACTTCGTTTCCAGAATTTAAATACCAGTTAAAGCAACAAAATAAGATGCTTTATTAAAGGATGAAGCAGTATGAACATTACCTAGCAAATTCTGGTAATAGATCAAAGGCTTCGTGGGAATTGATATCAAAATTTACCAATAAAAATAGTACAAAAAAGACATCACTCCCCTCAACGTCAAATTTCCTGCAGCTGGCTAAAAATTTTACTTATTTCTTTAAAGAAGTTGCAACGAAAATTTTGTCTAACAAAATTCCTAATAGTACAATATCATTGCACGATACCATAGCATGACACAACTTTCAAATTCATTTCCAATTTTAGTGATGATATCATCAAAAAAATGGAGAATAAGAAAAGTTATGGAATAGATGAAGTCCCAATAGCAGTAATAAAAAAATGCTTAAATTCAATCATTTAACCCATTAAACACATCCTTAATTATTCACTTGTAACATATCCAGATAGGCTAAAATACGCTTTAATTACACTAATCTATAAAAAGGCTGATACATAATCACTTGAAAATTATAGACCAATTAGTATTTTGACAACTTTCTCTAAAATCCTGGAAATAGTAGTATGTTCTCAAATAATTGAATTCTTTAACGAACATAACATATTTAGTAAAACATAGTTTAATAAAAGGTAAGTCCATAAATACAGCACTATTTGATTACTTAAAATCCATATATTTATATATTAACAAAGACCGTTGTGTATAAAGGGCTTTTGATACTGTTGATCACTCAATTGTGGCAACAAAACTACATCACTATGGTATACGTGGAATGGAAAATAAGTGGATTAAGTCATATCAGCAAGACAGGAAACCACCTACAAAAATTAATGACGGTGGAGGTACAAGCATTCTATCCAATATCGTAAATACCAACATGAGTATACCTTAGGGAAGGATTCTTGACCCCCTACTGTTCATTATATTCATAAATGATTTAAACACCATATCGAACATTTGTAATTTTCTTAGTTATACAGACGACACGAACATAATAATATCCCACAATGGGAAATATTTTAATGCAGAAAATTGAAGAGTGGTTTCACCAAAATCGCATAATATTAAACCCAGAAAATACTAACTGTATTTACTACAAGAGAGCAACAAAACTCTAACTCCACAACACATGGTATTAAGTAATAATATACATCCTTTCACTGAAAATACGAAATTTTTAGGTATCTTATTAGAAAATACGCTCAGTTTTATACATCAGACAGAATATCTAATCAGCAAAATAAGTAAAGCAACATATGCCCTTAGAATACTATTAAGAAGTACGAATTTTTTTACTATGCACACATTTACTCTAACCTGTATAACATTATGTTGTGGGGAAATATTATGTGCAAATATCTGCTAACTGCAGAGGAATATTGAAAAGAGAAAATCTACTTACATGCACTGGTATTTATGTTCTGGAATATATCAAATTTGTAAGGAAACATCGATATATCTTTGATAAAAGTTTATTATCAAATTAAGTACAGTCTTCCCATTCATAGACTAACCTTATTTCAAAGAGGTCCATATTAAGCATATTTAAAACTATATGAGCCGTTTATTTTGACAGCGACCCAAGTCAATTTTTATCTTCTTTCAAGTTAACTGTGGTGACATTTATAATTTATGCTGAACTGTAAAAAAATAAATCGGTATTGAAATATATTTAATACATTTGAAAATTTTCTAACAGGTACATTTTCATAATAAAATAAATACTGAAAATCAAAATTTTGAAACTGACCTAAGTCCATTTTTTATTGATAATGTCAAAACGTGCGGCCCAAAATATTGAAAGCAGTGATGAAAGTATGTAATTTAAATTACAATATAATATTGAATTAAATTTTAAAGAATAATATTTAATTAAAGAAATTATTAAACCCACAGGAAAGGATAAAATGACAAGATTCCTTGATTCTGAAGGTGAAGAAGAATTAAAATCATATAACAAATATAGAAAAAGAAAGAGAATTTTAGAACTTCATTCTTCAACAGGTGAGAGGAATTAATTGAGAATGAGAATTTACAAAACAGCTTCAGAGAAAACAGACGTGATATTTATATTCAGAAACTTCGTAAAATTAAACGTAATTCGGGGAAAAAATACGTTACGCAAACGGGAAAAATTATATCTGCCAAAGTTTTTCAAAATAAAGATTGCCAATGTCGAAAAGACTGCTTAAAAATTTAAATGAAACAGAAAAAAAAACGTATTTTTGAAATTTTTGGAACTTAGGAGACTTTAATAAGCAAAATATATTGCTATACGAAGCGACCGAACGCTGTACTTTAAAAACAGACGTCGCGTCGCAGAAACGGAAAAGGTTCATATAGAAATGAGAGTTTTACGTACTGGTTAAATTCTAAAACAGGCAATGTTCATGTTTGTAAAAAAATATTTTTACGCACTTTTCACATAAGCGAAGGATGATTGAAACGTGTGTTAAAATCTAAGAATGTAGGCAACGATTTACGTGAGAGTTTGCCTGGATCGTCGAGAAAAATATGCGATGAAGCAAATATGGTTGTTCAAAACCATATTAACAGTTTCTCGAAATTTGAATCCCATTATACGTGGGATCATAATCCCAATAGAAAATCTTTACATCCTGAACTGACTATAAAAAATGTTTGATTTGTATGAGCTTCACTGTAAAGAAAATAATTTAAAAGCAGTTAGTGAATTCAAAAAATTCCACCTACCACGCAAAGACACATGCCAAAAATGTGATCTATTAAACATTAAAGTTAAAGCATCATAAAACCATGAAGATGAGCAAAAACTTATGGAAGAACATGATATTCATTTAAAACCAGCAGAATTAGCTAGAAATGCGTTAAAACAAGATCGACAGACCTAAAAAATTTAGAAATATTGTATTGCCACCATTATACAAAAGTATAAGAAGCATCACATCACTAAAATACCGGCACATGATGGACTTACTGCGATATATACCTCCGGAACACCATAACTACTTTAAATCCCTTCCGCATACTCACAATGTTAACAAATAACTAGTTATTCAATTTATTTCACATTTTATAACAAAACAAATTTTTATTTTGAAAGTGACTTAGGTCCTTTCAAGCTAAGCAAGGATATATTATACACTTAATAATAGCGATGTTTTAATAGGAATTATAAAATTAACTCCCTTAAATACGATTTAGCATTGCGCGTCAACCATATACCTTACTTATATTTTTAATTTTCTAAAAACGCAAAACCTTAAATATTTCAAATTAAAGATAACTAGACTTAGGCCACAAAATAAATTACAGTTAACCAACGAAATTAAAAAAAGCTAAATCGTTCATAGCTATGAAAAATTCCTGTCTAAAAAGCTTGTTGAAATTGAACCCTGAATAGGAATTTTATGTTAACATTGCAGCATGAATGCGACTTATTTTGTTTTCTTACTGTCATTATTAATGTATTTTCTTTGTTGGCCTGTTTTCGTATAATTATTGTTCTTATGTCTTATACATGTATTTTGTGATAACATTGAAAATAAAGCTATTATTATTATTATTATGTTTAACTGACTGGAGCTTGATATAGAGGCTAAAGTAACAAAAGGCAAGTTCTGCAAATATCAACATCAAGACAATAGTGCTCAGCAAGGATCCATTATAATAAATAATAAATATATCCGAACAATCTAGGATTTATTTAAAATAATGTGTAGGTACAACTAGAAACTTAAATTATAAATTATATTGGTATGAGAGATATTATGCATCTTTTCAATATCCCTTATATCAGGGGTTCCCAACCTGTGGTACGCGTACCGGTACCGGTACACCCATGGCAAGCTACCGGTACGCGATAAGTGAACAATATTTTGCATAAAATCATGTGTTTTTATTATTATTTTTAAATATTCTACTTGGGGTGCTAAACAATATTCTGACAGCTAACTGATTATAAATATACCTACAAATATCTGAAATAAAACTTAACTTTACATTAATTATTTGTCCAGCTCAATTATTTATGTAAATTTAAGTTAACACAAGGTATAATCTTTAACATGGCCACAGTAAAAATAATTGCACTGTATATTGATGCTAGTGTTACATGGTTACATAAATATTTGAAATTATTTAGTGACTATTTTGATACAATCCAGTCTAGTGAAGTAAGTGAAGTATAAAATAATATAATCGACGCGACGTAATAATTTTTACGTAAGTTTTTTTAATTTTATGTATCTATCTATTCTATCGGTATTTATTGTCAAAATAGGGACAAGGGCCATATAATGAAGATATTTTTAGAGCAGGCTGGATGTAGTTATTCCAACTAAGATAATTCTTCAGAGGGAAACAAAGATGAACATCGAAAACAAAACGTAAAGAAACTTGGATTAGGCAGTACGATCCTGATTATATGAGGTATGGATTTTCAATGAAATTTGGCACAAAAACTCAACATATTCCACAGTGTGTTATTTGCTATGAATGTTTATCAAACGGGTGTATGAAGCCTTCTCTTTTGAAGAGACATTTATTAGCGAAATATCCCAATTTAAAAGATAAACCAGTTGATTTTTTTAAACAAGAAAACATTCAAAATTGTCCACTCAAAAAGCAGCTGTGTTCTCTTTTAGTAACATAAATATTAATTGTGTTCAGGCATCATATTTAGCAAGTTTGCGTATAGCCAAGTGTAGGAAAGCACACACAATTGGAGAAACATTGTTGCTACCTTCAACTAAGGATATCGTCAAATCTATGCTTGGAGACAAGGCAGCTAAGGAAATTGACAAAGTTTCCCTGTCCAACAACACTGTTAAACGGCGAATAGAAGATATGACATTACAGATTGAAAGCATTTTAATCCAGAGAATAAAAGAAAGTCAATTTTATTCTCTGCAACTAGACGAAAGTACTGACGTCTCCAATCTGGCACAATTACTTATGTTCGATTTGATTTCAATAATGAAATACAAGAAGAAATATTATTCTGCAAACCGTTATCTGCGAGAACAACAAAAATATTTAAAATAATTAAAGGTTATTTAATTAAAAATAATATAAGTTGGGTCAAATTTGTTGGAGTATGCACCGATGGTGCTCGAGCTATGATTGGAAATTTATCCGGCGCAGTGACTAGAATTAAAGAAGGAGCACCGAAACGGAAATCTACGCATTGTATTATATTATTCATCGTGAAGCCTTAGCCACAAAAACTATGCCTGTAAATTTAAGAAATGTTCTCAAGGAGGCCATAAAAACAGTTAATTTTATAAAATCTCAAGCGCTTAATTCCCACCTATTTACAATTCCATGCAATGAGATGGGGAGTATTCATAAAACACTTTTGCTCCACACCAAGGTACGATGGCTCTCACGGGGAAAAGTCCTCAGTCAACATTTTGAGTTACGCTCCGAGGTATCTATTTTTCTTAAGGATTCTGGAGATTCCAACAAGATAATTTTGCCAATGATGAATGGTTATTCAGACTAGCGTACCTATCCGATATATATAAAATATATAAATATATAGGGAAAGAAACGTTGATAAGGCATGGGAAATATTTATGAACGTACTTAATCAAGCATTAAATACAACATGTCCTAAAGTTTTTAAGTCATCTAAACATAGTAAAATAAATTATAATGATAATGTGTGTATAACGGATATAAAAAAATATTAGATTATTTGTCAGTAGTTAAGAATTATAATTATGATGCAAAATTATTATACATCTTGGTAAAAAGAGAATGTGATACACTACTGCGCACAGGTAAGAGATCAAATATCACAACAAATTATGCGCAGTGACAACAAAATTAAAACAACATGGACTGTGATCAATGACTTGTTGGGTAAGTCTAAAAAACAACCTGAAATAGAAAATAATCTTATGAACAAAGAAAATGATATAACTAATTATTTTAACAGTTTAGCTTTAAAAGAAACTGAGAACATTCCATACCGTCCATTTAATTGTACCATAAATAGACAAACGAATACATTATTTCTTACACCAGTTTCGGAATCGGAAATTTACAATATTATACATGCACTAAAAAATAATGCATCTTACGGTTTTGATGAAATTCCATTAAAATTAGTTAAGAGTGCAATTAACAGCCTAATTAAACCAATTACATATTTAATTAACATTAGCTTGGAAAATGGAACATTCCCAAATTGTTTAAAAGAGGGTATTATTACGCCTATCTATAAAAAAGGAGACCCAGATATATTTGGTAATTATAGACCAATTACTATTTTATCTGTATTCTCCAAAATAATTGAAAACTGCATAGCTAAACGATTAATACAATATTTCTCAACAAATAATCTTTGATTTTGCACAAAATAGGTATATTGCAGGCAAATCAACAAATACTGCTATATTTGATTATTTGTCAGAAACCACAAAAGCCTTGGAGGAGTCAAAGATCCCCATGGGTATTTTTTTAGACTTAGCCAAGGCATTCAACACAGTAAACCATGACATTTTGCTAGAAAAACTTGACTTTTATGGTGTTAGAGGTATCGGACAAACTTTACTACGCTCATACCTAGCAAACAGAAGACATAAAAAAAAATTAATAATAACGTTTCTAATAAAAAAATAATTAATTTAGGGGTGCCACAGGGTAGTATTCTGGGGCCTTTATTATTTGTTATCTATGTCAATGATTTTCCTAAAACTGTCAGAAATCAAAATATTCATATTACTACATACGCTGATGACACCACTCTTCTAATATCAGGGTCTAGTAATGATGAAATAACATACAAAACGAAAGAAATATTAAATTATACGGAAGATTGGATGATCACAAATAAACTACTTATGAATAACAAAAAAAACAACATAATAGTGTTCAAGACCAAAACTAAAAATAATACAATAGATCAGATAATAGTAAATAATAATATATTACAAGTTCAATGTAAAACAAAATTTTTGGGAATGATAATTGATTGCAATTTAGATTGGGTTAATCATTGTGATCAACTATCATTAAAACTAAATACGATATGTATTTAGAGTCTAGAGAATAATATATTTTTAATTCAAAAAAGAGTATTAAGAATTATATTAAATTTAAATTATTCAGAACGTTGTAGAGGAAAATATCGTAATGCAGGCATAATGACGTTTTATAGCCTCTACGTGTATGAAATTTTATTATTTAATTTCAAGCATAAAAGTAAGTTCAATCAACTTGTCCGCGAACATACCTATAATACAAGAAATGTAAGAAAATATGCTTACCCAACTCATAGACTTACATTGTTTGAGAAATCTGCTGCATATGCATCCTTGCGGATATTTAATAAACTGCCAAATTATTTAAAAAATATTACAGCGATTGATAAATTTAAAAGAGAACTAAATATTTTTCTTATAAATAAAGAATTGTATTCGATTGCAGAGTACTATGCTTAAGATATATGTAATAAAATATAACACAGATATTTTACTTTATATTTGTATAAGTACAGTTAATTGTACTATTTTTCTTTATTACTATTATGTAGTTTTCCTTTAATGACGCATTCAATCTGTGACGTACTTTATATAAATTTAATTATTGTTATGTTTGTATTATGTAATGTCCCTTATTTGAATAAAGCATTTATTATTATTATTATTATTATTATTATTATTATTATATATTTTCTCGACTAAATGATTTAAATTTAAGTTTACAAGGAACTAATAATTCTTTGTTTGACTTCAGCGATAAAATATTAGCATTTAAAAGAAAACTGCAGTTCATTTATCAGTATCAAATTGTGTGATAAACGACAGCAACATCTAATATCGATGTCAGATTGGTTTGAAACATATTTTACAGAAGATTTTACTTCCCAAAATTGGATTCGTAATCCCTTTATATTCATTGCGGAAGTTCCGGATGACGTAATTGCTAAAGAATCATTCATAGACCTCATAAGTGACGGTGGTTGTAAATTAAAGTTTGAGAGCACAAGCTTATTTTCATTTTGGTTTTCTGTTCGGGCAAAATATCCAGAACTTTCATGCCATTCAGTACAACATATTTATGCGAAACCGGCTTTTCAACTATGGCAGCAAAGAAAAACAAATATAGATCATTGTTCAATATTGAGCCTGATCTTCGCCTGAATGTGACAAAAATTGATCCCGATATTTCTACGATGGTAAAATGTAAACAGGCGCAACTTTAAAATTAATTGCAATAATTATTATAATATCTTTACACATTACATACATTTATATTTAGTATAATAAAAGTATTTACGAATTTAATTGGTTTTATTGCAATTGGATACCACCATGCTAATGTAATGTCGTTTTTCTGTGCCCGCCTCGAAACAGATTTTAATTAAATTTAATTTTTCAAAGGAAATAAAAATAAATGTTATCGTTTCATTTTCAATTTATAAAGTCTGAAATAAAGATAAATACATCTATATATTTCATTTTGTTATTTATTTCGTTGGAATCTTGTTCAAGGTAAGCCCAGAATTACTTTAGCATGGTGTACATATAGAGTTGCATTCTGTTTTTCCAAAGTAAGCGTTAGGGATAATTTTTTTTGTTCGACAAAGTTTTTGAGAAAGTTTTTGAGAAAAAAATAAGGCCATTACTTGAATTTGCGAAATATTTACATTGGTACGCGACCATATTTTCTATTACATACCGGTACAACATATTCAAAAGGTTGGGAACCTCTGCCTTATATCATTGTAACCTAAAATTTAGATTTTCTTGGGCAGATATTTTAAAACAAAACCCACATTTGGTCGAATTTTAGGATAATATGAGTTTGTTTACTTAAGTATAATTAAGTTAATATTATACATGAAATTAATTACTTGTTAAATTGTCTTTAATATACTTAATAGTATTCGCCTTAAACATTAATATATTTTTAATCTGGTGCCTAAATTTTTCATATGTCTATCTAACATTGTCACAGCCATAAAAATACCAAATGATATTTTCACTTGAGCAATTAATTATCTTATTACAATTATCTTTCTTAATTCTGGTCTCTATATACGTAAAATATTAAACTTTTATTCACAAAGCAATATTATATTTTCAATTTGATGTTTTATTTTGTTTTTATTGAAATGGCAATGAACTAAATTTTAAGGGAAAAAGGGAACAAATGATTTTTCTCCAGGATGTTATTGTTATCATTAACCATCGCTTTATTCTTAAGACAAAAATATGTACAGACTGAACTGATATTTATTTTGTTAGTGAAATTCTAGTATGAAATAAATATTTCTTATTAATAAAGCTGGTTGATTTCAATTAAAGTTTTACAACTTTAAATTCACAATAAACTTTGATATTATTATATTATTTAAAAATGTTACTTAAAGTATCATTATGTATAAATTGTATATCAAGATAATAAATGTTTGTATTAAAAAAAAACAACATACGAAATTTTGTAACTTACTGGATTAATTAAACACTTTTCCCAATCACCGTTTGTAATTTCGCAACTCGCTGCGTAATTATTCGTTAATTAACTTTTTTTCCAATTACATGGCGAATGTTAATGTCTTCATGTAAAAACTCCCCAATTACACGCCAATTTCCTAACGTAAATTGCGAAGGCCCAAAAATAAAACTGTCTATTTTTAAAGCCCAGAATCAATAGCCCGATCGTATTATAGACGCGGAATGTCGAGTGTTATGGGCCTTTAAAAAAGCAACAAGTAGCCACGTCGTGGAAGACTTACCTCCCGTAAGCACGTGTATAAATATAACCTCACTCGGGACGGCAGACTGCTGGGCTTCACTGTCTATTTACGTCTGAGTCAGCATATCGTCTCGCGAAAAAAAAAGACGAACGAAATTCCCGCGGATTTTTGATAAGCCGGCACAACGCACTCATTCACAAAACCGACTCGCAGAACGAAAGTGTCGGAATGCGGATTGTTTGTTTACTTTTCGTTATGTTATGGCTAGTGGTAGCGCCATCTCGCGCAAACCGGTTCCCCTTGCACGTTGGGTAGCCGCAACAGATTTATTTTAAAATTTCCAGCAACCCCAAGTTTTAAACTAAAGCATTGTATTGATTTTAATCTTATATTTTATTCCCTGTATTTATTTACAATAAAAGTTACAAAATTCTTGCGTGGTTATTAAAATATACATTTTCAACATTCAGACTAGTTACCAGTTTAAAAACCAATATCTTAGAATTTAAATCTAGGTCAGGTGTGGTCAACATATGGCCCGGGGCTATACTGGTTCAGTTAATAAATTTAATCGACTTATGATTGAATATGAGTATGACTCATTTTGTTTTAAAAATACCACAATTAATCATTTTTATTTTTTAAAACAAAGAATTACACTTTTTAGTTTAATGGTTGGTATTAATAGGGTTTATTCTAAATGCGAATGTTTAATTTTAAAAAAGGAATATATAAAACAGATACCATAGCATCAACAATTTATAGCTGTTACTAGTGGTTTACATGCAAGTTTAGTCTAAAACATCATTACAGTTTGATATGTTTAGATTAAAAATGTTTAAATTACGCTAATAATAGGTCCTTTCTTAATTATTATTTTGCCTGGTTATTCATGGGATACGTTAAGACACGTCGTACATCAATTATAAAAACGAATTTATCGGATTATTGTCATAATCGTATTTTAATGCAGTTCTATACAATTCGTCAAAGAATCAAAATAAATATCCTATTTTATGTATTAATAAGACTTACCTAATCACATTGCTCTTCATTTTGATTAAATCTAATATCGCTACATTGTATTACACACGTATAACTGTTTTATAAAATTCATTTTGCGATAAATTATTTCTATCCAAAAGCGCTGTTTGGATCAACAATTGGTTGGGTGACCGGCACTATCAGCCATTGGGATACAATTAATGAAAATCAACATTCAAATGGAAAAACTCAAAAGACTCAAAACAGAAACAAACCAGGACCACCTACCGCATCAAACTATAATATCGCAAGCAGGACATTGCACCTAGCAAAAATTGTTGGACAGGAAACGATACGAATTCCAAGAAACGCAAAGCCACCTAAACTCAATACCACCCGCGAAGAATACCAAGGATTAAAAACATTTCCCGGAAATGAAGACATTATATGTTTACCTGCGTATAAGGGTAAACAACTGTTATCCTAAACAAATGTCATATTTGACATAACTCAATGAGTATAATAAAGTTCTCCTTTTGGAGATATAAAAGCCATCTTTGGCAAATTAAATGATGAAAATCATTAAGCAGAGCTTCAGTGGCAACATCCTCAGCGGAATTAAATTGGGCAAGAGTGGAAGATCATCTACGTGTGAACTCAAGCCTTTCCATGTGCGTTCAAAATTCTCGTGAATACTTATAGAATTATGTTTAGGAAGAATTGTGTAAGCATGTTGGATAAATAAATAAATACAATACAATACAATACAAATCAGATTATACGATTAAAATGCGATCTTAACTAGATGACTCAGCTCAGTGGCGTATTCAGGGGGGGGGGGGGGGTAATTGGGTAATTACCCCCCCTAAGAATTATTTATTCGCTTATTTTGTTTATTCTTAAAAATTACTAATATTTCAAACAAACAAGTTTAACTGTTGGTAATTCTAGTCAGCGATCTATGACAGTGCATTTTTCCATGTACACAAATTAAAATTATCTGCGCAAACACCGTTAGAAAAGTGATGACTTCCTTTGCACGGGGGGTTCCCCTTTCTAATAATACCCGACATATATTGATACTATTCGCCTCTTTGGTATCGTAAATCGTTACATTGTTTTACATTAAAAGAGCGCGATTCACATTTCTTAGTTTAATTTATAATATTTCTTGTCTTACTTGGTTTAAATGTAAAAGATAGAAACCGAAACTGATTACACGTCGCATGTAAATCCTAAATTTTTAGTGATTACCAATTTATTATAATTCGATCAATTATACATAAGGTATTTTTTTTGATTTTAGGAATAATATATGCATTCTTTTAAATTAATTTATTCCTGATTTTTGTTGTAATTAAATTAGTAAATGAAAATTGATAATCTACGTTGGATTCATTTGTTCAGAAAATTAAAAAAAACACGATTTTTCAACAAATAAAGATCGATCTATGTCAACAGTCAATTTAAATCATCCATCTACATCTTCATTGACATTTAGCAGTAGAAATCTTCACTAGGTTGTTCCCATCATGAGAAAAAGAAGCATACAACATGTACATATAGTAATGTTGAAATTTACATTCATATAGTTAAATTTAGTAATGTTAATCAAATTGAGAAATTTCGAATTTTAAATTGTAAAAGATACTTTTAATAATAAAATATATAAGTCCTTTACGTTGTAGATAATTAACTAATAAATAGAAAAAACACGAAAATATATTCGTAAAATCTACAACAAATGAGTCTTATTAAGACTACAAGAACAAATCTCTTGTAGTCTTAATAAGACCCATTTACTTACTAATAAGTATTAGCTAGAGAAGTAGTTGTTTCAAAAGTGATTTGTTCTTGTAGTCTTAATAAGACTCATTTGTTGTAGATTTTAAGAATATATTTTCGTGTTTTTTCTATTTATTAAAGATACTTTTGTTTTACCCTATTCTGTACATAAAAAGGAGGAAGGATATTAAATATTACTTGTCTGGAAAACATTTTAGACAATTTAATTGGTTAATCTTTTCTAATCATTTAAACAGATTCTTTTGCAAATATTGCTTCTTTTTTACAAAATTTGGTGGGTTGCACCAACAAGTGCCATTGCAAAAATAAGTATCTCAGACAGTATCTCAATATTCTAAATTATCAGGTAAAAATGTTGTGTTATAAAAATATTACCATAAAAATTCAATTGTTTATGCGAAATTGTTTTATAAAATCACGAGATATAAGAAATAAATTAAATATGGAAAGACTTCGACAAATTGATGAAAATAGACATAGATTAAAACCAATAATCAAAAGTATCATATTTAGGGGAAACAAAATATTCCCTTACGAGATCATCGTGCTGCTGGTTCTCTCTTAAATACAAAATCTATTACAAACGAGGGCAATTTTTGTGAAATTCTACATTTCGAATTGCATCTGGTGACAACTTTAAAAAATCATTTGGAAAACCATTAAACATATTTCACAAATGTCTCTTGAAATACAGTGACTTTGAGTAAATAGAATAAATAAAATGAGTCTTGCTCTAATAACTTTATAAATAAAACTATTGATGTTTTATCCAACAAGGGGAAAAATACTGCCACATCTTTTAAACAATTTATAATGATGCAGTCAATATTTTAAACGAATTACAAATTTAAACGACAAAACCGCGAATTACCAAATGCCAGAGGAATAGACCAAACCTGGATAAACCTATTATAGCAGATTATTTTTATTTATCTTTTTCCCTTTTATCCATTATGGGTGTCAGACTTATTTTCTACAATATGTCTCAGTTAATTTCTTTTACACTTCTTTACCACTGTTGCGTAGCTTGTGCTATTTTCTTATTTCTTTCCATTCTATTCCTTTTCTTTCCGCTGCTTGATGCTTGATGTACTTGCTCGTTCCAACCCTTCCTTGGTCTTCCTAATTCCCTCTATCTTTCTTAGGTATCTCATTTCTATTGCATTGGTTTTTCTGTTATTACTCTCTGTGGTTACTCACGATTCATTACTATATAGCAGTTAATGTCTTTTATATACTTCTGTTTTTATTGTTTTTGTAATCTTTTTTTTCTCTAAGAATGTTTTCTTTATTGTGTTGTAGATCATTCCTGCTTTGCCTAGTTTTTCATCTTTTTCTGATTCTCTCTTCCCTGTTTCCTCTATTGTTGATCCCAGGTATTTAACCCTATTTTGTGATTGCTCTCTTTTGATGATATATTTATCTTTTCCAGCTCTTTTTTGAATATTTCCAGGTTTTCTTCTGAATCTGCTATTAATGTTATGTCGTCGGCTAACATTAATACATATTTGCATTTTTAATAGTTTTTAATATTTCTATACCCTATCTTTGTGCTTTCGGCTCTTTGTTTGCTAGTTCTTATTGCTTCGTCATTAAGTGATGCAAATAGTAACGGGGTTAATATACATCCTTGTCTCAGTCCTGTTTTGGTCTTGAACTCCTCTGATTATTTATATCCTATTCTTACTTTATTTTTGTTATTTCTTTATTATATTTATAATGCTTTTTTATCCTTCTTGTCTCGAGTATATGCCATATGTCCTCTCTTCTTACCCTGAAATACGCTTTTTTAGGTTGATGAAGCATGTGTAAATCTTTTCCCTGTTTAATCATCTTTTCTGTTAATTGTCTCATTATGTATATTAAATCTTGTTTGCTTCTATTTTTCTGAATCCGTGTTGTTCTTCTCCCAGCTGTTGATCTAATTTTCCTCTTATTCTTGCTTCTATTAACCTAGTAAAAATTTTCCCTGGTTTGATTGTGAGTGTAAGACCTCTGTAGTTATCATATATTTTTGTGTCTCCTTTTTGTGTAGGGATATTATAAATCCCTTGTTCCATTCCTCGGGTATCTTGTGATTTTTGATAATGTCATTTACTATTTCCAAGAATTCTTCCTTCCCCTTTCCCCATATATTTCATTATTTCGGCTGTGATGTCATCTATACCTGGAGATTCTCCTAGTTTTATTTTTTTGATTGCTGCCTCCAGTTCTTCGATTCCTATTTCGTTGATTCCTCCATTTGTTTCACCTTCTATATCTCCGTGTTGATCTGTTTTGGTTATTTCATTAAAGAATTCTTTCCATCTTTCTAATATCTTCTTTTCTTCTGTTATTATATTTACGTTTTTATCTTTTATACCTGGCTGGGTTAATGTATTTTAATTGCTCATTTGTTTAATAGTGCTGTTAAACATCTTCTTGTTTTCTGTGAACGTTTCTTTCAGTTTCTTAACGAACTGCTCCCAGGATTTTCGTTTCTGTTCTCATCTCCATACTTTCCCCTGTATATTTTTTGCTCTCTCTCTTCTTTAAGTTCTTTGTCATTTCTCTCATGGAGTCTTTAAACATGCTCTTTAATTCCTCCATTATCACATCGTTCTTAGATATATTTAGATTTTCCTTCTCCGTGAGTTTTTTTTTCTGTTTTCATCTTCCTTTGTTTTATTTTTGTATCCTGTTGTTATGACAACGTTTTGTTTCACTGCTTCGTTTTTCTATCTTTTTCTATTCTCCATTGCTCATTTGGAATCCTTGGAATCCATAATTAGGGCTGTCGATATCTCTTTCTCTTTTTGTACTCATTTGTTTCTTTATTTCCCACTTCCTTTTAGTTTTATATATTTTAACACTACTTATTTACTTTTTTATGGACTTTTGCATGTACGTGGTTCGCTGTTTTAAGTTCCTCAGAACTGAACAGAGGTTTATTATCGAATTAATATATATTTACCTCTCCTGAATAATATTATTGCAGATCTGCAATACAGCTTTAATAAAGACTCTCAGCTTACGTACCAAACACAACTGAGGCAATTATTTATTACTTATTAAGCTTACTGCTGGACCCAGAAACAATAAATCATCTAGATATTCAAAATGATATGAATTATCAAAAATTCATAAAAATGGACTCTCCTAAGACCGAGCGTAATCTTAATTGACTCACCGACACAGCCACTTGCAAAATTTCTAGCGAAACAACTGCAACTCTTTGCAGAATCAATAACATCTTGTGTAAAAAATTCTTGAAACTAATAAACCACATCAAATTAACCAGATGGTTGAGTAAGCTTTAATGTGATCGAATTCCACACAAAAACCAAGGAGTTTACGAAATACTTTGTATCGTAATATTGTGACTAAACAGACATAGGACCAACAAAATTCATTTCATTATTTCAGCAAGATTAGAAAAGCACAAAAACACTGTAAAACAGAAACATACCATCAAATAGATTTTACAAATACCAAACCTCACGCCAAAGCGAGAATCGGCTATAAAATCAACACAAAAACACGCACCACAAATACATATCAGCACACCATACACACAAACAATTTCAAGCAGGGCAATGACACACAGCCACAAATGAAAGAATGTTGGAGGACATATATAAAAAGGTAGACGACAAATTGGACAACAGATTAGTATCCCCAACTTTCCTATGGAAGGAAACTAAATCCGATAAAAGACGAGATTAAATATCTCGGCATAATCTTCGACCTCTCGTGTTCAAAGACGATTACATATCTTATCCAAAAGGCCAGAGCTTCGTTGGCTAAGTTGTGGCCCATCATTAGTGCGATCAACCTTGTCACACTGCATCCATTTAGGGCAGTTGTAGACCTACTCAAATAGTCAGACTCCAGCGTACACAAAAACGCCGCACTGCGACGCGTACTAAGTGCTCCGCCATATATGGGGAATACGCTGATACATCATGACAAACTTTTGCAGCACATTGGATGACAAACCTCCCCCAGGAATTAAATTCACGAAATACGATGTCACTGCAGATGGTAAATGTCGATGCTATCGAGCCTAGAGCCACCGTAATCTGACCTGTGGCGTTGCTCCTTTTGAAGAGAAAGCCACAAAGGTCGACCGATCCATCGCTTAGTGTCCCGAGTAGAAAAGACCTTTTGGTCCTGGACGAGTTTAACAATAAGTAATCGCAGAGGTGAGGTTTTAGTCGGTAGGAGTCCCATACTACCCTACTATAAGGGTGTCTTTGCAGGATTTTCTCTCCTCCTACTAACAAAATAGTCTTCAGGTCGGTTTTCGGGCTGGCTTTCGAGGTTGACTGGATTCATCGTCGAGGACTTTACGATAAGACGTGGCGCCTCCACAGTTTTTCACGATATATTGAAAGCGTTCGATAGGGTTTGGCACGATGGACTCATTTTTAAGTAATTTATCTTACTTCCCCGACTACCTATAAGAGCCGTGCACGACTTATTTGGAACAGAAAATTTCGATGCAAAATCAAAACCAGGCTATTTAACGAGCATAAGAACTGTTGAAGTGTACTCCAGGACACTGCTCTGTCCGCGATACTGTACAACATCTATACAAGCGACATTCCGAATTTGGATCTGGTAATGGTTGCCCAATACACAGACTATACAGCTTTACTTTGTAGAGGAGTACCACAGTTCATCGAGAGAGAACTCCCCAAGTTGCTCTCGACATAAAAAAGTGGGAAAACAAATGACGATTTGAGGTAAAAAAAAAATGTTTCCTTGCATTTCAGCCGATCTTATCGCGAAAAACCAATGATTGATTCCCCCAATACTCCTTCACTGGGCACCTTTCCTGGTCAAAGACGATTGCATACCAAATTCAAAAGGTCAGAGCTACGCTGGGAAAGTTGTGGTGCATCATCAACACGAGATCAACTTTATCTGCAAAAAACAGAGTAAAGATTTTCACTATGATAATAAGGCCGCAGCTCACCTATGATACTTCCATATGGAGTTACTGTAGACCCTTGTTAATCGACAAACTCCAGCGTACTCAAAACGTCGCTTTGATATACGGAATAGATTCACCGTGACAAGAAGATCCCGAGTATCCTGAAATACATCAAAGAGATCGCTGTAAACCTTTACATTAAAATAGATTACCCCTTCCAGAATTAACTTCCCGAAATACGGTGATACTGCTGATAACAAACACCGATGGTCATATAAGATTCTAATTAGCAAAAAATTAGCTCTCCAAAACCTTGAGCCACCGTAATTCGCTCAGTGTCGCTGTTCCTTTCGTGGAGAGTGGTACCCAGGACAACCGGATCTCCCAAAATCATTTCACTTAAGCTTCAAACTTGAATAGACCGACGGGGTTGGACTAGTTACAACAGCGATATCGGAGAAGTGGTTTTAGTCGGTTGGACACTGAATCTAAAACACTTGAAAAAGATGGTCAAGATTTTTTTTGTTTTCCTTTTTTTATTAAATAAAAAAGTTACATTTATTTCTTTCGGCAATCCTTAAGAACATCTAAGGCCTGGGATTCCTCACCATAATCTGTGATAACGACACAAGAACAACCAACCACCTTCCTGTCCTTGCCAGTATTGTCATGCTGACATTAACTGCCAGAAGTTTCCTACAAATATTGGATAAATTAACAAATACAAAGCAAAACAAAATTGATTCCAGATGTAGAAGATGATGCCAGCTTCTTACATGACGGTACAATATTGGTTTGAGTGGAAGAACGTATTTTAATATGAACTCCGCCCGTGCTTCTTTCGCCCAAAATTGTATGTATGTTTTTGTAATTTATTTGTTTTGAAATGTATTTTTTAAGAAAGATGTACAAAGAATTAATAAACATAAACATACACTTCTTGTTATTATCTACCTTGACCAGAGGGATTTCATGCTCAGAACATAAAGCGGTCACAAGTTTCTTGTACATTGGTTCATCGCAGTTTTCGGCCAGAATGCATAGTTCAGCTTGTCTTTTATCCAGTGGCAGATTACACGAGGCAGCCTCATGTAATCCATGGACGACGCCGTCGTGAATCAGGGCCGTTTTCAAGACATCTTGAAGGGCCTGGATCACGTCCATGGAGCCACCAGTGACTGGCGCAGAGGGAGCATCATCGACACCAGCATCAGACATATTCGCTGTTTTTCTTTTACATCAACGGCTAATGGAAAGCCACATGTAATATAACCCGAAACCCAAAACCACCACTATCATACTACACCTGCGAAAATAATTATTACTTAATCTGATCACATTGGCGGAACAAGTACCGAACGGATACGATTATGTTTTTATTTGACACTTATTTGGCAAGATTGGACTACTTGTCAGTTTATATATTATATCCCATGAAAAACTAGTTGCGGTCATATCGATTGAGGATCTTGCGCCCTTAAAAATCACCCTTTCCTCTGTGTAGTTGAGGAATTTTATATAGTGTTTTAAATTATATTTTAGGCCCTTACATTATGGTTTTATCAGTTTGATGTTGAACAATTTTCATTCTTTATTTACTTATGCGGCAATATAAATTACTTTTTTTCAAAACTTAATCAAACCTATTGTACAAATCAGAAAATTATTATTTTTTATAATGTAGGCACATGCATAAAGTTCTGTTTTACATAGTTTTGAATATCAAATCAGATAGGTGACGTCCCACATTCTCCATACACTGAATAAACCGATTTCTCGCGTTTGTCTCGACTCTTGCCAGTATAGCAGGCGTTATGTTGGCAATTTCTTCCTGGATGGTCTTCGAATCTTGTTCACATAAACACCGGATTTCAAAAAAACCCGTAGAAAAAAATCACATGGTGTCAAATTGGACATCCCTCAAAACAGTAATAAATGCTCTTGAAGTATGAGCCGTTGCACCGACTTGTTGGAATCAAAAGTCCAACAGATCTAGCTGCGGAAGAAAAATTCCTGTAACATGTTTACATACCTGGCCGAATTCACTGTCACTGCGACTTCGTTTTCCTCAATAAACCAAGGACCAATAATTTTTGCTGAGAAAATTGCACACCTCACTGTGAGTTTAGGTGAATGCAAAGGCTATTGATGCAATTCTCGAGGATTTTTGTCAGGCCATTAGCGCATGTTTTGTTTGTTGGCAGATCCACTCAGGAACGACTTCGATAAGAACCTCACAGGCGTTCTTCCGAAATTTGAACTCACATTCAAAAAGAACCTACACAATCGCCATCTTGTTAGGATGGTAATGAAGATCATCATGAAAAATTCTCCTCATAGAATGATCGAAAAGTCCAATGGCAGGCGCGTTTTGCGCGCTGAACGCCGTGGTGATCACAACACTGAAGCTCTCACTGCCTCACGTTCTCAGGTGTTCTAATGGGCCGAGAGTCTCCAGTTCTTCGTCTTGTGTCACTTGCAGTTTGTCTGAATGTAGTGATCCACCTAACAAGTGGACAGGGGCCAACGGGGCTAAATCGATTCCGAAAGGCGCGTTGGGTTGCGATCACAGAACATCCGCTCGAAAAGTAGACTTAAACGACAAACGCACGCTCTTTACTATTCCAATTTTTGATGATGGCGGTTGAACTTTGTTGGAACAAAACTTTATAGTCCCCCTTTCGGACGAGACCACTAACGCTCAGCTACAAAATCAACCGACTGAATGGCGCATATTTAAAAAAAGGAAGTTATATTGCCGCACCGGGTATAAAAGGTTTAGATTAAGGTTTAATTTATATACACAAGATTTTTGTGATTGTTTTTATTATTTCTTAATTTTAGTCTTTTCGTGTTCAGTCCTACTTGCATTGAAACTACATACCAGAATCTTTATGCTAGTGTTAAAAATTTTCAGAATGTACTTTTCAGTTCAATTGGACTAATGTAAGAAGATCTTTGGAATAGATAACTTTTTGATTCCTTCCTGTAGATTTATTCCACGCTTTTATGGTGTGTCATATATTTCTGAAAGTTGACTTTTGATGGGAATACTTCTTCGTTACTAGATAGTAGACGATTTGCTCAAGTTGGTAAGCACCAATTTACAATTGAACTACACTTACTTTACCAGTAAACGAATAACTAATGTGACTTGCCTAACATCTTTCTAAACATAACAGCATTTAACCCAGACATTTCCTTTTCAAATTTATTTAAGATAATGTTGCGTCATAATTCCCTCAGCGTTTCCCAACAACATAACACAAACTTCAGCATCGTCTTCAATTCCAGCATTAGAGATAAGACAATTGCAATAAATAACTTTCACTTTACCCTAGGATAGCTTTTGAATCCGGTAAATTATGTCTTTGACGCTTTCTACAAGTTTATAGAGTCCAATTTATGATATTTTTAACTTTGAGGAGATACCTAGTCGTTGCTGTGGATTGGAAACCTCTATTGATATTGATATTTATTTATTTATGAATATAACTGTAAATATCTTACAAATAATTTAAAAAAAATGTATACAAAAATTTTGACCTCACATAGAAAGGCCCAAGTTCACGTTCACGTGATCTTCCACTCTCGCCCAATACTGCTTTGTTGGCTCTGCTACCATTAGAGATACTTTGATGATCTTCCATCAGTGTACTTGCCATATATGGCTTATTTGTTTCCAGAGTGAAAACTTTGTGAATAAATATATTATGTCATGTTGACATTTTGAAAAATAATGTTTTTTATCGTAAATTTCCTTCATTCGATCTCTATCCATGTAATTCGGCTATTTTACGTCTCAGATAATTCACATAACATAGCCTGCCTTTCTCTAATGGGTAGCCAAACTTGAAATCCCAAGGAATGAGTAAAGTAACTATGTCCGGATGTTTTATACCGTGCAGATCTGTTAACAAAGGAAACGCTATCTTCGTTCGAAAAATATTTCTTGGTCCGAATGAAGATCCAATCGAACCGATATATAAACTTCGTAACCAGTTTTTCTGCATTTATTGATACTTCTTGGTTTGGTTAGAAGTATGGATCGACCAATTTATCTTTTTATCATTTTATGTGGATTCTGTTAGATCTCATTTATTATGAATCTCTTCAATAGCTAATATTCTGATATTACGAATGATAATCTATCTCCGTTCTTTCTAGCACCTTGAATCTTTACAATATATCTCGTAAGCATGTTATTTAACACAAGAGAATATAAATGAGCGCAGTACATTTTCAATTTTCAATTGCATTTCATGTTGGATTGGAATTATCCTTCTTTATTTCATCAGAGGATTGTAAATGGGAGCTCCCTCCTGATCCCTTTGGATCTCTTCTATATTTCAGCCTTTTTACTCTAGTTCGTTTTATTAACTTTCCTATAATATTCTGAATTTGGTCTCCGTAATCAATAAAGCATTTGAGTTCCTATGAATTACCTCAGCTCAATGTTCAATATCAAAGACACCTGAAGCCTTCGACTTGCCGAAATGTTCACCGGAAGATTAATTGCAACTCTCTTTAATCACTAATATTTTGTTCCTAGGGATAACATCCTTAACCTTTGAACCTCTAAAGCGCAGTTTTAAAATTATCATATTTTTAGTATTTTTCTCGTCGCACTAATTACACTGTTTTACAGAGTCTCCAAAATTTGAATTTAAAATAGAAAAGAAAGAAGCGTTATAAATTCTAATTTTTTTATACATTTAAAACTATATCTTCATATACTTTTTAGACATAATCATATATTTCAATACAAAAGGTAAATCTAAAAGTTCTTTGAGTAAATTTAATACATTACTTTGAAATTACAATAAATTTTATTCAGTGAGAAAACAGTATATGTCTTCTGCATACCACTTCTTAGAGATTTCTGAGAGGTATACATTTTGAACAAGATCATTTGATCAATCAATAATTGGTGAACTGTGGCTGTGTTTCGCTTGGGCTGAAATCAACCGAAATCTGCATTTGGTTAATGGTTTTAGATTACGGCAATATACGGTTAGAATAATAACTGAAAAAAGGGAAACAAAATAAAATATATTGTTTTTCCATGTCAAAGGTTTAGATTTTTTCTTCTTATTTTTGCATTTAGTAAAACTTTTGATTGTGATCGTAAAAAAATAAACATAATTTGTAGACTTTACCAAATTATAGATAACAAAATATATTAGTTATGTGCCACTTGCAACCAACTGCTGAGAGACGTCAGCATGATCTGTAGCAAATTAGAAGGGTCCATGATGTATCCTGATCACTACCTTTAAATTCTTTATATAATTTGAATACCTTTTTTGTCAATCGAGTGAAAATTTTTCTATTAACATACGTTACCTTACTATAGGGCCCGGCAGAGAAGTATGACGTTTTTGAAAAAATCATAACTCAGAATTATATCAAAATTTTATTTGTTTAAAAGGTAGGTGTGGTTTTGCCAAATCGTATCAATATAAAAGAAAAGGGTAAAAACATTGATGTACGAAAATAGTGTCATCTTTTCCACACACTCCTAAAGTCGAGTTGAGAAGTTGTTCACGCATCCTAAAAACATGTTGGCCGGAATCGCTTGAATTTCTCGGCTGATAGCATTGGACAGCTGATCAAGGATCCATGATATCTCAATAAATAGGTTCTTCTAATGTCAAAATGAGCGAGCATGCTGCATTGCCGATCGACGTGGACTTGCTTTCATAGCTGTCCTCACTCGAGCCATATTTTCAGGGGTTCTTTCTCAACCTCGAGATACTCTAGGCTTCAACGATCCTCTAGTAAGGAGATTCTACACCCACTTAAGGATGGTGTTTCGCGTAGGAACATGACCTTGCTTGTATTGTGTTCGAAATCTGCGTTGGGTAGCAACCACAAATTACCCAGTTTCAATGTAAGCGTCGTAAACAAATTCGCTTTGTTCTAGCGTTCACGGTTTAATAACGACTAAACTAAACAAAATATCAAGCATTCCGAAAACGTTAGGTTCCCCCTGCGCTGAGCTATATGCGTTCCAAAAACGTCATACTTCTCTGCCGGACCCTGAATAATCATAATGTCAATGCAGTATACTAAGTTTTATGATGACTGGGAAATTGTTAAACGGTTCTGTTTTTGATTAATTCATTAGATGCAAAAATGTTGATGCTTTTACATTTCTTTTGTTATTTTTACTTGTTTACTATGTTATAATATTTTAGAAACCAAGACTGTTTTACATATTCTACAACAGAAATTTAGTTCTATAAAAGTACACATGTTGGTCAAAAAGTTTACCATATAAGGTGGTTGGAATACTCTTTCTGATCTAGAATTTCTGTTTAACACTCTTCAAAACATGTAGAAACAATTTTGTTAACAGGAATTTTAACGCAGAACAGAATTATAATGTTTGGTATTAAATGTAAACATAGCCTTCGTTGGTAAGTCTTATAGTTATAGTTCTAAACTTTTCTACTAATAAGGTTAACAATCTTAAAATAACAAACCCTTGAATAAATCCCATTATTTTAACAAAAAACTGAATCTAGGTTGTTTTTGTTGTTTATTTTCATATTTTCAAGAATCATATCGACAACTTCTACATTAAAAGCCTATATTCTAAAGTACAACCTCTTTGATGTACCTAATAAAGTTTTAATTGTTTCTAATCTAATTTTAGAATATTAATTAGAAAGTTTTATATTAATATTAATTAGAAGGGGCGAATGTGGCCGGCATAAAAAGGCGAAGAAGGTGGAGATGATGTATGTAGAAGAGTGGTTACAATGAGGTCTATATAGAGTAACAGGTACGTGAGAGAAGAGGAAAGGTGACTTTGGCAAGGCCGTGATGCGGGATGGAGGAGAGAGGAAGGAAGGAATGGATGGGCGAGGGATATGGAGAATATGTGCTGCGTGAGGATGGGATGGGGTCATATGGCAAAGGAATGGGGGTGAAAGAGGATTTGGTCGCTGGACGAAGAAGCGTAAGATAGCAGATGAGAGAAGATGGGGTCAAAGTGAAGATATTGACGAGACCGGGTCGGGAAAGAGGGATGAAGAAGAATACAAGTAGTACTGAAGCATGTATTATAGTATTGTAGTATAGAGTGTATTAAAATGCCAAATAAGGATTTGTATGTATTTTCTTTTTGTTTATCTTTTTCAAGTTTTCTCGTCTATTTCTGAAAAATATCTAAACAGTTTACTATTTTTTTAACAATTTCCATTTATACTTTGCCTACAATTTTAACGCTATACAGGGTGACTGACGAAAAACCTTTGGTGCTGTATCTCGCTTATTTTTGATCCGATTTGAATAAATAAAACATCAAATTAAATTATTTTTAAAAGACTTTAATATGAACTGTACTGATATTTTTTCTTGCATCCAGTTTTGACAAAAGACGATCAACTTTTTTTTTTCAAATTGCACTGTATATATATTTTGTACTGATCCGCAAGGAGATTTTTTTCTGAATCTAAATTTGTAAACGATTTTATCCATTCATCAAAACAAAGTCGAGAAATTGAGGATTAAAAAAAAATTAAAAATCAAATACCCATAGTAAACAATATACAGAGCCTATTCCAAATGTCAAAAGTGACAGTGTCAGTCGTTGGTACAATACTGCAATGATTTTTAATAATTTCATAATAAAAATGTTGCAAGATTTCAAAAACTGAAAAACGATTTCTGTAGAAGCACAAAATTCTAGTACAGTGTTTGAAATATTGCAACATTTTAATTATGAAATAATTAAAAATCGTTGCAGTATTGTATCAATGGCTGTCACTGTCACTTTTGACATTTAAAATAGGGTCTGTATATTGTTTACAATGGATACTTGACTTTTTATTTATTTTTTTAATCCTCAATTTCTCGACTTAAGTTTGATGTATGGATAAATTTGTCTACAATTTTATATTCAGAAAAAAAATCTCCTTGCGAATCAATAAAAATATATATACAGTGCAATTTAAAAAAAAATGTTGATCGTATTTTGTCAAAAACTGGGTGCGAGAAAAAATAACAGTTCAGATCCTATTAAAGTCTTTTAAAAATGGTTTAATTTGATGTTTTATTTATTAAAATCGGATAAAAAATAAGCGAGATACAGCACCAAAGGTTTTTCGTCAGTCACCCTGTATAAGCAAATTATTTTAGGAAACAAATAAACAATTTTTTTTTTCTTACCAAATTTCAGTTTTTTCTTTTGTAAAATTTCGACTTTTTTCGTTTTCAATTATTTCAAAACAAGTGTTTTAGTTTTTTTACTGCTAAAAATTTTTACTTCTAAAAAAAAATAATTAATTAAAGTGTTGATTAAAACGCTTGATTTTGTTTCACTTAAGTAAGTCAGCGTTTTAATCAACGATAAATAAATAAATAGAAAAATGTTTCACCACGAGCCCTCAATTGTTTTTATTTTGCAATTGTTATTTTTTTCAAAGATTCAATAGTTTTTTGTTTAACAGATTTTTTTAGATAATTGTTTATTTTTTAAATTTTCATCTCCTTTAATAATAATTGTTCTTATTTTAATTTTAAGTTTTTAACTGTTTTATTGTAAATTTTAAATTGGGTTTGGCATTATAAATGTAATGTTATGTTACTTTCAATGAGTAAGAGCCTAAAGTCTTATATGATGTTATAAGATTATACACATAAAATATGAGCCAATGAACCAATTATTAATGTATAATTTTTATCATTTTATATTGAATATATAACATTATATTACATTATATAATTATTCGAGAAGATTCTTTTCTTAATCTTTGACATCCATAGTTACGATTAAGGCATGAAATTTATTAGATATGATTTTAAAAGCATGATTACTTTTCAAAGACAAAAATATTATGATGAACAAAAAAATGTCACTAAACGAGAAACAATTTATATTTGATTCGATATTTTGTGTTTATAATGTCCCGGTTGAGTTACCATCTGTTTTAATGCAGCAATAAATAATAACTTGCACCTAATTTCCCGTTTCGACAACGCTGATTTTACTATTAATAATGTACATGCAATTTCGTTTTACTGTTTCGTAAATGTGTGTTGTGGCATTGTGTTAATGGCCCATCAAAGTGCACTGAGAAAATGCATTATGTAAATTTTTGACAACTTTCAATAGCTTAGCTAATATTTTCATACACTGTATTAACATAATATATGTAGTTACTAAAGTAATAATTACTTATAATTTTATAAAAATACGTAGTTCTTGATTTTATTGACTAATGTATTATAGACTTTAATTATGAATGAATAGGTTGTTTCAAATATTTTTAAATTTAATAACAATAATATTTAATCACGTTCTTCTTCTATTTTTTTAATATGTAATTGAAATGTTGTAAAATGACAAGTGTAGATATGTTTAAATTTCGATAAAAACAACTACTTTCAACGTTTGCACGTATACCTATTTAGAGCAAAATCAATAAATGAAGGCATTGGTTTCACGCCACAAGTTAGATGTTTTATAGTTTTTATTGTAATTTATAACTATACAAGTACACGATATCGTTTGTTTCTGTTCGGCAGCGAATACTGCTACCGCTTAAATGTTTATTATGGTTTTTGTGATGTCGCAATAAAAAGAATACAATATGCTGAATTGATTGTCTGATTGTATTTCGATTTTTTCTTCACTTTATATGAATAAAACTATGTAAGTATTTTCAAAAATATATTGTAAGACGCTACAATTGTTTCGCCACACTGTGGCTTCTTCAGGCGAAGAAATGGAAATAATTCAGGTATTGTTTTTAGAAAACTATGCACACTGCAATACATTTTAATTTATATCGAGTATTTTTGCAAAGATTTACAAATATAATAAACAATAATATTTTCTTTTATAAGAATTTATGATTAACTTGAGTAACACGTAATTATTCAGAGGTTATTTCCTGCACTGAATATTTTGTCTTTATCCTTCACTGATTTTTGTAAATACGCTTTGTTTCGAAGATATAGAGCGAACTAAATTTTTGACAATAATAAAATGTTATTACCAATAATTAAATGTAAAGTTGCTTGATGTACTATAATTGCTGAAAATGAGTACCTCCAGCTAGGATGCAATAATCTAATCTTCTCCTCATTATCAGCCGAATTGTGTTACATCCAGAAATTATCCGATATCGCAAGGCTTTCACATTTCTACTGGAGGAGTGTAAAATGCTAAATTTAGATAGCCCGGTAGGAAATAATCCAGGGGGTTTAAGTCCGGGGATAGAGCAGGCCATTTGCGAGGTTCACCTCGACCAATCCAGCGATCTCCGAATGTTACTGTTAAAAAATCACGAGCAACCACACTAAAATACGGTTGTGAATCGTCGCACATAATCCACATTGCATTTCTTGTTGCCAATAGTATATCCTCCAGAAACTAAGGCAGCTACATCTCGCCAGTAAATCTTTCAAGTAAAAATACCGGTCCAATTAGCTAATCATTCACAAATTCAACCCAAACGTACAACCAGAACTGATGTTAAAAACAATCTTCAAGTATCTCATGTTGATTTTTTTCAGCCTACACAAAGTTATTACAAAAATTCCTTATTGCATTTCTGGAAAAATCAATTTATCGGTAAAAATAATCATTGTCAGTAGTTGAGAAATTTAAAGCAATGTGTGTAAAAGCCATTGATAGAATGCAATACCCAGATGAAAATCAGCAGGAAGAAGTGCCCAAATGGGTTATATGTAATATAAGTACAACAAATAGTCTAAGAATTTTCCAAAGAGTTCTATTACTTACTTACATTCAGAGCATTCGCAATTTTTCTCTTCCACTACTACCATTCTTACTGTCAGCTTTCCTAATCCTCCATTCGTTTCAATGTGCCTGTTTCATGAAGACGTTGATGAATACTATCAAGAACATTACGGTTAGGAAATCGTTCAATATACAGCCGACTAGCTTGTATTGAATTGCCTCCAGCAAGTCGATAAATGTCAGTCATCTCGCCAATGCTATAGCGATTCATGAACTTCACTAACAGAAGTTCATCAATTAAAGACAGAAAATAAACGTAAAACAGCCAAACGTCACACAGTCTCAACAAGAGACAGACACCAAATGATCAATCATGAGAAGTATTCAATTAAAATAAACGTTTAAACTACATTTGTTATCGATGTTTGCACTTGCCAGCTGTTAGTTAATAAAAGTCTTTCTTAATAATTAGATTGTTGATAAAAGATAACAACCCATTAGAAAATTGTGCAGAAATGGTTATGTCGAAACAATTTTTCGTCCTGCTTCTTAGAAACAAAGAGGGTTTTCAAAAATAATGAGAGGACAAAATATTCTTAGAATAGCCCACATAATTACCTCTTGAATTTTTTGCAGTATGTTTAATAAACACCCTGTATAAAACTTGGTGGGTTGTTTTTTTATCATGTATCAAGTCGTCAATAATTGATTGTTGATATTTTTTGTAGTTGTCGCTTTTATTTAATTGATGAAATCTCCAGAAGAGATACAAAATTTGGCAGATAATAATATGTCAGTTCTGGTGGAGTGATGAATTCGAAATACAGGGAGATTTGCAGTTTGATTAGCAATTTCACAATTTCATTATCAGTAATTTCCTATGGCTGGAAATACAATATATGTAGAATTAATACTGCAAATTCTTAGATAATTATAACGTATTTCTTCAGCAAGAATTGTTTGCAATGTTCCCTTGAAATCAGTGAAGATTACTTTACTTACTCTTGTTAGGCTCAATTTATAAAAAGGGGTCAGATATTCCTTAATGGCACCAAGTTACGCAGTTTTTAATAAAAACGACAAACTTTGATCCATCTGTTTGCTGTATGAACATTGTTCGGAAGAGAAGTTGTTAGCTGAGAAGAAGGTTAAGGATGTTTATTATAGGGCTCATATTACATTTTTGGGATAATTTAATATGTAATGTTATAAGATTAATGAAGAATATCCAATAGAGTCTGAGAAGAGTAATTTTATCCTTAAATAAGAGATTTTGACCCATATAGTATAATATTGTGCCGTTTCCGGGTAATGAGTCTATGTAGTAAAAGGAAATGATGATATGGTAAAGGGGGATAGTAACAAGCATTAATTACCAGTTTTCTTGAGTAAAATGTAACATTTTCTATTTTATATATTTCGTCTGGCAGATGAATTTAATAAACGTTCTCAATGAGTCTGTTTCTTTCTATTTAATAACTTATCTTCAATAAATGTGAGTACGGCTTAAATTATACTTTTCAGAAAAATAAAGGAATAAATTATTAGTCAAAAATATTTTTCTGCTGAACTTCAAGATTGGATGTACTTGGAAAAGTAGTTGGTAGTTAATAAGCTTGTTTTTAGATAATATGATGTATTTTAAATCTGGAGAGAAATCTGTGTTGTTGGAGAAAATATGAATGCCCTAAAAGACTACAATTATACAGAACTTGGACGTTTTTCTCTAGAGCAAGCGCCAAGTTTAAGGCCACTTGTTCTAATTAAATGTGGGGAGAAATTTTTGAGAAATTATTATTGAACTGAAGAGATATTAGGTAATTTCAAATTAAAACACTTGTTTAGTTTCATATTGTAATATTCAGTTTCCTGACACGTGTTTCGGTCAATGACGACCATTCTCAAAGGAATTACAAAAATAACTTTATAATATGAAACTAAACAAGTGTTTTAATTTGAAATTACCTAATATTATAATTTCGTTTCATCAAGAGTGCAGTGAAGAAAGTATATACCGAACTGAAGAGAGTTTGGAATATGGTTGTTGTCAGTTATCAGTCTATTGTAGTTTAAACTTTATAATAAGTTCAAATATCCTTTCTACAACATATGTAAGGCCATCGGGTGGTTTCTGGAAAAATAATTGGGATTATTATTTGGTAATCGGACAAATAACCTAGTATTCCCAGGACTTAGAAATGATGTATGTATGTAAAGTCTCGTTATAGAATTTGCGAACAGTAAGGAACGATGGAGTGAAAAAGTGATCCCTCTTCCAGTCTGAGTTAAATATCATTTTCATTTTGAAAAGAGGAATGTTTTGAAACAAATATTATCATTGTGCATTCGTTTTCTCACGGGATCTATAATGCAAGAGGAGGTATGCGTTTTCTAATAATAACTTTAGTGATAAAGATAAGGGATATGAAGAGTTTGAGGTTTTCATATTTTGAGAAATGAAAGTTTGGGTCAAGTTAATTTGATTAGAACTAAAAACACTTGGTTTGTTATTTATTACTTGTTCTTCGGCTAGTTTTGACAATATGTCATTATCAAGGAGTAATGAATCGGAGAAGAAATAATATTTTTTTTGTGAAACAAACCAAGTGTTTTTAGTTTTAATCAAAATAGTTCAATAATGTTTCACCACGAGTTAAGTGAGCAATTCATTAAGAATTGAGCATGAGGTGACTAAGAAGTGGATTTTTTTTAAGAATAAGGATGCTTCCAAATTTGCTTTTTTTGTCTCTGAAATTTTTAGCAAATATGGTCAGAATAAAAATAAAAATTAGTAAGAAGATAGATTGCAAAGTATGGTCAAAGAAATTATACCTGTCACAGCAATTTGCCTTGTGTGACCATGTCCAAGGTAAGTGAGTTAAACATTGAAAGATAGGGTAGACATATTTTTCTGAGACATTATGTGTACAGTTATTTTTCTTCTGTTAGCATTTAACCTAGGAAAATTGAAAGGCCACTATATTGCTATTCATCTTAAATGTCTTCGCTGTAATCATTAATTGCAGCAATTCATAATAAAACAAAATAGAAAAAAGTCAGGCCACCAATGGTCATATTTCAAAAGTACGAATAGTAACACTACTCGGAAACTAATAACAATTGGAAATATTACGGTACTTCTGAAAAAAGATCTGTTCTCATCTAGAAGGGTATATATTAAATCTGGGTAAACGGAAGCTAATTAACTCGTGGTAAAATTATAACTTAACAAGGCGAGGTAGAAAACAACATTCAAGCTTAGTAGTAATAAGATGATGTCTAAAAAAACTGATTCATTTTTTCAATTAATATAAAAGAACTAGAAAATAAGTTTTTGAAAATAGACTATTTGAATGACATCTTTTGATTGTATTCGCTTTCGAAAAGGGCCTAAGAAAGTTAACAATTTGCCTAATGTGATTATTATTAAGAGCTTAACTTATCAAATTCGACAAACACAATCATAAGTTAACAAATACTTAGAAATCATGGATAATTAAATAGCATGAGTTGAATCTAGGTGCCTCCTTAAGATGCTTCAAGAAGCCTTCAAGGATGACTGCAATTCAACAGCAGCGATTGGCACTCATAATCATCCCAACGACCCAAGAAAGCTCGAATAAGCAAGTCTCGCATCAAAACGATACTCATTGTTTTTGTTGTTGTTTCTGAAGTCCGGGGAAGTGTTCATTTTGAGTTTGACCCGCAGAAACACCCTCATGGTCCCCCAGCCCCCCTACAGTCCAAACGTAGCTCCGTGCGACTTGTTTTGTTTCTCCGATTGAATAGAGAGCTGAAAGGAAAGCATTGTAAGTCCGCAGAAACCGTACACAAGCGTTCCTGAGAGATATTCCCGACAAGCAGTTTGAGGGTGTCATCCAGGCATAGCAGACACGTTTCCTTAAATTTATTGATGCTGGGGGAGAGTATTTTTAAATATTCCATTTTGAAATTTGTACCGGTAAGATCAATAAATATATTTTCCCCAGAATATGCACATTACTTTTATAAAGGACCCTGTATTTCTAACAGGAAAGCTCATTTGAATAAGCAAGGGAAATTTTTGCATATAGATACACAAATACAAACTTTACATTTTCACATTTTTTAATAACAATAAAAGAGTCGTTTCAAATCTAAAAACATTAATTAGTTTTATTTAGTAATTGGATAAAAGCGGTTCTAAAAATCGATCTATACAAGTATTACATTTAGTGGACCGTCATTATAATAAACTTATCATTAAATTATTATTATTATCAGTAAGTGGGGTATACTGTTAACCTAGTAATTCTGCATAGTTCGGAATGATCATAATAAGGATGTACTCTTAGAACTAATAGAAAGTAGCCCAATATATTAAAGAAATCGTGATAAAATTAATTTTTAGCGATGTGATGAGATTGTAACGCTAGTGAGGATATTGAATTAAATAATGGTTTGGCAAGTGAAATAACTAGAAACCATAAAATTAAATTAAGCTGTTTCGCAAATTATTCATTACGATTTACCTCAAAGGTACTTCATTAGTTAACCTTCTGCTTAGAAGCTGGATTGTCCCAGTTAGGTTATGACCTGTCCTTCTGCATAATATCTTCGCAGCACAGGTCTTTCTTGCAGCTATCTCAAGTCCTAATGTGTGTAGAACTTATTGACATGAGTTTACAAGCATGCATAAGAACCTACTAGAAAGTAATTTAATAAATTGTTATAGATTTGGTTGATAAGTACCATCGTTTTGAAATGACAATATCTAACTGGAAATGTTCTTTGAATTTTCAAAATTTTCTTTTGTTAAGGGAGATATTATATTGCATTCCTTCAAGCAAAACGGAATTTAAAAAAACAGTAGAAAAGAAACAATAAAAATAAACAACAAAGCTGATTCTGGAAGGAATACATGTTCACATAAATACTGCATAAGACAGAACAATTAAAAATATTATTTGTTATAAAAACCTTATGTAATTCTATCACTTTCCTCTTTCTGTTAATATCTGTCACTTATTTGCTTGCAGATAATCATGATATTCTCACCTGTTAAATGTTATCTGTCTTCTCTGATCTATTATATCTAATTTGCTATCTATAATCAACTATATGTCATCTCATTGTTTAAATGTGAGATGATAATGATTGTTTGATTCTGAAATTCTTTCTAACATTGTTAACAAATATGAAACTAAAACTATTCAATCGAAGATTATATTTAATTTTTCTTTGAAAAGTATACATTTTATTTTATTTCATAAAGATAAATTAATACAAAAACAAAAAGCACTTATCCTCTTTGGGCAAATATCAAATATGTTTGAAAAGCTCTTATGTTCTTTAGAAACCCAAAAAGGTTTAAATTTAAAGTGTTATTTGCAAGTCTTTTTTAATTTGAAAAATATAGATGGCCAAAAACCCACAAGGTTATAGAATTCATTTCATAAAACTTCATAAAACATTGTAGTTCGGAGTGTATCCTTTTGTTCACATTGTTTCGAAGCCACAATTGCCATAGTACCATTTCATAAAACTCATTAAAACAGAGCTCGGAGGAAATCCTGTTGCTAACATTGCATCGGAGCCAAGATTGCCATTGTACCATACTGTGGACAAATGATTCATAAATCAAAGAGTAAGTGGTCAACAATCCATAATAAATTTGATAGTTAAAAGATGATATACATACGAAAGCAAGGTTTTTAAAAAATGAGCGTCTAATGCAAAATTAAATTATTGATTATACTATTTTTTACTATTATCTCATAAATTTTCAGGTTTAAATAATATACAACAAAGTTTCGCACACACTCACAATATATGTTTATATATCAAAAATGCATGCTTTTAGATAGATAATGCAATTCTGATAATGTTTAATAGGCACATTTCTCCTCGGCATGATCAGAAGGGCAGGAAATTGAATGAAGAGATTTTATAAAGAAAATTTATGAGCGCCATCTTTTAAACCCAATATATTTAGGTTTTTCATCATCTGTATTTTATTAAAGAATTATAATGCAAGAATGTAAATTTTTATCAATTGTTTTAACTATTTTCTTTATAAAATTATGAGGTGAATATTTAAAAACTTAGTGAGTTATCCTATAAACGTATTTAGTTCTTCAGAGTAATTACGAGTGAATGATATTTTAAATATTTGTTTGATCTGCTACTAATATAATTGTATAAAGCAGATTTGACAATAAACATTATAGGTTAGGTTTTAAATTCGCATTGGTAATATAATCTTCATTAATAATATTTGTTATCAATGCCTATGAGGGTTATCATAAGATAATAATTTTATGTTTTAATTATGTGTATGATTTAATTTACAACTAACACAAATAATAGCTTAGATACTTCAACAGTGTTAGGGTATCAAAGTCATCTTGTCTAGAAAAATGTATATAACAAATACACAGAACAATACAATATTTTTTAATAATTGAAATTGTATATATAAAAGCTGATTTGAAAAATTGTCTATTATGTGATGTTAATGAATGAACAAAACATTTTATTTATACTTTTTTGAATGTATCATGAAATAAACAGTCAACCAATTCTAATTTTATTTGATATAAAAAAGTAGATTAGTTTTGAAAAATGGAATTCCATGGCTTAATTAACAAGTGGTTTGGGAATTGATAAATTTGATTTGATCTATATTGAGCATTAGGCACACTGGCTTTTATTATATCATATAACAAAAAACATCCTATATTGAAATTAACACGATACTATATCTCTATTTCAAAAAATGTGTTAGTTATTTGGATTTAATTATTTTAACTATTTTAGAAATTTCAGTAACTTCTGTAAAAAGTATAAAATATACGACTGTTTTATTGTAGATACTGTTAAATTTCTTTTAACATTAATCATCATCTGATATAACAAGTGTAACCTGAAAATAAAAACATATTTTTTGAAATAAGTACACAGAAAAATATCCAACGTATAGTGAATTTCATACATAATTTAAATTTAATTAAAAAACTGTTTACTTACAACAAATAAATGAGTGAAAATTAAGATAATATATATTTTCAATGCCATTTATTATCGTTTACAGACTATAATAAATGTTATGGTATCTGATTTAGAAAATATAATAAGTAAAATATACATGGAGTAAATTAATATATACACAATATATTCTGTCAATTTTTATAAAAGCTTATCTCTCAACAACATTAAATAATTTCTATGTAATCCGCTAAGCTTACATTAATATTGTGCTAACAGCGTAAGTAACGACTATAATAATGTGCTATGCTTATTAAAAAAAATAAACTTCCTCAAAAAGGCATTCACAAAACGTTACAATATTGTTTCATTTATTATAATACTTATAAAAATATCATAAGACAACATTAATATTATTAAAATATATATACATGTATAAATAAATAACATGGATAAAAGTTCACAAATTGTCATTGTGTGGTCAGCGATGTTAAATAAAAAAAAAATGGATTAGTTCAGACTTATAAAATAATTTAAAATGAATATTTTAAATGGGCCCTTCTTATATGGGCGGGAGCGCCCATAACGTCGCCGTCTTGTCTGCGGACGTGGATAAGAAGGAGAATTCGCTCGGATGCCAACGGCCTGATATTACTTTGTCTTGATGCTGGGCTACCACTACGCTTGGTAAGGGTAATGTCAAATCACCTAAAACAATCAAAAAGAATAATGCTTTATTTAACATAATTATCATTAAAAGTATATATAGGGTCAATTCGGAAGAGCGCAGGTGTTTTAAATGTGCCTATATTATCATTAAACTGTATTATAGACAAAGGCCTAAAGCTGCATCCTTATAAAAATCAATTGATATAAGATTAAAGCCTAGTCTAGCCTAGGATGCCGGTCAAAGTGAAATTTTCAAATTGATCTACAGAAGTGGTGACTTAAATTGGCAGTGCATATGTAATAACTGTGGACTTTTTCTTTTCAAATCTACCAATAGACCAACTTCTATGAAAAGAAAAGAAAATATCTATCACAGGGTTATTAAAATTATGACACTTGTTGCGTTCCATGTTTTTATTGGCAGTTTCCTGACACGTGTTTCGAGTTTTTACACTCATTATCAAAGGAGTACAAACTTAATACTGTACTCGAAACACGTGTCAGGAAACTGCCAATAAAAACATGGAACGCAACAAGTGTCATAATTTTAATAACCCTGCGAAATACCAGTTCCATCAAGAGTGTAGCCTAGAAAGTATTAAAATATCTATCACATAATGGTATATTAATTAAGGTCTGAATAGCTTTATATCTAAATACTATATCAATTTAATAAATTTAATGTTCGTACCTTGTAAATCAGTTAATACCAACTTATTGTCATAGCCTCCACTCAACAAGTAGTATGCCGATGGCGAAAACCTTATTGATCTAATATCCGATGAATGTGGTTTGAAGCACTGGATATTCCTTCCGCCTCTTATATCATACAGAACGCATGAACTATCTTCATGTCCGGATACCAACAATCTTCCTGATGGATCTACGCATATGCTCGCAACCGGAGAACCCTGTCTCGTCCCAGGTATTGTTACAGGCGTCACCATATTGACGCAACCCCTCGTCCTCAGATCCCAAAACCGCACAGTCTTATCGTGCGAGCCGCTCACGAACATGGCGCCTCCCCATGTGTACAAGGACAGAATGTGACCAGTGTGGCCGCTCAAGGCCTGGAAGGGCGTTCCAGTCGCACAATCCGTTACATATATCTTACAATCACCGGCTCCTCCGCTTATCAACAAACTCGATTTGTTCGAAGTGTCTTCCAAAAAGCAAAGATCCCTTATTGTCCCATCGTGCATTGACAGTTCCACTTCCTCCCCTTCTAGATTCGATGTGTCGGCATTGAAACGCATCAGTTTCACTGTTTTGTCGTTTGATCCTGTGGCCATTAGGTCGCCAACCGGCGACCATGCTAAGCAATAAATCGATCCTTTGTGATGTTTTGTTCGTTTGAAAAGTACTGTTGGTTGATATGTTTGGTGATCTTCCCTGCAAAATAAATATTTATCAATATTTAGTCTAGCATCATTTATTAAATGTAGCAAATGATTTAAATGAGAAAAAAAAGTCAAACCATATATATTAACTATTTTTTTTTTTCAGATGATATTTACATTTTTTTCTAAAGCAAATTTCCTATATTAATCTATAGAAATATATTCCGTTAAATACTTTACAATTAAGTATTTTTTACAAAAAATATACAATATATAATATTTATTGGTTCAATTGATCTAAATGAATTGAATGAAAAACATACAGTTTAATGAAATGTCATTAACAGTAAAAAAATATAATGTGTAACTAAATGCAGTTTTAAAAAGAGGTGAAGTTAGAAATAGATAGGAAGATGAATTAGAAGAAACTATTGCTAAGAAAGATTAAAATAATATTGCATAGTAAGTTTTTTTTCTGTACATAGGATATTTATAAACTTTAATGAGTTTTAAAGTTGGAAACACCTATAAGTCCAGAAACTAATATAAGATACATGTAGTATAATGAAGGTACAAATTTTCTTTTTGATGAATCAAGGTTGTAAAATCCTCTCATAAAAAGTTATATCGAAATCTAATGAATTAATATAATGATGCAATTATATTAATAAATAAAAGCATTTATTAAATTACTACGGATTTATGTAATTGAGTAAATTCCGTAGGATTTCCTAAAGAAGAAAATCATTACAGCAACCGGAATGTATTGTTTTTTTTACATTCTATTATTGTTTAACACATGAAAAATTTGATACAAGAAAGCAATTCGTATTTCCTATGTTAGTGACAATATAATTACGTCTTGGATAACATCCAATCTTTTAATTAAGTAACTAGGAAAACAAAGGTATTACGTAACAAAATGATAATATAAATTTCCAATCTATAGAAATTACATCTACAAATAATTGCCAGCGCTATATCAATCGTTTTCTGAAGCAATCGATGCGGTATTTCCGGTGTTATCGCGGTCGCGGAGAAAGCAGCAAAAATTGGATCGCTTCTAGATTGAATTTAAGTTGTTATCTAGATTAAGAAGGAAAAAAAATCTGGTATTATATGGTTGAAAGAAAATGAGTACATAATGTTCATCATATACTACAAACAAATGTTGATGTTCATGTTAAAAAATAAATCGATTATATTTAACTGGCTTTTATCATTACATAAAACCATGTATATTATTTAATTGATTTATTTAATCTAAGTTTAGAGAAAATGTCTTTATTTAATATATAGTGTTTTCACGGTACATTTGTAATTCATTTGAATCACAAAGCTAAATAATTCCATTTTAATACGTGCGTATTATTTACGGTCGTTATAAGCTCATTGCATACGTAATAAACACTTTCCGCTCACACTTGATGACATTTTTTTGCAAATGTAAATACCAATATACAATTATGTACAATTAATTTTCTAAACGACGCCATATATATTCGCGATGGTTCGGAAAATCTTGTTAGTATGTAAATTATCGAGGAGAAAACGCCTGCCGATCGAATCTTAAATAACGTGTCTTTCTATTCATATAATATTCCGTACACCTTTCGTTATGCAGTAAGATAATTCCTTATAAATTCAAACATTAATAAATCAAGCGTACCTACTTATACCAGGCGTTACATTCCTGGATATATCAAGAATGGTGAAAAGCAGGTAAATGTTTATTTAATATTTATACCATACAACTGTATTGAAAAATATTATAACTAGTTACATAATATATACCAAAAAGATATTTAAGTAAATCGTTTCAACGTGTAGTCGTTTTTAGTCTATTATTAACCTTCAGAAAATCCTCTTTCATTTACAATACTGCTTTTAGTAAATTTATCTTCGATCGAAAGAAAAATTATTTATTAAAAAATACATTTTATATTTCAGTTACTACTAGAAATTTTAATAATTAATATTTCAGTGAAAATGTAATTCGAAATACAAGTTATAATGAAAAAGCTTAAATACTTGACTGAAAAGATACTTTTAGCCAAGGTGCCTCTTGATTATAAATATAAAATACCAATGAATAAATTATATTATTATTACTTTTAGCCAAGGTGCCTCTTGATTATAAATATCCAATACCAATGAATAAATTATATTATGATATTCTTTATGTATCTCTGATATTTTTAAATAAATTCATGTGTTAATTATCTTAATAGGTTTACATTATAAATTACATTTTATGATACAAAATTAAAAAAGATACAAATTGAAAATAATAACTTTAAAATAAATTATTCATGCATTTGCATATTTAAATGTGTTTAGTGTTCCACTCTCATTTTTTTCATGGTGAGAGTGTACTAGATTAATCGGAGAACTAACAAATGTGAATCACTAAATTCGTCACAGTTTTGGAGGAATGGCATAAACTTTCTCAGTGGTTTCGTATGTTTTTTGTAATATTTTTTTCTTCAGTGTATCGAATTTCAGCGAAAATATTGATTTACTAGGAAAGTTTTATATTGCAAACTTAATTTTCTCTTTTATAATATTACATTTACTTGAATTCTAAACGTCAAGTAGCAAATATTGATACTTGATTTATTAAATAGTATCAAACTTTATCATTAATTATTGTTCCCTGTCAACAACAGCCACGGACCGGTTACGATAAATTTTGTAACTCATCAGAATTGCGCAGTTGGAGACCCGGAAATGTGTTTTACTATGGAGTATTTAACTATCCTGGTCAATCAACATATTACCATATAAAGGTGATATAAAGGCCATTATCTAAGAGTAGCACAAAATGTTCGCTGTTGAAAGTTCCCTTGATTTGTCGGTGGATATGCACTCAAACAGGGTTTTAGTGCAACGTTTGGACACTAGATGGCACCTATTTGTTAATATCTATTTTTCATCTAATAAAAAAATAATACAATTATTGAACAAATATGGAGAAACCATTAAGGTGGCATCTATTGTCAAAAGCGTTGCACTTGGTTTTCCTAATTTAGTGTATAACTATCGACAATTACAGGGAATTGCGACAATTATAACAATAATAAATCATGCTAAACCTGTCAACAACACCTACAGACCCGTTTTTGATCTATTTTGGATATCATCAGCGTAACACAGTTAAAGACAAGGAAACGGAATTTTACCTCAGAGTTTTATAACTACACTGATGAGATACAAATTAGATAGAAACCGGTATGTAGCTGTTGAAGAGTCGAAAAACATAATTCAATAATTCAATTTTTCTTTATTTAAAAGTATGCTTCACTATGAATAATAAAAACGAAGGTTAGGGAACTGAGGTATATGATTTAAAAATTGCAATCATTAAGACAGCATCTCTCCAAGACTGCCATAAAAGGCGAAATCGAAATCGGCGCCGCCGGTGATTAGCGAACTTTTTCTTTTTCAATTAATTGAACGACTAATTAAATTAATCGCGAAATTAATTAAGCCAAATTAAAAATTAGAAATCCATTGTGTGTACTTAAAAAGTTTAGAATTTAAATTTGTTAAAATGCAATTTTCACAATGAAAAACATTTTCTGATAGAATGCTTTTAATTACTCTTACGATTGGTGATTTATGTTAAATTTAAACTTATAGGAATATCGTTGTGAATTTTAAACACAAAAATACTGATATTAGAAGGAAACTAAAGAAGAAAAATAAACCATTTTATATATACAGGGTGTTAATACTAACCCGAAAATGGTAGTTAGAACTCCTTAAAACAAACAACATTTCTTAGTTTCAATTTGTGATTTGGTGCTCCGGTTCGGAGTTATTAATCTTATTTTGTTTCTCTAAAAATCGCTATAACTCTCTTATTTAAAGAACTATTTTAAAAAACCAAAATGTTTTAAAAGTAGCTTTCAGCTGTCTAAAACATTTGTGTTTACAATTATTTTTTATTGTTTCAAATAACAAAATGGCGACCGATCAAAAATTTCAAATCAAAATATTTTGATAACCACTCCATCGATTTTTGAAAGTAAAACATTAAGGATTTTATAAATGTTTTAATTTCAAGAATCGATGTAGTGGTTGTCAAAATTTTTTGTTTTTAAATTTTTGATCGGTCGCCATTTTGTTATTTGAAACAATAAAAAATAATTGTAAAATCAAATGCTTTAGAGAGCCGAAAGCTACTTGTGAAACTTTTTGGTTTTTTAAAATAGTCCTTCAAATAAGGGAGTTATAGCGATTTTTAGAAAAACAAAAGAACTCCAATAACTCCGAACCGGAGCAGCAAATCTATAATTGGAACTATGAAAAGTTGTTTGTTTTAACAAGTTATAACTGCCATTTTTGGGTGTAACGACTTAGTTAGACTCTGTATGCTTATACACTTTCAACAAATTGAATAAACTTTGCACCATCTTGCTGAAAGCTTATGTCATTGACTAACTATTAATTTCCTATTATACAATACTATATCAATCGCATATGGATTCAACAAATATGTCAGTGTTATTGAAAAAAAGTTATCATAAAACTTATTGTGCTTTTTTCAGAAAATAATATTATTAAAACTAATTGAAATAAAGTCAATATTTTATTCGATTGATTAGATTGGTTTATACGACACGATCCTAAGTTGCTCTTTCTTTTTGTTAAGTTTTTCTTCATTGAGAAAGTTACAAAGCTGCCAAACATTTGTTGCATTTTTGTGCACTTGAATTACAATAAATATAAAAGTGTTTTTTCCAAATAATTTTCTTGTTATCTTTAAAAAAGTACCTTCTCATATTATTTAGTAATGGTAAAGAATTTTATAAGAAGACATATTCTAAAGAACATTTCATCTTCGTAATTTTTGTCGTATAATTAGCTCTTTGATCCTAGATTATAGAATATATAGAAGTAAAGTTTTTAACCAGGAAAATTGTTTCTATATACATCGATAATAAAGATTTTAACTTATTCAAATAGAATTGAAATGAAATTCTTCAGTTGAAGACAGGGAAACGAGTTTCACTTAGGAGTATTTAACTCTTCGGGTTCCCATGATTTGTTGATGGTTATTGACTCAAATAGAGATCTAGTGCAACGCTTAGACAATATATGCAACTTTATTGTAATATATTGTCATAATATTGATATTAATTATAACACAATTAGAAAATCAATGCGCTTTTGTGTAAAATTAACTAAATCTTTTAAATATTGGATTGATGGGGCTGTTGCTTATCGAAACTCCATAGTAACACTTAAAGAAATACTGACGCAGTATATGGTTTCTGAATATTTTCAATATTATTGTAGTATACTAGTTTACTTAAGTTCTAATGTTATACAGTGCACGCCGCTTAATGTGATCACAACGGGACTCGGGGTTTTTGATAACAATAACCGATTGATAATAATAGCCGAAAAACAAAACTTTATTTTAAATAAAAATATATAACGTAACAAACTATAATAACGTAACATTTTGAATTCTCTACAATTATTTGTTATATAACTTTCATGTTGCTTCAATAGTTTATTAGCAATTGGCAAAAAATGTCAAAAATTTCAATTTTTATTTTTTTTCTCGAAAGTTAAGAATTTTATGAAAAATATATTTTAACAAAATTTGATCAGTTTCTCATTCTCTTTAACTTTTGTTCGAAAAGTTTTGTAATATTTTCCATATTAAAAAAAATATCGGAAAAAAACAAAAAACGCCTCGAGTAAACACCCACTTCCGGTTTATGAATGTTTACCAAAAGCTTTTCAGTTCCAGTTTTTAACGATAAAACCTTAAGTTTAAAGTTTCATCTCAATCGGATCAGTCGTTTTTGAGATACAGCACCCACGGACACACAGCCAGACAGACAGACAGACAGACACACACACAGACAAAAAATATTTTTTCCAGAAATTAGTTTAATGGACTCGGGGGACTTCAAAACGGATATTTCCGCAAAAAAAAATTTCAAAAAAAAATCACGATCACAATACTTCCCCAATATATACTTCGTATATAGGGAAAGTAAAAATGATAACATAAACCGAAATCATGATTACTATAAACGAAAATTTTTACTTTCCCTATATAGTATAAAATGGTGATGTGACCATCATAGTACTTTCCCTATATTTTACTCGAAAACTATGAGGTTTACGCAAAAAAACTATTCTTTATAATTTGTTCAGTCTTGAATTCTCTACAACTATTTGTTATATAAATTTCATGTACCTTCAATAGTTTCTTAGCAATTGCCAAAAAATGCCAAAATTTTCAATTTTTAATTTTTTTCTCGAAAGTTAAGCATTTTATGAAAAACATGTTTAAATAAAAGTTGTTCAGTTTTTTACGCCCTTTAACTTTTGTTTGAGAAGATTCATAATATTTTGTATATTTAGAAAAATATCGGTAAAAAACAAAAAAACGCCTCGAGTAAACATCCACTTCCGGTTTATGAATCACTACCAAAAGCTTTTCAGCTCCAGTTTTTAACGATAAAACCTTAAGTTTAAACAGACAGACACACACACACACACACACACACACACACACACAGACACAGAATTTTTTTTTCCAGAAATTAGTTTTTTGGGTTCAGGGGACCCCAAAACGGATATTTCCGCAAAAAAATTTTTTCAAAAAAAACAATACTCCCCCTATATACTACGTGTATAGGGAAAGTAATATAGGGGAAGTATTGTTTTCGTGCGTAAAAATGTCTGTGGGCGCTGTATCTCAAAAACGAATGATCCGATTGAGATGAAACTTTAAACTTAAGGTTTTATCGTTAAAAACTGGAACTGAAAAGCTTTTGGTAAACATTCATAAACCGGAAGTGGTTGTTTACTCAAGGCGTTTTTTTGTTTTTTCGTCATATTTTTCTAAATATGAAAAATTTTAAAAAACGGACTAAACAAAAGTTAAAGGCAATGAAAAACTGAACCAGTTTTATTCGAACATGTTTTTCATAAAATTCTTAACTTTCGAGAAAAAAAATAAAAATTGAAAATTTTGACATTTTTGAGAATTGCTAATAAACTATTGGAATTACATGAAATTAATATAACAAATAATTGTAGAGAATTTAAAACTGAACAAATTATTAAGAATAACCCTTTGACGTAAACCTCATAGTTTTCGAGTAAAATATAGGGAAAGTACTATGATGGCCACATCACCATTTTTGTATGTAGTATTACACGTTCGGCCCGTTCTTCGCAAAAGTGATAACAATATCCGATTGATAACATTATCCGTGATTCTAATAAGCGGCGTCTACTGTATTTGAATTAACTAACAATAAAAACACAGTGGCTACAAACATCACATACAATTTTTTGTACATAAATATGATTTGCATACCAAACATTGAATAATACGAGAATACGACATTTTTCACAAATACTACTTAATTGTTTCTTTTTTCTTAAGTTTCGATCCCAATGTTGTTGTGCTAATAACTGAGAACCTATTTTTGTAAATTTTCTTTATATACACAATGATGTTATTTCGAGTGATGAGGTAGAATAATTAAATAGATGCCAAAAATTTATTCCCCAACAAGGTGTCCCTCGAGGCTCTCTTCTATCACCAATCCTTTACAATAGCTTTGTTCATGATATTTATAATCCTGATCCAACCCTGATTACCTAAATCCTTTAGTATTTAGGTAACAAAACTGTTTGATTTTCAAATTGGTTTTATTGTAAACACTACATATGTTTCGCCACACTGTGGCTTCTTCAGGTGAAGAAAATTTTCAGGTGAAGAAAATTTTCTTCTCCTGAAGAAGCCACAGTGTGGCGAAACATATGTAGTGTTTACAAAAAAACCAAGTTGAAAATCTAACAGTTTTGTTACCTAAATAATGAATATGAATTTTCAACGCTTAAATGCCTCAAAAATCAATCAATTTAAATCCTTCAGCTTACCCGCTCCTGTACGCAGATGACACAGCCTTAGTAGTACATGTCCCCACCTTGCAAAAGGCACTCACCACCCTACAAGGGCTGATCGATACCATAGAATTATGGTTCGCAATATGGAGAATAACAATCAACCCTAATAAATCCCACATTCTAATTCCGTTTCATCGTTCACAAAATTCACCATTCAAACTAACCATTCCATTTCACCATAAACTTCTTGCAAATATCTTGGAAAATTTTACCCCAAATTAACATTTAAAACACATTTCCAGAACCTCAAAGCGAATGTCAAGAAAAGAGCACGGTTTTTCAGAAATATAACTTACAAAAATCAAGGCATAACAACAAAAACAGCTGTCAAGCCTCATTCTTCTGCCCTTAAAAATATCCAGGTATCGGAACGATCAGCCCTTCGTACACTAACAAAAATTAGACACCCACTCAATTCCATACTCAATCCATCTAATACCCTCCTATACCAATTAACTAATCTAATTCTCATTGATGAACGCCTTGGAATGTATTCCTCGCCCAAAAATTTGCTACCAACCAACATAACCTAGAGATCATCAACCTTATGTGTATCCCCTGTAATCCCTTTACAACACCTCCATATAAACACCCCGAAATCATCATCTATCAATTAATTACCTCACTTCTCAGTGACATTAGCGATCATGACGTTTGAAGAACAACAGACAGTTAACCCAACAAGACATTAACAATCATGACGTTTGTATGACAGATAATTACAGGCTGAAAGACCGCGGGACGATAGCCGTTGGACAGAAAAGTAGAAGCCACTGTCTCACATTAGAATTTATTTTATTTATTACAAGTATTATATTTTATTTTATCTTTGTTTCTGTAAATAAAGATGTTTAGTAGTAGTAGGTGCCAAAATATTTAATTTTAGTGTTATTTAGTCTATGTGTGTCTGCTTTTTTTTTCTCCTAGCTATAATTTTCCGTCAGTTTGTCAGCAGTGAGACTATCTTGAACATGTTAAAACTACTAATAAAGAATATTACTAAATATCACTGGATTGACTGGACGACGAGGTCAAGGCTAAAGGATCACATGTGCAAAGAATAAAATTGTGTTTCAACAAGACAATACTCACTCAGTTGGAATACGAACGAAAATTAAAGAAATTGCGTTGAAATGAACTGATTTTTTTATATACACTGTGATGTGTTGAAGTCGAACATTTAAATAGGGGCTAAAAAATATTTTTAATAGTTTTATCTAACATTGACGTGTTTGCTTCTTCCTCCTCAAATCATCAATTTTATGCCTGTTCCTTGGTCACATACTAGCATATTTAGAACTATTTATAATAATTTTGATACAGTATTTTCTTTTAATCTATGTCCGTGATTTGTATTCAACCAAGACATTCAGGTTGGTTTTATGAGCTGGTAGTACTCTTTTCAATAAACCAATATTTGATGGTTAAATTCGGGGGTGCCGTAACAATTATCAAGCCATGTCAATAGTATTTTTACCACAAAGAGGTAATCAAAACCCGAAATTCACTTTTTATCATAGTAAAAATAATTTCAGAAACTATAACACAGATCAACAAAATGTCAAGAAATTTTAATAGCATCTATGTTAAATTAAGTTTTTTATGACAAGTATAAGGATTTTTAGTTTGTTATTGTTTTAGGTTTCATTAAAAAATCGTGGAAATAAGTTCAATTGTTGTTTACTAGGTCATTACTTGATTATATTTACAGATTTAAAGACCTTCTATCTCAGCAAATTTTATATTATTATTAAACATTTTCACTATAAAAATGCTATAAGCATTGATATCCGTTTTACAAACAGCCATAGGAATTGATATTTTATCAAATACCTAGAAATTAACACTACAACTACCAACAGTTATTATATACCTATTTCTCCCAAACTGGTCATTTTGACCAGTGTGATATTTAGTTGGAAAAATATAAAAATTCAAAGAAAATAAAATATATTTTATTCTAATATTGCAAGTACATGATATATACATATATTTATTTAAAAAGAAAGTCTTGTGAGCAATTTATGCAACCGGTCATTTTGAGCGGTCGGTACTTCTAGTGTTAAAATAATATTTATGAACTTCAGATGAATCAGTGCTCTACTAGGTTTGAGAAGTTTTTAATTAAACCTACCTAGAAGAATTAAGATTTTTTTGACCAAACTTGGTACAAACATTTAACTACTAAAAGATAGCAATTGATTAAAATTTCGCTTATGTAGATAATTACTTATTTAACATTCAATTTTATGAGGTCCATATTTTGCGAATTTGTGTTCGTTTTTGTTTGCTGTTTTGCGTATGATTACGCCCAACGCAAAAATTACTATGAATTAATAGGGGTCAATAGAGGTCATATGGTTGGTTTGCAGAAAAGTGTTTTTTCGATTAGAGAAGTTGCTAATCGCCTTAATAGAAATAAATGGGATTATATGAGGCATAAAATAAATAGAGCGATCAATGATGCACAAGAGAAACTGGGGCTGACAGAAGATCAAATAAGGTATATGATAACCATCTTCGATTTATGGTTCCGCTTTTTCCAGTACCCGATCAATTGCCGATCTATGGCTGGCTAACGAAGGTCATGCTGTAACTCTTCGAATGGTTTGCCGTAGAATCAGAACTTTCGGCTTGTAATCTTATCGGCAACATCTTTCAGTATCAATAACTTCTCAACATCGTCAGCAACGTTTAGAGAGGTATAGGGTTTAGTATAGGGATTCTGTTTTGGGATGTATGATGGCCGTATGAGGGTCTGACGAAGACATGGGGAACGTGGTGACATGGAATTTGAAACGTGCTATAACTTATAGAAGTAGGTATCGTATCCATTCATTTTCCAACTGATTATAAAAAAATGTTTATTTTTATTATTTTTCTTGCAAATTTTAATCAATTGTCAACATCATGGGCAAATTTATTAGGTATATCATTCATGAATATTTACACACGAAAACGCTTTGAGCCCGCTGGGTGCCATTTTTCAAATTAACCTGTTTGAGTTTCAAAGCAAAATTAAGCAATGTCTTACAGCAATAAGAAGTTTTTGCGTCGATTTGTATCAATGAAGTATGGATCCATCACAACACACCAATCGGCAGTCAGAAACTGGTGAAACTATCAACAAAAAAATATTGCTATGCATTGTTGGATCGATTAGATGACGAGGTTAATGTCAAAGGATTACATTTGTAAAGAAAAAAATGAAAAAATTGAAAAATTGGTCTTTCCAGCGGCTGATTAGTAAAATATTTTACTTGAATGAGGTGGTTATTCTAATACCTATTTTGAAGGACTTGAAAGTGAGCGCTTAATTACTCTAAATTGAGAAGCTAAACGCTTTTCAGTATAGTAATAGATGGAACATTCAAACATTATCACCAGTTATGTTTCCAGGAATGGATTGAGTTTACCCAGTTCTACTTTTATGGGAACTGGAACCTATTCATCAACACTTGGTGACTTTCTTTAGGGTCTGCATAGCTTTTTGATATGTCTTCTAAAACTGGAGAAAAGTCAAGGTGGTATTCATACTCAAACCAGGCAAGGAAGACTACAGCCACGCCAAATCATTTAAAGCAATAAGCCTCACATTGTTTATGATACAAATCTTGAAGAAGATTTGAGATCGGTACCTCAAGGACCATATTCTAAAACGAATCTTCTAAACCTAATCAAATTGTGTACGGTCCCAGTTCTTTTAAATTGACATATTTGTCCTTCAAAGCAAAATTAAGCCGTGTTTTACAGCAATAAGAAGTTTTTGCTTCGATTTGTATCAGAAAAATATGGATCCATCACTATCACACCAACCGGCAGTCAGACTATCTTAATCACGGTCAAATTATTAATAAAAAAACTAGTAAAATATTTTAATTGAATGAGGTGGTTAATCTAATACTTATTTTGAGGGACTTGATATACTGAGCGCTTAATTACCCTAAATGCAGCGTTTATTTAGAAATAAAACACTTTGTTTATTAAAATAATTGTGAAGCTAAACACTTTTTAGCATAGTAGTATTTACAGATCATATACCTCTCATCCTAGCACTTCTCTTTAATTTTAATAGTTTTATGGAAGAGTTAATAATTACATAAGGTTTTTTTACAAGTACAGATAGTATTAAAAACTAATTCTACAGACTGGAATAATGAAAGAGGAGGATGACAGTTATACTGACAAACTCGTGGAGTCAATGTACTTTTAAAAACTCATTTTCCCGACTGCAAAAATATGGAGGAGAGGGATGAACATCAGCAGAAGATTGATAGTCCTTCATACGAAGATTGGAACATAACCACCAACATAATAACAGGACTCGAGACAACCTGGGACATTCAAACATTCTCATCAGTTAAGTTTCCAGGAATGTATGGAGTTTACCCAGTTCTTTGGGAACTGAAACATATTCGTCAACACTTTGTGACTTTGTTTAGGAACTGCATAGCTTTTAGATATGTCTTTCAAATCTGGAGAAAAGTTAAGGTGGTATTAATACCCAAACCAGTCAAGGAAAACTACAGCCAAATAATTTAGACCAATACGTCTCACATTGTTTATGATAAAAATCTTGAAGAAGTTTTCAGATCGGTACATCAAGGTCCATATTCTAAAAACGAATCCTCTAAACCCAAATCAACACGCATATATACCAGGAGGTTCAAGCGAATCATCACTCCACTGTGTGATTGTCCATATTAAGGAGGCATTGGCAACTAAAATTTCGGCATTAGGCCTTTTTATCAAAAAAGAAGGAGCTTTTGACAACTCTTTCATAGACATAGACAAATGTCTTTCAATTCTCTGCACTCCAGTCGTACTTAGTGAGTGGATAAAACAGATGCTAAGCAAAAGGACGGTTCAAGTGTTGATAGGAAACGAAGTTAAAGCGAAGATGGCCTGTGGCTACTCACAGGGAGGAGGATCGTGATAGACGACTTGGTAGGTAAACTCAGTGAATCTGGCTATGAAGGTGTACTCAGTGAACTAATGAATAGTGCCTCCAATATAGTAGAGAAATGGTGTACAAATAACGCCCTCTTGGTAAATAAAACTAAGACGGAGCTGATGCTTCACTAGAATGACCAGAATTTATTTTTTTAGAATCGGCTCTTCTTCTGAAATTAGTTAGAGTGATCGTTGAGAAGTGCTGATGCTAGATATCAGGCCATATGATTGAAGTTTAGAGGTGGCTCGAATCAAAAATATGAATAAAAACCTGAAAATCTGTTTTTTTGGCGGATAAAAATCTGTGGCATTTCTAAAACCCATCACTAACTTGCCGTAATGTACTTTCCCATTCAAAAACTTTATATAGAAAAGGTTTTGATTATTAAACTCATATTATCGACTGTATTTAAAACGCGGCGTGAATTTTTAGATGATAATTTTAGTCAAAATTTTTATATTTCAAGAAAACTTGACGTATAACTTCAGTTGACAGATGATTACACCGCTGTTTTTGGTCTTAAATACTAAATAATACATGTAACACTAACTGCTCGACTTACTGGTACCTCTCACTTTCTGTAACCCGGAATTTCGTCCAGGTGCTCGCTCTGAGCGGCGATTTCAGGATTTTTGGTTTTTTTCATTAAACTTTTATGAAACACATTCTATTAACATATCTCATGTTAAAAATATTCTTTAGGTACTTTATCATTCATTTAATTTAAAAAAAAGGTTAAATTTGTAATTCGGGATATTTTGTACTCATCAACTAAAATTGTACTTAATATATAATAATATGCCTGCCATTGATTTAAAATGTTTCTTTATTCAATAATAAGTGAAATATCAATTTTATAAATACTGTTAAAGCGCTTAAGAAAAGAATAAATCTGTCGGTAAAAAAGTGATCCCGTATACAGCGCTATCCAACTTATTCTATCAGTACTGCGATGACATCAGAGTGTTTACAGTGGCGTAACCACTAAATCAGCACTACTCAGTGTTGTCTGAAAACATGTCACGTTCAAAAGGCAAAGACATTATTTGATCGGGAGGGAAATTAAGTGCATTGGAGATGTCAATCTGCCAGCTAACAGAACACTACTGCAGATTTTATGCTACAATTATTTTTCGCAAAATTGGACAATTCACGAATCAGCTAAAGTTGTTTACATGAAACATCTAAAATTTATACAAACGCGAAAATTAGGGTTTAGTCTTGATAATGTTACGTTGAGCATCGAGACGATACGTCATAAAATGGGCGATGAAAAACAAATTTGCGCCTGACAATACGATGGGACGGGAAATGAATAACCAATATACATCAAGGAAAATACTTAGTTTCGTTTACCTCGACCTGTGCATCACGTGGATGGCTAAAGCCATTTGTTCATTAAAAATATACATGTTTAGATAGCAGTTCAAGTTGTCAAAGAGAGAAGAGGACGGCTTACGCGGGGTGAATATATTTGTTGTAAAGTTTTATGTAAGAGCGTGGTTCACTGCTTCGAATGCGCTATCTAGTCCAAGCAATGATTTTAAGTTTCTGCAGAACTTAATACTTTATAGAGAAAAAAAATGATGTAGTAGCTTCTGCCGCGCTCAACAAATTCGCGAATCATCTTTTTATTTATCCGATGAAGAGATCGGATTGTCGTTATTGGATGAAAATGACACGTTGACAAACAATATTATGTTCGATGTTCAGTCCAAGCGGGTTTAAATCAATTTAAGTAGTACACCCGAGTTAGAGTTCTGGAAAAACCGAGAAATCCAAGACTTGGTTTTGAATCAAAGCGAGTTTCTCGAGTTTCATAATCTACAAGTATTTTCTGAATATTGATCCTAGATTGTAGGAATCAAATGATGAATACAGTAAATCAAAACCATATTCATCACAGTTGCGCATGGTAAATGACATGGTTGAAAGAGCCGTAGAGTTGGCTAAAAAGTTTAACACTTTGATAACGAATTCAGAAGAGCAAACGCAGCACCTATATAAATTTATGCGTAGTCATCAACAGCAATCTAATCTTAGAATATTGAAATATATTTGTGAGAACACATTAAAATGTAAGTACTTGGACTATCTCTCAAAAATTCAATTGTTTAAACCTGACATTGACCACGTTTTGAATTAATAAAGACAAACATTCTGAAATTGTCGCTCAGAGCACCTAGAAGAAAGTGGGAGGTACCAGTAAGTGGTGCAACAGTGTTGCACTTAGTCTTACATGTATTCTTTAGTGTTTAAGACCAAAACAGCGGTGTAGTCATCTGTCAACCGAAGTTATAAATTTTGATTAAAATTATCATCTAAAAATGCACGCCGCGTTTCAAATACCGCCAATAATATGAGTTTAATAATCAAAACCTTTTATATATAATGTATTTAATTTGGAAAGTACATTACGGAAATGCTAGAGATGTTTATCCGCCGAAAAACAAGATTTTTAGGTCTTCATTTATACTTTTGATTTGAGCGACCTCTAAACTTCAATCAAATGGCCTGGCCAGGACTTCTCAACGATCACTCTAACTAATTCTAGAAGAAGAGCCGTATCAAAAAAAAAATCTGATCACCCTACTGTTCACCAACAAAAAGAAATCGAATAGAATGAAGCTGCCCAGGATGTTCAACACCATACTAATTCTGGCTTCACAGGTGATATATCTGAGGGTTATCCTAGATCCTAAATTGAACTGGACTAATAATCTTCAAACCAAGATATAGAAGGCGAGCATGGCGTTCTGACAGTGTCGGAGAGTCACTCAGAAGTGGCTGCACACTGCCGTTGTAAGACCAGCCCTTACATATACAGCAGTTGTATGGTGGCCTAGAATTAAACTCAAAACTGCAACAAGCAAGCTACTGCACATTTAATGTCTAGCATGTATCTATGTATTAGGAGTCGCTAAAGATCTCAACGGCAGAAGTTGCAAAGAAGAAGCGGAATAGGCGGAGCTTATCTTGTTCTCTATCAACATTAAGGGTACATCATGGCCAAAACGACCGACCCAGGAGGTCGGTTTCCCAGTAAAATCCTCAAATAAGTAAAGTGGCTGGGGAGTTACTCCTCCCATCACTGGAGGTGTACAATCATCACTGTGACGTCCTTTTTATCCATATCCGTATGATAAACAAAATTCGAACTGACTACTTGGATTAAATAGTATATATTTTCACTATTGAATTACTATAGCCATAAGTTGCAAACATGTATAACTTGAATTTGAAATAAAAAACATAAGAAAAAGTTCGCTATTAGGTTTGAGAAATTATTTAATCGTAGTAAGTAAGTAAGTAGTAAAAGTTGGGTACTAATTTGCTATATCTAAACTATTCTCGTATACTATTTGTTCACTTTACATTATTAAGAAAAAAAGGGGTGAAAAAATTAAAAAAATAAAAATAATCAAGGCTTATATTTAAAAAAATAGAATTACCTTTCATTAGTTAGAAATGTGGAATAATCTCCATCGAGGTTTGAACCCCATTCACTCCAAAAATAAAGACATATTTTAGTTAAATTATTTTTAACATAATTTGAATCTGGTATCTACTGTTGGGTTTTTTTCCCTTAGTTATGTTGTTATGTTTATTAGATTTTTTAAATCAAAATTAGGGAAAGTTACATTGCAGTTCTAAAAGAAATTTACCTTATGTCGCTTAATTTCGGATAGGAGCAGATCCTGAGTGTCTTGGAGTTCGATCCAACGGCATACAGCTGCCCGCCTGGATGGAACTCGGCGCATCTGACCGCCTGTACATCCTCGAGGGCCGTGACGGCCACAAACCTTGGCCTAGCTGCATTTCCTCCGTCTGCGGCATCGTCCGATGATCTAGGCGCAGGCTGAAAGCATTAATAGGGGTCATTAATGATAAATAATTTTTCTTAATTAGAAAAATTAACAGTAAATTAAAATTGTGCGTGATTATTATTGCGAGCAATTTGAACGATTAAGACCGTAATTACGCCAGGAAGTAAACTGTGACGGGAGCCTAACGGAAACAGGCAGCTGATTTCGTATTCATAAATCCATTAGGTGATGATACAACTTCTCTTAAAATCAACTCTAGCGGAAAAAGGATATCAGGAGAAGTTATTTTAGTTTTAGTTACTTCTTTGGCAAAAGTATAAAAATAATAAAACTAAGTTTTAACTATAAAAATGTGATTCTCTCAGATGACCCTTTAAATATGTGTTCTATTCTGTGAAAAACTATGAAGTCTATAAGATACAAATAAATTTTTAATGGGAAATTCAAAAGTGTTGATTACATTTGCTATGGTTACGAATTTTTGGAGAAGCGTTTTATAAGTATATGTAGTTGTATTACCGATAAATATTATTCAGCCCAACGTTTCTTGTATTTTACCTAAAATATGTATATAACAATATTGATTATAATGGTTAAAGAGCTGCAATACCATAATGTTTCAGAAGCAAGAATCAGTACTCTCACATCTTACAGGTATTGGATAATAAATTATAATTAATTTCTAAGTCTACGATGTTCCAAATAAAATACAGGAAATTATTATTAATAAAATAATTATTTATTGATCATTAATCGTAAATAAATTAATTTAAGCACCTATACAGTATGCAGCATGATAGTTTCTAATTTAAAATTTATATCCCGTTAAAAATCTCAAGTACTCATTCGAGTTTTAATGTTACCCATTTAAGTTTCTATTTTTTAAAAGTGATTATTAGATGACCAGGAAGTTGTCATTTTCGACGCTCAGAGTGATCATTAGCCGGTGGCATCACAGTGAAGAACATTTCTAATTTATGCTGCTGCATAAATTACAATATTGGCTAAAACGCGGTGTTATGACATAGGAAGATGCGTGCGAAAGTGTCAGGCATTTACATAATTTTTTTCCTAGCACCTAATGTTCTCATTTATGTAAAGGTATATGTAACGCGCATTGTGACGGTGGACCAGACAATGAATACTGATCCATATTTCAAAATTATGCTAATAGGTTTGAGACAAGTATTTGGGTCAATAAATTTCAAGTACAATCCTAAATAATTGCAATAAAAATAATATAAACCTAAATATTTAAAATGAGAAATTTAGTTTATACTTTAAAAATGATCGTTACTCATCGAAACACGTGCTAGGCAACTAAATAAAGACCAAACTATGGAACATAACAAGTGTTTTTCTTCGCCAAATTTGCTCATATGGTATCATCAAGAGTATAGCGCAACAAATTAATCAATTACATAATTACATCTAAATTAATTTAATGAGTGGGGGGGGGTTGTCATTCTGTTTTCAGATAAAAATTTACATCAAGCCAAAACAGGATGAACAAGAAGTTAATAATAATAAATACTATTATTATTATTAATCCAATATGCCCACAAAAATGCTCCGAAACAAAAGTTACCTAATTAGATAAATAATTACAACAATTTTGAACGCACATGGAAAGGCATATGTTCACAATTATATAATCTCTTGCCCAGATTACCTGCGTTGACACTGCAGATACTGAAGTTCTGTTTGATAATATTTCATTATTTAATTCATCAAATATGGATTATAACGGTCTTAAAAAAAATGAAATATGGCATACTACACCTATACCGAATTGATATTAGAAAGGCTATCGATATGAGTTTATCCTGTCTTATATTTCTGCATTTTAACACCCTTTTAAAGATTATGATATAATTTTTCCCCGTTTAAAAAAACAAATCATATTTGAAGTAATAAACCCAACAGCAAGAATCACTTATAGGCATTACTATATTAAACTCACTGTCTATATTAAAATCTCCAAGAAATTTTAAAATAATCAAGACTTCATGATGCTGACACACATCGAAATATTATTTTGCAGGACGTTACGAACAATTCCAGCACATCAGTTCGTCGTGTAGCTCGAGAAACATGGATTTCAAAATCTACTATTCACAGAAACTTGAAGAAAAACAAGTATGAGCCTGACAAACCAACAATTGTACAATAACTATCACCGAAGGTTACAGTTTAGCAGGTACCTTCGAAAATGTGAAGATGACAAAAATTTTCTTAGGAAAATACTATGAACAGATGAAACATGATTTACCAATTGTGGAGTATTCAATAGGAATAACTATCATCATTGGTCTACTGAAAATCCATATTTGGTAAATCAAAGAATATTTCAAGCTCGAATTGGTTTTAATGTCTGGTGCGGTTTAATTGTTATGAAATTTTGTTTATATTTTTATTTTTTGAGTTTCTTTTCGTTTTAGATAGTCACTTAATAGGTACTTTCTTTTTTGATTACAATTTAACTGGTAACAGATATTTTAATCTACTATTAAATGAGATAATGCCTGCTTTGAGACAAATTATTAACCCCGAGGACATGCAAAACATCTGGTTCCCGCAAGATGGTTTCCCGGCACAACACTTAAAACGTGCAACATTTGTTAAGAGTAAACTTTAATGAGACAGTGAATTCAAATATTTACCCCTATTGACTTGTATTTATGGGGCACCGCTAAAAACGAAGTGTTTAGTTATGAACCTCCAGAAACTCGGGAAATTTTAGAATAAAGAGTAAGAGATTTCTTTGGATTAGTAAAAAGAAACACGCTACGTAAAGTCACTAACTCTGTTAGAACAAGGCGTCAGAAGTGTGTGGAAGTAGTGGAATCTCTAATTAGGACCTTTCATTATTTTTGAAAAAATAGAACACCTAACATAAACGATAAAGGTAGAGAAGCAATTAAAGTGACACCAATTGTCTACACATTACACCGAGTTCACGTAGGTGTTGACAGAGAAATAATGATTTAGCATAAACGAACTTAAATGTAAAAAGTCTGAGCGCATCCTCTAAAGATAATATTATTCCTCACCAATTTTGTGCTTTTTGAAAGACAATGGTTCTGACGTGGTGAAGATCTCTTGCATATAAAACTCCTTCATACACTAATAGTCAATGTCTATCACTCGTTGGCAAAAATTTAAGGTAAATTTACCATAGTAATAAAATTGGTAAAATAGCCATAAACCAATAGATATAATTATTATACTTACATTAAATAAAAATATTTCTTCTAACTCAAAATTGGTTTATTTGCTTCGTTGTTTAAAGAGCAACATTTAAGTGCCTCTAAAAAGAACCAAAAAACCAAATAAAAGAGTGTATGTAAGTACTAGTAATTGAAAAAAAACAACGTCTAAACAAAAGGTAACCATAAAAAATTAATGAACTGAACATACTTTACATCAAAGATGAATTAAATTGTTTGAATCAATGGAACGCCTAATAATCGTTGTATGTCTTTTTATACGGGATTTTTATTAAATATACGACAAAAATTAAAGAGGTTATTCCCTGGACTATACTAAGAATATTTTGTCAATTTGATGATTTTTGGAAAATCATCAAATTGTTTGTGAACAAAATTTTTGACAAAACTACTATTGATTTTTTTTAAAATTCAAAATCATTGTAGTCGATTTATAAATATGGCTCACTACATTCGGTTTATCAAGTACTTTTTTTAATGCGTTTATATCTTTTAACAACACTCTAAGTACCAAGAACAGCTGTTATCCACTAACAGCAGGCGTATATGGACATAAAAAAAATAAATACCGTTTAAACATAGATTTCATTTAAACACTTCTCGTGAATGATAATTTGATATCTGTTGAATTAGTTGAGACTGGGTGATGTTTGGACGTTTATTATCTGTCTTTACTAGTTAAACTTTTATTAGTGAAGCCTTTTATTTAATCACTGAACGTGCGCCGAGATGAATGGCATGCATTTCATTTATGGACTTCCTGATTCAACGATTTCCTTGCCGTAATGTTCATCATAAAAAAGCCTTCCAAAATATTTATCAACATCTTCATGAAACAGGCAAATTGAAAAAATGTGGAGGTCAAGGAATGCCAATGGTAGTAAGAACGGTGAAAGTGGAAGAGAATACGTTGGACATGACAGAGGAAGATCCAGGTACTTCTACTCAAAAAAATGTAGATTCTTTAAATGTAAGTAATGGGACATTTTGGAAAATTCAAATGCAAATATTCCTCTTGATTTTTCCCCACGTATTATATTTCGTCATTGGTTTTGGCACAAATTGGTTCAAATTCATCAACTACTGGCGTTTATTCTTTTTACCAATGAAGCAAAAAAATGCAATTAGGAATTTACATAATAACCATATGTAAGCTGAAATTACCACATGAGACACCTGAAGATTATTTCTCAACACCAGTTCTCGTTGAATGTTTGGGTTGGAATTGTGGATGACTGGCAAATTAGACCCGTATTTCTACCTAGAAGACTTACTGGCGAGGTGTAGTAACCACAGTTTCTGGAGGATGTACAATTTGCAAGAAGGTTTATAAACGATGGTGCAGCAGGGCATTTTAGTGTGGTTGCTCGTAAGATTTTTAACAGTAACATACGGATACCGCTGGACTGGTCGAGGTAGACCTTACAATAATCTTCTCGATCCCCGAACTTGAAACCCCTATATTATTTCCTATGGTGTTATCTAAAGTCATTAGTTTATACTACTCCAGTGAAAATTGTTGAACACTGGGATAATTTCTGGGTGTAATACAATAAGAAACGACACGACCCTGATGATTTTGAAAGTTCGGTAGTCAATGAGGAGAAAATTGAACTATTGCATCCTAGCTGGAGGTAGTCATTTTCAATAGTTTTTGTAGATTAAGAAACTTACATCTAATTTTTGGCAATTACATGTTGCTATTGTCAAAATTTTCAACCATATATTTTTGATACAAATCATCAAAGGACAAAATATCCTTAGAATAGCCCAAGATATAATCTTTGAATTTTTGATGAATGATATTAAATATTAAATGATAAAGAACACAATGCAATGATATATTCGAATTAAAATAAATAGATTCATGCTTTTGCCGAATTTGAAGATAAATCTAACTGAAACAATACTTGCTATATCACTTGTTGCATCTATAAAGGTTAAAGATTATATTCTATGCTATGAACTAAGTACGAGTGTTAGCGTTTGCTTCGTTACCCTCACGGGACAGACTGATTATAAAGTACTACTGAGTTATATAAATAACAATTAAATGTTTTTATTATGTTCAACTTCGCTGGAATTACTTGGACCCGATGGTAAGTTACATTATCACTCACACCTAATATTTGTAAAGGTATTAAGCTTTCAGTATCAAGATTATTATTAAGGAATAAAAGTCGAATACCAATATCCAACAGTCAACCATGTTTATTAGGTTTGAATGTTAGATTTTTTTCTTTAACTCATTTACAGTGATTTTTAAGAGCCAATACAATATACTATATACATAGAGGTTAAATTTTACCAATTATAAAGGCGAATTGTACAGTCAAAGAAATTATAACGTGTAAATACATATTTTGTTATATGTTATAAATATTTGTTTGTGAAAGAGTTTAATTCGCGATAAGTGGTTTAATTTCATCGTTTCGCTGTATCACAGCTCCTCAGTGCAGCTATGTCATAACTACGCGCGTCCTTTCTGGATTTGGAATGGATTCATTCTCGCGTAGTTTTGGCATAGCTGCACTGAGGAGCTTGATACAGCGAAACACGTCTCTGTAGATAGTCATTACATAACACTTTTCGAGAAGCGGTTAAACACCACAAAAATAGTTACATTGTGCTGAATATTGTTCAGACATGTAACGACAGTTAACAGTTATGCCATTCAATGCCTGGCGGTGCTTTAGTACGGGGAGTAGTTGTTTTAACTGTTTACTGGAGATTTTACATATATTGTAAAACATAAGTGCAGAAATGCTCATAGATATTTAATTTATCTCACTATTAATTTTCATTTTTTTTATCTGCTATTTTGTGTTTCTGTCTTAATTGTAAAAATTGGTTTAGAGGATTACTATAGACTTGAGATTTAATATTTCTGATAAGTCGAATCTATATCAAAACTATAGCTCAAGGGTTTCTGTATTTGACATTTATATCTATACTATATACAATACTAGCATGAGCAACAGTTCTTTTAATACGTGATTGGTTAGTCTTAAAAACGAATAAGTTATGCATTAATATTGCCAACTATATTTGATTTGATTTAGGTAGTTAAATAGTCGTCATATCTAAGCAATTAAAATTCGCCTTTTCTTCTTCCTTTATGTCAAAACATTTATTAGAACAACGAGAGTTAGTAATGAAAATCTTAGCACCTTGATAATTTTAGTTTGTAATAATACAATTACTAAAAGATATCTTTATATACGTACCCAATAATAGTAAAATAGTACTTTTTTTGAAATAAGTTTAATAATAATAAATAATTCGATTATGATTGAGGCTTCTACTTCGTTATACATGATTAATCTCCAATTAAACACAATTTTTACTTTGTAATTCAGTTATACAAACAAAGTAAATAATTGTTAGTATGGATATTCAAAATTGTTTTCTGTTTCATGAATAAAACAAAATAAAAAAGTCAAAATTTGTAAAATGTTCAATAATTCAAACTATACTCAACCTAAAAGAAATCATTACTAATTTAACATGGTATACAAGATATACTGAATTTCGTAGTAGTGGTTTTTGACTACAGACCACGTATTCCTTCCACCAAAATTCATTTTGCTTATATTTAAAATAAATGAAAACTTCGTTTAAGATTCAACTTTCTTTATATTTTAATAATCATAGGGCTATGAAATATTTATTATTATTCCTTTTAAGTTGTTTGTAAGAAACGTTCCATTAATTAATATTTCTAGTTACCCTTACATAGTTCGATAGGCTCGTTAACTGGGACATCGCATTCATACAAATCCACAATACACCGTTAGTTCTGTTAGGAAATTAAGAATTGTACCAGTCAGACCATTGATCAGACAACAGCTGCTTAATTCGATACCTAAGAGCACTACTAGCTCATCCGACAGTCTGGTCTTTAGAACGGTTAAATTAAAACGTAACGTATTGAATTAAGAACTCGCAAACACTATAATTTCGTATGTATAAAATACGCAATGAAAATTTTATTGTTTTAGAAAACGTAGAAGTAAAATAATAAGTAAAGCAAATAATCAATTGTCTCAAACGGTCTACTTTCTACACAATCATCTTTTTGTATAATTGCAGTTTAATGGTTGATTAATTTCGTAATTACAGTGGAGCCAGTTTCTTTCGTATAATCTGGGCGCGAATGTTTGCATTTGATTAGAGAAGCTCATTGGGAGCGCGGTTGGGGAAACTGCCACAATTATCGCCTTTCGAGTTCCGCAAACCGCGTTTTCGTGATGCGGTGACATATTAAAGCGAACGAACGCATGCACTTATTGGAAAATATCGCATTACGTGAAATCGGCCTTAAATCGCGATGCATGGTGGTTTATGGGGCATACGTTTTATAATTGGCTTCCTAGGAGTTACTGCCCATTGTTTTATGTAATTTGCTCCGGTGGTGTGGTGATTCGCCATAATGAAATAATTTTATTATCTAAAAATTTCATGCATATGGTTTCCATGGAAAATATTTGCAATTATTATTAATGGTTTATGTGGAAATTTAGATTTAATAAATATAACACATGGTTTTTATGACCACATGGTCTGTCAACATTTACTTCTTATTAGAAGATAGAATTTGCGATCGTTGTAATAAAATTACATAAAAGTTTAAATAAAAGAACATATACTTACTATTATAGTTACCAAATATATTACGTAAAAAATATTTGACAACTAGAATATTCAATTGTTCACATTAATATAGTAAGTTAGGTCAAATGTAGAATTTTACAGGATACATTATTTACAAGTTTTACAAAATATGTAAAGTACATGTGTATCTATTTGTGTTTACAGTATTTGTTTGCAAATTTAAGGAAGACTAACATATGTTTAAGATCAATGGAAACATTAAGCATTTGGGGACCTCACTTTAAATCCTGTATTTTGTTTATAAAATGTGTATTTAATCACTTGAAAAGACCAATTAAAATAGATTAAAACAACATAATTTAACAATAAATTTTCCTAAAGTTAATTGTATTGTTATAGCCACATTTAGAATGTATTAAATTAAGAAATCTGAATTACCGGTTTTGATCAATTTTGGATCTCATTTTAGTGCAATAATACCTTAATGGTATTATCTTGCTCGGTGAAGAAAACTTGTTTAATAAAAATACTAAATATTAATACTCCGATTATTATTTTATAACCATTCTGAATGAAGAAAATATTTATAAACGGCTTAATGGTAAATGAATGAATTAATGAATGAGTAATGCATTTATGCTGCTCTACTGGTTACATTGCCCTAAGCCATTCTATTTACTTGCGATCCGAGCAAATTGGATTAATTGCTAACAACACGTGAAGTTGCTCAGAAATTACTCTATCCATATTAAAATACAATAGAATATTAAAAAACAATATTTCTATTGCAATTAGTTAATATTTAAGGTTTAACCCCTTGACCGGAAAATTAATCAAGCTATTAAGTGGCAAGAAAGACTATTTTTTAATTGCATATGATAGAGCAACAAAAACATGAGAATTTATATGAAACAAAAGAAAAAAAGATTTATTCAAATACAACTTAAATATAAACAATTAAATTAATAATTCTGAATTGAGTGGTATATTTCGAAGTCTTATGATTACATTGACATTCCCAAATTGTTTCCGTTCGAATGTGCCTTTTAGAGCATACTTTAGATGCTCTGGGCTGTTTAACTTTGCTTGCTGTTGATGAAATATGTCTTGGGAAATGTGCCCAAGTCATTGCCTGTAGCCGTAATATAGTATCGCAAACAGATGGTCTTCCACGGGTTTTGTAATTGGCCAACTTGAAACTACTGAATATTTTTTTCGGCGATATCCAACCGAAAATGCGTCTAGTGCGTTGTCTTGTTTTTTAATCGACCATATGAAATGTACGAATTGAATAGTGCCATAACAGTCAAATAGAAAAGGATTTTCCTATGCCCTTTCATATACTTTCGCACAATGGGAAAGCATAGAAAAATTGATCTTGATGATCTACTTCTCCCATACCGATGTTGTCTTTTAACTTTATTATTTCTGTAGATAACAAAACTGTTAGATTTTCAAATTGGTTATATTGTAACACTACATATGTTCGTTACACTGTGGCTTCTTCAGGTGAAGAAAAAAAGAACACTACATATGTTTCGCCACACTGTGGCTTCTTCAGGTGAAGAAAGGTGAAGTGTGGCAAAACATATGTAGTTAATAATGAGAGAAATAAATCTCTATGAGCTTCTGCACTAATGTTTTACATAATAATGTAAAAACTCCAGCTAACAGTTAAAACAACTACTCCCCGTACTAAAGCACCGCCAGGCATTGAATGATATAACTGTTAGCTGTCGTTACATGTCTAAAATTATATTTAGCACTATGTAACAATTTTGTGGTGTTATCGTTTTTTAACCGAGTCTCGAGACCGACATTCCTAACATAAAGTTCAACTTTTTGTTAATAGAAATTCTCAGAATGTTTTTGATATCGATGCGTCATTTTTGTTGTTTACAGGGACATGAAAAATTGATACCAAAAATTGGAATTAAATTAAAGATTTCCGTGCGGTTATTATTTACAACTTTTGACCAGAGTTATCTCAACAACAGTGTATCGATTAACTTAATTAGACTTTTCGCGATAAAGTATCACCAACAACCACTTTATATCAATACTATACGGAATTCAATCGTGGTTGTAGATTTATTTGCGATGAATTTCATAAAAATTGTCCAAAATCGGTAGTTATTCCAGAAAACATTGATGCTGTGCATAGACTAACATATATGTATGTATGTATTTTTATTTATTCAATGTGCTTATTGTTTATTGTTGTTTATTGTGATGCTTTGGATTACCTGTTAACAAAATACATAATATACACATACATAAAAAAATAAACTAAATTTTGAGCACAGAAATCACAGGCGGACTTCATTCTTCAGAATGTTCTTCCAGTCAAACCCATATAGAATGTTCCCATTTATTGGAATTCTGGAGAATTTCTTCTACTTCTGTCTACAACTGTAGATATTTATTTTGTTTTATATTTCATGTATTGAGCATTCTGCTTAAAATTTGTAAAATGTGTGTAAATATTTGATTAATGTCAACATTACATTACATAATATGTATATTCAAATGGTTAAGTTTAAAATTCTACAAAAATTTCGGTCACACACGAAAAGGCTTGAGTTCACTTTTTGTAGGCTTTCATTCGCGCCCATTTTTTTTTAAGTAGACTTGGAATGGTCACCTTAAGTTCCTTTATGGATATTCTTATGTGACTTATCGTGAGATCGAGACGTCCCTGATCATTAGTGAGACCAGTATATATTAATTCAATATTGATGATTTGACTGAAAAAGGCCCGTGTCTATTGATCGAAAGAAATGCTGAAAAAATATGATTTTACTGCTTCAAAATACGTCTATGATATTGAAACAGATAAATCATGGATATATACGTCTGAGCTATAAAGTAAACAGCACTCGACTGTATGGGCCTTTAAAAATAAGCCAAATCTGACAAAAGTTGTTCAAAGTGGTCAATTCTGAATGGAACACAACCATTTGTTTGTCTTTGTAAAAATAATTTTACCGAAGACGCATCATTCTCCACTAGGACAATGCGAGCTCTCGCACATCGGCTCTTACTGAGACCTGAAAGAGTCGAAGTGATGGGTCTTCCTCCGTACAGCACTGATTTGGTAAAAAGAAAAATCGGTTGATACCTTAAAAATGTATATTTTGGAATTACCTCAATTGGAGTAGGAAAAGTGTTTCGAAAATTGGTTCAAGTGCATTAATCTTCATTGAGGACAACAATTAGCCCATGAACTATGATTAATTTATTTTTTCTTTGTTCTCTATTCCCCAAATATAAAAGGCAACCCTCGTATTATGTTAAAACAAACATCTATTAAACATTTTAGTCGATTTGTGTACCTGGGAGTGTTTGAATAATGTAAAAAAACTATTGGATTCATGTAAACAATCATCTTGGGAAACAATTAGAGTTTTTATACCATTGAAGTATCTATTTGTATTGAATATTAAGTATTTTTAAAATTAAAACATTTTAGGTTTTGAAATTGATAAAAAAAAAAATGTTTAGAGTCTAGAAGAATTACTGCCAGTCTATCAAGATTACTTCCAGCCATTTATAAAATCATAATTCTTTATAGCAAGAAACTACTGCCAATTTAAATAAATTGACAGTAGTTTACTGCGATAAGATATTTTATAAATGGTAGGAAGTAACCTTGATAGACTGGCAGTAATTCTTTTACACTCTAATCATTTGTTGTTCTTTTCTCCGTAAGAACTCTGTCAGTTATGTTGAAAATTTTTAACATAATTAACAAACATAAGCTATTTGGTATATACAAACTATCGGATTTGCAAATATATTTCAGTATCCAGATTAGAAACAGAAACTTATATTAAAAAGGATTACAATATCTACTTGATGCAAATATTAAAAGAAAATTATATTTGTCACCTCGTATACTACAAAAACGTTTTAATCAGCATTAAAGTAAACAACAAAAATAAGTTTTTCTAAGTAGAAGACCATTTATGCTAGCCTTATAGAAAGAGTATATAGTAGCACTTTTCCACAAATTTTATTTTTGAAACAAAATTAATTATCGCCGATCATTTAATCAATATTGCAGGAACATAATGCAGAAAGCAAATCGTATATACATTTTTTCTACGTCCAACAATTCAATGTATCAACGATTATCTTTTTCATCATCAATAATATTTTTATTGATTGTTCTTACGCATCAGTTCTAAATTTTATTTGAATAATATTCTTAAAGTAATTTCGCCTGTCATGATACAAAAATGGGTAAAATTAAATCCAATCAAATTCATCGAGAAGATGTAGAGGATAAAAAGGATAAAGATGTTTTAATATGATCATAAGAATGGTTGCGACCGTTACTACAGTAGTATATATATATTACATATTTTTTTAATAGTAAAAACATAGTAAATGTTGTATTTTAGTGTTTTAAGTTTTAGTGTTTTGTTTAAGTTTTGATATAGTTCTAAGAATAATGTGTATTTTATAAATAGTAAAAATATTGGAAGTGAGATATCGGACACAACTATAATCAAATAAAGAGCGACAGATTGTTTTATTGATTTTAAAAACGGTTTAAAAATAAGTGCCATCATTTCTAAAATATTTTAGCCTCGACTTTATTTTGGTTTTAGTCGTTAAATAGTTTATTTTGAAAAATTTGTGTTTTGATCTATGGCTATGCCCAGATAGCCAATAAAAGCTTAAGGAAGGATGATTGTATTGGTAGTTAATACCTTCTAGTAAACGAACATTACTTTTGCTTTTGTTACATTGAAGCACATTTAATGGTCATTATCATCAAATTGAAGCAGGTATTAAAAAGGATTAACATTAAGAAGTCAGTCACACTTTTTTGCAAATTTGAGATTCTTTTGAAAAAAAAAAATGTTTTTAGTGTTAGTTAATTCATAATACTAATATCTAAAGTGAAGTAAAAAAACATATATAATTATGTAATAACATGATTCTAATAAGAAAACAGAAATACCAAATTGAAACAGCACATAGTAAAAGTTGATTTTTTATTTTTTAGAAACGAACATGTTATTTTATTCATTGATTATTTTCATGTCATTTCTACTTTACACTTATATATAGAATCAACTTAAACCGTTATATAGAGACATTTATTCTAAGAATCTTAAAGTAATCAATAGACTTATGTAATACCATTCAATCTTTTTGAGTTTTGAATTATTTTCAAAAAAGATAGATTTATAAAGTTAAATGTTATTCTATAAACGTTAAGTAATTTATGTATGTAAATATCAAATCCAAATCATATAAAATGAAAAAAACATTATTAAAAAGCTATTGAAGGCCAATGGGACACGTAAAAACATTTAGAATTTAGAAAAATCCATAAAAGCCTTTAAATTTATAATACACAGACTTAACCAAAAAGTTCTCAACAGACATTTATTCTAAAATTGTTTACGAAATCCAGACTTGGAATTCTATTTATAATTGTTTTCAAAAATTCATTAGGTATTTTTGGGGTAAAATATTATTTTGATACATTTGTTTGGAAAAACGCTAACGACAATGAAAGTCCTTAAATGTGAATTATTTCAAAATAATATTATACCAATATTATTATAAACCTTGTTTCTCATTATAATTACAAGAACATAAATAGTGTTTATTTAAATTGTTATTTTGATGTAACAGATAGATTAATTAATTAAATTAAATATACTTGGGTTTATGCATCAAACACAAATTACGGTTGTAATTGTTTATATCGCTATTTTTTATTATAAAAATTTAATTAAAAAAATATTAAATTTAAAGGATTTAAGAGTGTAAATATAAAATTCAAAATATATAAAATATAAAAGAACAAGAGTAAATAGCTATTAAAGGTTAACAGGTAAAAAAGCAAAATTTAGAGACATTCTAAAAAGCGATTAAAAAGCAGGCAAGAAATGTTAAAAATGTTTGGTCATATCAACCATAGAAAAAAATTACATAAAAATCTAATTTTAATTAAATTTTGGAATTACTAGAAAATAATTACCAAAAATAAACAAATTAATAAAAAAAGCATCAAATACTGAATTTTTTTAATTATAAGCAACTTAAAAATTCTAAATACAAAAATTTTAAATTACATCAAACATTAAAAGGAAATCTAAGAAATTTTGCCATTGATAATATTTTTCAAAAGTATGTATTCCAACTTCTATCTGTTTCAATAACATAAATTAAGTAAAGTATATTTGTATTTTAGAGAAAATTTCATATTAAGATTTATATACCTATAAGAACCTAGCTATTTATGTAACAATAAATTTCACCTTAAAACAATTTCCTATATTATTCCTTGCGGTGTCCTTAGTCGTCGTATAACACTCATCCAGTAAATTCTCCATGCTCCTTCTCGTCCGCACATTACGATACGTATTAGCCTCCGATTTCATCTGCGGTATTTTGTTCCCATTAATATCACTCCAGCCATTAGTCTCTATAATTTCCGGCCTCATATCCTCCATGGACCGGGATCGGCACCTGCAGAAGGCCTCCGCGTTTCGAAACTGGGATGATACTCGGCGCACTTTGGTGGAGTCGATCATCAGTAGTCTATTGGGGTTCGGGGGTGGCGGCATTGCGTTCCGGTAATACGGTGCGAGGAAATAGTGGTGTTCGCGGCTTTTATTCGTTTGATATATGCTGCCGGGACTGTAGTTAGAATTATGGTATGGCGCGTAGGGTGGCACGTCGCGGTAGATTGGTTCAGGAGGGCGGAAGTTGAAGGATTGCCGCGACTGGGTGTTTCTCTGCGGGTAGTTCCACGGCTTCACGTACAACATCTCCGTGCTCTGCCACTGTGGCATTCTCGGAGGTTTCTGTTTCAACAACAAATCACCCATTCTGCACACAGAAACCACTTATCACACACTAATTACGCTGACCACACGAGGTGTTTCGCGTCACTTCTGACGAGAACTCAAAGAGCAAGTAGCGTTCAGTCAACCTACTTCTTTCATTCCCCACTCGAGACTTTTCTCTCCGAGACTCCAAGAAGAAGACATTTCCCAAACAGCCGATCGTTATTTTCGAAAGTAGCGTCTGGCGTTATCATTTTCATACCATCCGCCGGTGACATTAATCTACTGCAATAATTACACACGTGACATGCAGAACACGCCAATTATTCAAAACCGTAACAGGACAGAGAGCATATGCTCGCCTATTAAATCAAATTTTTTTCGTATTAATTTCTTGAATGGAAAACGACGAAATTTATTATACATTCCAAAATTAAATGAAACGAAAAAAAAAACTGTATACCACCGACTAGTATGGTTAACCAAAAAGAGATCAACCGTTGGCATACTTCGAGGAAGAAAAAGTGTGAGAGAGTTAATTAGCTCAGACAAAGAATATTCAAATGAAATGCATTATGATTTTGTTGTCCAACTCTTTACGTCACATTATTAATCCATCCATTGCGATTTTAAATTTTAGATAATTTTTGGAGATAAGAATAATTTATAATTATTTATGTTAATTTTATACAATCTTAAAGAATTAATTGTTTTATAATGACAATAAATCTATTTGGCTCATATACAATTAGTGTAATAAGAGGATCTATTCGAAAAATATAATTTTATCTTAGTTTCAGTTGAATAGTTTATTCATAATATGGGGAAGGAGCACATAAAATGTAGGCAGTAATTATATCGCGAATGGTTAAAATGAGGGTCACAAGCGAAAGCGGTTTGGGCGGATTTTATTTGAATATGTCAGAATATATAATTCACTAGGATCGATCTTCCTTAAAAAAAAACATGAAAAGACAAATAATTATTTGCACTTGTATGTCACTGACAAGCGTCTTAACTTTATTTCAGTTTAATTAATATGTCGCCTTATTGTTATTAGACTAAATTATGCGGTCATTTGTAAATAATTGACCTCATGTATCTTGTAAAATAAAATAAACATTTTTCTGAATATCTAATCAATAACTATATTTTAGAATTAGTTTTTTGATTAGTTTAGTTTCAAATGTGATTCGTTTTAATAATAATTTAATGCCTATATTATAATTAACCTTCCTATGAAACTGAAAATGCCCAAAACCACGACATAAATCTAAAATAGACACAATACAATACATATTATGAGTAGCAAAGCTCAGAATTTACTGCTTAAATGCATTATATTGTGCTACATTGCGCTATTATTTAGAATATCTGGTCTAAGAGTGTCTAAGAACTCTAGAATATAAATTAGAATATAATCATTATTAAGATATCAAGAACATGTAGAAAATGCATAGCCTAGAAGTTTGGACGTATGTATCTTACATCAATCAATAAATGGTATTCAATAAGTCAACAGAATTTTAACTTCTCAAATAACCCCAGATTACGATAACACCTTTGTTTCGAATTTAAACATTTTCTACTAATGTAAGTAGCAATAATTCTATTAGACTTCGTATAATATGTGCAAATATTTTTAATAATAAAGAATGGCTTAATATTTGTAACAGTTATTATAATAGTTTTAAAGCTAATCTTCGTCGTTATATACCCTATATTAATCCTCTAAATAGTTTAATTTGTTGATGTATATATTTATAGGTTATCTTTATTATAAATAATATGTATATACAATATAAAAGGGGTTTACGTTTATTAATAATAAATAAAAAAATATTACGTTCTCGTATTTTACACAGGGAAACTAGAAAATACCGATGTCAACATGTTGACAACATCACTGAAGAATATGTTTAAACAATAAAAATTACCTTGTTGGTAATACACAACAAACCCTTAAAATAAAATCAAAATATTTTACAACAAAACACAAAAGGCAAGGTTTACTTTGCATTAATCGAAATGTAACAGATGGTAGAAATAAAACAAGGAATGTTTGTAGTTCGTAGACCTGGTTTACATATTAGTGATTGTGACTCTAAGGCTTAATTTCTTATTATTTTTGTTTATACATGTTTTAATGAATATGTAAGATTGAGCTATTTTCTTATTACATATATTATTTTATTTAATAAATTATATTTCTTATTTATGTATTTCTCGTGGCACTATTTCATTTGTGCACTTTTATTACCTGTGCACATTTATTATTTTATAATTTATTTGTTTGTTTTAATAAACCAGTGTGGGCCTTTTGTTAACTTTACATGTTTTCTATAATTTGATTCGGATAAATAAACCCATTGAAAATTTTATAAGAGATTGTATTTTTTTTTCAAATACAATGATACATTTTCATAAAATTATTGTTCAGGTGTGAAAATTCTACGATTCTGATTTGGCAATAAATAATTTGTCCGAAGCACCCGTTAGAGGTAACTCAAAAATTAATAGCAATTTATATTATTGTTGTAGTTTATGGCTTACAAATTATTATTGAATTCGGTAAAGCCATTTTAAGTTATTTATTATATACTAGCTATGTAAATTTGCATGAAAAGAATCCAGTCAAACAATTTTGACATGGTTAAATTACGCTTTATTAGAGAAAAATCATATTATTTTTAAAATCACCAAAATCTCATTTCGTAAAATTATATAAGGCTTATCATGATTATCTGCAAACATTCAATAGATTTAAAACATACATTATATACTATTTTCATTTAATTACAGACTCGTTTCGATCTTTGCTTCTCATCTGGGCAGTGCTGTTGATAATTAGGAGGCAAATTTTCACGTTTTTTATGCTCAATAATAATAAATAGTCGATAAAACGATTAACCGTGGTTTATGAAAACGTAGGCCAAGTAATGTTAAAACCAAAAAATTAAACTTTAACTGGAATCTACCAAACTTTTAAAGATTTATTTTAAAGCTCCTTAAATTTCTATTATTTAATATTCACTTTATTAAAAGTAGGTACAAGGTCTTTATGGATACAAAATCATAATTACGGGTTTAATAAAATAATTTAAATAATTTAGAAATAAAGTACAAAACTCAAATGACGACTTCTTATGTTTAACTAGTTCGGGATAGGCATTTGTAAGTTATCACTTATACTGGAAGAGGCCGAGTCCTGATTGGCTATTTTACCAATGGCGAGGGATACAGCAATGAGAAGATAGTCTCACTTATTGAGGCCCAGAATGACCTGAAGACCTCCAACTGGAGGTCAGGTTGAACTAAGATCCAAGACTAGAAGGGAGTAAAGGAGCCTAGGGCTACCAAAAGATTCTCGTCTAGGTCCAGCCTAGAGAGAGGATCAACCGTCATCAATTACAAGGTACGCAAAAAACGCTACTCGATCAATTTGGGTGGATAGAAGAGACATTCTAAAGGCAAAAAGCCCTGAAAAACAACGTTTAGGGGCTAGTACACAAACCACATTAACACTGCATTCAATTAAATCTACATCACTCTATCAAGTATCCCTTATTAGAGATTCAAAAAAGCCAAATTTGAAATTGGATTCCTGCAGGAGCCTTAAGTAAATATATGACAGGAAGGGGCCTACCCCAAGACATTACTCTAAGAATAGTTCTAATGCTCAGGAAAGACATTAATTATACATTATTTCCAGAATTCATCAAACGGGACCTGGCAGCAACCCTAGTAGAAAGTCTCACGAAGAAAGCCAAGAGGCAAATTGTCATGATATCTACCTACTTTCTAGGATAACAAAGCAAACCACCGTCACTGTAAGTAAGTAGACTCGTGGAGTGGTACAGAAGTAACAATAAACCCCTTGTTCTGGAATATGATGCCAACGCCTACAACAATCTCTAACAATTTAGACAATATTAATAGAGGTAATGAACCCAACTTTGTGAATGCAAATAGGTAGGAAGTGCTGGACAGCACTCTAGCTGATGCTTTCACGGCAAGCATAATTCAAAACTGGCATGTTGTGCAAGAACGCTTTTTGTCAGACCATCAGCAGGCACAAAGGAAGGCGCAATGGAGTGAAGAAATCTGAGGAACTACTACAGCCTGTATAAAAAGTGCTCAATTGTAGGAAATGACGATCTCTACCTCAACATCCAGAATACAGAAGAGGAACAAAATGCTCAGAAATAGCATCCTAAAGGGCTATGAATTCAGTTCTCCTATTACTGAATAGGATATCTCCCTACAGTGATGTGCCCTGGTGGAACAAGGATTTAGGTCATCTCCAAATGCAAGCAAAGAAAACTTTCAATAGTGCAAAGAAAACAGGAAATTCTGATGCCTATAGACAAGCAGCGCCGAAATCTAAAAAAAAATATGTAGAACCTTCTATGAGAGGAGTTACTGATACAACCCCAACAGGTAGGCTCCACAAAGACCTGTCCAAGGGCCACTTCAACAATATTGGGCTAAGAAAAAACCTGATAGAAGTTATGCAAAGGGGCCTAAGAAAAAAAAAAGAAAATCTCAGTGTGTTGCTAATGACGCACTTCCCAGGGTCAACATCCATGGTCACCCAAAAAAACACCAATCTACAGAAGGATGCAAATTCCTACCTACTTCAAAAAGTGAAAAAAAAGTAAAAGCAAGGTTCATTACCAAAGAAACAATTGAATAGCCTTGCACTGTTGCAACAAGGGCTAGATATGATAGCCACATATCTGCAGGCAGTTTACAAAATTAGTTAACGTTAGGATATATTCCAATGGAATGAAAATGGGTGAATTTTATCAGTAAAGCAGACCAAAGGTCAATCTTTCCGGCCCAATCGTACCGCCCAATTATCCTTACCTCATTTTTCCTAAAAAAAATATGGAGAAAATTATAGACAACGATATAAGGAACAGTGCTCTACAGGCAAATCCATTCCATAGATAGCAGTTTGTCTATGAACCTGGCAAATCTACTGTAGATGCACTTCATAACTTTACAACAGATATAGAAGCTTCATTACATCAAAGGGAGATTACATTAGGTATTTCTTTAAAGATCAAAAGGGAAAACTTCTAGGTATTTACTATGAACCACCTCTAACATGGTGCGCGAAGCTAGCAAATCAACCAACACCTCTCATATTTAGGGTTTGCCAGTCAAACAGGAAGATTTGAGGTGGATTTAGCAGCTTGTGGAAAAATAGTGGAAACATCAGTTGCCGGTCTGTCATAACCTGCAAAGTCTGCCATTTACTTTACAATACATCGTTAGACGTTTGAACAACGAGACTACGCAGTTAAAGCATATTATCAAAATGGCGAGAGTGTAGTGTAAACGCTCCTTTACTTCATGAAACACCTCTTCATGTTCTAAGAGTCACAGTGTAATGTTCGATATTAGGCAATTATATAATAGGCCCTTATTTTTTCGAGAATGAGAATTAAAATGCAAGGCAAGGCAACAAGCCACACTTCCTGAATCTCAATGAATGTTGTGATTTCTCGAAACGGGGATATCCATTCCTCCCTAACGTAAGAGTCTGCGACTTATTTTTATGGGGATAGCTGAAAACACGAGTGTTCCAAATTGATCCACCCAGGACAATCTCAGCGACGAGATTGCATCAATACCTGTTAATGTGCTGAGAAGGGTTATGCAAAACTCTCCACTCCAAGAATGTTAAAATGTCATCGGATGCATTTGTAAATATTTTTTTTCATATTGTGAAACAAATGGCTACTTTTGTATTTTCCATTAATATTTTAGAAATTGTTAAAAAAATAAGTCTTTCATAATAAAATTATTTACAAAATCTTCCCATTTAATTGGGGGACCCTGTACTTATTCAAACACACAGTTGCATCGAAGAAAGTATTGGTTAACGCCTACCATGCATTATTCCACGCAAAGATGAGTTATGGAATAATCAACTGGGGCCACTCTGCATCAGCTGAACGAATCTTTAGACTACAGAGAAAATTCTTAAGAATAATTGTAAGCGCACACTATAGAGAAAACACGAAACCAATTTACAAACACTTAAATGTGTTAACACTTCCTGGCACCTATATAATGCAAACACTATTGTATGTAAGGCAAACCCTGTCACATGACAAGAGGCGCTTCCATACTCCAGAATAAAATGAACCCAAAGCGGTATCAACTATTACGGAATAAAATTTTATAATCACCCACCATCCCATGTTAAAAACTTAAATTTAAAAAACTACATATGTTACATAAAACAGCTTCTTATATACAAATATTCATTTTATATTGAGGAATTCTTAAGTTATATTTTGTAAGACATGTGTTATACTTAGTAACTATATTTGTTATGGAGAGTGTAAATATTTATTTGTAAATATTCTAGTACAATAAACATTACTTTACTTCACAACAGGCATAGAAGCTTCATTACATCAAAGGGAGATTGCATTTGCTATTTTCGTGGGTATTGAAGATGTGTTTGATAACACAACCTTTAGAACCGTGGAAAGGGGGCCACCAAGAAGGGTTGAAAACCGTAAGATCACCATAGGTATATGGAGCGAATCAAAAACCACTGCGAAAGAGTACCCGCAAGACAAGGTTCCATTACCCTGCTATTGGGTATCGTAGACAAGGGTTATTGTATGCAAGGTTATGACATAGCATTTGTCATAAGGGGTAACTATTAATACACTCAATACCATTAAAATGGTGTCTGAGGGAAAGGAAACTGTGGTAATACCTTTCACTAATCGTAGGAAGATGAATATTAAAGGAAATTTAATTTGAATGCGCACCCAAGAAAAATAATGTGCAAAACTACAGCGGCACTATCGATATGTCGCAGACTCTTTAGCAGGTCGTGGGGACTGAAACCCAAAATTATACTTTAGCTGTACAGACCAATTATTACATCTGGCAATGCAGCAATCTAATCTTTACTTCCGTAGCATGAACAAATCAAAAATGAAGGTCAAATAAGTGCTATGAGGCTGGTCTGGTATGGTAGAGAATAGAGTTTCGACACTCAGAAATTCTATACCTGATTAAACCTTAGCTCCTACAAACACCGTCGGACATAATGCCGATCAAATTTGATTTCGTATCGTGTTTTGAACTGAAACATAACTCTGGAATCTGGTACACATATGAATCAAAAACGGAAGCGGACTCCGGCATAGGCATATATGGTCCTAAATACATGGTATTACTTTTTCCCGGACAAAGCCCTTTTTTTCTAGGCTGAAATAGTAGCTTTAGAAAGATATGATGATACGAAAAAGGGCTATAAAGGGGCACACATCTGTCTGATCTGAAACAGCCAGGCTGCCCTTAAGAACCTCAAAGCGTACAGCTTCAAACTACTTGGAACTACAAGCAAGCTCTGAACTAATTGAGCTCAATCTAATGTGGTTACTAGGCCATTCAATTATAATAGCTAGAACATGAGGATATATACAGTGTGTAAAATGATGGGGTTTCCTATAGGGAAAACTTTTGTAATATGAATTTTAGGAAAAAAACTTATTCTTTATAAAAAAATTTGCTTGCTTCGAAACCCCTTATGGTCAAAGATAAAACCAGTTAACACTTAAGATAAGATAAAAAATTGAAAATATGTCGAGTTGTTGATTTCAAATATGACTGAAAAACTCGGACTTAGTCATATTTAAAATCAACAACTCCACATAATTTCAATTTTTACTTTCCCTATATACGAAGTATATTTAGGGGAAGTATTTTTTCGTGATTTTTTTTTTAAATTTTTTTGCGGAAATATCCGTATTCTAATTTCTGAAAAAAAAATTTTTGTGTCTGTGTGTGTCTCTGTCTGTCTGTCTGTCGGTCGGCGCTGTATCTCAAAAAAGGATGATCAGAACTGAAAAGCTTTTGGTGAACAATTGTAGACCGGAAGTGGATGTTTATTCGAAGCGTTTTTTTTTTGTTTTTTCGTGATATTTTTCTAAATATGAAAAATTTTAAAAAACCGTTCAAACAAAAGTTAAAGGGAATGAAAAACTGAATAAGTTTTATAAAAACATATTTTTCATAAAATTCTTAACTTTTGAGAAAAAAAATAAAAATTGAAAATTTTGACATTTTTTGCCAATTGCTGATAAATTATTATAGTTACATGAAACGTGTATTACAAATAATTGTAGAGAATTCAAAACTGAACAAATCATTAAGAATAGCCCTTTTGCGTAAACCTCATAGTTTTCGAGTAAAATATAGGGAAAGTACTAAGATGGCCACATCACCATTTTATTTATCTTATCTTAAGTGTTAAATGGATTTTTCTTTGACCATAAAGGGTTTCGAAGCAAGCAAAATTTTTTATAAAGAATAAGTTTTTTTCCTAAAATTCACATTAAAAAAGTTTTTCCTATAGGAAACCCCATCACTTTACACACTGTATATACTAGTGAAGGAGCCACGACTACTATATGGTAATTTGATCAAAACCTAATTGTAGGCCACCAAAAGCACATAGGAAACGCGTAGTCCAAGAGTGGGAAATAGGTGCAAAACAGGGCACTGGATAAACCCACTAGGTTAAAGGCAAACAAAAATGTTTATTGACGACCTCTCGCAGAGCTAAATAGCTTGTGCGCCTTACTAAAATCGTAGTAATACTGCTCACAGGTCTCTTTAAAGGACATTACCAAATGTTTATACTGAAGTATAGGATGAAGTCGTTCAAAAATTAGTATACAAATATAATATAAACTCAAAACACTGCTCTACAAATCCTCTACATAAAACTAGTGCGATGATGGTATTATTTAAAAAATCAGCCCCACAGTAAGAATAGCAAAAGAACACTTATTTGCAGCATGAATTGATGCTAATTCAATATTGTCGCCTTATTTTTGCTGTTTAGAGTTCCCAATAATTGTCGATGGTTATCCACTCGATTAGAGAATTTCAGTGCAATGCATTAGAATATAGATGGCACTTTAAAAATATCTTAATACTACTTGATATAGTAGATAATTATGTTAAAATACTAGTTAATCATTATTTAATCAATCATACGATATAACTCCATCTGGCCTTGTTCGTGCTTCCCATAATCAATTACACTACGTTAAAGAGAACCAAAGCTCAAAACTGGTATAGAACTGCTAAAAGTATTTAAATCTATAATTTGTTATAAAAATATATATTTTAAATACATTTTCTACAGATTTGACCTGACTTTGCAAGTAAGTTATAACAATAAATAGCACAATTAAATTTTTAAAATATGCATTAATGCATCAATGTACAGCGCAGTAAACTAATTATCTTGTAAAAGCAATATGTTAGCCAGACGGCGATTGTTATAAAAACAATAACTATTAGTGTATGTAATAATTCATTATGTAACTAATTTATCAATAACAATTTATTCCAGCCGATTTTCACACACATTCTATTCATTCTATTAAATTCGTAGTTCCTTTATTATTCAACATAGGAACTATGATGAGTAATAAAATACTAAATTGATAAACAGAAAATCAAATAATTTACGTATATTAAATCGCCATCAAAAAAAGAAAGTTGTTATCAAAGACAGTTTGTATTATGCAAAAGGATAATCGTAAAAATAACTCAACGGTGCTCCCAAAATAGAGATTATTAATTAATAATTTATTCATTTGATTTTATGACCAGGTTTAATATAATTAGTAAATTGAAAGAGCAGGCACACTTTTAATAATTTGACGAATTATTTTTAATAAACATAAAATCTGTTTAAATTAAGAAACAAAAAATAATCTTATTTTATTTAATAATTACATTGAATTAGAAAATTCATTATGTTTTAACCACAAATTATTTGTGGTTAGAACGTAGAGAGTTTTTTAATTAAGTATAAGTATAGATTACCATGTAGTAACAGTCGAAAACATTTTCTTAATTAATTTAATAATGATTTAGTTTACATTCTATTTTTATTATTATTTATTTAACATAAATATAAGGCGTTTGATGTTGAAAAATTAAGTCGAATTTAACAGGAACTTCAATACAGATATACATAAGATTTTCTTTAAACATTATGTTCAATGTAGTATTTTGTATTTTATTGATTAATTATTTTGATTTTTATATAACGCAACTACTTATTAGTAAAATATCTTTAATATGATTAAGTCAATCGGCTACTGACCTCATGGCGTTCCATTAAAATTATTTTCTTACGAATACATTTCGTTAATATTTCAAAGAATTATTCAATACAATAGTTTACGACGAGGCGCTATTTTCGAAATGCAATTTTGTTGGTGCGCACACTTTCACCACTTAAATAATGATAATTTAGGCAATCTATACAAACGTGTTATAAATAAAATATAATATCGGTCGTAACCATAAAATAAATTCTACCTTTCGTTTTATTTTAACACACATAACAAAATTATGGAACGGATTTTTTACCACATGCAATCGTTAACGAGATAGATGAAAGAACATCTTGTGAACTAATTTAAAATACTAAAATTATTAACGAGTCAGTGAAACCGCCATAAATTTTATAACAGATAACAACTGTTGACCTTATTCCATCCATCGCTCTGAATTATAAAAAAAATCGATGCATGGGCGCGCAAGTCTTTTTAAATGACAGATGGATCAAAAATAATTAGTTGATTAATTATTAACATTTTTTGTAGGCAGTTAATAAAAAAGATATTATTAATAAGTATTAAAAAAATCAACTTGATGTTTTTGCAATTGGGTAATTTCTTAAAACAAAATCAATCAAAATTTTATTGTGTAATTGTAGATATCTGAAAATATTAGGGATTTATTTAAACAATATATTCACTTATATTCAATAAACATTGAATATAAGTAAGTAAGTTAAGTAAATACAGTAGTTTAGCTTTTTGGAATTAAGTCGCTACACAGCGTTTTTTTATGAGAGTTTTGCGAAAATTGTGTTTTTGCGACTGCAATATTTAAGGTTTTTGATACTTACATGAGGCGCCAAGGACACCTTTCATTTGAGAATGGATTAAAAAGTTTAAAAAGACCGTTTTACATTAGAAAACAAACCATTGACCAAGATGATCAAAAACGGCAGAGAGGAAGGTCATCCGTAAGAAGGAACTCCGCTCTTCTACATGCAGTCAAATTTATTTGTATATATTTTTTTCTTACATTGATAGTACAATTATATATTTATTTATGTAATGCATATTAGATAAAGATTAAATACAATACAATGTGAATAGTGTTAACAATCAAGACCTCTCAATTCGGAAGAACATAAGCGCTTTAGATATGCATAGATCATCATAATACCGTATTATGAACAGCAGACACCTAAAACTACATCCCTATAAAATTCAATTGGATTTAAAGTCCTAGGAAGGCGATCAGTGAATTTTTACCTGACAAATTAATCTCCAGAAAAGGTGACATAAGTTTACCACCACCCAATACTGATTTAACCTATGAACTTTTTTCTGCAATCTCTAATTTAAATTTTATGCTAATAGGACCTACCAAAATGATTTGTTTTAGCTTAATTAAAATTTGAAGTAAATTAATTTACAATGATCTTGTTAACAATAGCTTGAATATCCTACTAGAAACTACCCATGCGCGGTAATTTGGTAGAAAACATGGTGCCAATCACAATGTCAGTTATGTGAAATTATCGTACAAAAACACGCACAAGCCTTAGAGCGCCATAGCGATTAATTATTATAAAAGTTACTAACAAGCATGATTAAACACCCGTACAGAAATCTATACGGGTGAAAGATTCCGTAGTCGATACCCAGTTAGGTAGAGCTTAACGAATACAATCACTATTATTAACAGCGATTTATGCAAAGACGCTAATTAACTGCTTAACATTCCAGATCATGATTCACCTTCAATGTACCATGTAATGAAATTAATTCAAGCAAAACATCATTTGAAAAACATATTAAATCAATCGCCCATACAAAAACTGGAAAACAAAACAATGGCAAAAGTCGTGGGTTCGCTGCAACTGCAACCGATCTCCAAATTTAGTCACAGGCATCATACTTTTAGTAATCAAATCAATCTTTAATTCATAATAGAGTTTTACATATCGAGGTTACCTTTTTTTGTACGGCCACGCCGTGGCAATTATCGATTTTTAATGGATACCACATTTTTTTATTTTAAATTATTTCAGCTCAGGAAAGAAAGTGGAAGGATGTAATAACTTATTTTATAGATCTAGTCCGATTAGACTTTAATTGCTGTGGAGCGAATCCGCTTTGGAAACTCGGCCATTTTCTATTCTAATCCGGCGTTTCGGGACTGATTCATTCCACCGATACCAAAAAAAAAAAAAATAGAATGCACGGGTACTCTCGATTATGTTAATTGAGTTATGTTGAATATGGTGTTGTGGTTATTAATAATGCAGTCGCTCTATGATATTTATTGCTGTATAAATAAATATGAAGGAGGTTATGATTTATCGGACACTCGTTATTAATATAGTGAATTATTCGATTGAATTTATGAGATTTATTCTTGATAGAATTTTAACGATACTGTCATCGCTTGTAATAAGTATTACTAGCCCATTCGTCATGTATTAAAGAATAATTAACGATTATATAGTTGTTAAAAGATTTGAAGTGTTAAAATTTTAATTTATATTAGTTTGAATTATCAATTGAAAATTAACTAAACAATTTCTTTTTTAAGGAAAGCATCTGATAAGGTTAGATGTAAAGCTCTATAAATCATTTAATTGAACGAATTTGCGTATATGGGGATGTTTTGAATTTTTGATGATAACATGTGTGAATCCTACCTCCACAGATGTTATCCCCACGTATATATGTCATTTTAGTGATGGACACATCAAAATATATTAATTATTGTTAGTTTACAATTCTACGATAAATTTAATTTTAGGGTGAAGCCTGTTATTATAATGTAAGAATGGGGTTACTTGCCTACCGTACCTTAGAAACATGCTGGTAGAACGTTGATGCAAAAAATCATGCTTTCATTAAAGACTCTGAAATCATTGAATTAAATAAGGATCTATCTTTTATGTTTGTATATCTTTTGAAACTTGCATTAATAACTCAAATTACTAGCTAATATATTCTACTTCCCATGAATTCCACACTCCCTAGATTATATGGCTTTCATAAATTCGCCATCCTATAAAATTCACTCATAATACACTTCAAACCTCACAATAAAAAATTAATTAAATTATCTAAATAACTGAAATGAATAGAAGATTTTTTTGAAACGTTAAGGTAACCATAGAAAGAAAATCGTTATAAATCCCAAAATTAATTTTAAACAGCAACTATTTTAATCATTTAAAACACATCTTACAAATTTACAACGATTAATTAAGACTACAAATCACTTATTAACTTACTTCCCTGGCTAATGCCACAACATTTTTTTAAATTATACCAAATCAATTTACGTGTTATAAATGGTAATATCAATGCAACATTAGTTGAATATATTAATTTCTGTCAAATAAACTTTAAGAGTTTGTTGCCACTCAAACCTTTTTAAGTATATTAATATTCTTGAGATTTGAGGAACTCTAATGAAAATAAAATTAGTTGATATCAACGAAGTGTATTTTCATTTAAAGTTCCTGATTTAAGATGTATCACAAAGTGATGGCTTCAAGCATTAAACATATTCTTGAAGTTTATTTAACTTAATATTGTTTCGCGCAGTTGTGCTATTTATGAGACCCTAATTACTTTTATAGAATTCAATAACTCACGTAGTGAGGGAATTAGCTGTGTTAATAAGTAACTTATTTTGTAGTCTTAGAAAGACTCATCTCTGTATAAGATATTTAGTATTAGTCACGAAACACTTAGAAAAAAGTACAAATGAAAAACAACCATTTCTGACTTATGCTAGCCAAAGATTGAAAAAAAAACAATGTTTATAAATAAGTCACTGTGGAGGCTTCTACTTTGTGATACATTATAGATTATTAAAAATACGAGTACCTTTTTTAATGACACAGACTTTTTATATTAATTATGACTATACTTTCGATATAGTTTAGCTCGTCATTCTCTACCTATACTTTAACTTAACTTAACTCAATTTATCCAATATTAGATGGCGTTGAACAAAGGAATATATATCTGGTCAGTTTGGTGGTTGATGAGCAGAATTTCTGGATTACGTTTATTTTTGAAAATTTCAAAGGACTTGAGTAAATCAATTTTAAGCCTTCTAGCTCTACTGTTATTTCTGATCTGTTAGTGCAAAATGAAATTGATATATGTTGCCTAACTGAAACTTGGCTAAAGAACGAGATACTACTACAATTGATACAGCAGAATATAAATGATTTCGTTTTGATAGATTGATTGGCCGAGGTGGTGGTGTTGCTATATATGCTAGGATTAATTTACCATGTGAAATAATTCATAGTGGTACTCAACGACCAAATGGTATTGAGTGTTTATAGCTGAAAAAAAATTAAAGGAGAACTTCTTGCAATCGGAGTATTTTACTGTCCTAAGGGCAATATTGCACAGTTCACTGATTTTTTAGAAAACGAAATATCTCACTTACTACCTTTTTACGATTCTATTTTAATTACTGTAGATATAAACATTAATTTATTTAATTTACAAAACAAGTTGTCCGAAGGTCTTCTTGCCTATGGTTTTGGCCAAGTTGTAAATAAAGGCACTCGAATAACTAACACATTATTAAATGCTAACACAATAAGTGACCATAGACTTGTTTTTGTATCTTACGATTTGAGGTGACGTTTATCTTTTGACAATTCAAATATTTTAACTTTAAAACGATTTAAAAAAAATATCGTGCGATTCTATTCTATATTTAAATAATATAGATGAAAAACTAGAGTTCTTAACTAACAATATTAATTTTCTATTTGATTATAACATGCACAATGGGCAACTTCTAGAATAAATAAAAAATGCACTCCTTGGATTCCAGATACCTTTAAACTTATTATGAAAGAGCGAAATAAATAAAGACTTTACCTAATATAGAAAGTGCAAAATTAATGAAAATTGAGAATATTATGAGAATTTGCGAAATTTGACTTTATCTTCAATACGCAGAGAAAAAGTGGAATATCAGATTTTTTTTAGAGAAGTTCACCCTTCAAGTTTTGGAATGCATTAAATAATTTGTCAATTGTAAAATCAAGTAAAACATATAGTGAGATACCTGATTTTCTCGCTGATGGTGAAACAATAAACACTTTCTTAATTCTTACAAAAGGACAGATGTTGATACTTGTACTCTGAGTTCGTAAGCATCAAAATAAATAAAACATAATATATTGTTCTCTTTTTACCGAGTCACTACTTGTGAAAATTATTGATAATATGAAGTCTAATTCTTCGGGATGTGATAGAACTAATATCCGAATGTTGAAATTGTGTTTACCTTTTCTGATTCCATACATTACTCATGTGATATATTATTGTCTAGAAATCGGATACTTTCTTTTAGCATGGAAGGAATCTATAATATGTCCAATTACCAAAACTCAAAACATTTGAAGTATCTCAGACCTACAACCTATTTGCCTATTACGTTTACTCAGTAAAATATTAGAGAAAATAGTTCAATCCCAGATTATTAAGTATTTAGTAGAAAATAATACATTTCCGGAACATAAGTCCGGATTCAGATTCAGCACTTCAACGTTATTGTTGAATGTTACTGATAATATCGATCATGAAATTGATAGAAAACGATCAGTTTCTGTGGTTTAGCTGGATTTTACTAAGGCTATCGATTTAGTAAATTACGAACTGCTATTAGCCAAACTTAAATATATCCGATTTAGTGACATAGCAATCAATTTTTTAAGTCTTACTTATATGGCCGCTGACAACGAGTTAGAACAAATGCTGATCAATTTTGGGGCCACTCTTATTCACCAATTACACTATGGATATTAATGAAAGTATCAATCATTGTATAACTTTATGTTACGTTGATGATACTCAACTGCTTTATAGTTTCGATAATATTAATGCTCCTAACACAGTTGAATATGTAAATGATGATTTAGGTCTTATGCCCATAGTTATAATTTAAAACTAAATGCCAGTGAATCTACAGCTCTCCTATTTCATAATAAAAAGTGTGAGGTCATTATGATGCCGATATTTCATTATTGTTGGTTTGTTTATTATCCATTTTTAAATTGCAATACCGCTAGTGCAAAATACTTATTGCAGGTTTATTTATGCACTAAGGAAATATCACCATAAAAGAAATGCATTTCAAGAACTAAATTGCAATTTCTTGTTGTCATTCATAAACTTCTTGATAATCGGTTTCCGAGTTAGCTAATTAATAAAATTAAATGGCGTATTGACTGCCATAATATAAACATTCGTAACAGGAAGAACTTGCATATTCCACAATACCGAACGTTTTTATTTACGAAAACTTTAGTTATTTGATACTATGCAAAGTGGTGCATCAAAATCAACTCCAACAAAATACAGCTACTTATTCCTTATCATAAATCTTCACATTCTTTTCCGACTTTATTAATCAATAATTTAACCATATCTCCATCTCAATGTTGCAAACGTCTAGGTATTTGGTTTAGGGCATTAACTCACAAAAATAAAAGAGTTTCATTTAAAACAGCTACAATAATTTATGAAACTGTTTGCCGTCCCTTTACTGGTTATGGCTATACCTTATTTCCATAATCACAAAAGGATCCTTACTAAACTACATTGCCCCAACAACCCACTCCATAATACCTCCGCCAATACTCTTCTTTACGAAGAAACCAGAATTAAACCCATTGGGAAGCTCATTCTATCCATCATAGGTAAGTTGCCTACAAAAACTCTAACAGAACACTTGCCAATAAGTTAAGCTTACCCCAAAATCCTCCTATCCTTTTCAAATACACTATCAATTCATTAATTCATGTAACATAAATACACCTTAACTGAATAGTTGAGGCTGTTAGTTGTTGAAAGTTCATATTCTTAATCACTTTAGTAAATTTTCATAAATGAAATACGATAACACGTTCAAATATTTATTTTCATTTCATTCATATCATTTCTTCGCCTGAAGAAGACACAGTGTGTCGAAACAATTGTCGCGAACGGCAAAATAAATATTTGAAAGTGTTATCGTATTTAAATTACGAAAATTTACCAAAGTGATAAATACACCTTATTCATAATTCATTTCATAACTCTTTCAGTCCTGGATTTCTTCGAATGTCCGAAGATTACTACTACTCAGATACCTCTATAAAAAATGTTGCTCAGTTTACTACACACGCGGCAAAACCAGGGAGTGGTGGCAATTGCCACTATTGGGTGTAGATGACATTAATTTAGAGGCACTAATGTTTAGAAAGACATCTTTATTAATTACACAGCTATTGTGAATTCATATTTGAACTTTTAAAGCAGTTTCTATGTTTGTTAATGCAGAGTGATACTTGACACTTTTCATACTTCGTGCGGGTACGACCTTCATACGTCGCTAATTGGCAGCGTTGCTCATGTATCATACGTCTATATGGACTGGCCAATGATGAATGCCATCTAATCTCATATCAGTCATAGGAAGTGATTGTGAATTCAGACGCTTCTTCTTGTGATTATATGTGAAGAGGAGGCTAGAAGTTAAAGGTCGGTCGCGTTTTGGAGTACTGAGAGTAGAACCACCCGAGGAGGTCAATCTTTCCACAAACAGGGAATCAGGAATTGAACTAATTGTGGCATGTGCTTCTCTCAGGGTAACTACCTTCGCTACGTTTTTTATGTTTTTATAAAATTGCATAGGAGAAATGCCATCCTCTACAAGAAACCAATATCAAGATTTTATTCCAGGAACTAGCCATGGTGGCAATTGCGTACAGTAATTTAAATGGCGGAGAATCCAAGTATAAAGAGTCGCAAAGGAATACCAATTACTACTTATGCAACATTCTACTTTATGTTTCATTTTGCGTTTAATAAATATTATGAATATTTTGGAAATAATTGGTACTAACCTATCACGTTGCTTAACCCGGCACGATTCATCCTTGCACGCGAGAAAAAATGCGTCCAAAAACAACACTAAAAGAAGATTCACCGACAGTTAATACGTAAAAACAAGTGAAAAATGAATGGCTGAATCGATCTCTAGCAGAGAGTATTTGATATACGCTCTAATATCAGTAAAATACAGCTCTGAAGATGATGGTGGAAATTGCTACCGAAAGGGCCGAATTGAATAACCACCAACACCACTACGATCTATATAAGAGGGCCGATAACTACTGGCAGCTAGCTCTTTCATAGAAGTGTCATTACTAAATATTATAGTAATCACATATTGTATATTATTGTTCAATGCCGATTCTGTGAATAAAGATTTAACCAACTATTTTCTATTTTGTTTTAAACTCAATATTATAATAAAAAATAACGTTTATTCTGGTTTTGCAAAATTTGAAATTTGAAAATTTTGTTTCATATAACGAGCTTTCATCAAAAGTCAACGACGAAGTCTTTGTTGAAAATCTAAAGACATGTTTGAGGCAAATACCGCGCATACTAATTGCCATGTTGATATGGCAGGTTTCATGTGTAACTAGGATTTCACGCCTTAGTACATTCAACGTCATCATCGATTTTTGTTCAAAGCTCATTTTAAAAAGATAACTGGTTATAAAATTTTATTCTTTATCCGTAAATCATTATGAATTTGTTGATACATAAGTCTTCTACTTTTTCGTTATGCATTTTAGAATATAGAACTTAAAAAATTCATGAAACTAAACTTTTGCCTATAGCAAACCATAATTATTATAACTAACAAAGTTATGCAAAGTTGCCTAATATTTCACTATAACAATCAAAACGACTCATCAAACTCGATCACAGCCACAAGGTGCTTAAACTCGCAAGGAATGAACTAAGAACTTTTACCGGACTTATGACAGGGCATTGTGCCCTCCGATACCATTTGTGAGAAATAAGAAAAGAGGAATGTGGAAACTGCAGATTATGTGATGTGTCGCGATTGTTCACAAGCGATTTTCACACTTCGATAGGAACTGATTATTCCACGAAGAAGTGAGCAGTATTACCCCCAAGAAAATTACCAGGTTCATGGAGGACGTGGGACTGCTTGGAAAGTGATTGGTTAAGGGTAGAACAATAGATCTGTTAGGTAGCAGTTCACGAGAGGCTAACACACCTCACTAGGACCCTATTTAAGCTATAACCTACAATAATCAATACCTGTAAACTTGTGTATATTAGGGAATTTGTCAAAAATTAAATATAGTTACAGCACAAAACCAAAATTGTGTAGTTATACAGGGTGGGGCAAAACAGACAGTGCACTTTGGAACACTCAGTACATCCCGTGTGGTGGGGGTACCTACCTGGGAAAGATCTCATTGTGTCGGGGGGGTCGTGCCGTTTTTAGTCGTTACCATGGTTTTGTCTGGAGAACACTCCCAAGAAATGTTGAACCGGATCCATGCGAGGTCAACTTTTTTCAGTAGTGACGAGGCCTACTTCCATCTCTGTGGAGGGGTGAATAAACAAAATTTTTGATACTGGGCTGTAAATAACCCAAGGCAACTTTACGAGAGACCACTTCACTCCCCAAAAGTCACCGTGTGGTGTGTGATTTCCAGATTTGGGATGATTGGGCCTTATTTTTTTTGAAGAGATGTTGGAATTTTTTTTTCAACCTCGTTTGGAAAAACTGATGGAGGAAGCAGATCTGGGAGACATCTGGTTTCATCAGGACGGGGCTACGGCCCATACTGCTCGAGTTTCAATGACGAAACTGAGACAGGTATTCCCTGGGCACCTTGTTTCTCTGAGAGGAGATGTGGAGTGGCCCGCACGCTCCCCTGATCTGAGCATTTGCGACTTCTTCCTATGGGGCTTCCTGAAGGAAAAGGTTTTTAGGCATCGACCTCGCACCTTGGAAGAACTCAGGGATCGAATTCGGGAGGAAATCGCGGCTACACCCAAAGAGATGTGCCAAAATGCGGCCAAAAATTTCAGAAAGCGCCTTCATCAATGTATCGCTGCTGGGGGTCATCATCTTTCTGATGTCACCTTCAGGACTTAATGCATAAAACGGCATGATGTACCCATTAAGATAAAATAAACCCCATTTCTTTATATTGCGCCGTATTTTTTAATAGCCCTTCAAAACTGTACTGTCTGTTTTGCCGCACCCAGTATCATCAAATTCCAAATAATGAATATGTCAAATAATCTCACGGTTAACGCACGATCTATAAAAACGAAGATAAGAACTAGAGCCGATACTTTATTAGCATGTAAAAATAAAGGCATTTCTACCAAAACAACCGGGACTGCGATCCTTCTTAACAAAATCCATCCTTCTACTCTCCGCCATTTCCATTGACATCTTTCCAATGAGCTAACCTAATAATCCCAAGTGTCAAATTTACCAATATTTCCTTAATAAACTCAGTGTTAGTCGAAAAATACTTAACAATTATTTTTTTTTCGTGCATCTGATTATTTGATTTATTTATTTTATCTACTAATGAACTAATATTAGAGTTGCAACATTTTATTTCGCCCAAAGGTATAGACAAGTAAATTAGGAGGATTTAAATTCTGTATAAACGCATTACAAATAAATTCTTTTGGAATTCTCAAATTTACTCTACGCTTATACTTTTACTTTATAGCAAATATCATTAATAAATGTGCAGTTATTTTCTTGTCGCCTCATAAAGCCCATTAAAATACAACGGTAGACCCAATTTCGTAGAAAGAAAGCGAAATGAAAGTGCCAATTCCAAGCACGTCGCTAACAATTGTTGATCGTGCTTGGAAAACAACGTCAGTCACACTTTTATCCCTGTCACAATCACAATCATCCCATTCCAATATAAATATTAAATTGGAAATCTTAAATACATATTATTAACGTAACACCATACCATCCGACGTGCCGACTAGGTGAAAGTAGCAAGAATAAAAAAATATTTACCTTTGCTTTTTCTTAATTTTTATTGTCTCGTCCTCTTGGCGGTTTCCGCGTTTTGGACTAATATGTGAAAGTCGGAATTTATATAAGCAATTAATACACTGTGCGTCGTGTAATACTGTCGACCAAAAAAAAACTAACTGTTGCCACTTAAATGCGACAATTTACGCATATAAACCTTAATTTTCCTGTCTCAGAACTTGTTTGAACAATATTCGGACCGGGTTAACTAGATGAATAATTAGGGTCGAATGTAAACAGTGGTAATGCGAGATTAAGAGAAATCTCTGAAATATGTGGATTTGAAAAGGCTTGCTATAATTGGTGCTGTTGCATATGGTGTTTGAAAGGTTGTTAACAGATTTTTGTTAAATTAGTAACATACTATAAATTCTTCTTAAAACATAAAGATTGCGATTTATTACTATGTCTGTCTCTAGTAATTTAAACACTAAAATAATGAAATATTTTAAACAAGTTTAAAATAAACAAACAAAAAATACTATGATCGATTGCTGAATTCAATATTTATAAATACATAGAGTCAGAAACTGCACTTTGTTGATATACACAAGTTCTTATGTGTGATATCAACAACATCGCAAGTTATTTCTTTTAAACTTTCTTAAAAAAAAACTATATTAATTTGACCCATTTATGAATAGACAATTATTAGTTGTAGTAGTAGTAGTAGTGTCTGGCTATTGACCACGCGGTCCTTCCGCCGTGTTATTTATGGATTTATTGTGATGGTGATCGTCCCCGTTACTTTAAAGTGCCATTTAGTGTATACCGAATTAGCTCAAAAAGTTCGTTGAGAATCCTTGGTTTATAAGAATAATCTATTGTATTATATTAATGTGCTATTGTTACTTCAGATGTAACAGTTTATATTTTTTTATTTATAAGTTCCTTGTGCATTGGAGCATTGTACTACCACTAAACACCTGCATTTGTGTAACTGTTACATACAAATCTGTAATTATGAAAGTCGGCTCGTTTCAAAAACTCCGCCTCATTAATCTGGCCGTTCACACTTGAATTAATTCGTAATTCGGCGAGTCGTAATGACCGACCGCAGCGTGTCCAAATTGAAAATTTACAAATTAGAGAGCTTATTTAATGGCCGGTTAGGTTACATAACGCGGAAACACCGAAAACCCGAAAACAAAACGAAACGCTGCACAGTTGCAACGTGGCCATTAAACAACTGCCGCCCGGGGAGGCAAAGGATGTCGTGAAGTGCACTGCCTTCCTTTAGTTCTTGCAACGTAACATGTGCGATTTTACGTAAAAGGTTGAAGAGAAAAGGTTAATTCGGCGAGAAATTTTACGACGTTACCAGATTTCCATAATTACCTGGTATGATAAAAAAATTACATCATTTTTGGTAAGGTAATCCGCAGAACAATTAACCTTATGGTTTAGTTGTTACTTAATCGCCTACTATTTAGTGATTATATCCAGGAAGTAGGAAAGAATATTTGCGATTTCAAAATTCGAAGAGATTTAGATTGACATATATAAGCCAACTTTTACATTTTTTTAAATACATTAAACAAGCATAAATGAATTAAATTAAATAAATTTATAAATCAGGAAATCATTATAAAATGAGTATTAAACCATTGATTAGGTCACTTTCTGTACGAAATATATATTTAGTATCTCAAATAAACTGTGTGAAGAAAGGTTTTTAGTACTTTATTTTATAATCAAGTTTATCTTCACTTTACTCATCCAATTAATTTACTATCAGGAAATCATGGTCTATCGGACTGGAGTTTTCATCACTAGCAGTTGCAACATTAAATTAAAGTTTGCTTAAGTTAGTCCGAGTCTGTAGTAGGATTAGTATCAAATAAAATTCACCTTTAAGATTTAATTAATGGAGCTACAAGGGATAATCTTTTTATCTGTAATAAAAATAACAATAAAAGGTAAACATTTTAATCGATTAAATTGTTACTGTTAATAAAATGTATTAAAATCCTTTAGTTCGTTGTAGAAAATTAAATAATAAATTTAAAAATACGAAAACATTTCGTGAATCTACAACAATGAGTCTTACTAAGACTACAAAACAAATTAATTTGAAACAACTACTTCTCTAGCTAATACTTCGACAGACATTGAATAATACAAATTAATTTGCGTGTTACAAATAGTACAACTATCAAAGCAACACTAGTTTGATTGAACGTATTTCTTTCTGTAAAATGAACTGAAAATGATGTAATGTACGTTAAATAATTTGTGAGTGAATATATTATGATAAATTTGGAACAAAAAATTAATTTTTTGTTCCATATTTTTTTTATTGAACACAAAGATTTAGATTAACTTAAATTTTAAAAAAATGAAAATTTAAAAAATTAAAAGAGAAAATTCTAAAAAATAATAATACTGTGTCCAAACATAAATTAATTGTTTACGTTATACATCCTTTCAGCTTTAAAGGTTAAATGAACTTGTTGTAAGGAATATATACAAAATATTATTAATTTTTCTAAAGTTAAAATTTTGAGACAAAAAAAATCACAATATATATAGTCCTAAAATAAGTTAATTAATTACGTTGTATTTGCTCCCAATTTTAAGAATGAATAGGGAATAATTCAAGAGATGTATCAAAAATGTAAATAAAATTATGATAAAATATTTGCTAAATTACATCTTATGTCCAAAATTATAATAATTCTTTATGTTACAGGTACTTATAATTTTAAGGGAGAATTTGGGACGTATAAAGGGAGGTATCACAAAAGTTAATGACTGACCTTATAGAAAAGTCTTTCTGAATGTAACAATGGTAAACATTTTGAATAATTTCTACACCTTATGCCCAAAAATAAATGAATCCTTCACATTATATGTACTCTTAATTAGAAATTAAGGGCGTTTGAAAGAAGGTATACAAATTTTAATGACTGAGATTATAGACAAAGTTTCTGAATCTAACTATGATCAAAATTTTTAAAAATTGCAACACAATAAGTTCAAAAATAAATTAAATTTACGTTATATGTAATAATTTTAAGGGTGAATGGAAGAGGTTTTGAAAGAGATATAAAAAATGTTACAGATAGGCAAGGTCTTAATGAATGTGATTGTTATAAAGCATTCAGAAGTTTTACACACGTAATGTCTAAAAATAAATTAATTATAATTATCTACGCTATAAGTACTCATAACTTAAAAGGTAAATTAGGGATTTTTAAAGGGAGGCATCAATGTTATAATTTTTTTCTGGTAGGGAATGCCTCCCTAAATATGTTTATGATGAGAAATTTAGAAAATTTTACTACTTATATACGAAGGAAAACGAATTAATCAAATTAAAAATGATTTGTGGGGGTTGTCAGGGTCAATATATAATGTTTAAATTTATTTAGTGTGTTCTGTTCGAACGATACATTATACCGGGTGTTCAAGGCACCCTAAATTTATCCGAAAATATCATATTAATAAGATTTATAATTATTTTTTCTGATATAAATATCAAATTAAAATCAACATATCAGCATCATTATATTCAGAAAATAATGTCTAGTATACAAAAATAAGAAAAGTAATAACACCCAAATACCTCCATCCCAAAATTGTAAATACCTAGGAATATCCTTAGACCCCAAATTTACTTTCAAGACCCACACAATGAATCTTAAGCTGAAAATCAAGAATAGGGCTCGACACTTCAGAACTCTTACCTATCATAATAGAGGCATCTCTATCAAAACAGCGATACACATATATAAAATGATTTGTCGGCCCTTACTTGATTATGCAGCTATCCTATTCCTTAATCCTCGCCCCCCTACTTTAAAAAATCTCCAAGTGGGTGAACGATCAGCCCTAAGAATATTAACAAAAATTAGGCATCCTAACAATCCCCTCTACAATCCCTCTAACACCCTACTATACGAAAAAACACAGGTAATCCCAATAGAACAACGACTCGTACACCTAGCAGCCAAATTTGCCACTAATCCCCACATTCGTGACGTCCTAAATCATCTCTGTATTCCTCGTAATCCTAATACACCTCCTAAATCCAAACACCCTAGCAGCACCATTTATCAATTCATTTCATCATTTCATCTTGATTCATAAGACTGACAACGACATTCACTGACGAACGAAAACGGGCTGAAAGACCACCGGTCGATAGCCATGACACGGAAGAAGACAACAACAGAATTTATTTTATTTTATTATATTTTATTGTATACATTACATGTATTATTTCCTTCTGTGAATAAAGATGTTTAGTAGTAGTAGTAAGAAAAGTATATGCAGCCATTTAAAATTTTAAAGTTGACTGTCATTTGTCAATGAAGTTAATTTTGAAAAAATATATTATTATTCAATTTATTTTTAGTTGATTCAAATCGGTTAATAAATAACAAAGTAACTGCGTTGGGCGTTTTTTATCGAACATCGGTATATGTAATTATTTCGAGATTGTTTTATTTTTATGTCAGAAAATATATTTTATAAACTATTCCCAACTTCAGACCGTGAATAACAGACTTATAAATCCGTCTCCGAGATCAGATTTTGAATATATTTTCATTGTAATGTTTTGCAAGCATAGTGGAATAAATAAATAAACAAAATTAATTTCAACAGAACTTGTAAATATTTGAAGAACATTACAAAAAAACTGTATAAAATTTAAATATCAAAAAATGTTAGAAAATTAACGATTGGAAAAATTGGATATCAAAATGTGGTTGTTTAACCCTGTCATAAATTACATACGATTAATTAACTTCTCACTTAACCCATGGTGAAACATTTTTATGTTAATAAAAGGATTAATTAAGCACTTGTGCTTAAATAATCCTTTTATTACTGTCATAAATTCTTAACTATCAAAAAGATGAAATAGTCTATTAAAACAAATTAAACTAGAAACTATAAATATATAAATTATTTTACTTCTCTCAAAAAGCCTTAAAACAGAAACCTAATTTTAAAAGAATTAAATTTAAAAAAAATTAAAACTATTAAAAATAAAATTAAGAAAATAATAACATTTTTAATTAATAGGTTTTTTAAAGTGAATTTAAAAAAAAAAAGTGAAATATTATTATATGCCTATAGTAAAAAAAGTCAAGTTTATTTTTTAAATTTTATATATTTAGCATGTTCATAAAGTTAATTTACGTATTTTTGAATTATAATAACAATGATATAGAATAGTTGTTTAGCAATTCAAGCTGCCACCTATGAGTAGAGGCATGCAATAAGACAGGTGAAAATATGTGCTGCCGAGGTGAAAGTACGAATTCTCTAATTAAGTCATAGCGTTTAATTCAGCTTCTCTCCACTAGAGAACAGCACACATTCAATGTGAAATAGAATTGTTGAATGTTAAAAAATAATATCGTTAATGACAACATTTTAATTGTGTTTTTATTAAGTACATTCAAAACTTGTTGTGCTACTCTCTTGATGAAATAACATGTTTAAATTGGGAAAAGTAGTACACTTGTGTTTTATGATTAAATATAAATGGAACACAACTGTATTACTTCACCTAATTTTTATTTTTATTATTTAGATGTATTTTAAGTAATAATCAAATATTTTCCCAAACAATATTAAAAATAATATTTAACTGCAGAGTTTGCATACAAATTTTCGAATGATTTTATAAATTTATTAGTTTCCCTATATATAGGGGGACTATTGTTTTCGTGATTTTTTTTTCAAAAATTTTTTTTTGCGGAAATATCCGTTTTGAGCCCCCCTGAGTCCATTGCACTAATTTCTGGAAAAAAAAAATTGTGTGTCTGTGTGTCTGTGTGTCTGTGTGTCTGTCTGTCGGTGGGCGCTGTATCTCAAAAACGAAACATCCTATTGAGATGAAACTGTAAACTTAAGGTTTTATCGTTAAAAACTGGAACTGAAAAGCTTTTGGTAAACATTCATAAACCGGAAGTGGGTGTTTACTCGAGGCGTTTTTTGGTTTTTTGGTCATATTTTTCTAAATATGAAATATTTTCGAAAACGGTTCAAACAAAAGTTAAAGGGAATAATAAACTGAACAAATTTTATTTGAACATATTTTTCATAAAATTCTTAACTTTCGAGAAAAAAAATAAAAATTGAATATTTTGACATTTTTTGAAAATTACTAATAAACTATTGGAGTTACGTAAAAGTTACATAAAAAGTAATTGTAGAGAATTTAGAATTGAATAAATTATTAAGAATAACTTTTTTGCGTAAACCTCATAGTTTTCGAGAAAAATATAGGGAAACTACTATGATGGCCACATCACCATTTTAATTTTAGATATTTATTATATAATTATAAATAAATCATCTAGTATTGTTAATTAACAAACACGAAATTTTAATTTAAACAATATCGGTAGATTATTCTCACTGCTTGATTGTTTTATAGATTTTGATTATAACTCGAAATTTTAGACAGTATAGCACACCTTTCTCAATTAAAAATTATTTTTCTACAGGGTGAGTTTTTTTCGATGTTCTCTATGGGGATCTCGGAAACTATAAGAGATAGAGAAACGGTTAAACGAGGAAAGAAGTGTAGATTTACGAGACGAATAAAATTCCACTTTCAAAGTTTTCAAAAAAGTCAAGGGTAACTAGATATTTTGAAAAAAGTAAAAAGTGTCAATTTTTTCAAATCAATATATCTCAGTTATTATAACAGATAAAAAAAACTGTAAAGGACAAAGTTTCAGATAATTATATGCAGATTAATAAAAACTAATCAGAAAATTTTTATCGCCATTTTTTTCCGAGATATGACGCAAACTTACATGTTTTTAATGGAAACCATAGTTGGCTGTGACCTCATTCAAAAGGTAATTTTTTTCTCTTTAATCCAATATGGCATATGACATAGTTATTTCTAAAAATGAGTGAGTTATAGTCATTTTAAATTTTATTATAAATAAACAATGGGTAGCCATGAAAAAGGTGAAAGTAAAACAATTGCAGTTGTTTATAATATTAGCAATATTGTAATTATTAGTTTTACAGAGATAAACAAAAATGAAACAACTTCATAAAGTAATTCTGTAATTATCAATATATCAATGGGAGAGAAATTTTGATTTAAAAAAAATATGGTCAAAGAGTCCACTATTAATACTATTATGACATAAATTATATCTTTTTAAAATTGAATTTATGGCTTTTTGACTATTCTCATGTAAATTGAATTAAATGTTTCAATAACAACTAGTTTATGATCCTCCACAGATTGATATGATTTTTCATATACTTTGTTTTTTACATAACCCCACAGAAAAAATTCTAAAACGCGCAGATCGGGAGATCTAGGTGGCCCTGGGATTGGTGTATTTCTTCCCATTTATGAGTTAGGAAAAGCATCATTGAAATAATTTGTAAAGCCAACATGTTATGAGGTGGAACAGCGTCATATTGGAACCATTTTAATCTTGCTTGTAATGATAAATTTAAACAATCGAGCATATCTTTAAATGTTTTCTGAAGAAAATGAAAGTAATCAGTTTCACTTAGTGAACTTTCAAAAATATATGGACCGAAAATTATTAATCCAAACACACCATGGATTAAACCCAAATTTAATTTGTAGTTTTCTCTGTGAAACTTCTCGTGGATTCTCTTAAGTTCATCTATGTTCATTGTGGCGATTAAAAATACCACAATTAGTGAATCACGATTCATCTGTTCATAATATTTTTGTAAGAAACGTATTATCCTCTTGACAAATGGGTTTATACCACATACAGAAGGCCATTTGATAATTACAAAATTATTATTCTTATGCTGGTTTTTCATTTTTATTTAACTTTGTAGAACTAATAATTACAACATTGCTATTATTATAAACAACTGCAATTTTTTTACTTTCACCTTTTTTATGGCTACCCATTTTTTATTTATAATAAAATTTAAAATGACTATAATTCACTTATTTTTAGAAATAACTATGTCGTATGTTATATTGGATTAAAGATAAAAAAATTACCTTTTGAATGAGGCCATAGCTAACTATGGTTTCCATTTAAAAAATGTTAGTTTGCATCATATCTCGGAAAATAATGGCGATAAAAAATTTCTGATTATTTTTTATTAATCTACATAAAATTATCTAAAACTTTGTCCTTTACAGTTTTTTTCTATCTGTTATAATAACCGAGATATACTGATTTGAAAAAATTGAAACTTTTTACTTTTTTTAAAATATCTAGTTACCCTTGACTTTTTTGAAATCTTTGAAAGTGGAATTTTATTCGTCTCGTAAATCTACACTTCTTTCCCCATTTAACCGTTTCTCTATCTCTTATAGTTTCCGAGATCCCTATAGAGAACATCGAAAAAAACTCACCCTGTATATTAAAATTATGTTTAATATGATAACTGTAATTAACTGTTATTACAAAATTAATACTTTTTGATACTTTCAAATAATTCACTCGTGGTTATATAGTTTTTTTTAGGCATTAAAAACTTATTTATTTTTATTTGAATTTTAAAGTGAATGCCTGCCTCCACAATGACAAAAATAAAATAAATTTATAATTATTAATTCAGATAATACTAAATACACCTATTCTTTTGTTTGGTCTTAGTTTTATTTATTTTTACTTGATTATTTATACGTGTATTTGCCTCTTACATAAGCATTTTTTATTAAGAAAGTTAATACAAATATATTTTCAGGAAAACTCCGTCACCCAAATAATCCTCTCCACAATCCATCAAATACACTCCTTTACGAATCCACGAACATCATCCCTATCTACATTACATACCCACTAAAATAGCTTCCATTTCATCTAACTTTAACATCCTTAAAAAATATTATAGACGTCGAAACACCCTTATCTCCCCGAAATTTAAATACCCCACAGAATCTCTATTCGAGAAAATAAAATCCTATAGAAACAACAACTTGTAAATATTAATATTAACAATTAAAATCTAAATATAAACACATAGACGTAAATGATTAAACTGTTTTAATATTTAAATAAAAGTAAGGGCCAGCCATTGAAAGGGTAACCTCTACCATTCGCCATTAAGATGTAATTAATGGAGCTTTAGAGTCATTTACACAAAAACATAAATTCACGAAATACGGCTAAAGGAGTGTGAGGTCGATTGTCAAACTCTACCACCGCTCTTACTATTTAATAAGTGGTATGATTAATAATAAATAGGGGTAAGTAATATTCATTATTGAATATTATTTTTGTTACTGCTGCTTTAATTAAATCTAATATTTAATTTTTATAATATATTATTAGTGTCACAGATTAAATTACATATCGTTATGCAGTTTCATAAAAAAAATGAAATTTAAATTATTACTCTTTATGAGATCATGTTAAAGGGAAAAATGATCTACTTATATAATGTTGTACATACACGTTCGCGGAAATAAATCCGTTGTTTTATATTACACGCAGTTGGCCTTGTAATAAAAAATAGTTGACTATATTGTTGTTTATTATGTATATCAGCTGGTCTAACTGATCGATTGCAGGTATGAGATAAAAATAGTTTAAAACAACGAGATTGGTATTTTGCATTATAATAATATAAAATAAAAAAGATACATATTACAGTATATAAATGTATATAGTGTGATTATTTTTCATCTGATTACCCGAGTATTTGGGAAACTGAGTCTATGCTGTATTAGAAAAATAGCAAAAAATTTCACTTACATATTTTGGAAAATCAAGCAAACAGAGAGCTAACATTTTTCGAAAACAGAATCAAAAAGTTGCCTTTAAACTCACATGAAAATTATCATACATACATAGGAAAGAAGCTTTATGTTTAGACGGAATATTAAAATTGTGATGATTGATCAAAATAGAAACAACTAGATGTACAAAAAAATGAGAAACCTTTTCTTAAATAAAATTTATTTCTATACAATGCTCTTTTAATTTTTTATATCTATTATTTTAATATTAAAACCCAACATACATTATATTTAAACATTTTAGAAATATTAATAACAAGATATCTTTTGTTTTAAATAATTTAACTTTTCAATCATTATTTTTTTAAAATTTATTATACTAGTGTAGAAACAAATATTATTACAAATGAAGACCGTCAAGTGATAAAGGTGAACCTTAAAAACTATCAAATTATTTATAGGCGTACCGTAAAAAATGACATATTTAAATTTACCATTAATTTAACAACTAATTCACTTTAAATCCAAATTTACATTAATAATCCATCAACATCAATTAAGCTACATGATAGAAGGTGTCATAAACTTGACGCTTACGAAGAAAAATCCGTAAAAACATTTTTCAAACTGATTTTCTTTAGAATACTGTTCTAAATTGTCTACGTCTAAATTTTTCAACGATTAATTCACCAATAAATGAAATTATGGACAAACTAATTCCACCTATATAAATAACAAAAATGGCCAATAAGTGTTCAATAGTAATATTCTTATAGTATGTTCCGCGAACTTCTTTAACATAAGTGTATTCTTTTGGTATTAAGTTCTTCGTTAAACCAACTTCAAACATTCTTACTAAATACTGGTTTATACCGGGCGTAAACGGAGAACCTTTCGTTAGCATCATCGACGCTTGTGATGATGAACCCAAATTCAATATATAAACCTTTTGATCCCTAAAATTTTTCATCGCATCCCCAACCAACAACGAGCTAGCGTATATAGAAGCGTCGCCTTTTAAAAACACCCTCTCCCACATTTCCGTTTTGATGGCATCAACACCTATAAACTTCGACACTATCTTCGCCCATGTTTTATCTACGTCCACTGTTGAAGTAACGGTTGTTTTAAAACAAATTATTTTAATATCAGAGTTTGCTAGATCTTTCAATGTGGCAATTTGCTTGTGATATATTGGTAATAAAAGATAGGCGAGTAGTAAACTATTGTAGCAACTAATAAGTATGAATACGGCTAGGAGCCAGATTAAAAGGAAAAATCGTGTTGGGATTGTATTTGTGACAAGGGAAATGCCTGCGACTAAACTGCATAAAAAATTTAAAATGCAGTAGAAAATATTGGTTTTCTTCTCCTTATCAAAAACTATGTACCAAATGAAGGACGCAAATAGTGTAGTTATTAATACTGATATCCATACGTTCCTATCAAAAATTTTGAAAATGTTTTGCCAAGGAGGGGCTTCTTTAGCAACAGGGACGGCAATTACGAACTTCGAGAATAGTATTGTATAGGTGTAATCGAAGTTTAGATATAGCTTTTCAAACTTAGCTTTTGTAAGTAAAAAATCGGCTCGATTAGTATACAATATTTCCATTAGTCCAGCGTAGCTTCCATTTGGTAGCTTATCTTCCATCGCTACTAATTTTCCGTTATCCAATTTAACGATCAACGTCTGGTAATGATGAGGTAAATCTACAACCTTTAAATTTAACCCGTTAAAAATTTCTTTAAACAACACCGCCGCAAATCCTGTGTTGTTTTCAAAAGGACCGGGACTGACGAAAGGTGCTGCGCCCATTGTCAATAAACGTATTGGACATTGTTTATAATCAATCGTCATTTTCGTATCGTGTACAATATTTTGTACCTCCTGCCCACAAGTATATAAATATGAGGGTTTGATATTCGTACAACTTCCTTCAGATATTGGATAGTAAGTGAACACACGATTTGCATCATCAATTAAAATTACATTAAGGATGTAATATTTCCAAAAAAATTGCAATACATTAATAAGTGATGTTATTCTTGTGATCCTCAATAGAACGGTTTGTATGATTTTGTAATTCGGCATGTAAAAAATCGTAGATAATGTGTTTTCAAATTTTCCCAATCCACTAACGTCAATATCAAAAAAGATAAAATCGTAATTTTCAATTCGTTTCACACAAATTAAACTATTTTCCAATTTACAGAAGGTGTAAGTAAAATTTTCAAAACTGAAATCCGTAGCTTTATTATCGTATATGTTTAAAATTTTTGCGCCACGTTCCGCATGGATTATTTCTATTGCACATTGCGTTACAATATCTAATTGGCTTGTACTTAGTATTAGTGGAATTAAATGTAAATGTAGCATAACTTCAAACTGTTTAATGATGATCCTATATGAATAATAAGTTAATTATTCGTATAGGATAGAAGTGTAGTCCAATGTTAAAAAAGAGGTTGCTGTTGTTACAACAAACAATTAAACATCTATTTGTAATGTACACTGAGTAAGGTGTTATTATTATTACATTTTTCTTAATAAATAAATATTATAATTTTTTTTTGTTTTTATGTATTTTTTATGTTAATGGTTGCTTTATGTGTATAATAATATATTTTATTATTAATATTATTCAATTCTTAAAAAGTTCTACAGTCACAAACATTGTTAGCTTGTCCAGTTAGAAACTAGTTTTTACATCTAGTTTCTACTGAATTTTCTTTCTAGTTAACTAATGTTAGTTTCTCCACTCCAACATTTTTTTGGATCCAGCTTCAAACATTAGTATGATAACGTGGCCTATACGCTGTGTGAATGGTGACCCTTTAGTTAGAAACATATACGTCTGAGATGAATGCTCCCATTGCATCATATAAACTTGACGATCCCTAAACTCCTGCATTATCTCACCAGCCAGCACTAAGCTCGTATACACGGCGAAATCACCCTTTATGACCACCCTGTTCCATATTTCTTTCTTTATCCAAGAAATCGACCCCTATAATCCTCGGTAGCATCTTTTGAAAATGTACATCTTTGGCAAAACTAACAAATAAGGTTGAGATTGGAATCAGCCAGCCCCTCCAACGTAGAAATTTGCTTGTGGTAGATCGGAAATAAAAGATAGAATAGTAGTAAGCTGGTGTAGCAGAAACATTTAATTAAAAATTCAACAAACAGACTTTTCGGGCCTAATACTAAAATGAAATCAAAGTTAAATCACTTTTTCGTTATAAAAATAATACCAAGCAATCTAAAATTGATTTCTAACAATCTTTTGTAAATTAAAAAAACACATTCTTAAAAATAAAACATTAATTAAAGATAGTAAAAAACTGGGCAACTTTTTCATTGAAAAAGGAATAAAATTAAAAAAATGATTTTCTATTGTATTGTATTCAAAAACTACGAGAGTACATGAGAATTATATATCAAATAAAAAAAATAAAGTTAAATTTATTTATTGTATTCTTTTGACTTCTTTCTTAAAAGTAACATATAAAAATAAATAAATTAGTTAAACTCAAAAAATACTTGTTAAATGCACCAATAAAGAATTATTTTACGAGTATTAACTTCTCTGTAAGACCTAGTGGGATCTACGTCTGCATGTAAATAAAATAGACGCAGGAATTCCTACAAATAATTTAGCCATCATCTTACTTCTGCATTTTCTGGAAAATCATGCATTTACGAAGTAAGACTATTCATGCGTTTTCGTAAAATTGTTATAGTTCTTAAATAAAATACAGAAACACTGTTTGGTATTGGGTTGAGTCTAGAGTCATTGCGATTCCGACCAATAGATGTCTACACTTGTATTTTTAATCAACTAACGGGTGTCCAACAATTATTGTAGCCCCGGGTGGCGTTGGAATCAAATACGTACGTCGATTCTTACATGTGACAAATAAATTGAACTGACATTTTAATTGTGAAAGATAATTTAAATGTGTAATTTAAAATGTTGTTAATTTTAATAAGTAATTAAAATATGTTTACTCAAAACAGAATTATGTTTAACAATTAAAATGTCAGTTCATTTATTTGGCACATGTAAGAATCGACCTAAGTATTTGATTCCAACGCCACCCGGGATGACAATAATTGTTGGACACCCGTTATATTCAGTCCAATCATCTATCCATTTGACAGGTGACACTTCAATTGTCCAATTATTAAATAAAAACACGACTGTTTAAGAGTTTTGCTTTATTTGTAGATACACTGCTACAATTGTTTCACCACACTGTGGCTTCATCAGGCAGATGAGTTATTACTCATAATTACTAACAATTGTAGCAGTGTATCTACAAATAAAGCAAAACTCTTAAACAGACGTATTTTTATTTAATAATTGCATAATGGAGTTTCGCCAAGTATCAGCCTCATCAATCCAATACTTCAATTGTTATTAAAATCAGTAAGTGCATCGATTCAGTAGTCGTAAAGTAGTGTTTTACTTCAGCAAAGGTAAGCACGCAACGCATACCCATAAAAAGTTATGTAATGTGTACGTTAAAGATTGCTTAACAGATTCAAGTTCGAGAATTGGTATGCCAAATTCCGTTCCAATAATTTCAATGTCAAAGATGCGCCACGTTCAGGAAGCCCAGTTGATGCCGAAGACGATAAAACAAAAACATTGAACAAAGCAAATCACCGATACACGACTCGAAAGATCGCAGCAATATTAAACATTTCTCAAACAATAGTAGAGAAAGATTTGCACAAGCTGGAATATATTAGTAAACTCAATATTTGGGTTCCACATGAACTGAAATAAATTATTTTAAAAAAGCGCATAAACGCCTTCGACAAACTCATCAAACAATGAAAATTATCCATATCTCAAACGTACTGTCACTGGCGATGAAAAATGAATAGTTTTTGTCCATCCAAAGGTTATGTCCTCAATTTGGTGGGATGTCATGTATTTTGAGCTGCTACCACACAACCAAACCATCAATAAGGCTGAGTATTGTCGCCAATTGGACAAAATGAATGAAGCTATCAACGAAAAACGGGCAGAAGTGACAAAGCGAAAATGTGTTGTGTTCCACTATGACAATGCGAAACTACACACAAGATTACTGACCCGCCAGAAGTTGCTGCAGCTTGGATGAAATTTGATGGACCATTCAACATACTCACCAGACCTTGTGCCGTCTGACTCGTATTTCTTTTGATCTTTGCAAATCTCTTTGAATGGTAAACAATTTAATTGAGACAATGCTGTCAAACTTGCTTCACTTTTTTGTGAGGAAGGTCAGAAGTTTTTGAGCGTGGCTCAATGTTACCCGAGAGATGGCAAAATGTCATCGAAAAAATGGTCAATAAATAACTGAATAAAACTATTTCTTTCTATAAAAAATCTCATTTGAATATTATAGTAAAAAACCGAAATGACTAAGACTCAACCCTCTATGTATACATGTATTAATCAATTTTTCTCGAAAACAAATTTTACTTGACAGAAATAGTTATTTTTTAAAATATTTTATTTGAAAAAAAATTAAAATTAGTCGATATTTTTCGTATTTCTAAAATATAACTTAAAAAGAAAACAGAAAACATCATCAACAGCCACTTTCGCCGGATGGAATTACTCAAAAAGCTTTTTAGATCTTCAAACAAAGAATTAGAAATATAGAAATGTGTTGTTGAGTTACGTGAAGATATGATTAAAAGTTGATTAAAACACTAACACTTTCCTCACAATTAATTTTTATTTCGCTTAGCGAAGGTGTTTTAAACAAGTTTTAAAGAATTAAACCTCAAGTTTGGCCTTAAATATATAGCACAAACAAACATAAATTTCATTTTCTAAGAACCATACGATGGATATTTCCGTTAAAAAATTGACAATTGAATCAATTGAATTGTCAATTGTTTAAATTAAGGTGCTATGAATTATGTTACGTAAAGTTCATAATGAACTATTTAGAAATAATAAAATGAGAAGCTCAAGAAAGTGGAAATAAAAACTATATTTTCTAAAATTAGGTACTAGAAGAGTGTAAATAAATATACGGATAATTTATGTCATAGGAGTCAGGGGTGGGGTTTACTGATTTTTAATGGTTCTCCGCTCAAACCCTTATCCTTCCACATTTTGTTCCTTTGTAAGATCTATTAGACATCAGCGTATTATGTCATTTTGAAGTAATTTGCAAGTATAGTCAACAATAAAAAGGTAAGCAAAACAAAATAAAAAAATATTATTGACTTCAAAAATGTACTATAAAATGTATAAATTGGCGGCAAGAATAAAAAAATTATAATAAAAATATATGACGAAATAATAAATATTTAAAAAACATAAAATATTATAACCATATTATAAATAAAATTTTTAGAATATTTTTCATTGTTCATAATAATCGTAATTATTAATGATTGTTTTAAATGACTTTCGTTCAAGACCTTATCAAACTAGAAGTAAATTGACAAAATGAAAACACATAAATCTATACAGAAAAGAACAGTGGGGAATATACTAAATCAGTCTGTTCGTTAAGTAGGGGAATTCCCTTATCATGCTTGGCTTTATGTACCTCGAGGGATTGCAGTTTGGTCCCTTTTTCGGTGAAATGAGTTAGCTGAAGTGCATCCTCGTCATGTTTTTTATTAAATGTTTTGCAAATTTACAATATTTTATTAAAATTACAGAGAGAGTGATCTGAGGAATTGAAAAATTGGACCGCAATATTCTTATTAATGTAAATATGCTTGCACTATTTTGAAATATTAGTACTGATAAAAACGATTTGAATTTTATTTTTAATATACACTTTAGAATTTACATAAAGCATTTAATATTTGACATAGACAAGTTAAATATAAACTGCTCAATACATTATTATATCATATACTACTGAATTTAACAAATAAAGATTATTATCAATTTGCATTAGTATATAATCACTTCCTTTTGAGATATCTTTAATGTTTTCTGTTTCGAAATGCTTACCTTGTTTTTTGTTTATCACAATAGGTATATTACAGCAATTTTAAAGAATAATCAAACAATTTGTGTTATGCCTATATAGGCAGTCGCGAATTTTTTTAAATACACCAAAAATATTACATAAAAAAATATATAGCTAATGAAAGTAAAAGTTAATAATACACTGCAAAACCAGAGGCTTAATACCAGCTCTTTTAGAATTTGATTTCATTGATCGCAAGCTTTAGAGGTGTTTTAAGGGATTGTGAAAATTCATCAATTCAGTAAAGATAATTGATCTGTGTGTAGACTTTCAGCTAATTTGATTGATAGTTGAAGCCATTAACTTAGGATTTATTTGTGACAATAGTTTCAACCTTTACACGGCCATTATTCAACATACACTGAATTATAAATAAACTTAGACGGTATTTATATAACAAGAAAAATTACAGCAAAAACGATAATGAGGCTTAAAGGTACCTTTAACCTCTTGAAAATAATTGAGTATATTAGATCTCAACAGCAGGACAGGGTCTCAGGAAAATAGCAAGATAATCGGTCCATTTGGGGAAACTACCATTAACGACAACGGACAAAGAACTATCGACCTTTGCGAAGCATACGACCTGAAGATCACGAACGGTTTTTACAGGCACCGAGATATACATAAGTACACATGGGTCCAACACACTAGGAATCTTAGATCAATAATCGATTATCTCATTGTAAGACAAACTTCCAACCTAAACGTAAACGATGTAAGAGTAAACAGAGGTGTGACATGTGGATCCGATCACTATCTGGTGAAACGAATAATACATCTCCCAGCAAACAAGGGTAACCAAAAAAAAAATCCTAAAACTGTGAAAAATACAACTGAAACATCGAAACAAGAAGTGTACAACGTCGGAAGCCTATCTCAAGATAGTGTAAAATATCTATATAACAGACGGCTAGATCAGAAGCTGGAAAATGCAAAGCCGGACACGAACGAAGAGAGGAAGATAACACAATGCATGAAGGAAGCTGCGGCAGAGGCAGTAGGGAAAAGAGAAAAACAAAAAAGTAATAAACAGTGGTGGACCAAAGAAATCGAAACAAAAATACAAGACAAGAAAGATAAATATCTACGGTGGATCTCGACCAAAGAAAGCAGAGACAGAGAGCTTTACGCACAATCAAAAAGAGAAGTAAGAAACCTAATCAACTACAACAAAAATCTGCTATGGGACAATAAGTGCAGAGAAATAAATACATACATTGGAGGTAGTAAGAGCAGTGAGGCCTGGAAATTCGTAAAAACACTCAAAACCAACGAGACCGGACATGCTTTAATCCAAATTATCCCAACGCAAGAATGGGTGAAATACTACAAAAATCTTCTTACAGAAGAAAGGACAGAATTCAAAAATATGTCTCCGGGGAGAGTAGGAGTAGACGGCGAACCGATAACAATAACGAACGAGAGAGTTATGAAAGCAGCCAAGCAGCTTAAAAACAATAAAGCACCGGGACTAGGAGGACTACAGGCCGAACTTGTAAAAAATGGGACGGGACAGCTATATACCAAACTAGCTACAATGTTCACAAAATGGGTAAACGGAGAACCAATATCGGAAGAAGCTAAGGAGTCGCATATAACATCAATTTATAAGAAGGGATCGAAAAAAGATTGTTCCAATTACAGAGGCATAGCCGTTACTAGCACCCTTAGCAGACTCTACGGCAGAATACTAAGGGACCTGATAGAAGAGGAGCAACCCCACATATTTGAAGAACAGTCAGGTTTTCGGGCAGGAAGATCATGCAACGACAACCTATTTACACTGAAACAAATTATAGAAAAGAAAACTAACATCTACGAAGAACTACATCTGCTGTTTGTGGATCTAGCCAAGGCGTACGATAGCGTACCACACAACAAATTATGGGACGTTCTACACCAATCATCCATTAATACCACAATTATAAATGCAATAAAACATCTATACGAAAACTCAACTTGCAGGATAAAGATAGGCGGAAAATTGTCGGAAAGCTTTCATATCAGCAAGGGACTCCGCCAAGGATGCTGCCTATCTCCCACATTGTTCAACATTTACATTGAGCATGCAATGAAGCAATGGAAGAGGAAATGTAGAAATATGGGAATTCCCCTATCCGATGAAACGATGCTATACACGTTGCAATTTGCGGACGACCAGGTCGTAAACATGAGCCGTAAACTCATAGAAGAATACAAAAGATGGGGAATGACCATGAACATAGGGAAGACCAAGTATATGTGCATTGGCGGGAAAGCAGAAGACCTAGACTTGGAGAACCATGGACATATTGCCCCGGTTAGCGAGTATAAATATCTGGGCGCATAGTTCCACGAATCAGGAACGGATACCATGGAAATAGGAAAACGAATAGCACAAGCAAAAAAGCTAATAAACGCCTTAAATGGACTGCTGTGGAGTAAAGATATCAACACAAAGAGAAAGTTAAATATATACAACACGATGATTAAGAGCAACCTACTATACGGATGCGAAATGTGGAGAACAACTAAGGTATAGGAAAATAAACTTAGAGCAGTGGAGATGGATGTTATAAGAAGATCACTACGGGTATCCAGATTGGATAAAATCAGGAACGATGCACTAAGGGAAAACATAGATCTCAAAGAAGACATAATCGAGGAAATCCAAACTCGGCAATTAATATGGTATGGACATGTCCAGCGCATGCAGCCAACAAGAATACCAAACCTAGCCCTAGAATGGAGACCTCTAGGAAAAAACAGAAGAGGCAGGCCGAAGAGAAAATGGGAGCAAGGAATTTCAAGAGCTATGAGCGAGAGAAACCTGGAGGCTGGACAATGGGAAGATAGGAGAGGATGGAGGGCGGGTATTGGACAACGTCGCAGAACGTTTTAAAACCGAGAATATATATATACATATATATAAAAGATCGATCTGGTCTTTGATTAAAGGACTTTATGGATTACATTTGTATATATGAATTTAAAGAATTTGAACAGGTCATATTTTGAGCCTTTTAAAGTTCCTGATTTCAGCTAATAATTATTTAAAATAAAAATATCGTTCTCTTGCATTAAGTCTGTAGAAAAAAATAAATATGTAACACTGATTAGATTCCTTCTTTTAAATCTATATACAAAAGAATGTTAGGTTTAATAAACCAGAAATAAGTTGATACATTCGTATCTAAATTCATTATAAAGGAAATAATAGGACATATCAAAATAAAATAGTACAGTTGTGTAAATTACTAACCCGTTTCAGACCCACCAAAAGGAACAATTTCCATAATTTAGTGTAATTATCGTAATTACAATACACTTATTTACTAATTACAAACAACTATCCATCAGCGGCCTAGTTTAGTATTTTCTTAAATTCTTGGTAATCGTAGATTAGATCGACGAAACTGGAATAGTTGGCATTCAGAATGGTCGAACCTTGTGAAATCCTTATTCGCCTCGTAAGTGTATCAACTGCTGGAAAAACGTTGAAAATCTTTTTAAAAATCCTTGTTCGGACACCAGGCGACCTTACTAAAAATGGCAACGCAAGTGGGAACCGTTGATATGCGTCATCTGAGCATACAGTTTTGCAAATTCTGCACAATGGAAACAAACGGGAGTGTCCACATAACTCAAACGAATTGTTCATTATCCAAACAGGTAAACAAACAAGCGCAAACATTCCCATGGTTAATATAATAAAATACCGCGCGGGCATAAAATATAATAAATATGCAAATACCGAGCAATATTTATAACTGTACGCGGTTTTAACGGCTACGTGTTCCATTGCCGATTGCTCCAAGAAGCCCTCGTTCTCTAGTTTTACAAGAATGCAAGCGTAAGAAATTAAGGAAGAATGACAGACCATTATCCAATTATTTTTACGCTCGAAATGAACTACATATTATGTAAATCATCCATGAATTTTAATAATTTTTTAACTGTACTTGAGACACTGCTGCGCAAAAGCCAAACATTTCTTATGCTAATATCGAATATTGAATTTAAATAAAAGGTTAAACTCGTTCTGCCAATTTCGTTCTATTGGTATACTTATGGACACCTACACGGGGATTAGAAATGGCTTCTTTTATAAATAATTATATGCTCTTGTCACGGTATATGGCGGACAATAAATGTTTGTAATTAATACCTCGCCGTCAGCCTGGACTTTTATGGGAATACGAACGGATCCGAGGTTTCCCTGAATTAATGATTTTTTTTTCGTATTTAATTAGCGCCTTTGAAATTAAGAGTGCTTCGTTATGGCTTGATAAATCTTTCATGTCGGGCTCTTAATTTAATGGGTGGCCAATTACTCTTAGGCGAGATTATATGGGAATTAATGGGTAATACATTGATTAGTCAAAAAGCGCTTAATAAAGTGGATTTTGATTAAAGGGTTAATTTATTTTATAAATGCCTTATTATACTAATTAATTAAACTCTTATGATCCAAGATCATACAGTATAATATCATTAAAGATATCTGGAGATTTTAAAGCTCCGAAGTAAAAATCCGCTTTTACATTGTTAAGATATAAAATAGATCAAAACAGGTCCGTGACTGTTATAGACATAGAACAATAAGTCAGTGTTAATTTATTAATTATTTTTGGGTAAACTAATAAGCTAAATATTTTTTTTTGAGTAAAATATGTCTTCTGCACCTTAAGTACAGTGTATAATTCTCTATGCACTAGGCTCTTTTTACATACCGTATTAACAATGAAATAACGTTATTTTTATATCATTAGAACTGGTCCAATAATTTTTGACAAGCTCATTACTAATATTGTTCTATATCAACTAAATTAGTCAATTTAAAAAAATATTACTAAACAGTGTACTCAGATGAAAGTTTTAGTGTTTTGAACATGTTTGTGAAGTTGGTGAAGTAGTATTCAGTCAACAGAATCTGAAACACTTATCTATAAAACTACTCTACAAAAATAGTGGTATAAAAATTCCCTAGCAGTACCCAGTGTTAATAAAACTATTTTATATGATTTATTATTATTTTTAGTTGTGTATATACTATCTTATTACTTTACTCGGCTTTCCAATATATCTAGATAATAAAAACTTAATTCGAGCACTAACATTTGTTTTTCTTATTCATAACGTTCTCGTTTAATTCCATTAAACGTAAAAACTAATTCACCAACTTGATTTTCTTTTATTTGTCATAGACACACACAAATTAACGTTCGCAATATGAAACTAGGCTAATCTTGCGGATGATCGGAAATAACATCACGATTACGGTTAAATTGCAATACGAATCAAATTATAAGCATTCGAATCCGGCTAATTGCGGAAACTAAAATTACCTTATCCTCCCAAATGGGATCCTCCCATCCAATGGAGCTACCTGAGCTACCTCTCCTGCCGGGATCCCACGAGTTCCTCCTACCGTCCAACGAATCCGTAGACAACCTCCTGCTATTCCTCCTGAGCGGGCTCGGGATTTGCAAAAAGTTATCCTTCCGTAGCGAACCCGATCCTAACGACTCTCTCCTTGAGTTCCAAGGGCCGTTCAGGGTACCGTCTTTCCTCAACGATCCCATGGATGCGGCTATAGGATCTTTTCTCAGCATCGATGGGAAATTACTGGGATGCTCCAATTCTCGCTTAGGTGGCGTGTTAGGTAACCCCAACGAGCCTCTACGTCTAGTAATAAAAAATTTTCGTTTCACACTTTATTAGTAGCGAAAGTGTTTTCTTTATATCATCATCCTTATAAACTTATGAAGTTCATTAGAGACTATGTTTTATTTAGTTACCTCAATATTCTGCAGAATTGATGTTTAGAACAATATTACTTAATTTTAGAATTAGATTTTACTGAGTAATCATTTAGTAATAACCGGATACAAGAAAATTTTGTTAAAATAAATTATAAAGAATTGTTATTTATCTGTATTTCATTTATCATTACAGCTACATATAAAAGGTATGGTTCAAGAATTTACCTTTTGCAATAGTGAGCAATTTTAAATAATCAAATTTTTGACTTTTGAACAATATTATTCAAAAGATTTAATTTTAATATTTCAATGAAAAATTTTATTTAATTCGTTAAAATAGTTAAAATTAAACTAAATTTAATTTTAATTTAATTTAAAATAATTTTAACTTGAAATTCATTTAAATATGTTCGTGTTATACTTAGAACTTCAAATGTGTGTATATATTAATTAATTTTTAATTTAATCATCTGTGTTATAATAACCCACAAAGCAATCACTAACGAAAAACCGTTTTTTGTCCTTCAACAAAAGCAAATATTATAATATTTTGATAAAACAATATTTTAATATTTATGATACGACATTAAAGGTGCAATCTATTTCCTAAGTGTTGCACTAGATCCCTATTTGGGTGGATAACCAATGATGAATCAAAGTAACTGTTAACAGCTACAATTATAACAATAATAATTTAAACATTAATTATTGACCGGTTTCGATTTATTTTCTATCTCATCAGCGTAGCGCAGTTCTCTGTCTCTAACAGCGCTATGCTGATGAGATCTAAAATATATCGAAACCCGGTCTGTGGCTATTGTTGACAGGGATCAATAATTAAAGTTAAATTTTTTTATACATTTGATGTGCTAGTAACTTTAACAAAAAATTAAAATATACTCAGAAAATGTGAATTTGAATTATATAGAGGTAATAATCCCTTAATATTTTTTATAATTTATTTTAATTTTAAATAGCACGTTGTAGCAACATTTGACATTGCGTTCATTAAAACTTTAATTAATAATCCATTCACACGGATGTAAATATCTACATGAAATAGGTAACACGATTCCCAAGAGGTATTTAAGACAATAAGTGCGCGGCAGTAAGGTTTAACACCTGTGCGACTACATGCATGTCACATGCGAACTAAACTTGTTATCAATGAATGATATCAAGTGACATTGTTTTTAAAAGCTTGTTTTATTGCCAATTAGATATAATAGTTTGTATTAAAAAAATATAATAGAATTTTAACACAGAACTAACAGGTGGTTTTCACTTGAAATACATCATAACAATGCCGATGTGATAACCCCTCAGGGATTAGACATTGTTCTTTTGTAATTTATATTTTATAACTGTGGATATGATATGATTATATATTATAATATTTAATTTGGAGATTATAGTTCTTTCTTACATCCAATGAACTTCACAAAGTAGTTGATGATAAATTTGTAAACACTACCACTACTATTGCAGTCTTATTTTCAAATTACTTGGAATATTTATTCAAAATCTATATTTATAGTTATAGTTTATGCGCAATTAGAGTTGAAAGTGTAAATTTATGCTGTAGACAAAATTTTTTCTTATGTTTACAGATAGAGACCTTTGGTATTGTCTTTTAAATGGCGTAATCACTATGTATAACGATACTAAATGCGTAACTGTTAATTAAATATCAATTGACGAATGATGATTTCAAGGTTTCAAGAGATAGGGATTTTCCGAGATATACAGTTAAAGTTTTTAAGTAGACTTTTGGCAAATTTTAAAGAAAGGTGTTTCAAACGTTCTTCAATAGGGGATAATTTCTGTTAATTTACATAAGAGGGTATTAGCAGAATTGTTGATAGTATCAACAGAACGTCAAATTTTTGTTTCTTGGGATATTTAATTGGGTTTGTTTATTTCAAGTAGCGATCAACTCGTTTACAAAATATATTTGAAAATACAAAAAAGTCATTTAGTTTGCAATATTTTTTTAAATAAAAAATCGAAGTTATTATAAAAATATAAAGCTCATTGTAATCTATATGTTACATATAAATTTTGCAAAAAAACTATTCCATTGGCACACCATTATTTTAAAATATTTTGTAACGATGTTGATATGATATTTATTGATAATTTAATTGTTTTGGGTAAAAGAATAATATATGTTGAAAACCTTATAAACTAATTTAATGATTCCAGCTTTAAAGGTGTTCGAACTTTCGATTAGGGTTTGCCGAACTAATCGATTTATCCTATTATCACTAATTGTATCTAAACAAAGATTTCTAGTAAAAACAAAGAATACGTTAGAAGACCCTTCCTTCAATTTACAAATAGGAATGGTATACTTTTGTAAAGGAAACACCTTCACTGAATCGGATTTGCTTGAATTTTTGGTTAATTCTTAGCAGCATATGATTTAAAAATAGTTATTTGTATAAACAGCTTTATTTACATAAAACGTCTTCTAGATGGTTTAACTAAAACGACCTTGCAGTTCATAAAAACAAAGCCGGATATCAGTCTCACTTGGTAATGATTGATTTAAATATTATCTCTAATTAAAAAAAACTGCTATTTAAAAGATTATATACTGTTTTATTTCTGGAGAATATCTAGGTAAACAGCATAAAACAGTTTCATCTAATAGTAAGATCTAGAAACTTGTAGGCAGTGATACCCATCCAAATGTTGAATGAAAACAGTAAACAGTGGTAGTAAATAATAAGCAGGCATTAGTAGAAAAAAAATTTAATTTGTCGTCGGCAAAACCCTTCCAAGTGTTTAATATAAAACATGTCTGATGTCCAGATTCCATTTACTGAGCAAACAAAACTGACAGTAATATACTAAATGTTATTTTTTCTAAACATCAGCTGTGATAAGATTTTTGCATAACAAAAATGTTAAAAATGTTAAGAGTAACATTAATGCTCAATTTGAAAAGAATTAGCAGTGTTAAAAAAACAACACGCAAGCTGACTTAATTCTAAATTTTGTTAATTGACGTTAGAAGATGTAAAAGCAGCCGTAACGTATTTAGTCTAACGTCTTCAAGTTTTAACTTGTCCAAGAAATCAAGCCTTATGGTTTTCACTTATTTAGCCTATTCAATAAATGATATAAATTATCACTAGAAGATGCTCAGAAAAAGTATTGGCTATCATATTTGATAACATAAAATAGAAGGGTTATATTATCACACTGTTAGATTCATTGTTGTTGAACTTATTGATTTTCAAAGAAATCTAAATTTCCAGAACAATTTTTTGGTAAATTTATTGCTTCTTTACGCGAATGAGTTTTAGAAATCTTTGACACTATTGATACTATGGCAATGTTGGTGTTTTTAGTAGTTGACAATTCTGTTCGTTGAGTGCTGATTTCCAAGTTTTCCTGCCTCCTACTCAACAAATAAACAGACTTGTCACTCAATGAGCACTTTTTTTGAAAATCAAAAGATATTCAGAATTTTATTTATACAAAGTGATATATAAACAAAATAAAATTATTATTGTAATTTTGATTGAGTTAATTAAATTATATTGAATAGAGTATTTAAGACTATTATTATAATCCAGTTATTATATCATATCAAGTCTTCTTAATTTATTTTCACAAAAATGAATTTAGAAAACACTGATTTTAAAAATTCACTATGCTTTAACCACAAATCATATTATTACATAGTGAATTTTTCAATTCAGTGTAAGTATGGTTTACCACGTAGTAACGGTCGCAACCATTCTCTTTATTGAATTTAGTAAATATAATATTTTACAAAATAGAGTATGAATTATTAAAAATTATTAAAATACAATCAGAATATAATTTTGGATTGATGAGGCCGTTACTTGTTGAAACTCCATATTATCACTTAATAAAACACTGACGTAATGTAAGGTTTCAAAAAATCGTTTTATTGTTCTACAACAATTGTTTCGCCACACAGTGGCTTCATCAGGTAGATGACCAATATGGTGACATTCTTTTAAATGACATTACGTCAGAATATAATTTTGTTTATTTTATAAAATTGCTTTTTCAATTGTTTAAATTTAAATATAATTTTAATTCATTTCACAATTCATTAACATCTTACTAATTGTTTTATTGCTTAAGAAACTAGTTAGTTTTAACACTTCCAGCTGTAACCTCTTAAGCTCTTACTTAAACAACCTAATACAGAAAGTTTGTTTTGGCAATAAGGAATCAAAATCCCTTTCATAATAAGCATGGTGTGTCACAAGGCTCGATATTAGGGCCAATCTTATTCCTAATCTATATTAATGATTTCCCAATGTATACAAATTGCCGAAGTATTCTATTTGCCGATGATACTACTCTCGTCAATACCTTCGAAAAAGCTAGAAGATGTGAGAGTACTCCACAATGAAACAAAAACTGCTGCAAAAAATTGGTTTACCAATAACAAACTATTAATAAATAATACAAAACCTGTGGATATGATGTTTACCCTTACAAAACACAATTAGTCATTATTAAACTCAACAAAATTTCTAGGATTCAACCTAGTTCCTAGTCTAAACTGGGAAGTAGCAAATAAGGTGACAAAGTTTATATTTTGCCTTCGCAATCGAAATATCTCCCCAAACGCTAGTAAACTCATGCTATGGTTTTAGGCTACACGCCCTAGACTATTTGGATTACAGCGGAAAGCGGTTAGGATTGTGGAAGGTTTAGGGTATAGAGACGATTATACATTGACCTATACCAAACATGGCATTTTAACCTTGCCAGCAATGTATATTTATGAATGTCTGTGTTACGTTGAAAAAACATAAATAACTATAAGAGGCGAAATAATATGAATCACTTTTCAAGAAACAATGGTAATCAGAGCAGAGTCCAAAAAGGCTCCTGAAATCGCAAACAGCGAAAATTTTTAAATTACTTAAACTCAAAACTAGTAAATATGCCTACATTTCCTTTTAAACGAGCTATAAAAGAGTTGCTCATTGAGTTGTCACCCTATAGCTTTGATGAGTATCTAGGGATAAACTTCACTGATTAGTAGTTTGCATTGAAAATTCGTTTAGAATAATTACAATCATTATCATCAACTTAAGTTCAGATATTTCTTGAAGATAAATTATAACTTGATGACTCATATATGTTTAAATTTAATTATTAAAAACACTTGGTGTGGTTACACTTTTTTTTTCTCTAGGACTAGTTTCGACAATTAGTCATTCTCAAGGAGTTTCGTAATCAAGAAAATTTATATAAAAATGTTTTTTTGAGAATTTAATTTAACATAAATGTATAAAGTTTATTGAAATGCCATATACGCAAAATAAACAATGATGATAATCGGAATATCTTTAAGCGACAACAACAGTGCATTGATGAATTTCTTTAGATATTTGGTGTTGAATCACCACCAAAAACTACTATATATCGATGGTATGAGGAGGAATTCAATTGTAGTTCGCTTAGTGATGAATTTCATGAAGGTCGTCCAAAATCGGTTGTTTCAGAAAATATTGATGCTGCCCGTGAGCTGATATCGCTAGATGGTCATGTGATCTATCGTAATCCTTGGGCATTAGTTGGAGTAGAATACATTCAATATTGCATGAATATTTGGGTGTCAAAAAATTATGTTAGAGTTGGATCTAACATAATTTAACATTTGCTCAAAAAAGGTTCGTGTCTTTAGGTCTAAAGAAATACAGCTGCGGTGCTTCAAAACGTCTATGATGTGACGAATAATGTATATATACGTATGGGCCCGAAAGCAAACAGTTGACTGTTAACGGTGGATGCTTCTACTTCATTATACATCATAATTTACAAATTAAACACTTTTTTACTGTGTTTGTATAACTAGGACTTTATTTAGTGATTATAGTAAACTAAATAAAAAAACTAAATAAAGTTATACTAACAAAGTTCAAAAGTGTTTTATTTTTAACAGACTGTATGGGTTGTTGAGCCAAATCCAACAAAAATTGTTCACGCAAGAAGCACCTCGAAGCACCTAGTCGCCTATGTTTTGTTTGGGAAAAAGCGAACATATGGTAACTGTACTATCAGAGCAATGTCAAAAGATTAATTCTGAATTATATACAACCATTTGTTTAACAGAAGTCTTTGGAAAAATACGGGAAAATAACAGCCAACGAGCATAATTTCTTCACCCGGACAATACATAATTTGGCTCAAACAAGAAACTTTTTGAGAACTGAAAAAATCTAATTGATGGATCATCTGCCGTATAGCTCTAATTTAGTACCTAATGGCTTTTTTATTCCCACAAATCAAAACTAAATTACGAAGTCAATGTTTTTTGACGCCTAAAGAAGCAATTGATGAGTACAAAATGCATGTTTTGGAGGTACCCCGATTGGAGTAGAAAAATTTCTTCAAACATTGGTTCAAGCCCAAGTAAATTAGAGCTCAAGAGAACAGTAAATGCATAATTTTATTAAATTAACACTTGATTGGCAAAATTAAAAAAATAGTAAGAGAAATAAATTATTTGGGGATTTTTTATAGAACCATGTAAATTTGGTATTTTTTTCATTACCAAACTTAGATGTTAAAGAAACATATAAATGTCACTAAAAATGATACATACTAAAGGTATTATTCTAGAAATTTATCAAAACTGAGTTAAAAAAAAAATAAGAAGAGATGAATTTATATGTTACCAGAAACTTTACACGCATTTTGAGTTTATTTCCAAATTTAGAACGCTATAATACCGCCAACTCAATAAATCTTCATTATTTTAGATTAAATATTTAATTATAAATTGACTGCTAATAAATTAAAGTAAGTAATTGTGAATTGTTTTTCTAGTACGATTAAATCTGCAATTTAGTAATAAGTCTGTAATTTCGATAATTTTAACGAAAATAATTCTCGTAAAAAGAAAGGAAATCTACACATTTATTATAACTAATGAATGCATTCATAAATGCTTAGCTAGAAGTTAGATAATAGCCTTTACAATTGTTATAAAATTATTTACTATACTTCAGAAACAATTTAGGGAAGTATGAAATACTATTATACACTGATGGAATGAATAAAATCAAAACGAACGAGCAAGGTTAGGTATCGCATGTTTTATTTATAGCATTTAATGAAAGGTATTTATTGATTTAAAAAGATTCTAATTAGTTATAATTGAAAAAGTATACTAGATTCTAATATTTAATATTCCCAAGACTCTAAATTTTAAGCTTTGCCATTGATAAATATAAATTTAAATTGATAACGCGAATGTATTACGTATGTATACAATTTAAAATTATTATTTTTGTAATAAATTAAAAATCGCCACCTCTTCACTATATTAATTTTAAATTAAAGACTTGTAATTGTATTACAATTGCAATTTAGATAATTACAATTGTAATGTAATATATGCAATTAAAAACGGATTATTTAGCATTTACAGTTTAGTCAAAATAAAAACAAATATTGATTATTTGTTAATCATTAAAGCACCTAATTATTTTAAAAATTGTTTATATGCAATATATTCAAAGTTCATTAAACTAAGTTGTGCCTTATAAATAACTCAAACTCTATTTTTAGCTTTTTAAGTAATATAAAAACATAATTATACAACTTTCTAGAGCCATAAATATAATAATAATTTGATTGGCTTTTTTAAATTCTTGATAAATATCATAAAGGTTTTTTTTACACTAGTTCGAATAAATACAATTAAAATAAACTATAGATATAATCTAATTATTATTTTATGTATTCTTTATTATTTTCTGTCTAATGAACAATATTTTAATTTGTTTTTAAATCGTTTCTTCATTAGTATGCCGTTTAAATAATTTTATTACTATGCATTTGAGTAACTGTATTTTTGTATCTGTATTGTTTATTATAATTTATTACGTATTATGTAAATGTATTTTATGTAAATGAAGATTCCGTCAAATAATTCATTCTTAATATATTTTAATTAAAAAATCGATGTAAAGTATTCCAAGTAATATGATTAGAGACTGCAAATTAAGTAAACCTTTGACTGTCAACCAAATCTCACCTGTAATAATTATTATTAACACTCAAGGCCGGCATGGATTCCCTTCTGGGTCCCATGTTGCCGCCGAACATGTGATTGTGGTACGTCTGCGACTTTAAGGAATGCGAATTCGCGACGTAATCCCTTTTGGCGTGTCCGGTGGTGCTGTCCTTCCTCGAGGAAGCGTGAAGAATGTTGCCGAGCGATCCTCTCCTGTTGCCGGTGCCGTTTTTGCCATGCACATCGCACTTGGAATGCACTTTTGATTCCACTTCGACGACTTCCGGAAGCGGCGGACTCTTCTCCAGCTTCACGTCGCTGAAGAGGGCTTCGAGCCGCTTTATCGCCGCCGCGTGGTTTATAGCGGTACCCATTGTTTTTGAACGCTTATTACCCGTAACTGTTGAGTTAATTGAAATTCATTATTAGCATTAACTCCAGCAATGGTGTAAACAATCGGGAAAGTTTTGCACGTTTTCGATGACAAATGTTAGTCATGTGTTAATCATGATTACCGAATATAGCGAAGGTTATGACTCACGCACACTTGAAGAATTCAACAATATTGGTGATGATTTTTATTTTCTTACATATTTATCCGAACTCCTGGTAATGCACTGCACAAAACGCACCGATTATTCACAATAACTCACGTTTTTTGTTTGTAATCGCTGTAGCTCGGTTTGGAGCAAGAGTGTGTCAGCAGGTTCCCATGACTCTGGGCACATTCCTCTTGTACGTTTACCGCGGACTATGGTAGAGGAGGCCGCGTTGTGCGGTATAAACTGATCTTTCCCACACCTAACTCACCCACTCGGGTAGGCAAAAAACTAATGCAAAAACTCTTCGCAGTGCTAACAATTAGTACAATCACCATTACGTATTGGCGTGTTTATCTTGTCGGCCACCGTTGGCATCTTATTGATTTCCTAATGTCAATGCCAGATTGCCCAATGCAGTTCTCCATTTCACTTCACTAACGCACGATGGGAGGAATGCAAATTTTATAACGCAATTAACATCACCGTTATACAATAATTAAAGGAGATTAAGTGTACCTCTGGCACGTATCAATTTCCTATCGGGCCAAAACCAGTTTTCATAAATGCATGATTTATGGTTTGGGTGTCGGTGTAATCGGTCAGTTTTCAGGATGGTAATCAATTGCTTATTATTGGTAATAATACGTTTGTAGAACTGATTTCCTCTTGTGTACAATTTATCGTTTAAATTAAGTCGATTACCATTTTGTTAAAATCAACTAGTCAAAAATATTATAAATACATTTCTTAAAATAATTTATGGAAAGAGTTTTACTTTTACTATTAATTTAATATTAAAGTACAACTTTAATCCAAAATTAGATGTCTCTATGTATATGAAATTGCAAATTTTGAACATTGTCGAAAAATACTAACAATAATAAAATTAAACTAAATTGTGAAATTCAAAAAAGAAAAACCAAAATACATACAGAAATAAACCCAAAAATTAAAGAGTAACAATCTAAAAATTAATAACCTTTAAAAATAAATATTATTAATAATACTTATGTTCAAAAGATAAAGCTTAGAAATAATGTATATTCTTATGTCACAATAAAAAATTAGTATGAACCAAATGGGTATTAAAATACAAAATAAAAGAAACTTTTCATTTTTTTTAGTTTCTTTTAAAGATTTTCCCAAAAGTAATAAATTTAAAAAGTTACAAAAAGGTGTGTATTTATGATTCATTATTATGAATTGCGAAACATAATATTTTCTTTAAGAATTTTTGCGTGTGTATTATAGATTGTTTTTCATTTAGATTTTTAAAATTGATTTTTGAATCGTGTTTGAAACTATTATTTCTAATATAGATTAGTTTAATAATAAAATATATAAGTCCTTACGTTGTAGAAAATTCACTAATAAATTAATAGATTAGTTTGTTCAACCAAAATTAATGTTCCAATATTAGTTTAAAGAATGCTAAAGAACTATAATTTAAAAAAGAAACACTAAAATCTATTTTTGCAGAAGTGCTCTCCTTCAAGTTTCTAGATTAAATATTCTGATTTGTAAGATAAAATCTAATGAGGGATTATGAAACTTTGAAATGTGGTCTTCAGGTCTGAAGCGTTTAACATAGTATTTTATTTTTAATAAGACTGAAATAAACGCAGATTCTGAGGAAACTAAATAAGAAATGAGACATAAATAAATGAAGTTTTGAAATGATAACCCCGGAACTAACCAAGTAAACTATTGATTTATATTAAATACAATGAATTATCCAAAACATGAATATTTTAACACCATTATTATGTCTCTTATATATTCGTCTTTTCTGTTATTGAAAATTACAGTTTTTCTATTTAGTTAGTTTTTATTTCATTTAAAGCTATAATTTCAAAGTTGGTCGTACACATAATATAAAGTAACAGTAGAAACATTGAAAATTTCAGAATATTTTAATCCACACTAGGTTTATTATAAAGTTTTGTCAATAAATGGGAATTAAGTATAGAATTATAGAAATTTTTGAGATCATTCAATTTTCCCTGACTACTTCCGTTTGAATTCCAAAAATTTACCAAACTATTTTTGAATGAATCATAGTTAGGTTAAAATTTTTATTCACTACAAGTCTGTAAATAAAATATTCTAAACTGCAATAAAATATCTAGCAGGAGATGATGCAGATTTAAAATATAATCGTCTGGACTTGACGAACTGAACTAATAACGAAATTTGTAAACATTTTGAAGGTTATTTAAATCTTACCAGTAAACTGGAATGCAATATTTTAAAAATGGCTTCGTAAAATGCTTTTGGGACATTTTTAAAATTATCAAATTTTAAAAGTTTTGAATTCCTTAAATGTACAAAATTTTATTTTTGAAATAATCATAATCAATAATTCTGAAGACGCTTATGGAAATAACTTCCATTTACTACTAATATATTATTGAAAAACCCATAGAGTTAAAATATAACCTCCAATAACTATAAAGACGCTTTCAGAAACAACTTTTCCTCATTGTAGGTCTGTAGATGAAATATTATGAATTATAATAAAAGATCTAGCAGAAACTTATGCAGATTGAAATATTATCTTCTGACTCGACCAACTAAACTAGTGATTGATTTAATAAAAATTATTGAAAAGTTTGAAGGTTATTTGAATCTTACATTCGAATATAGCATTTTAATTTTAAAGGCATCGTAAAATGATTTTTGTGCTTTTTAAATAATAAAATTTTCCAGGCCGAAAGACCTCTGGTCGATAGCCTTTTGACAGATTAACACACTAACACCTCGTTCATTATTCATTATGTCAATATAAATATGTAAAATTTGTCAATAAATATATGCATATATCCTGACTTCTTCCATTTAACTTCCAAAAATGCGAACATAAAAAATCGAGGCTAGCGTTAAAATATTAAATCCTAAAATTGTGAAGATGCCTTTGGAAATAACTTGTAATAATTGTAACAGTTTTAAAATGTTATTTTCCGTATTTACACTAGTGATATATTTCACAAGATTTAACTATTCAATAGATGCAACTTTTGAAATTGTTAAAGGTTATTTGGATCTAATCAGTAAATAAGAATGCAGTACTTTGAAAATAGTTAAAGAATCATGTTTCACTACTTCCTTGTAACTTTCATAATGTACTAAACTTTATTTTTTCTACAACGGAGATTAGTTAAACTATAGCCACTAACTTTGAAGAGCTTTTCAGAAATTAATTGAAGTTCTCTCCCCACTACTGGTCCATAGATGAAATATTCTGAATTGTAATAATAAAAATATTAAATGATCTAGCAGGAGATGATGATGTTTTGAAATGTGATCTTCAAAGCTAAACAGTTGAAAGTAGTGAACTATATTTAATATGAATGAACTACAATTTTTTAAAGTTATAAAAGCTACAACTTAAAATATGACATATTAGAAACTATTAGGACGATTTCGGAAACAAATTATCCTATCACTGGTCTCTGAAATTTTGCTAGTAGAAAATCAAGTTTTGAAAATGCAATATATTCCCTAAAGTATTAAGTAAACTACAAGGGCTGATCGACACTTTTCAGCATTGGTTTACCAAATGGAGAATAATAATTTATTCATCTTTTTCCACAGCATAACCACATTCCTATTTAACATTACTATAAATAACTCTTGTATTGCACCATTTGTAACTTGTAAGCATCTCGGAATTAGCGTTGATCTTAAACTTTTCTTTGAACTCCATACCAATAATCTTAAATTGAAATTTAAAAACAGAGCTTCACATATTTGATGTAAAAAATCAAAGTATTTGCAAAATGATACGTCGATCTGTTATTAAGTCTACAATATAGCCTTGTTGCATGATTTTTCTAAAATCCTGTCCTCTCCCCTTGAGAAACTTGCAATTCTTTGAATGATCATCCGTTCGTATTTAAACAACACTTAGACACTATAATAACTTAATAAAACACTGGTGCAGCGTGAGGTTTCAAAAATGATTTTATTGTACTACGACAATTGTCTCGCCACAGTGTGGCATCATCAGGTAGATGTCTAATTTTTGAATCCTCACGCTGCACCAGTGTTTTATATCATTATAATGGAGTTTCAACACGAACGGCCTCGTCTATTCAATACTTAGACACCCCAATAATTTCCTTTAGAAACTATCAAATATACAACTCTACAAAAAATCCCAGATAATTCCCATTAAAACACATCTTGCTAGAAAATGTTCCTTCAATTTTTACATCTAATACATCCTGAAGTATTTATATTTACTTCACAATCCTTTACATACTCATAAAATTAAAGTAAACATTCTTCTACCAACAGTCGCCTAACGGACGAATAACCACTAAACCAATAAAGCTGAGTAGAAAGACCATAAGAACAAATAATTATATAATGTATTATAAAATAATAAAGATGATTACCTGTCTAATAAATATTAATTTTCTAATATGTTAGATATTTTGTTATATCTAAAAATATGTTTTTCAATATTTTACGGTTCTTTTAGGGCTTCTTAAATATTTAGAATAATATAAACTTGTAGGCAGAAAGACCTCTGGTCGATAGCCTTTTGACAAATTAATACATTAACACCTCATTCATTCTTCATTATTCCAATGTAAATATGTACAAAATTTGTCAATAAATATATGTTACTACTATAAACTTGTTTATATAAGCAATATGACTTATTATTAATTTTTAATGCTATTCTAAGAAAACAATTAGAAACATCTACAAAATAATTTAGATTTAAACGTATGTTAAATCATTTACGATATGTAGTTTCATTAATTATTTCCTTAATGCTAGTGAACTCCTGTTATCAAATTTTATATCGAATTTAATTATTAGGCGCTATCACTTTTCTTAGTTTTGAAAAGTTAACGAAACAGACTGTAAATTATTTTGTAATCATTAACGTAACAAAATAATTAGACCTTACGTACTTAACGGAAGACCGATTACAAACTTAATTTTATGATAGAGACTTTCGTTACTACATTTTTAATGAAAATCACCGAGTTATTTTAGAAGGCAATTATTTTTGGTTAGAAATTATACCATATGTTGAGAAATGTTTGTAATTTATGTATTATAATAGTGTAACCATTATGTCAATACTAACTACTAATACTATTTAAAAGTTTAAAAAATGTGAGTCGTTTAATTCTTCATAATGATGGTCGCAACTATTAATTCATTCATAATGAACACTAAATAAAACACTTACTATGTTTTTAACCACTATAAATTATTATAATATATAAATATATTACTATATACACGACTTAATTTTCGACTTTTGATGGTCATCATCAAGTGACTGTCAAAAGTCAATAGTAAGTGTTTTATTCAGTAGTTTAATTTCCTTATAAAGGCAGTTTTGCCTATAAAATATAATTACAGTTAATAAACTGAATTTTGAAATATTAAGAATTTAAATAAATGGATAAATATTAATTTGAATAAAGATGATTGTAGCGACCGCTACAAATTGATAAAATTGATAAATTTAAATGTAATGCGTTTCTAAAATAATTCCCAACATAATTTCTTCTATTTCACATTAAACCCCAAAATCCAAAGCCCAACAATACCAGAATTAAATAAGTAATTGTGGACACTTCTACTTTGTGATTCATTTTTTAAAATAAATTATGAAAAAAAACTAGTGTTTATAATTTATTACTAGAATTATCATTATTTATCAGCAGCATTTCAGCATTTCCCAGTTCTTAATATTTTAGATAGCTGAACAGTTTTTGATGCAATTAATTTTTGTTCTTTATGTTTTCTGGTTTTGCTTCCTGGTTCAAAGAACTCGTCTGATTTTCGTTTTGTATTAATTCAAACAACAAAAGTTAGTTTAACATGTTAATAATACTTTCAACAATATTTACAAGATGACCACAGTATAAGAACAGAATCTAAACTGATTTAGAAAACTAAGTTATCTATTTTACAAAATATACAATAGGAGAGAACAATCCAAGCATAAAATTCAGGTAGATTCCTAGTCTCACCCTTCGGGAAGCGGACCCTTCAGCAATGATGCAGTTGGCTAATTGTCAAAACGTTACGAAATTAAAATCTATTGTGAAACAATGAAAAATATTAATCATATGCAACATTTTTGAGAATGTAATAGAGAGATAAAACAGTTTCAAAGGGGTTGTCAACTGCGTTACACAAACGATGTGATTTAGATAAATTACTTAAGTGAAAGGTTGTAAAAATATAAAGCTAAATTTTAAACTAACGAACAAATAAAACTTGCATTATAAAATCAAACTTGTTTTTGACGTACCTAAGTATCTCAATTCTGCAAATACATTTGTAAATTAGAAAGTTAAATGAACACTTGGTTTTGCTTCACTATTTTTATATTTCTCCGACTAGTTTCGACTGTTGGTCATTCTCAAGGAGATGAAACAAAGTTTAACTTTGACTTATTTATGACAGTAAAAATGGATATAAAATATTTTATAAATATCCACTATTACTTTCTTGAATATAGAATAATAAATGACATTATCTCTTAAATGTTATTCCTTTCCTGGCTTATCCCATCCTTACATGTATATCTAAAGGAGTAGATCAAATGATCTAACCACAATTTATCCCGAAAGTCCATACCTTCACCAAAAGCCCTCCAATTCCTTCAAGAGCTTATTGACTCCCTTCAACACTGGTTTGCAAAATGGCTTATTAAAATTAATCCCCACAAATCACAGCTCCTAATTCCATACCATCGCACCAATAATTCCCCTTACTATGTTTCAATTTCCCAAACTATTATCCCTCCTTCAACTTCCGTTAAATACCTAGGCATAACCATAGACCCTAAAATCAATTTCAAAAAGCACACAACTATAATTAAAAGCAAAATAACAACCAGTCCAAAATATTTTAGATGTTTAACATACAGAAATGATGGCATTACTACCAAAACAGCAGACAAAATATACAAGATGATATGCCGCCCATTACTAGACTGTGGTTGTGCCCTCTATCCTAATCCCAACAATCCAACCTCCCGCAATATTGAAGTTAGCGAGCGAGCATCCCTCAGTACCCTAACAAAACTCCGTCATCCTCTTAATTCTTTACACAATCCTTCTAACCAGTTCCTCTATGATACCACTTTAGTTATCCCCATCCTAGAATGCCTTCGATTCCTATCAGAAAAATTCTCCAAAAATCCTTTCAACTTTCACATATTATCCTTATATTGTATTCCTAGAAATCCTAGTTTAAACCCCAAATTTAAACATCCTAATTCAACCATATTTAATTTCATCTCATCGTTTCATTAATCTACGCAATAACAACTGACGCCATATGACGACAAAACAAGGCAGAAAGACCTCTGGTCGTTAGCCTTTTGATGAACTAATTCACTAACACATCAACCATTATTTATTATTTAAATGTAAATATGTATAGTTTGTGTAAAAATGTGTATTATTATTTTCATACCTTCTACACCAATATTAGTTGCTTTGACATGTTGAAAACAAAAACTACTCTTACATTCATTGTGATTCATCCAATTTTTGCACATATTTACTTTAGATATGGCAAATTCAAATGAAGAAGAGCGGCGCAAGACCTTTTATTAATAAAAGTAAAAATCATGAGAAACAATTAGATATTAGATTCGGTAATTCTTAAAACATTTGCTGCAACGCTGCGAAAAGAGATGGCTCCATAATGGTATTCTCTTGATTTACAGATGCTTGAAAAATTTAAAACTCCAAAATAAATTATGTTTCTTTGTCTACAACTGTACTGCGCTGATGAGATTTAAAAAAAACAATAATTAAATGTCTTCACATTATCATTGTTATATTATAATTGTCGCTGTTTGTAGTTCCCTATGATGTCGGTGGTTACCTACACAATTAGGGAATCATAATACAACGTTCAGACTGTACCTTGCTAAACAGTTTTACTTTAAAAGTAAATACAACAAAAATATTTTAAAATGTCCACAATAACCAGCATCTTTTTCCCATTTTAGTCCCGTTTATGTTCGAGCCATTTTTTGAACAGGAGTCATAGATGTCGACTGCTAATCCATTTAGTCAATCGTTGACAATGCCTTTGATGCTTTCATTTCAGCATTCGTTTTTCGTCTAAGAGTTTTTTAAGTGCTGTTGAAGATGCCACAGAGAACAAATTGGTTAACGTACAGTTTTGCTTAGTGTTTGCATATAAGCTGCTTTTCGTTCATCCATGGTTACAGTTGGGCGGTTTGAACTTTCTTTATCCAAGGATGTTTGTTCTTCCACCATTTAATAAACCACTTTACTTTTTCATAATTCATCACAACTTTCCCATACAGTTCAACAAGTTGCTGATGTATTTCAAAATAATGAATGCTATTTGCCTTTAAATCTCAAAGCTATGATTTCAATCAGACCGATTAGTAATGGATAGATTTGATGTAATAGCAACTCTAGATGAACTAACAGCGTTTGCAAATGGCCATGATATACGTTAATAGGTTAAATGACCGTAGAAATGCTTAGTAAACAATGGCCTTATATTTGTACTTAAGTTCTGTTTCTATTATAATTAAATTAGAAATATATTTTTTAAGTTACGTGAAGATTATTGTAAATTCTAATTAAAGTATTATCACTTTCTTCACAAATTGATTTTATTGACTAGTTGTACATACATTTCGAAACACAGTGTTGTTTATCAATACTTTAATTAGAATGATTAAATTCTTTTATTAACATTGCTTTTATTTCTCTAATTATTTTTATTTTGTTTCCATAGCTTTAAGTAATATCAATGTGAATAAAAACAAAATATGATATATCATTTAGAACTAGAATTCTGTTAATTTTGTCTTGTTTAGCACACATTAAATGATATTCATTGAAGATATTTAACGCTCTACATATTTACTCTAAATTACATATAAGGTATGTATTAATTTCTGATTTTTCGGATTTATTTGTTATATCATTTTGCAAGTGGAGAAAGGAAGAGTTTGACACATATCATTTAGGTGAACGGACTGAATCTTACAGGCCATTCTAACTACTTTAGTATTCAGTTTATACATGAAATCATTCTTAATATTTTCTATGTTGTTGCTGTAGCCGTTGGGCATCGTCACGTTTGTTGAGATTATCGGTGTGCTTTTCTATCTCGATTGCCTCACGGATAATCTTCATAGTGAATTACTGGGATGAAAATTGTATCATAAAAATGTATCTTGTGTTCTTTAATGTTCGATCAGAGATAAAGGAGATATTCGATTGCTATTATGTGGTAAAAATTGTTTTAATGTTTTGTCTTTTTATTATTTTGGAGATTCTGTCTGCCGCATCTCCTATGTACGAAAGAAAAGTTATATAAGAAAATTCTTAGCACGTATCAGTGTTTTTGGTATAGGATTTTTGTTTGAGTAAGCATGTGACTGCACCTGGGAAGAAACCGCTTTGAACAAGGACTGCCTCGAGGTAGTGAGTGTATCCCACGGTGAAACATTTTTATGTTAATTAGAAGGTTAATCAAACACATCAAACAATTTTATATATTAATATTTCAGTCGGAGAAATAAAAATATAGTAAAACAAAACCAAGTGTTAAATTAACCTTTTCTATTTAGGTTATTTTGTTTGTATGACGAGCTTGTCTTAAACGTGGGGCCAAACGACGAACGCATCTTCTCATTAGAGAAGGGGCTAATGATAGGCGAGAGAGAGGATTCCATTGGTGCTTTTTTAATTTGTTTATAACTGTTTCCATTAAACGTAAAGTGAGTATTTGCGAATCATAGTTTAATGTCTATAGTAGAAATATGCTGTTTATATTATTTCATAGATAATTGAGTAAAAAGAGATTTAACGTCAAAATTAACTAGGATATATGCCTTAGATAGTCTAATCGAGTTGATAAGGTCTCGGAAGTGTAATGAGTTTTTGTTATAGGATTTAGCTTACTCGGCAGTAGGTTTTTAGTTAATTTTTGTGTGGGCGAGTCGAAAGAACGGACGATGGTTTGGAGTCGTACATCAGATTTATGTATTTTAGGTTGGCCGTATAGCATCGGGCATTTTGAGGATTTTTCGCGTAGTATTCAAAAAATTTTGGTTTTCCTGTTTTAGAGGTTTTTTTGGAAGTATGTAGTTTAATCAAACAATTTGTATCTAATAAGTAATTATTTTTTAGTTTAGTTGTTTCATTTTCTAAATTAAATTGTGGCCAAATTTTTGCACCAAAAAATATAGAACTTAAGTAAAGTGTATATGCATATCATAGTATTCGCCAATAAGAACAAATTTACATAAATAGTCACAAGTTATAATACGTGTTATTAACAAGGCTATTATTAAACTGCCATATAAAAAGCATTGCAAATGAAAATCTACAAAAGAAGAAAAGTGAATTCTAATAACAGAATATGGAGAAAATGAAGATGCAAGAAAAGAAGACAAAGACAAGTTCTATGAGGATATAGAAAAAGAAATAGACGATGGAACGGAGAACACTATAATCATAGGAGATCTAAACGAAACAGTGGGCAAACAAAACGAAGGAATAGAAGAATACATGGGGAAAGAAGGAGAAGCAACAAGGAAAAATAATGGAGACAGGCTAATACAACTTTGCATAGAAAATAACTTAATAATCACCAATACAAAATTGGAACATAAAGATATACACAAATATTCGAGAACATAAGCAGCGAGGAACGAAAAATCCCTAAACGATTACTGCCTAATAATAAAAATAAATGAAAAATGGTGAAAAACGTAAAAGTAACAAAAAAACCGAGATAGGAAGCGAAAACTCATTACTCAAAATAGACATAGCAAGAAGACAACAAGAACAAACCGATAAGAGAATAGAAATAATCAAAGGGAAAATAAAGACGCGCAAACTTAAAGAAGAACAATACCGAAAGATATACCAGGAGATAATAAATAGGATGGAATATATATAGGTCAAATAGGGAGAACTTTTGAAGCAAGACTAGGGGAACACAACAAATCAATATTAAATCAAAATTCAAACACTGGACTGGCAGAACATTACAAAAACACCGGGCACCGCATAGGGGAGATTACACCAATCCATTTTTGCCGAAAAGGACGTAAGATGAACCTATTAGAGGGATTAGAGATTAGGCGGGCGATTAGCAAAGGAAAAAGTCTACTTAACAACCAGCAGGAGATCATCAGTTCCGACAACATCATTAGCGCTGTAATTTCCAGTAATTAACGAATACTATATATATTGTAATATTTCATTATTTAATTTAGTTTAACTTTGAAACTGATCGTAATGGATCGAAACACGTGTCAGAAAACTGATAATAAAATCATGGAACAAAACAAGTGTTTTACTCCACCCATTTTTAATAAATAGAAATTTCGCTAAAGAAAATGATAATATAGACATTAAAGAAAAATGGACAATATTCAAAAAATGTCTAACAGAAATAAGAAAATATGGATGAAGCTGAAGAAATCACGGAAGAAGATACAAAAGAAGCTATCAAAAACTGAAGAATGGGCAAAGATGAAATAACACCAGAAATGATTGAAAACATAGGCGAAATGCGGATTTAGAAGAGCAAGAAGGCCCCAAGATTTAATTTTCATACCGAGACAAGTAGGCGAAAAAATAATAAAGAACAGAGAGGCACATGTATGTTTTGTGGACCTAGAAAAAGCATTCGACAGAATAAAGAGAGAAGACATATGAAAAACTTTAGCAGATATGGGAATAGGAAAGAAAATAATCAGAACAATCCAATCCATGTATGAAAATAACAATAACATCGTAAGAACCAATAATAAGGATGTGCCCTAAGCACCCTCCTGTTCACACTAGTGTTAGATTCTGTAATAAAGGATGCATAAAAGAGATGAAAACACTGAAACTAGGATTTTGGAAGATGAGACGGAAATAACAGAACGCTAACATAGAGCAGTGAAACCTGGACAATGACGGAGCATCAAGGGAAAATAAGCGCAACAGAGATGAGATTTCTTAGGAAGATAGAAAACAAGACAAAACTAGACAAGGTAAAAAAAATAGAACCTAAACTTCGAGCCAATTAATAATGACGAAAGACTAGTAGAGGGACAGATGAGGTGGTTTGGATATTTAAACCGAATGAAAACTGAAAGGAACGCGAAAATGATATATGAAACAACAGTACAGGGGAAGAACCAAAGAGGAAGACTGAGAAAAATATGGAATGATGGAATCAGAGATGCAATAGAGAGAAGGGAAATTAATTGGGAAGAAGCAAAACAGCTAACACAAGACAAAAAGATATGGAAAGAAACATACAGATTAAACGGATATTAAGTTAACTAAGTATGAATATGTAAACCGCCTTACACCGAAAGGTAAAAAGGAGTAAGATTAAATTAAATAAACTACATTTATACAAAAATGGTATACCTGTTCCATATTAAAAAAAGGTATTGTGTTTTGTTCACATCGATATAATTGATCTAATCTAACTCAATCATGAATAATATACGTTAAAAAAGTTATTTATGTTCCACAGTGTATTGCAGCACAAGTAACAAAATTAATAACATTAAGGGTTGTTTATAGAAAGGCACTTGGTTTCACAATTATTTACAATTTATTCCGACTAGTTTCAATTTCTACATCATTAAACAACCCTTAATATTAAAAATGTTTCACCACATGATAAACGAGAATCAATATCAACAAAATCAATAACATCTAAATTAAAATTTGCAAATATTCATTCTTCAAAAATGTTAATTCTATATTACTTTTGAAATAACCTACTTCAATGTGATTAACTATTTGTAAAATACAATTAATTTTATTAATAATATATGATAATACAAAAAACTCGTATGATTTATAAAATTATATTCTTGGAATATAAACTGAAATAAAATTTTATTTATATTATTAAAACGAATAAATATAAAATTAATATTAAATTTAATTTTATAAAATACAACCATCATCTTCTTGGTAAAATCATTTTATGGAAGTGAAATTTAGTTTATGTTATAAATTATACAGGTTGTAAAATGAAAATGAATCAATTATTTTCTGACACGAAGGCAAAATAAATGACGTAATATTAATGCACGGCTTTAAATAAATATCATTTATAACATGTAAAAGAGTTCACCATGAAATATATAATTAAGAAAATAAACGGCAATTAACTCCATTTTAATTAAACGAAAAAATATAATAAATAACACGCAACCCTGGCCATCATTTTTAATTATCCCGAGAAATACGTTTTACGCAGGAGAATAATTGGCGATATTCATGAAGCGCCTCCGTACAATCATAATTATTCCAAAACACAATAATACATTGTAAACACACTGTTATGATGTGAGAATTAAGAGTTTCTAAAATATCCTCGGCTCTGTTCGTCCGAACAGTTTGAGGTTCGCCATGAGAACGCGTTCACTTCCACAAAAGAAATTTACAATTACAATCCTCCTCCGATTAATAGCAATTAATACAAGTAACCTGCAATTTAAATAATAACTCAAGAATTATTGTTAATCTATCATCTGTTAAAGAGATGAAGACAGGGGGAAATACGATGATACATGTTAATTGCGGAATTTCCTTTCGCCGGTGGAATTAAAGTAATTATTTTCAACTTACGTGAAATTGGTATAATCGTAAGCTTTTTAGATTTGTACAGAATGATTAAATACTTTTTATTAGGTATAATTTTCGTTAAGAAAAAAATTAGATTCTAATAGTATGGGTGTATTTTTAAATTTAAATTTAAACTATATACTATAATATCAACTTGATATATCTTTTCAAAGCCACTAAACGAAAGCAATGTAATTGCATCGATGCCATCTAAAAATTTCCTTTTTTCGACAATTTTTACATTACTCCGAAGTTTAGTATTTTAAAATAAAACATTCGTTTGATTTCATATTGCATAATATCAGATGATTTAATATCATAACTTCAATGAAGTATTATAAATAAAAGGTATTTACCGTTTTAGGATTTTGAGACATAATATATTCTTTATGTTCATTTCGTTTTATTTTCGTTCGAATCATATTCCATTTAAATTTGATCTCTATATCTCGTGCTAAATTATATGATACACATTCAAACAAACAGTACGATTAGCTGATGATTACATTTAGAAATTTCTATCTGATTTGCATGCTAGATCGACTTGTTTTTGTGGACGCGCTCGTAGCGCGAATCTGTGCTCGATTTTCTTGACCTTGTTTTCAATATAACACCTACATTTCATTACGGAATGTTACGAATTTTAAACCGCGACCAATTCTGCTTATTAATCGCCATAGATAAATCGTATTCAATCATACAATACAGCGTCTTGATCTTAATACACTATTACTGCTAGATTCAGTTTTATATTGTGATTAATGTGAGGTTTGAGCAATTTCTCTTGGAAAATGCACACAGCATGTTTTTTGCAATATTTGTATTTATTATAATAAATATTTACCTGATATCATGCAACTTTCCCCGGCATGAATTTAAAACTATTTATATCATAAATTGTTTACAGTATTAGGCGCCAAGAAAATAAATATCTCGTAATAGAATGTGATCCGTAAGGTAAGGCAAAGGTAACAATAAATAAGCAATAATAGTTTAGTGTTCAAACGAAATAAAAATCTTACAATATTTATAACTTTTTTTTAATAAGATAATATTTTGCAAAAATGTGATCAATTCGTTCTAATTTTTTATATAGGCACTACGTTAAAAAACAATATAATTCTTATTGTGAAATCATCAAAAATTTATTGATTTACTATTTGTGTGTAGTAAAATAATTAAGAAATATGCGTTGTTTTTTAATAAATTTGAGTACATATGATCAGTACATATTTTAGGTTTAAATACAAATTAAATGCAAAACCAAATAGTTGGTTTTTAATAAACTACCAAAAAATGTATTATTAAATTATAAGCATCATAAAGACTTACCTTCACTGCATCATATAATCCTTCCTGGAGCCCCCTAGGATCACCTTCCTGTCTCATAGGTGTTCTAAAATAAATACAATGAATGTAATGTAAAATAAGTAGACTATTTATAAAAGTGTTACAATTACTTGAAATACTTTATTCAATTAGAACAAAAACAATTAATTACTTTTTTAGTATCACTTCTTTACGAGTGTGAAGTTAGCAATAGATTTTCAAAAAAAAAATATGTTTTGATATAAAAGCAAAATTATCTCGAAATAATTACATTTACAGGGTTATTCACGCTATACGGCACGGAATATTGTGGCCAAAATACGTGACTTTCAAAAAGTTTCACTTTGGGGATATATGGGGGTCTATTAGGGCTACTTTTTAAAATTACTTTCATAATATACAGGGTGTCCCAAAAACCCTAAAAGTATCAAAGTTGTGTTTTTTTTAATGAAACACCCTGTATTTTACTGCATTTTTGGATCCTTCGATCAAAATAAGTGTGTGTTTTAATAAGGTTTTTATTACTTAAACCTTAAGGTTTTTGAAATAATTTGAAATTTGTAAAAATTTAACCTAATTTTCATGTTTCAAATACTTAAAAAGTAATTAAGTTATGCATACCAAATTTACACTGAAATGTAACAATAGATCATATTTTATTTTCCAAGTATAATAAATTTGACATCTTATACCTGGTGTAAAAAAATTGGAATTAAACAAATGAGAACTTTAAATGGCTATAACTTCATTTATTTAAATGGAACGCTATATTTATTAATTTATCAGCAAATGCACATTTTAATTACCTATCGAATGGTATTTATATCTTAAATGTTAAATCTTCTCGTTTTTACAGAAAACGCCAAAATATTGTTTAGTACTTTTTAAGTAAAAATTTTAATGTTTTTAATTTAATCTAGTTTTCTATGGTGTTTAAAAACGTCAGAGAATTAATTTAGTATGCCACTTTAGTTTAAAAAGCCTGTCTTTTGTTATAGTTGTCTTATTTTGCATTTTTGTGTTTGATCGTTAGTAATCGGTATTGTTTGAACATCGCTGTTGTATTTTTTGGTAAAAAATGAAGATTTACTCAAAAGAAGGGGGTATTGGCATTATCTTTATGCTTGGAGAATGTCATCAAAATTGTTTATTGGCTTGTCGAGTTTATACTTAAAGGTTTCCCGAAAGAAATCACCCTAAGCCAGCCATTTTTGAGAGACTATTAAACCAATTTAAAGAAATTGGAAGTGTCAGTTATAAAAACCCCAGTATAAGAAAATCTGTGTAAATTTTCATTTTTTACTATTAAATACAACAACGATGTTCAAACAATAACGATTACTAACGATCTAACACAAAAACGCAAAATAACACAACTATAACAAAAGACAGGCTTTTTAAACTAAAGTAACAGACTAAATTAATTATCTTACGTTTTTAAATACGATGGAAAACTAGATACATTAAAATTGTTACTTAAAAAGTAGTAAAACGGTGCAATAAACAATATTTTGGCGTTTTCTGTAAAAACGAGAAGACTTAACATTTAAGATACAAATACCATTCGATAGGTAATTAAAACTTGCATTTGCTGATAAATTAATAAATATAGCGTTCCATTTAAATAAATGAAGTTATAGCCATTTAAAGTTCTCATTTGTTTAATTCCATTTTTTTTTACACCCGGTATAAGATGTCAAGTTTATTATACTTAGAAAATAAAATATGATCTATTGTTACATTTCAGTGTAAATTTGGTATGCATAACTTAATTATTTTTTAAGTATTTGAAACATGAAAATTAGGTTAAATTTTTACAAAATTCAAATTATTTCAAAAACCTTAAGGTTTAAGTAATAAAAACCTTATTAAAACACACACTTATTTTGATCGAAGGATCCAAAAATGCAATAAAATACAGGGTGTTTCATTAAAAAAAACACAACTTTGATACTTTTAGGGTTTTTGGGACACCCTGTATATTATGAAAGTAATTTTAAAAAGTAGCCCTAATTGACCCCCATATATCCCTAAAGTGAAACTTTTTGAAAGTCACGTATTTTGGCCACAATATTCCGTGCCGTATAGCGTGAATAACCCTGTATAATTCATAATTCCAACATAACACATTAAATGAATTCAAAAATTATAAATTCACCCTGAGAGCCCACAAAAAATAAATTTAATCTGATTAATTCAACTTCGTAAGGTGTAGAAATTTTCCCTTCCCTATAAAAAAAATTATAAGATTTTTGATACTTCCCTTTAAACAACAAAAATCCGTCCTTAAAATTATGAGTACATATAACGTGAAGAAATTATTTATTTTTAGACATAAGGTGTGGAAATTTTTATCATAGTTAAAGTAAGTATTTTGATAACATTTTTAATACCTCTCTCAAAACATCGGCGATGTTAAATAATATTCACGTTATACCTACTAATAAATTTGAGATTAAATTAGAAATATTTAGGGAGGGGGGGTTCACCAAAAATCTTATGAGCTGTAGTTATAGGCAAGATCATTATTAATATAACTACAATATTTTTTTGCAAAATGTTTATACCTTATGGTGATATACGTACTCATAACTTTGAGGGAGAATCGGGGATATTTTAGAGAGGTATCAAAAAGGTTATGAACTTTACTAATAGGCAAAGTATTTATGAATGTGATTATAATAAAATATTCTAAAAACTTTCACACCTTAGTCTAAAATAGAACGTACACCTTCCATACATACTTGCTACTTTAAGGGTGAATTATAAATGATTAGATTGAGGTATCAAAAATCTTATGAGTTTTTCTAGTATGGTAAGGAATTTGGGAAATTTCCACACCTCATATACGAAGTAAATTAAATTTATCAAATTAAATTGATTTTTGATAAAGTTCCTGATAATTCCAAATTATACAAAGTTAAAAACAAAAACCAACAACATCAGTGAATGAAAATGTTGGTTTCGCAGAAGAGATACCCTTGGATATACCAGGTGTTCGATACACCCAGTATAAAAGTGGTACACACTGAACTTACTTCATCTACACCCAATTGAATTCGATCTTCTGGACGATAAACAAAGAGGAAGTGTACGTATGTATAAAGCCTCCACCCATAAGAAAAACATTGCCAAGTTTATGCAAAAATTCAAAAGACAGGTTCCTGAAGAGAAATACGATTCACCAGTTTTCTACTCCAGAGTGGTAACTTTAACTGATACTACATTAACACGTTTCGAATTAAATTTATTAGAAAATGGCCCAAAATGTGTTAACACCTAATGAGTTTAAAGAAATTTTAATAACAAAGTCATCAAATGCAAAATATTTCCTCAGTGGAGAAACCATAAATAACAGTATTAAATCAATTAAATCTAAAATAAACAACAACAATTATATGGTTTAATCAAAATCCACAAAGAAAAGACCCCCAGCTGGACCCGTTGTTCCTTTTCTGATTCACCAAGTATCAATTAAAGTTAACGATCTATTCAAATCATTAACCACATTTGACCTGAATTCCATTAACAACTCAACTTCACTAACCAAAAACTAAAAGACTTCCACATGTCTAATCAATTTAAATTAGTTTCGTTCGACGTATCTAATATGTTTTCAAAAATTTCCGCATGTCTAATACTAATTAATAACATTTTCAAGAAAATAATAACAACCCCATCTTAAAATCTGAATTTCAGACAAGAATTAAATATGTCACTGAACAAAATTATTTTTCATACACTAATAAAATTTTCAAACAAACTGAAGGCCTAGCAATGGGCTCTCCACTTAGGCCATTACGAGCCGAAATATTTATGGAGAATTTCTCAAAAATTATACGACAATCACCTTTAGGGAAAAACGTACCGATAGTCAAATTTCAACATTAAGTGTATAAATTCTCTTCATCCAAATATCAAATTCGCCATGGAAATTGAATCTAACAACACCCTAAATTTCCTATACTCAATAACAAAACAGAATAATAATTTAGAATTTAATATAGAGTGTGGAAACTTTAACTGGAATAAAATTTATAACTCTAATATAGGCATTTTTTGTAAAAAAATCCCCACCTCCGACCTTTTGTTTCAAATGGAAAGGTATGTCAAGTGACGCCTCGTTTGAAAGATCTCTTGGTGAGGAATTCAACGCACTATTTTCTTGAATATTATTAAAGCCCACGTGATAAAAAATTTATAACTTGAATATTATTTAATGCAAAAAATGATCAAAATTGGCCCCGTTTCTTTCTTGGCAAAGTCCAAATCGGTGATAACATGCATCTCTGATGTTTATTAACATTTCTGGTGTTACTTGCCGTATTGTATGCCTAATACATTGCTTAAGGTTGTCAATGTAGTTGGTTTTGTTACATAGATCTTACTCTTGAAATATCCCCACAAAAAAAGTCGAGGGGAATAAGATCCAGAGATCTCGCCGGCCATTCAATGTGACCTCTTCTTCCAATCCATCTATTGGGAAAAACTTCGTCTAAATATATACGAACGATCACAGCATAATGGGATAGAGCTCCGTCCTGTTGATACCATATTCGTTCATCAGGTAAGTCCAAATCTAACGGATTTGGAAATAAAGCAGGTAACGCTGGCATGAGGTCGTCTTGAAGGAACGTAAGATATGTTGTCTCTTCAAGATTACTATCGAAGAATACTGGTCCTACAATCGGATCATCTATAATTATAATTCCAGCCTATACATAGATTTTTGACGGAACTGTGTATGAGTTGCTCATCCAATGAGGGTTATGGTCATCCCAATAACGACAATTTGGACGATTAAAGTCACCAAGTAAGTTAACTTTCGTTGGAAAAAAATTGATGCTAATAAAATCTAGTTAATAAGGAAATCTCGATACGAAGATTTTTGTTAAATACAACATTTTAGGATTTACTTTGACAGCGTATGTGACTGCTTTGGTGACTATTATTATCACTAGTAACTAAGCAACGTGGTTCCAAAGCATCAAAGCACATGTCAAAAATTAGTTTTCATTTTTATCACGTGGGCTTTGAAAATATTTAAGAAATAAATAGTGTGTTGTATTCCTTGCGAAGAGAGATTTCAAACGAGGTGTCACTTGACATACCTTTCGATTTGAAAAAAAATCGGAGGTGGGTGGGCGCTTCCGGGAAGAGATAAACAAACAGCATATGGATAGAAATGAGAGCAAGAAAAAAATAATACGTAACGTGTTTCGTGATTTTTTGTCCAAAAATTTATAAAATTAAGAAAATATTGTAAAAACATGATATTCAGATTTTATTCAAATCAAATAGAGAACTTAAATCAATTCTTTTAAAGCCAAACAAAAAAATACTAAAATGAAAAGATCTAATATATGTAAGCTTAAAAGTGGATCGTGAAAGGAGATTTATATTAGTCAGTCTGAAAGAAATTTTGACATTCGACTAAAAGAACATATGAGCTCCTTTTATAATAATAAAACAAATTCTACATTTGCTTTGTATATTAAAGTTGTAAATAACTAAGATTTTCAAAATGTGTGTTTATTTTCACTACAATTGTTTCGCAAATTTATTGCTTCTTCAACCAACTTCTACATTTGCTAATCAACTGATTCCGAACAACCACATCTTGAATATTAATTCGATAGAGATTCTAAATTTTGTTTCCTTAGAAATTTTTTAAAGCCAAAGGTAATAGAAATTTAACTTAAATACGCCAGAAATGGCCAAAATATTGCTCCAATAGCCAGAATTATTTGATGACCATCATCACCAGTATAATGGGTGGAGTGGAAGAACACGGGGGCACGTAAACTTCGCCTTTAAGTTTTTTGCTCAAAATTTTTAAGTTAGTTTATTTATGTATGTATTTGTAGGTATTGTTTTAATAGAACTTGTAAAATGAGTAAAATAATCTGAAAACCACATTTATTGATTTAATATATTCATCCATTTTTAATACTAGAAGTACCGACCGGTCAAAATGACCGGTTGCATAAATTGTTCAGGAGACTTTCTTTTTAAATAAATACATGTATATATCATGTACTTGCAATATTAAAATAAAATATATTTTATTTTCTTTGAATTTTTATATTTTTCCAACTAAATATCACACCGGTAAAAATGATCAGTTTGAGGAAATAGGTAGGAAATATATGGTAGTTCTGAAGTTAAAATTATTATGTAAGCTGCATAATTAAGTTTTAATTGTTAATATCACTCTGTAATTGGCCCCAGTGGCTGTTGGGTTGATAAATAAATAAATAAATTACTTCCTCGGTCACTTTTAATTCGTCCTAGAAAAATACCAGCTAAGATTATTTTGTATTTTACTGTAAGTTTTATAATGATCTTGTAAACTATAAAACCATGTGTGAATATTAACAAAGTACAGTTTTGTTTCTCATTTCATAAAGTTCCAGATTCCAAGTATTTTTGTGATTATAACTTATCAATATTATTACAATGCGCGGTGTGGATATGATGTTAATTTATGGAAAATGTTGAAAAAAGTATGGACATGTTGAGCTATTACACAGAGAACGATATTCAAGCTATTATTTTGAAAATTTAGGAAAGAAATTTTGATATGAAGATTAAGCTTCGTAATTAACAGACATTGAAATCCAGGTAACAGACTTTATTGATGTCTATCCAAATTATTCCACGAAAGCAATCGATAAAGATTTATTACTCGATTTGGGAAATCATTAAAATAACCCCAAATGCCTTTATTTAGATATAATATAAGCAGATTATAATACTGTACTCCTAACTGCTACTGCAAGACAACTTTCAAGAACGCTTTTGATTTCATGTTTGGATGGGTTGACGAATAGTTCAACCAATTATTTCCAATAAGCTGCTAAGTGGAATTGGACACTTGAAATTTTTAGAAAATGTCATTCAAGGGTGTTTAGAGAAGTTGCCCCTTGCATTTTTGTTCCGACAAGATGGTGCCTGTCCACACAATGCTAGGCAAGTTGTTGATTACCTAAATAATAATAATTGGAGACAGATATAAATTTGGGAGGCCTCCAAATTGACGATTTGGACTCGTTTTTTTTTTCTTATGGGATTATATAAAAATCAAGTTTATCAAACTCTATAACAAGAGAAACATTGGAACACAGAGAGAGATAGACTATAATAATGTTTATTATTGGTGCTATTAACATTTTACATGTTTTACACAGGTCTTAGTAATTAATTTTTTTATAATAATCAAGGTATAATGGACATAAAACAACAGTAACATGTGTACAATTGAAAAGATTAATAAGTGCTGAAGGGTTCATGGTGGACACTTTATATATCTACTTAAATAAATTGTCGTTAAACCTTGATAGCATTGTAATGTACTAACCAAATAATACTATAGAAAAGGTAATTTTGTTTTTTCTTCATAACTCTACGATACGAAACAAAAGGATATTAGAGTGGTCACAGCCACCTAGATTATTTTTTTTTAAGAATGACAGTATTTTTTTCAATGAATGATTGATGTAAAAAAACGTTCTGAATCCGAAAAATAAAAAAAAATGTAAAGTATATACCATTTAACTTGAAACATAATATTCCAAATGATCACTAAACGTCATATGATTTTAACTATAAGTAATAAAACTGTAGACATAGCTGATACTTGTTGAGCTACCCTCTTGATGGAACTAGATATGCAATTTTGACGAAGAAAACCATTTGTTATGTTCGATATTATTACTTTTATTTTCAGGAAACTGAAAAAAAATTTTCTTCGCCAAAATTAAAACTGTAGATATAAGTATGTTTTCGAATGCGCCTATATGTTGATAAAGTAGACATTTTCTCTTATTATACAATGTTTATTGCTTATACATTTTTGTTTTTCAAGAATAAATACGATTTAGGCAGGCAGTTTTTGCACATTCTAAAGAAAAATAAAAACAGAACACGTCTGTTTACAGATATCACAAATTGCCTCACTAAAGTAAAAGTAATCTAAAACGAATAATTATTTTATTCAATTATGCTCTAAGTGGGTATTTTTCCTTAATCCCGAACGTAATGATTTCTGTAGAATTCACTAATCCATCTCAGGTATAAATTCAGGCCTTCAGTCGGTTATATTTGATTATTGTGTCATTTGCCGTACACGCCTGAGTAAGTTATTTATATTTCATTATATTTATTATTATATTTCATTATATTTATTTTAGTAAATGTTTTTATTTGTATTTAAAATCAATTTTATAATAAAGCTGTGCGGAAGAGAGCGAAAGTTCGAAACACGTGTCTGCAGATGATTATAAACTTGAATGCTAGATTTTTTAATTGCTTTTGCTAATTTAATTTCATGAAATCAGTTTAAATTCATATTTTCATAATTTTTCATGTTATAGTTACATTTAAACAATCTAAAGTACATTTTATAATTTATTAGTGTATTCAACAGAAATAATTTCATTCAAATTAGTGTTGCTTTGATATCAATTTGTATCATTCAATGACTGTCGAAGTATTAGCTAGGGAAGTAGTTGTTTCAAATTAATTTGTTTTGTAGTCTTAGTAAGACTCATTGTTGTAGATTCACGAAATGTTTTCGTATTTTTAAATTATAATCTAAAACGGTTTCTTAAAAATGATAAAATGGCTGCAGTACAAAAGATATAGAACACGATAATTGACAATTATTCCTAAACAGAATACACTCAAAGAGAAATATTCAAGAGTCAAACCTACGAAGTATTAAACTGGACAATAAAGAAATAAGTACGAACTGTTTTCACAATTATTTCTAAACAGAAAACTCTGAAAGATACAATCCATAAAAGTCAAACCTGTTGACAGAATTTGTAAATACAAATATTAAACAAGGCGATAGAGAAAGAAATACAAACTATTTACCAATAAAACAATCACAGTATGAACTACTGGTTGCGTTCTTATAATCCTATATACCTTTAGTACCGGTCATATCTTCTGGTATAGAGCAAGCCTAGATTTTTCGGAATCCAATTGAAATAAAAGTGTAGCAAGGAAATATCCAATAGTGACAGAGCAAATTAAGTTTTAATGCCAAGGGAATATTAATTCTAACATACAACCTCATAGTGCAAAACCAAAAAATCAAATACGTAAATAAGTTAGATAGGTATTGAGTGGATGTACACTCTAAATTACACAATATTAAGTGCGTGAAGTTAAATTGTTATAGATAATGAGAAAACTGGGATCTCATAACATGGGTAAATTCTTATTTAGTTGTAGTTATGACAAACTTAAAGAATGCTTAATGACAACGAGAAGTAAAACGGTAGGACCAATCAGATTGGACATAAGTAAAGCACGATTTATGTATTTATTTCTCTAAACTAATCTTTCACAATACTTTAATTTAATATCTCCATACAAAAAGTTGAGTAAATATTATTAAATCAAACCAAATGTGCTATGAATATTGTGGACAGAGTAATAGCTTTTGAAATAAATTTCAAATCTATTATTTACGAATTTTATAGTTCTAATTTGAACTGATACTATGTTCATATTAGATTAAATGATTTACATATGTGGAATGGTTTCATAATTTTTCAGGGCAAATACTACTCTCTAACAAGTAGAGGCCAAGAAATTTATATTAAAATGTTAATTCATTCATTGATGAATTTGTATAATAAATGATTGGTTTGAAAGCACCAACTATATTAATATATTTTTCTTCAAAAGAAAGGTCTAGCTATTACCCATAGCTTGAATGAAGAATGAATTATCTAATTGTAAGTATTCCTACCGTAAGCGTTCATTAAGGAAATAGAGTCTAAAAAACTCTATAAGTAAATTTTGACCTGAGTCCCTTAGACAACCTTTTACTGAATTTACTACTTAAAAGAAACCGAAATAACGTAAACCCTCCGGCAAATAATCTCTCAATAACCGAATTACTTCTGCATTTTTCAGATAAACTCTCAACTGTATTTATGCCGCGATAAATGTTTCAAGAATTTGGTTTGTTATTGATAATGTCCACATTGTGTAGATCTAAAGCTTAAATAAATAAGTGAAGTAAGGAATAAATTAAGAGTTATTTTATTATATTAATTCAAAATTAAATCTTAAGTAATTTTATGAATTTCAAAATACTAAAATTCTACATTTTTTTAATTCTCTTTTTATCAAATTTATACATACATTAGATTTTTATGAAAATATTTAATTATTCTATATGATGGATAAAGAATTGTATCAGAATAATTACCTATAGTTTTCGGAGTTCCCATTAATATTCGGCCGTGGTGATGTAGAGAGATTCCTATTAGGCAAATTTGTACCGTTAACAGTTTTATTCGCATTCGGTTTCCTGAAACAAAAAAAAAACAATTATTCGAATTAGTTTTAGCCGCAGACAAAATTGATTTGATAGAACTACTGCATGTCCATTCCACAGAATGCTCCATTTGTCTTGGATCTGCGGTTTCTTTATTGCTAATGGACATGAAAAGCGGACAGGAAACGCCCGCGGTCTAATTTTCTTCATATATTATTGCGGATCTCATTTCTTTATTTGACCGTGAATGCTCTATGCGCCTTCGCATAGAAAGTAAATGTGTGTGCTCGTATCTAGATAATTAATATATAAATTAATGATCACGTGCGGGTTTCTGTTGGATGATATTATCTACTAGCGGTTGTGTTGAAAAACGTTGGTTTTATTAATAGGGGAAAGAGATGAGCGTTCCCACGCCACTGTTCTAAAAGTTTTTCATTGCGACTTACTCAAATTATAATTTAAAATTAAAATATTTGCTTGGATATTCTAAAGACAAGAAGAGTATTTAAATAGGTTAATATGTGCTATTATTTTGATTAAAAGGTTTTAATGAAGTTTAGAATACAACTTATATTCCTATTTTCTTAAGATTGATGGAAAATCGTAATAAACAATTTTTACCAGACGTACTTTATTTCAATAAAATTAAATATGTACGAGGGCGACCTGAAAGGTTACCCCTTTTTCAACAGTAAGTCAGGCGGTTTCGCAAAAATGGATAAAATCGAATTTCGTGCAGTGATAAAACACTTCTGGATAGCTGGGAAAACGGCCATGGAAATTCGAAATAATTTCTAGAGATTCATGGCGGATCTACTCCATCATTTTCGACCATCAGCTTCTGGGTGAGCGAATACAAAGATGTCCGCACAAGAACAAGTGACGAACCACGCAGTGGACCCCTAAAAACCACTACCAACGATGGAATGGTCGACAAGATTCATGATGTCGTGTTAGCCGATCGTCCATCAAAGAGATAGCAGAGACAACAGGCATCGCAGAAGAACAAGTTGGCCATATTCTACGAAATTTTGGGAATGAAAAAACATTCGGCGCGATGGGTACCGCGTTTGCTCACACCCGAGGCAATTTTTTCTGATACAATTTTATCCAAACATTAAACAATAAGCAGAGTATACTGAAAGTCATTATTACAATATTGCAACAATTTTTCACAAATTCACAATTAAAGTAAATAACGAACAATACGTCGACATGCCGCAAGCTTATTTTGGAAGCGGAAGTCTTTTACCTTACAAGAGTTTTACGCCTCTACTGAAATCGTTTTCCTTATAGAGTAACGCCAGGTGCCAACAAATTTGAAAGACTGATGCGTAACTTAAAAAACTTGTGCAATACAGGATGAAGATTTAGAATTAAGTTAAACTGAAGTTCAAGAAAAACGTCTACTCATCAAATTGTTGATAATCTGCATAAGTTTCTCAGCAATAGTTTACTATATTCTCAAGAAGCATACACTTTTTCCATACATACCACGAAAAGTACACGCTCTTTATAATGACACTCAATGGAGGATTCAATTTTGTACTTTATTAGTATGTTAAGAGAAGATCCTATTTTTCATCGTCACCTGTTTTGGTCAGATAAATGCACTTGAGGCAAAATGCTTTATTTAATAGATACAACCATCGCCATTGTAGCTGAAAAATGTGGTTGTAGAAAATAATTTCCAAGGACGATGGGTGTAAACGTATGGTGTGGTATTATTTAAGGAGACAGACTAGTGGGCCTCTTTTTATTGACGGCACTCTTAATCAAGAAAAATATTATGTTCGGCCATCAAACGAAATAAGTAATTTTCTGGATGAATTGTCAATGGCAATTCGTGAAAACGAACTTCTTTGAGGAAACAATCGTATTTCATCAGGACAGTGCTACCACATAACGCACGAATAAATTGTAACTAACGGTCCAATTTGGCCCCCTAGATCATCAAACCTAAATCCATTGGATATCTTCTTAGAGACACCTTTGTATATTTAAGAAGGATAGTGCAAATCTGTCAGGAAATATACCTAAATTCTTTACTCAATTCAGTAACTAACGTTTCTAGAAGATGCCGACGTCGTCTGGCGTGGTACGGAGGTAATTTTGATTGATTTTTAATTATTTGTTTTTTTTTCTTTCCTATTAAAATACATTTTTGTTGTTCTTTATGTTTACGTATTCGAAAGAAAATTCTCTATAGAAGAGAATAAGTCAATAAATATACCTCGCTATCCATTTTGATGGCGAATTTATTAAAAATAATTGCAGTATTGTACCAATGACTGACACTGTTTAGACAATTTTTGAGACTGGCTTTTCACTTATAACATTTAGAATAGGATCTGCTTATTGTTTACTATGGGTACTTGATGTATGTATAAATTTTTTTACATTTTTATATTCAGAAAAAAGTCTCCTTGCGGATGAATAAAAAATATATATACAAAGCAATTTGAAAAATAAGTTTTTTACGCTAATATAGAACAGGGTCTAAATAAGCAACCCCACAACCATCATTGGATGGATTGGAACCAAGCTGAGAAATAGAACTGTAACCGCATCGATAGAATGAAAACCTCTAGACAGTGTCCCACCGAGATACCTGTTTAACCAACAATACGAAATAAAAAAATAGATTGACGATAAATCAGAAATCATCGTTTATACCGACGGAGCTAAGAATCATGAAGGCGCGGGGACAGGCATTTACTGCCAAGAACTTGATCTGAGACTCAGCATCCCCCTAGGTAGAAATGTGATGATTATCCAAACGGAAATTTTCGGGGTACTCGAATGTACTCAGAAATTATATATACATTGTTTGAAAATTTTTCAACGCCATTAGCACAAAAATAGTTATTTAAGGTACAAGTGTAAAAAGTGATATTTTATTGCACGAACTGGCGTTTAAAAACACGAGCGAGGAACGAGCGAGTTTTTTTTTAAAGCCAGGAGTGCAATAAAGAAACTTTTTACACGTGTGCCTTACAAAATTTTATCTTCGATCGTAAAGGATTTCAAAGAATATATTCTTATGAGTAATATTTTAATGTCATTTCAATAATTTAATTAATGAAAACATATTTTACCCGCAGTGCACTAATGAAAGCGTTACTTAGCAACCAGTAAACAAGTTGCACAAATGTCGGCCGCCATTATTATTTATGGAAAAAATGTTCGTTTTATTGTAATCGCTTCGACTTGCATTAAATGAAATCTTCGGAGTTCTTAAATCTGCCATTTCGTTTGTATTATATATTTTATTTATAGTTTATTTGTTATTTGTATCAATTAATAAAAAATTAAGTTTTTCGTCGAAAATTTGTGCTATAATATATTCATCTGTCAAATTTGACATTTCTGTGCAATAAAAACAGTTTGACATTACCGTGCAATAAAAACGTAAAAAAGCACTAGTGCTTTAAAAAACCACTTTTACAATGAAAAATGATGCAAAAAGTGTCTACTTTCTGTACGATCGTAGATAAAATTAATTAATACATATATATATATATATATATATATATATATATATATATATATATATATATATATATATATATATATATCTGTCATGCTGACATTAACAGCCAGAAAATTCTCTCCGAAAAAGGAGAAATATACACTAAAGAAAGTAACTACTGAAGATTCCAGAGGTCGAAGAGGATTCCCTCAACATTATGGTAAAGAACAAGTTTGAGTGGAAGACCATATTAAATTGTGAACTCCGCCTGTGCTCCATTTGCCTAAAATTTAATGTATGTTTTTATTTAATTAATATGTTTATTATGTATTATTCAAGAATGGAGACCAAAGATAAATCTGACGTACAACCAACCTCTAAAATTTGCCGCAACCAACAGAGATACAATATCCTGGATTAACGGAAATTCAAACAATGAAGGGAACGACTAAGACGACAGACTAACCAGAAGGGATGTCCTGTAAGCGCTAAGTTTCGGCCACTGGCACCAGATATAATCTTCAAAATATTGAAAACGAACTCCTTTGAGGAAACAAAACAGAATGGCTACAAACTGACAAGTATGCGGTCGCCAAAAAAATCCACTCATCAACACTAAAGTTGATCAGGAAATACATTGAACTACCAAGAAACAGTTTGCGGCTGCTAATCCCAAGACACATTCTGTGTGAATGCTAGTCACTCAAACATCTCAGGTGGTTCGTATTCAAAGAAGAGTGGGCAGATTGGTCAAAAGTACTCGACTTTAGGCTGGCTTAAGGAGTAGGGCTCAGGAGGTGGCATAAAGGACTAACGAATGGTCTAAATGCTGCGACAAGCTGGATGCCCTCCACAAACCATCATCATGTTGAAGTCTTTTATAAATTAATTGATTTGATATTTTATTAACTCAAATCAGATCAAACATAAACGAGATACAGCACCAAAGGATTTTAGTCAGCCACCCGGTATAAATTGTCATTCTGTTTATCGAACATACAGGGTGAGTTTTTTTCGATGTTCTCTATGGGGATCTCGGAAACTATAAGAGATAGAGAAACGGTTAAATGGGGAAAGAAGTGTAGATTAGCGAGAAAAATAAAATTCCAATTTCAAAGTTTTCAAAAAAGTCAAGGGTAACTAGATATTTTGAAAAAAGTAAAGTGTCAATTTTTTCAAATCAATATATCTCGGTTATTATAACAGATAGAAAAAATCTGTAGAGACAAAAGTTTTAGATAATTTTATGTAGATTAATATAAAATAATCAGAAAATTTTTATCGCCATCATTTTCCGAGATATGATGCAAACTTACATTTTTTTAATGGAAACCATAGTTGGCTATGGCCTCATTCAAAAGGTAATTTTTTTCTCTTTAATCCAATATGACATACGACATAGTTATTTCTAAAAATAAGTGAGTTATAGTCATTTTAAATTTTATTATAAATAAAAAATGGGTAGCCATGAAAAAGATGAAAATAAAACAATTGCAGTTGTTTATAATAATAGCAATATTGTAATTATTAGACTATAACTAACTCATTTTTAGAAATAACTATGTCGTATGCCATATTAGATTAAAGAGAAAAAAAATACCTTTTGAATGAGGTCACAGCCAACTATGGTTTCCATTTAGAAAAATGTAAGTTTGCGTCATATCTCGGAAAATAATGGCGATAAAAATTTTCTGATTATTTTTTATTAATCTGCATAAAATTATCTAAAACTTTGTCCTTTACAGTTTTTTTCTATCTGTTATAATAACCGAGATATATTGATTTGAAAAAATTGACACTTTTTACTTTTTTCAAAATATCTAGTTACCCTTGACTTTTTTCAAAACTTTGAAAGTGGAATTTTATTCGTCTCGTAAATCTACACTTCTTTCTCCATTTTACCGTTTCTCTATCTCTTATAGTTTCCGAGATCCCCGTAGAGAACATAGAAAAAAACTCACCCTGTATATGCTGATACAAATAATCAACTTAACAAAAAAAATTAAATTAATTTCAGCATTTCAATTTCCTTCCAGAAATACATTGTATATATATTTTGTTTTGGTAGCTAATACAAAAATACAAATTTTTGGAATCAGCCAAAGACGTGTTGAAACTCTCATGAAAGCAAAAAGTGCGGGCCAAGTTACTTATGTCGAAAGAAGAGGCAACCAATCTCAACTTAAGAAATACTCAATCCTAGATGAAAATTTAGTGGTAGTACATATTTCCGGGTTTTCCAGAGAGGAAAGTCACTATAGAAGGATGAAGAGTAGCAAAGAATATTTGAGCCAAGATTTAAACATTAATCGATTGTATCGCGCTTTCAAAGACACCTATCCGAATTCTGAAATAACCTACCGTTTCTACTATACTACTTTTAATAAAAAGCTAAAATTTCTCCATCCACGCACTGATACGTGCCAAACGTGTGATCTATTGAACATGCAACACAAATCCAATCCCAATGACAAAGATGCAAAGAAGAAACTTAAACTTCATCATATGAAAGCTGAGAAGGCGATGAAAGTAATGAAGGAAGATCATGCCCAATCCCAGCTTCCCCTAAGTGACATATGTACCATTTCTATTGACCTTCAACAAATACTGTCCCTACCAGCTCTTACACACAGCCAAATGCATCATTTAAGCCAACTTTCTTGCTATAATTTTGGCGTCCACGTTGCTGATATCAATAAACAACACATGCATTTATGGCATGAGGGAATATCTGAGAGAGAAGTTAACGAAATTGCGTCATGCATTTGGAAAGCAGTTACAAGTGGAATAACAAGAATGGAAAAATTAAACATATGGAGTGATAACTGTGCTGGACAGAACAAAAATAAAATGATGCTATTTTTATGTATATTCATGGTAACAAAAGGATATGTTCAAGAAGTTAACCATAAGTTCTTGGTCTCTGGTCATTCGTTTTAAGTTGCGATCTAGATAAACCCCAAATTGATAATTTAGTCCACCAAATGACAACCTCAAAACAATCCATTTATTGTAATTTTAATGCAGCCTGAGGATTTCAAAGATTTTAAAGCTGCTGCTGATTCAACATTGAATACCATAAAGCTTCAGATTTCAAAAGCTGAGTGGATTCAGATTTCCACAGCACATACTTGATCAGAAAAAATCAAACAAACTTTAAACAAGATGGAGCCTTGGAAATCTGTTAACGTTTTCAAGAAAAACATCAATTCGCAAAAGATTAAAAACATTAATTTACCACAGCTTGACTATGCAACTCGTATCAAGGCCGAGAAGAAAGAAAACATTCAAGCAATAATCCCATTCATGAAAGAGGAGAATCAAGAATTCTTTTGAAACTTATTAGCCTAGGCTGCTAAATTTTATTTAGCTAGTATTATGTTATTAGTTATTATGCTATTATGTTATAAAATGTATATATACTTATGTATGTTATTTTTCAATAAAGTAGCATACTCTTAGCTGTAACACATAGCGCTTCTGAAACTATTTTGGAACATAACTAATTTTTTCCGTAAATGCACGCCACTTGCGAAAAAAATAATTTATCTCAAAGTTATAGGTTAGGCACTTAGCACGGTTTTCATTACAAGTCTTCATTTATTGGCTAACTATTGTAGCAATGATGGTGATAGTTAAATAATTAGTTTATGATTAAAAGTATTGAAAATATGGATAAAATAAATATCACTGCCTGTTGGAGGAAAGTTTGAATGCAGCATAAAAATTATTTTTTAATCTCATATTTTCATTCGTGTTAAAAAAAATGTTCATCTTTTGACCAGCACTATTATTAAAACAATTGACAGTATTAAGCAGCGAATTTAAGCAATACATAATCTTATTACTTATAATATATACATATATTTTTAAATCAATAAACTGATGATGAATGCTCAAATCATACATCATACTATGATGGGATTTTTAGTCATTAATATAGAATTAAAAATATGGAGTGTTATTTAAAAAAAATATTGGAGACTATAACTTGAGTAGTACTTCTTTAAATAACATTACTGCAGGACAGTTAGAGGATAAAATAAAATTAAACATATGTAAACAGTTAAATCCGTTTCCAGAAAGGCGTTAAATCATACCATACATAAAGTCGGTTAAGGATACTAATTAGTACTACCACAAACTAATTAGTGACTAAATTTAGTACATTTTCTATATAAACGAGGAAATTTTGTCCTCATTGGCAAGTACTTTTCTAGCGTCCGGAATATTTTCCAAAGTTAGTTTATAAGTGACTTACTATTTCAAGCAGCTCTTAGAAAGCATTTGTTTAGCAAGAAATTGTACATATACAATATTTTTTTAAATAGTCAACAATACGAATGAGATACAAGTTTTGCATATTTATAATAAGGTTTTTTAAATTAAAAAATCTTATAAAGAATATATACCAATACATATGTTTCTTAGAATAATCTATTTGCTTTTTTTTATCTCTGTAAATTTAATTTATCCTGTATAGCAAAACAAATTAAGTAATTCAACTAACTACGTATTCATTGAAAATAACCCTCGACTACTTATTTAATAATAAATAATAAATTTTGTTATTATTTATAACAACGTGTACAATTTGCACCTTTATTAAAATCAATGCCATCTGATGAAATAAATGGATGCAACAAGCATGAAAAATAGGGGTCAATTTAAAAAAGCTTATGCTATTAAAGTTGCACTTAGCGCAGCAAAACAACATATTAAAAATTATTTTTTATGTAATTTCGTAACATCCTAGTCATACTCATATTATATACTACTATTTCTTTTGAAAATTTTACCTATTCTATAAGTATATAGATAGTCTTACTAAGTAAATTGTTTCTTATTGTATACATTCATTTTTATTTTAAGAACAATTGATAATTGCTTGTTTTTTTTACAAGACATAAATGAAATTTCACATGTAAGTTATCTTTTCTTGCGATTCATCATTAAAATAAAATAAATTTGATATCTATTCAATTAAAGAAGGGGTCAACTTATTTATCTAGATTACTAGATTCTAATGAATGTCTAAACATTTAACCAAAAAATGTTGCACAGTTATCTTTTTTTAATGTTCAAAATTATCAAATAAATCCCATATTTTTTATCAAAATATCAAATGAAACTGCCCAAGTTATTGTTATGAGCTACAAAGTGGCAGTTATTAAAACGTGTAATATTCCATATACTAGCTGAAACAAGCTGTATATGTATCGATGTTCATTTTTAAATTCAGAATATTAATTTTGTTCCTATTGGTTTCATCTATATTTGAGGATCTTCATTGTAACCAAACACCCATTGAAATTTATTAAAATAAGCAGCATCAAAATACAAAAATATCAATTACACCATAGTTATATGCGTAACATTTAGGTAGAAAATTACAATAATTAAACAATATTGATGATGACCTAATGAATAAACCTAGTAAAAGCAAATATCAACAAGGATGCAGACAAAAACACTTCAAATAAATGGAAAGTGATGTCATAATGAGAAGATAAATATGGAAATTTTTATAAAATATCCCGCAGAGATATCATTAGTAAATGGACGTGTGTCTATTATATTGCGAAAAAATCATTTCAATAAAAATTATAGCACATCTTTAAATAGAGAATTATAATATTATTTATTGTTACTAAATTATGATGTAATAATAACGGAAATAATTGCGGTCGGTATGTAACACGTGTTATGGTTTTATTAGTTTTATACTGCAAAATTAAACAAATTTTATTACTGTAATTAAAATGACGAGGTAAATAAAGTGCAGCGTATAATCGTATTAAATATTACAGGAAACAAATTTATAATGCATGCGATAGATAAAAATCTTGAGATGCTAGATGTTGACGGAGCATTGAACTATCAACCCGAATATCGTAACTTCATATTGTGCTTCAGGTAATATTATTTTTATTTGAGGTAGTTAATCCATTAGGAAAAACTTTACAGATTCTATTTCTTAATGTCTGATTGAAAGAAAATTGGTTTCGATTTTTTGATTATTTAATGACAAAGCTGAAAAGAGACATTAAACTCTAATTTTGAGAAAATAAAAAATCTAAATTGGTCGATGAAACCCATTTTATTGATAAATTATTTTTAAAATAATTATTATAAAATCAGTAGACATAGTTAGAAAATTATTGATATTGCCCCTTAGGGATGAAAGCTGTAGAATTATAATTATTAATACAATTTTAACTTGTGGTTGTTCTAATTTACGAAAATGTGTGTATGTGTGTGTGTCGATAGTACGTGGATTTTTTTTTATTTAGCGATACCAAACATTCTCTAAACACGAATAATTTTTAGTGGTATCTTAAAGATTCATCATATAATAATTGTGTACACACTTCACTTGTTTTGTTTATTTTGTAGTCATTTCTTGAAAATACCGATCTAATCCTTCCTTCCATATTCAAAATCTTTTATGTAAACTTTTTTCAATTTCTCTTTTCCCCTTTTTTAAGAGGAATCTTTTATGGCTTATTAATTATAATGAGCTTTGGAACTCCCCGATAATAAACGCCCTAATTATCTGGCAATGTACTTACATAACCTTAAAACCTTTTGTACGTCATTCTTGAAAAAGGCATTATGACGAAACTAGTCGAAAATAAACAAGTTAATAGTTAAACAAACCAAGTGAATGTTTTTCAACGTGATTAATGAGAAACAAGTATATGATATTATATAACTCCTTTGGGTTTAATTATTACATTAGCCTCTTGTTATTAATTAAAGCTTGTTGAGCCCGTTTAATGTAAAAACTTGGTCACGTAATTGTTTGGCCCTGCTGTTGTGACACAGTTAGTTTTTGGCCAACATCTCTTCAAAATCGAGAAAATAACCACAATAGTATCTAATGATATTCTGAACAACGTTACTATTAGTCAGTGACATATTCAGACCCTTTTAATGTTTTGTTACAAAGAACTCCTTTGTGTTGATTTGTTTTACCATATGTAATTTGGTTTAAGTCTTTATATTTTATATGGGCTGGACACGATTCCAGTTTAATCTTATAGGGTGGTTCCGTTGTAATAATACTGCACTTGTATTCTAAAGTTATTTATGCTATTGGAGCTAGCGACTATTTTCTATTTATAATATTACCTATAACTAGGAATTAGTGCGGGTGTGCCCAAAGTTACAACACGGTGTATAATTTCTTAGTAAAAGGTTTGTGATCACGTAATGTTTTGCAAGCAGTTGATCAATTTTGACCAATGTAAAAAATATTGGTTACACCTTTTTTGGATCGAGATTAACTGAAAAAGGATTTAAGAAAAGTTCGAAGAACGTTCATATTTGGTATGCTTATGCGCATTATTTATATGAATTGTTACAAAAATAGTAAGGCTTTTGCGCCTAAGTGTATATAATAGTTTAACGTATGAGAAATTCAGAAATACAATTAATAAACTTCTCTTAATTGGTTATCTTAAATATTTGAAATACATTTTATTAATATCTTGATGTCATTATTAGTTTAAGAAATTGTTTTATTTGCTAGTTACTTGCTAGAGCCCACTAGTGACAAACACGTTCTGCGTAAGAATCCAATTAGAATGAAAATGAGCATTTTAAAAATAAACAATAAGGTTGTTATAACCAAGGCCACAAATCATTTTTACAAAAAAACTTAGCATTACTGATTACTTCAAGATCTATGCTTCACATAAAATAAACTGCACCTAAATACAGAGGATAATTAATGCTAGAAAGATTTAAAGTTTTTGCACTGTTATATCAAATGAGGAAGACTTTGTGAAATCAAACTATTAGATTGACATAAACATAAGAAAGTTAGATCTTATATCTGATAAATATAAAAGTAGTGGAAAGAAGACATCTTATCTACAAATATTTGCTCAGAACATGAACATTTTGTATCGAATCGGATCTGATGATAAAACTCGCGATAATAAATTTAGCAGGGCATAAATCACTATGAACCATTTAAGTTAAAAACTTAAAAAAAAACTATTGAGTATAACAAGTGAAATTATATCAAGAATGTGGAAAATTTTTGATATGGTTTTGTATGTAGCACTATAAAACTCAAGCGAATGTTTCAGTTGTAATCAAAAACACTCAAATGATATATTCAACCCCACATCTATCTTATTATAGAAATAATGCACATTATGTCGCATATTTGAACCAATTCCTTTTGTTAAAAGAATGATTAGCACAATAATATCAATTATAAAACATTAATTATAATGTAATATTTTGAAGAGAAGAAAAATAAAGCAATAATGATTTGGATTGCAAATTATTACTTTTTCTGTTTATTATTAATGTTATTCCTTAGCTTGCAATAATGCATCATAATAAAAATCATTAAAAACAATAAATAAATTAATACATTAATAATGCAAACATTTTCCATTCTTTTCGTTTTGCACATTCAATTAGCCATGCAAATCGAGTCCAATCAGTATAATAATTAATTAGGTCACTAATAATATTGAAATATCTTATCATCTTAATATAAATAAATTATTATTGCCATCTATAATAAATTGGAAAACTTTTAAATTTATGTATTAAGAATGCTCCTTTTTTTAATAGCAGAATCAAATATACAGGGTTAGGAGAAATTACCAGAAGATTAGTAGATTACTTCAAAACATACAATAGTTAGCGAAAAATGTCTTAACTAGAGGATTAATTTAAACACTTGGTTTTGTTTCACTATTTTTATATTTCTCCGACTAGTTTCGACCGTTGGTCAGAAAAATATAAAATAGTGAAACAAAACCAATTGTTTTAATTAATCTTCTAATTAATATATAGATGTTTCAGCACGGGTTAAGTAAGAATTTAATTCATCGTATGAAAATGTCTTATATAAAAGTATAGCTTTAAAAAATCTACTTATCTGTAATAAATTGGAATATACAGGGTGGCCCACAAAATTGGCGAATTAAGATTAATTTTTTTAATGGAAGAGCCCGTATATTAATATTTATTTTGTTAGTCCTGTCAATTTTGAACATTTTAATTAAACATACGTTTAAGCTAAATTCATTATTTTCTTAGATATCGAGTTTCAAATAATAACGAATAACAATGCCATATTCGAAAGTACCTGACCAACACAAATTAGGTATGGTAGGAAAATAATCTGAAAATCAAGTTCTGTCAAAATTTAACAAACATGGAAACTGAACATTTTCTTAAAATAAGTTACACCTAAATTAATTAGTTTCCTAGATATCATGACATTTTGATCAGTTACAAAACTCAAAATAAATTACAAGAAACAATTTAATCAGTTTACATAAACAATTTGTTCATGGAAAACGGCTTTATTTTTTAATAAATGTTGAAAATGGCCCCCATTTACTAACTGGCAATAATATAAATTGTCACAAAAATGTTGTTGGGTATCTAAAACCATTTCCCTTCTTAATTTGTTTCATTTAAAATTTTAAATCTTAGCTCTTCTAAATATTGGATGACATCCAAAAATTCTCTAACTTCCCGGAAATAAAGGAGGAGCTTCATCTTGCTGATATCAGGTTAAGTTAATATCGGGAGTTAAATTATTTATAGTTGGAACTATTTCTTGCCGAAGAAGTTAGAGAAATCAAATTTCCCTCAATAAAAAGGGCCCAATTACATGTTCCTCAAACAATCCAGCCCAGACATTAACTTTTTCTGGGAACTGGGTATGCAGTTCTTCATAACAGTTTGGATTATTTCACCTCTAGTAACGGTAATTTTATATTGGATTGATGAGGCTGTTACTTGGTGAAATTCCATTATATAGGTGATAAATAAAACACTTGGGTTTTGAGAATTTACACGATTTAATGTCGATGCACTGCGACAATTGTTTCACCACACAGTGGCTTCATCAGGCAGATGATAAATGGATTTAATGAACACTGTGACAATTGTCGCAGTGCATCGATATTAAATTGTGTAAATTCTTGTTTCGCCACATAGTGGCAGTGCATCGACATTAAATTGTGTAAATTCTCAAAACCCAAGTGTTTTATTTATCACCTATATAACGGTAATTTTGTTTACTAACCATTCCGTGTAGTGTTACGGTCGCTTCATTCTAAAAAACAATATGGTTTGGAGAATGTGGCTTCTCTTCAATCATTCTCATAATTATTTCACAAAATTGTAGTCTCCGATCATAGTTTTTATAAAATATTAACTTTGTATGAATTCAGTTTCTCGGTATGATTGAACGAAGGTGATTAGTGGATTGTCTGGGATATCTTGTATTGAAAGCAGAATGTCCATTTTTTATGATCGGCGGTAGCACTCCTAGGTCTTCCAGATCATTTTTAATAATATCCTTTGGAATTTATTATTGGTTGCTAGTTTTCTGGAGTTACGTAGAACTATTTTCGCGTCATTACTGCTATCAAGAATAATTTTAATAAGCCTTGGTTTTATTCCAACAAACTTGCCTAGGCGAAATACTTTTTTTGGTGCTATATTACATTTGATGTCCTTTAATATTGAATCAATTAATTTTAAATCGTCTGCTTCATTGTTCGTTTCCATTGCATTAAATATTACAACATTATTTGCACGCGTATTTCTTTCGTAGGCTTCTTCGGCGATGAGATTCAAATCTTCTACACCCACTACCGAGCTACCAGTCGAAACTTGTAAACGCGTACTATTCAATTCCGATTTAATTCCAGATAATTCACTTTTTAATTGAGCATTCTCTTTTTCTAAAGTATCGAGTCGAACGTTCATTGTGTCTAACTATGTATTAATTAAGTTAAAATATGACTCAAAATCTTTTTTTAAATGCACCAAAATGATATTTAAACAATAATTCAATATTTTGTGTTGTCGGCGGAAAATTAAATTTACATGTATTTGTTTCAGGCGAAGAATGTTTAGGATTAATTTCAACAAACTTGCAAGCTTTGCTGCAATACCATTTAGCTCCGTTGACTTTTGCCTCTTCTTCCTGGTAGAATTCCAATTCTGATTTCGTAATGCGGATACAGTTTGCATGGAACCATTTATTGCAACTTCCATTACATTTAATTGCGGTAGTCAAATTTTTAGGCGAAATAAAAGCTTCCCATATCGAACAAGAAACCATTATAATGGTAAAAGAAGGTTTTGTAACGCTATACAGTTCTAAATATTGCATTTTTTTTTAATTTGCCTGTCTGGGTGCAAATTGTTATAAATATCACATACCTCCTAATAATATCTCTGTTTATCGCCACACACCCTCAAAATTAAAATATCAATTCTCTCTGTTTAAGTAAATTAAAAGGCCATAAAATTTACTTGTTTTTTTTAAAATTTTAACAGAACTTAACTTTCAAATTATTTTCCAAGTGTATACCTAATTTGTGTTGGTCGATATCTAGGAAACTAATGAATTTAGTTGCAACTTATGGTAAATAAAAAATGAAAAAATAAATAAATAGTAATATACGGGGTGTTCCATTTAAAAAATGTAATCTTAATTCACCAAATTTTGTGGGCCACCCTATGTATTCCAATTTATTACAGATGAGTAGATTAAAGCCTTACAACTTTTATATAAGAATTTTTTGCTAACTCCTGTATCTTTTTAAAAATAATCGATCTTTTTGGTAATTTCTCCTAACCTTGTATAAGGAAGAATAATGTTAGTTGTTACATTTATTTAGAACAAACTACAAAATTTGCAAGGTTAAGAGAATGAATCTCTGATTTATATTTTAGAATAAATAGACATATAAAACGTTTCAGATTATCTAGCGTATCCGTAACATTAATAATTGTTCCTAAATTGTGAATAAATGTATTTATTTAAAATTTAAATATGGTTGGTAATGTTCAATTTTTCTTACATACGTATATAAAATTTCTAAAACAGATATATAAGAAAAGTAATCGTAACACTTTAATATTTTAATATTTATAAATTTCAATCAAAAACAAGCGAACATTCCAAGTAATTCTTTTTAATTAGCGCATTCTATATAACGACCATGACCTAAAATGTTATGGGCTAAGATGGGATATATTGTAAAAAAATATGATGAATATTAGTGTTTAAGTTTTAATAGCAGTTACATCTTTGCAATTTGTTCCCACTAAATAAATAAATAAAAAGCAAATGCTATACATTGGTTCATATTCTTTTATATTTATAAAAACATGTCTATAAAATTATATTTTGCGAATATGTCAAACGTTATTTTTGAAACAAGAATCTACTTTTGTAAAAAATGAGGTTATAGCAATAATAAGGAAACGGATTTCTTAATAATGAGATTAAAAGAATTTTATTAAAAAATAAGTTTTTCCATTAATACTTAACAATAATAACTGAATATAGCAGAAAAAGGAAGAAAATTGAATACACTGGAAACGATGGAAATCAATAAAAGAAAAAGAACGGGAAATTTATTAAATGATCAAACGGACCTGTCCAACTCACCATTATTGAACTTATTCTAACCGTTCCGACCTCACCACCGCACACTTAGTATAAATAGTTTTAAATATAAAATTTTTGTATCATTTCTTCGCCTGAAGAAGACACAGTGTGTCGAAACAATGGTCGCGAACGGCAAAATAAATATTTGAAAGTGTTATCGTATTTCATTTACGAAAATTTATCAAAGTGATTACTTAACAATAAGTTAATGCAGATCAATACGAATTCAGTAGTGTCCACAACTAAGAAAATGATCAAAATGATTGAATCAATAATTAATAAAGACAACGTTACTTATTTTAGATCACGTTATGCAAATAGTGATCAGAAGACAAGGAAAACTCGATCAAATAAAGGGGAAAATATATAAAAACTGGTAACATAATACCTGCGAAGAAATTCGAAAATAAAAATTACTAATGTATAAATATTTGTAAGAATCGTATCACAAAGCTAAATTTGAGAGTTATAAAATTTCGAGAAACAAAATACATTTGTCTTTGCATTTACTCATAGTACTCCAGTAAAAAGAAGACGAAGACAAATTATAAAAGTTCACCCAGAGGTTACAATTATGTGGAGTGGGCCATTTTCGCGTGGATGGAAAATTGTGGGTTTATTAATGTACATTTTCATAATTCGTTAACGTTGTAGCCTTAAGGGTCCTCCACCGTGTTCTGAGGTAGAGGACCCTTAAGGCTACAACCTAAAAATGTTTTCGACTGAGTTGCAATTGTTATATGAGGTAATTAATATCAAAGTCGAATTTTTAGATGAAACCTCCTGTATATTATTGCATATTTGGATTCCTGGGTAAATTCTATTGTGACTTTATGTATTATACATAGTATCTAAAATAATTCATTATTTTAAGAAAAGGTAGACTTCCGGTAAAAATGTTACTAATCACGAAGGTCTAACGGTCAAAGCCAAACTTACGCCAATTTACAAAATTTCAAAAATGGGTAAACTGATTTTTTTTTAATGGAACACTTGATTTTTTAAATGGAACTAGCAGCTTTTTTGTATCAAATGCAGAATTTAATTACCTTTTTATTTTCGATTTTCAATACCTCCCAGTATTTAGTACGCCTTGAAAAAATAAAAAATACTTTTTCAATTATAAAAAATTTACAAACACAAGTTGAAAAAGTACAATGAAAATATTAACTATTTAAGTAAATGTTCAAAATGTCTACCGTCTTGTTCTATACAAATTTGAATTCTTCTACGAAAAGAAATTCTAACCATATTTAACATTCGCAAATTTATTGTAGTAAAAGCATTTCTTATTCTGTTCTTCATAATTTCCATTTCCTATTCACCATTCATTGAATGTATTATTGAGTCATTTACTTACAATACGGGCACGGTGTGGATGTGCTTCATCTTGATGAAAATACATAACTCTAATTTAAGCAAGCGGCACATCTTCAAGGAGTCCAAATAAATAATTATTTAGAAAATATATTAAACGACAATTTTTTTTACTTTTCAACTGGAAGTGGTAAGGATTTTAACCCGAATAAAGAATGGAATGAAATTTATTTTTCTTAATAATTCTTTTAAGGGAGATACTGCCGATTTCAAAATATGAGGATTTTATATTACTCCTGTTAAAATGTTAAATTCATTGTCTGTTTATCACGGGCTTTAATTATTTCTTGTTCAAGTTACCCATAATTGAAATATTGTAAATTGGCGTAGCGATTTATTTTAACACAAAAAAAGTTTGGCTTTGACTGTCCGGCCTTTGTTAGTACATTTCATGATTAGTAACATTGCAGAGTTAAGGACTTAAAAGTTTTATGATATCTACTTTTTGTTAAAATGAAAAATTGCTGCTAAACGAATTATTTTAGATACTAATTAAAACACGTTAACTTTGTGTGTATAACACTGTATTTATTTTGTGACTATAGTTTCGGTAACTAAACGTACCATTATCAAACATAAAATCTTTATGTTTATGTTATGTAAACAATACCGAATATTAAAATATAGCGTCAAAAAATTCTAAAAAAATGTTTTCCTTAGAACTACGAAAGGCACGTCACAATCTGAATTAACAGTTTCTATTGTTTACTTTAAGTGGATTGTGTTTTGAATAAAAGTCATAATAATTAGTTACCACAAGGTTTTTATTATGTTTGGGTGAAATCTGTAGCACATTGCTCTCTGAAACATATTTAAATGTTACTACCCCCATATCTTACCATATTTAAGTATTAGAAATCAACTAACAACATAAATATATTGACTAGAAGTTGTTATTGTCTGGTTATTTATTCATCTCTTCGAAGAGGTTTTGATGCCGTAGAAAAATATCAGTAATAGGTTGCCAAGAATAAAATAGATTGATATTGTATAAAATGAAATCTCCGCAAAATCTCTTGCAGATGCAATATTAAACAGAAAAAAAAAATGATAGGAGAAACTGTGCAAGCGCTATAAATATGCTGGGTACGATTTAAAATGATTGAACCTCATATTTTTTACAAAACAAGCATATAAAAGATTTCGTTATTTGCATATACACTGTAGTGCAATCTTGCAAATTTAAAATTAGCAAATAAGTTTAGGGTAACTGTAGACGAATGAACCTAACTTTATACCTAGAGTAATTTGAAATTTTTCAACAGAATAAAAAGTTAACAAACAACAAAATAATGATAACAAAACAATATTGGCACCAATTAAATTAATTCTTAACAGATGTTAAATATGATTTTAAATAACTAAAAATCTGAATCAAAGTGAATTTACGATAATTTGGCCATTTTTAACGGAAGAAATTTTTTATCTTTACAAAATATATTCAAACACTGGGCATCTAACGCAAACTCATTTAGAAGTACTTTATAAATTATTCTACTAAAAATGTTAATTTCTCCCCACAAATCACAGCTCCTAATTCCATACCATCGCATCAATAATTCCCCTTACAATGTTTCAATTTCCCAAACTATTATCCCTCCTTCAACTTCCATAAAATACCTCGGCATAACCATAGACCCCAAAACCAATTTCAAAAACCACACAGCTATAATTAAAAGCAAAATAACATCCAGGGCAAAATATTTTAGATGTTTAACATACAGAAATGATAGTATTACTAGCAAAACAGCAGTCAAAATATACAAGATGATTTGCCGCCCATTACTGGACTACGGTTGTGCCCTCTATCCCAATCCGAACAATCCAACCTATCACAATATTGAAGTTAGCGAGCGAGCATCCCTCCGTACCTAACAAAACTCCGTCATCCTCTTAATCCTTCTAACCATTTCCTCTATGATACCATTTTAGTTATCCCCATCATAGAACGCCTTCGATTCTTATCGGAAAAATTCTCCAAAAATCCTTTCAACTTTCACATATTATCCTTATATTGTATTCCTAGAAATCCTAGTTTAAACCCCAAATTTAAAAATCCTAATTCAATCATATTTGATTTCATCTCATCGTTTCATCCACCTACGCATTAACTTCTGACGCCATGTGACTGGACAAAACAAGGCAGAAAGACGTCTGGTCGATAGATTTTTGACGAACTAACTCACTAACACATCATCCATTATTTATTATTTAAATGTAAATAAAAATAAAACTTTCTCAATAAAAAATATGTGTCAATTTCTTCCTAGTGCACGTAATAAAAATATATTGTCAGCATTAATCTAATGCTAAATCATATTTTTCAAAAACGATTACGAATTTACAATAACTTTCCTAGTTTGATAATGTTTAACGTAAGTATCTATTTATTTTTTTCTACAAAATTTATTCCAAAAATAGTTTATTAAAAATATGCAAAAATAAGTTTTATAAAATCTCAATTAGGTTCCTAGTTTTTGGTTTCCTTTTCTTAAAATAGATTCCTAATATAGAGTTTCTTTCAGTCAAGCTTATATATTTATACAACAAATATTTTATGTTTTTTTTATTATTTAAATACGCGCATTACTCTATTCGTCGGGACATGGTGGCACCAAAATATATAAAGTCCGTTACAAAAGTAATGTGCATTTTCTGGAAAATAATTATTTATTGATCGTAGCGATGCAAATGCTTAACATTCTTCAATATATTCTCCTCCACCAGTATCAATACACTTGCGGAAATGTGTCTGCCATGCCTGGAAGGAACTCTGAAACTCCTCGGAACTCTGAGGTACGTTGTAACATGCTTTAGAAGTTTACCACGGACTACCAATGTTTTTCCTTTCATGTCTTTCTTCAGTTGGGGAATCAAAAAAAAAGTCACAAAGAGCCAAGTTGGGATTGTAAGGAGGCTGGGGTACCCCCCGGAGCAACACCCGGGCAAGGAAATTGATAACGATGAAGGTCGTGTGGCTGGTCATGGAAACCTTTAGTGTCAACCCCCATGTGCACGAAACGGCGTTTTAATCTATTGAGCACCTGCGGGTAAAATGATGAGTTAAGAGTTTTCTCCCTGGAATACAAACTCAAAATGAACGATTCCTTGGACATAAAAAAACGTTGTTGGGCGTCCAGAACGGAGTTCCTCGGAAATCTCCTACCAGCCCTGCTTAAACGCATTGCATTATTTTCAGGAAGGTGACCTTGAAATTCCGTCATACTTGAAAGCCCCTTGTAACATCTGGAATGTTTCGGTTGCATTCTTAGCCGCACACAAAACTTGATTGCGTATAGATGTTCAAGCGTCACAATAAAATAATGCGTATTACTTTCATAATAGACCCTGTATACTAGTATTCAGTTCTTATAATATAATATAAAAATCTTTATTCTAATATAAAAAAAAACAAGAAAAAAAAATTCATAAGCTAATGTGTTAT